>CAWUFW010000243.1:3585000-4785000 GCA_963921515.1 Calotriton arnoldi
TATGTTTTAATTTGTAAGTGCTTCCAGCTGAGGTTTAATTTCTGTGAAATGAACATTAGGGCCAGAACTAAGCAGCAACTCCCCAATTATCCAACAAGAGTCCACCGTTTTGCACAAAATGTCTATGAGTAAGTGCTACCTCATTTGGTAAATGTCTAGTGTATATTTTACGCTACAGATGCATAATGGATCATGAGGAAATGTCTCTATTGACCTCGTGTGGGTTTGATTTCAGCAGTGTGATTGTTCCTCAAACGTCTTCTTCCAGAAATTTGTGCTAACATAAATCCTCGTAAAGAGAAGATGACATGACTACAAAGAAGTGAATCTCCACCAGACAAGTATACTTTCTCTTAACTCTATGAAGTTAGTGCTTCTTTGTTTGGTGGAAATGTCCTCATATTCATCTGCATCAAGAACGTGTCACTAAAATCGGCAGAAAACCTGCTATAGGGGTCTTTTGGAAAGATGACCATCAATCTGGGAAAAGGTGGGAAGACTTTTGCCTACTACTAAGGTTGATGGTGGGGAGATTGTAACTGATTTTGCGCATTTGCATACTCAGTAATTTGAAGGGATAAACATGGTCTCTGCTCTCACCAGGAGCAAACAAGAAGGAGCCCACTCATCAGAGTCACTACAGAAGAGATTACGCTCTGACAGAGCAACGATGCATTCACCTGCATCAATGATTTTAGATCGGTTTTCAAGGTGGAATTGCTGAGAAAACACACCTGCTTTGCCTGCACCAAGCACAAGAAGTTAGGATCATTTGTCCTTTACAGAAGTGGTGCTTCAATTGGGGCACATGCTATAAAGGGAAAGAGGGCCAAGCGGCCCCATAGGCCCAGGGACCCCATCGCCCAGGGCCCAGCCAACTAAGGATGAGTGCCCTTATGCCCACTCAGGGCATAAGGGGAGACCCCTGTGCCCCCGCGGTCCCTGCTGGCTCCCCACCTCCAGCGGAAGCTGGCATTTATCCTGGACAAATGGAACAGCAAAAAATGCTGCTCCCTGCATACAGGAGCAATTTTTTCATCTGTTTCCCTGCCTGCTTCACAGCGGCCAGGGAAACAGATCAAATGTTTGCTCCCAGCGGGTGGGAACATTTTTCCTGCTTTCGCCCACTGGGAGTGGACTTACCATTTGCTCTCACTTGGTGGGAGCTTATAATTACTCCTGCCAAGTGAGAGCAAACAGAGGTTTCCGTGCCCAGTGCGGGCAGAAAGCCTGCTATGTCCCCAGGGTAAGCACCCCAGGGCATAGCAGAGGCAGAGCACTGGGGGATAGTGTCCCCAGGGCAATTAATCCAGGAAGCGGGCTGCGCAGTCCCCCTCCCTTTCAATTGCACACCCGGGGCCTGGGAGATGGGGTACCCGAGGCTGATCGCAGAGTCCCAAGATGGTGGCCAACACTTCCTGGTTGAAGTGTTGGCCACCATGAGATCTGTGCTTAGGCTCCGCCCAGATATCAATATTTTGTTTTCCTCAATAACTCCAAATCTAGTGGACAGATTTACACCAAATTATAAAAAATATTCTTTCTGGACCAAGATGTAGCTTTCTGCCAAATTTGGTGCAGCTCCGTTCAGCAGTTCGGGGTACATCTATGTTTGAAATCCCGATAGGAAACTGCATGGGGAAAACACATTTTGGGACCCACTTTTTCTCAGCCCCCATTTGACTGTTGTGTGTTTCTAGCATGGCCCATTGTCATTTTCCCTATGTTAGCCTAGTTGTACACATTGAAGGCTGCATTTCTGTGGCACATGTTACTACATAAGAATGTTTGCTTCTGTGCCACATTGTATTTTCACACAGAACCTGCATATGTTTTTGTGTTCTGTCCTTTTCCTGGGATTCAGTTTGAACACAATAGATAAGGTCAAACAACAATACCCCGTATTATTTTCTCTGGTCAAACACTAGTACCTAGACATAACATGAGCATGCAGATGCTGTTTGTGAGCACACATGTCTTGTCATATAACTAAGGATGAGAGTTCTAAAAAACACACACTGAGCGAAGGTCCTGGTGCAAGATTACAACATCAGCTGAGATGTAGAATGTCCATCTCTGTATGCTAAGGTACCGAATCCGCCACTCATCCCAGAGATCTTTGATATATAACCATTAGCTTTAGTAGAAAAGGGGGGGGGCTAATCTGTTTTATAACATGACAGGGCTGTTTTTGGTATATGGTTTGTTAACCATGCTAGCAATATTTTTGTTATCCATTTGTTTTCTAATTGTGGTGCAAATACTGCATCATAGAGCATGATAGTTTAAATAAATATTCTAAACTTCATCCATGTCTCTTGTTTATCTTTTTGTGCACAAGTGCGAGTAAGAGAGCAAAAGGGTGTGTCCTGTTACCGCGATCACTGAGAGGATTGAGAGTGTTGTGTTCTTGGGTGTCAACTCATTTGTTTCTCTGTAAAGGGTAGGGGCAAGTGAGACTCTATAGCTAGTAGGACTCAGGCTGATAGATACTGAGGAAGTATGGGGAATACATGCCAATGTTCTATGGTCCCAAGCATAGTTCTGTTCCTGAGCAGAATCCCTGCAATATAGGGCCGCCAGCATTTTGGTCAGGTACTTACTTACGGGAAACCTGAGTAGTGCTTGTGCTTGTCCACAATACCCTTGCACCTTTGTATTGGAGACGCCCCTGGCATTAAGGATCCTCCACAGTTTTTAGATAGCACCTAGTTCTGTTAGTTTTTCAAGTTGAGTATTAAAAGGTTTTATACCCTGTTTGTGCTACGCTTTGAATCCGTTATAAAATTGCTTATGGCGCAACCTATTGCGATTGCGGCCAGCTGCCGACCGGCTGTATATGCCCATTTACAACAATATGGAGTCCCTAATGTGGGATCTCCTATAATTTTTGTAGTAGAAGTGGACGCTGCATTCCGCTTTGATGCTTTTTATTTCTGGGTCACATTTCCGGCAGTGGTCGCTAACACTAACACTTCTCATTAATACACCACACCGGTTCACTGACATAATATTGTCACTGCTAATATTGACCCACAAAATTATCATCACACTAATATCGTAAACAAAAATATCGAAACCCTACACTTAATTAAAAAAATACTCGAACATTGGAAAAAAATATTGTTAATAAAAACATCGATATTACAAATATCAAAAACAAAATTATCATCAACAAAAATATTGTTGGGTTCCCAATCCGAGGCAACTCTGACCGACATCGCAATGAGGGCCTATATATCAGCATAACAAAGTAATTATATTCTCTAATTCATTTGAAAACTTTTGTAATTAGAGTTAAAACAATGTTTTCTGCTAATAAAAGTATTAAATATATTTTTAACATTTTCCCCCTCTCTACAGACTCCCCCATCTTCAAGCAGCGGACATCATTAATTAACCTACAAAAGCAGCCAACAAACGTCAGTATATCTACAAAGCAACTTAAAACCCAAATAAACAGCTAAACCTACACTACTCTCAACCTAACGCTCCTTAAACACCACACTTTTTAAAAGCAATATAATAAAACTTTTAATATTTTAACAGGATAAAGCAGCAACATCAAAACCGAATATTGCAACAGAATTTTTTTTCACCAACTGAATACTTCAAAGCACAATATATATGTAAGTTTGCACAAAAATGTTAAAATGTTTCTATGTAAAAATATACATAATTTAATCTTAACTCTTTCTATATATTTATATATTTATCTAATTACAGTACAGTTAAAGAAAATGACAGAAGGTGCAAAATGTATCTCTTTACCAAAGGGCAAACTTTTACTATGTTATAGGGGAACACATATAGCCAAGAGGAAAGTTCCTCTTACCATATAAATTGGAAATATGCTAAATATTACTCAAAGCTTGCTATGGGAGGACAACATCTAGAGAAACAACAATTGTTAGTGTTAAAGAACATAACCACCACCCCAACGTAATTGAAATTGAAGTAAGAGATGTCCTAGAAAACATAAAGGAAGCAAGCACTAGCTCCCAAGAATCAACAACACAACACAAATTCTAAAGGACATATTAACCCATGTCTCAGAGCATGTAACAGGTCAGTTACCTGCTATACCAACTTTAAAACATCTAATTGCCAGAACTAAAAAGATAACCAGTAAAACACCACCTGCACCTACAACATTTACAGAGGTAGAAATTCCACCTGAGCTAGCAGTTACACACAAAGTGGCTGATTATGAGTCTGGCAGTCCACGGACTGCCAGACTTGCCTGGCGGTGGCAAATTTCTGACTGTTTTTGGTGTTCCAATTGTGGTGCCTATTTCATAGGCACTGCTCTGGGAACGCCAAAGAGCCACCTGCCAGTGACTTAAAAAGTTATATTATGGCAGGCGGTGCATACACGGGTTTAGTGGGGTGGCAGCTTGGTGGTCCTGCCGTGCCACCATCAAACTCGTAATCAGGCCCAAAGAGGAACAATTCCTTTTATATGACAATAAAAGTTATGAAAAACAAATTATAATCTTTGCTAACCATACAAATTTATTAAAACTAGGGCAATGCGAAACATGGATGGGACATTTAAAATATGTCCCAAACCATTCTACCAACTTATACCATCCATGGAGAATTTCACAACAATAACATACAACAACACAACGGACCAACTTCGGACCAGAAAAGCTGCACCTCACTGCTGTGTTCCTTTTGTAATGGAGAGTTAAATGATCTCAAAAAGTGTGCACATACACCTCCTGCACCTGCCGTTGTTGGGTGTAAGCTGCAAAGCAGATCAGAAACTGGATGATCGTGGAGAGGTGCACCACTCAAATTTATGTTTCCAATCAAATAGACTGACAAAGTTCCTTTTGTATATGGATTCCTTTATTTCAATAATATCATAAAATAGACTCCAGCCAATGCGTTTCGTTCAATTATGATTGAACTTCATCAGGGCTGAAAGTAACAATTAAAACAGACATAAATACCCATGTACACTCAAGTAAACGCAATATGACAAAGTACATGACATGAGAGACATATGATATAAAAACAACAAACATACATTGTACAAATAACCAAATAGGACAGAAAAAATGGCAACAGGGAAAGAAAACAAAAACGACAATAGATAAAATGACATTCACTTAAACATCACCATATACTCTAAAAACCCAATCTCGTATTGTGCTATACACATATATTTACATTCACTTAAACATCAACATATACTGTAACAACCCAATCTCGTATTGTGCTATACACATATATATACACAACACCTATACATGAATACACATTCCCGTGAAATACTTCTTAAAAAGGAGGCCTAGCAAGAACCACAAAATTGTAATGAACTATTACAATTGAATGAAGGGTGTGAAAAACGAGGCATATGTATGCACATGTACTACAGAAGGGGCTGTCCACTCTGTAGGACCAAAGAATCCAAAAATCATGATTTGGGATGTATGCCAGGACTTCCATTTTAATAGCGCATATATATATACTTCAATAATTGAGCGGACCAGTGTACGCAAACTCCAAACGGGGGCTGTCCACTCTATGGAACCAAGGTTTGTAAAAACAAGTGTATGCCAGGCAGGGCTTAAACTTCAGAGGTACTTAAATTTACAATTAAATGTTGAGCGAACCATAGAGCACATAAAGCAAACCATAACCAGTGTGGAGTAAGTACTCAAAAACACAGTCAAACGCTGCTAAGAAGTGAAGTACCTTGTATTTTATGAGAACAGCGAATGGTCCAATTAAAGATGCAATGATCGATCGACAATTCATAGTGCGGTGCGCAATATAATATTATCCCAATGTTCCGTAAATGGGATACCATATTGTAAAGATATTGCCATGGGTATAATTGTTTTCTACATATTAGCATTGCCTCTGTTAAATTCTCATGGGAAGGATCAAACAACAATATTCTTTTGGTAAACGTATGCTTTCGGACTACTATTGACTATTCTTATGATCCATGCACCACTCAATGTTAGTGGGCCTATTTCACCGGGATCATGTTCTATTTCAGTCCATCTATAGGGGCTGTCTGTCAACTACCGGTTCTTTATACTCGCATGTTTTCATCCATATATCGTTTCTGTTTTTACTTACCCTCATTTTCTCTAGGGTACCCATCAGATTTATTATATCTATCACCCTGCTAGTCTGTCCTTTATGACTGTTACATACTAACTGGGTCCACAAAAACTTTTTTCCATCCGTTGTCAGTTTAGGCATTTCTAGTTATTTTTGCCTATTTAATGGATTTTGGGGGATATTCTCAAGAACGTGCGATAATCATCGCCAAAATAGGTTAACGCAATTTCTCATATCGCCGTCTATCGCGAGAAAATAACTCTGTGTTAACGTCTTATTCTCAACACGGCGGTAACATGCGATAGTTTCCCGATAACGCGTCAAATGTCCGCGATAAAATTACCGGGACGGCGATAAAATCTAAACCCTAACGTGAAAAAAGTTGCGATGGGCCCAACTGCGATAAAAAATTCAGCGATAAGCAGCGCCAGGCCTACAAGTCCCACAAGTCAGGCGGGAAAAACCGGAAAAAAGCGGCAACAAAAAACACAAACAAAACACAAACAACTGCGAAGCACCATGGAGGTAGCCGGAGCAAGTACAGAGGACAACCAGAACCCCACAAGCCCCACGGAGGACCAGCCTGGGACCTCGGGGTCAGGGAAGGGCAAGGAGAAGAAGAAGAGGAACCCGCGTTTCAGTACGCAGGAAAACCAGATCCTCATTACGGAGGTGACAGAACACCACCACCAACTGTTCATCACCTCCACTGTGTCATTGGCAACTAAAAATACAATATGGCAGTACATCTTGGCCAAGGTGAATGCAGTCGGAGTGAAGAGAAGGGAAGTGGACGCCTGCAAGAAGTGCTGGACTGATGTGAAGCGCAAAACCAAGCTGAAACTCGCAGCCAACCTGAAAGCAGCAATGCAGACTGGAGGTAGGAGTCCAGCGACACACCAGGAGCTGGATGAGATGGAGGAAATGGTGACCCGAGTCATCATTGGGGAGACGGTGGCAGGAATTGGGGGACCGGACACTGCACAACATGACCTGAGCCAACAGCAACAGGGTGAGTAACGACCAGGGACTGGGGGGACGGGGCGAGATGGGCACAATGGCACACATGCACAATTAAGTATAGCACATCTGCGGACAAACCATGCCCAAGAGTCACAACTCCGACCAAGAGCCCAATTTACCCAAGTCTGCAACATCTCAGCACTGCATGAGCACAGAAGTGAAAGGCACACCGCCTGAAAGGAGAAGGGCCAGCCAAATCAGAGCTGAAGGGGCAACACACCCACAATGCAGCACACACACATAAGAATCAGAGCACCTCAACATTGACAACAATGTGGTACAAACTGCAACACTTCCACAACAGAACAGAGGACACAACTGCTGCCGCATGTGTGTAGAAAATGGCCATTCGCATTTGGCATAGCAGGAAACTGTGAGATGACAATGTACAAGTACAACCTCACATCCCTGATGGTGTAGAAATGTCAACTGTCCGGCATCAAATAGGCATCTCCTCACAAACAGTCACAATGTACATTGTCATGCAGTCTGTTAGTAAACTTGTACAATGCGTGAACATACATGTGAACACAATGTCAATCTTCATTTCCCCTTCACATTGCAGAGGGAGAATCAACACCTCCTGCAGAGCAGACCCAACAACTCAGCACTGATGATGAAGAGGACCTCCCCAACATCGACACCGACGCCCTCCAACAGCTCATGGACAGCTTCGGCACCCCACCTCCAGGAGCAGGGCAGCCCAGCTGTATCGAGGAGACCCCACCCCCTGCACAGACCACACAGCAGGAAGCACCCACCACCACTGCTGTCTCCCAGGACCCCGACGAACAACACATGGCATTCCAACGCCATGTGTTAGGGTGCCAGGAGAAGATGGCTGATCAGCTGCGGGTGGGGTTCGACCTCATGGCAGCCAAACTAGATGCCATACGTGGGTGTCTAAGTCCCATCAGGGACCACTTACAGTCTCTAACGGGCACCCACTGTCCGCTCCATGCTCTCCAACAATCCATGGCTGACGTCGCTGGAGTCATGACTCTGAGCCAAGAACAACTGTCTAGTCAGAGTGGCTCCAGCGATGTCTGCCGGGAGTTGGGACACATAAGGAGAATGATGGAGAGCTTGGAGCGGATGTAGGCGGAAAGAATGTTTGCCATGGCTGCACACCAGCGAGATGTAGCTGTGATCTTCCATGCCCTGCAGATCCTTGTCATGGCATTGCCGCCACAAGGCCTGGCACGGATGAATGCTGCTGCTACTACTCCATCCACATCTCCGCCCCCTGAAGTGTCAGTGCCACACAGTGTGGCAGACATTCCACCTCTGGCCCCTGATGTGTCAGTGCCACACAGTGATGCAGACTAAACACCACCACACACATGTGAGGCACCTGACACATCAGAGGACGAAGATGATGATGAATCTGGCTTTGTGGTAAGAATGAAGTGGTAGCATTCATCTCCGCCATAAGGCCTGTTTCAGCTTGGTTCTGCCCTCTGCATCATGCCCTGGAATAACACCTTCCACTGTCCCCCGATACACTCAGCAACACTCACCTTGGACCTCGACATGGACTGCCATGTTTTGTTTGGTTACCAATGACACAGCAATCACACTGCGGACTGAAGTCTTCCCCTTCCGATGAACTTGTCAATCCCCAAAGGACTCTGGCTGGCCCTCCACGGGGCAACAATGTAAAGTGTGGTTTGCATGGCCCTGAACTGGTCCAGCTTCAACACTCCACTGAATGCAAATAAAACATTCTAATTCACACATATGTGTCATTGCTATGATCAATCAAGTATGAAAGTATGGATGAATGTAGGGAAAGTGATTCCACAAAAAGGTACTCCCTGGGTAATGCTATCAATGTGCATGTATGGCCGTGACCCAGATAGGCAGTGAGACACACATTGTCATTCAAATTAACACTCATCACAGTTGAATACAAGTGAAGGTGCGTAGACTTTATTAGCATATGCGTGTCAGTACGGGCAAGAAGAGTGCCACAATATGGAGACCAATGAAGCAGTATGTCAGAATGAGGAACGTTGTCAAGCGCCGCTGTCCACTCCGGGGGAGTGCCTCACCTTTCACAGGTGTGTGTTAACCCGCGTTGTTGTCCGCTCATGTATTCGGAGTCCAGGCGAATGCAGCCATGTCCACTGTTGTCGTGGGATATGTGACCAGATCTCCAAGATGCAACAAGGTGTCGGGACATGTGCAATGGGTTCCAATCTGTTGTGGCTGCAGGTACGTAGTTACTTGTCCATGAAAGCGATTGCAGCTTCGTAGGCTATCATTTCCAACATGAGGTCGTCGTCGACTTCATCAAACAGGACGGCGAGGCAATCCATTAGCAGGTCCGGACAGATGTGCTGCATCCACCCCCTTTCACCAATTTGCACTACAGCCCAATAGGGGAGCGGTTCAATGTGGTCACTGCACACGAGGAGTTGTGCAATCTCCCAGGTCCAGCTGCCAGCATGTATGCCAAGTATCAAGGCATCCCATAAACGGGTATCACGGTGACACTCCTGGTCGTGGGCCAACAGGGGGCGCACACACATGTCAAAATCCAGTTCAGCTACCGTCCTGTTGGATAGGCAGACATCCATGGACACTCGAATATGCACGATCGACAATGCAACACAGGCTGAACGCAGGTGACGTTGGCAAGGCGGAAGCTTAGCCGGTAACTGATCCGCAGCACTGCCAATGGCAGTGCCCCCAGTAAATGCAGCATACGTGCACGGTACAGTTCCACGTGACAGGGGTTGTGCATGTGCCCGGGATGTTCTACCATTGCGTTAGTGGCTCTGGTTGAAGCGGCACTGTTCTGACCTGCGCCAGTTCTGTGGATGAAATGCCACAGCTCGGATCAATGAGTTGTTTTAGTGTGCAACGGTTGTACGCCTGGGATGGTGTGGGAGTAAGTGTGAAGGCCATTCCATGCAAGATAACTTCGAGCAAGGTTTTCTGTGTGTGGGGTGTGTATACGTTGGTCTTTCGTCGGGCTGTGCGTAGTGTGGGAGTTGTCATCAGCTGCTATAGTATCTGTCAGGGGGTGCCGGGCACATGCAATTCCGAGGTCGGAGGTGCAGATGTGCTTCCGCCTGATAGTTCAGACAAAGGAGCTTTCATCCCTAATGTTAGTTTGTCATCTGCTTGCATTCAGGATATGTGATGTGGCTTGTTGGGGGTGGGGTGGGATATGTGCGACTTTGGGATTCATGTTTGACATGTCTTGCATGTGGCAAATGAGCGGCATCACTGTGTGTTACGTTGCCTCACTGCTGCTCCTCCCTCCCCCCGAGCCTATTTACTTGTGTGCACTGCGCGGTTGCATCACTTGCACTCCTACGGCACACCATTGTCATGCCTGTCTGCGCATTGTCCACAAGCCTGACAACGACACTGTGATGTTGGCCGTTGAAGGTGGGCGGCCACGTGAGTGTACGCCTATGGTAAGGATCCTATGGTAAGGATAGGGCAGACACAGATGTAGAGTTCATGCCCGGCTGAACTCGCGCTGCGATTAAGGCTAGGCATTTGGCTCATGCTGCGGCAATACAGATACACACAACACTTGGCATGTATGAGCCAAGAGCCGAGCGGTCTTGCGCTCCTTCATTTCTCCGTTCGTGCGAGCCCGCCCTCTGGGTGCATGCTACATTGCAACATTGTCGATTGCGGGCCGGGTGGCGCCGACACTACAACAGAGACACACGCATTAGTTACTTCCTTGTCCAGGCCAGAACTGAACCAAGCCCAGAGTCCCGGGCAAATTCTTCACACCCCTACGCTGTACTGGCGTACGCCGGCCCAGCCCACTGAGCTTACGCTTACAGGGGGGGACGACAAAGCTACGTGTCCAAGGTCTTACCCACTGCCTGAGGTGACATGGTTGCGTCCACTGTCCACAGCACAATGTAATGTGGTAGGGCCCGGGGCCATCATGCATACATAATGACCACACGGACACACTTAGATAGATTGTGGAACTGGCTACAGGCACGTGCGCCCGGACCCTTTTTATTACTAGGGTCACATGTCCAGTGACGCCTGTGCTGGATGGGTGTGGGGTGAGTGTAAGCCAGCCCTCAGGGAGTGGTTGGTGCTGGCAACAACTAGAACAGTGATCATCGGTTCACACACACAGATTCAATCATGAAGGGTCCATGACTTGCTGTGCACTGAGGTAGGGGCACCAGATCTGACATCACACACACAAGATTCAATCATAAAGGGGCCATGACTTGCAGTGCACTGAGGTAGGGGCACCAGATCTGACATCACACACACAAGATTCAAACATAAAGGGTCCATAACTTGCAGTGCACTGAGGTAGGGGCACCAGATCTGACATCACACACACAAGATTCAAACATAAAGAGTCCATGACTTGTGGTGCACAGAGTTAGTGGCACCTGAAGCGCTCAGCGGGTGTGCAGCCAGCGATGATGGCGTGTCCTTGCAGGTCAGGGTTGGATTTGATATGTGTGAGCCGTGCTGACCGCAGTGTAGGCTGGAGGCAGCTGTCATCAAGGGCCCACATCCACGTGGTGTTGACTTGAGCTGCACAGGGTTAGTGGCACCTGAAGCGCTCAGCGGGTGCGCAGCCAGCGATGATGGAGTGTCCTTGCAGGTCAGGATTGGATTTGATATGTGTGAGCCGTGCTGACCGCAGTGTAGGCCGGAGGTTGCAGTCAGCAAGGGCCCACAGCCACGTGGCGTTGACTTGAGCTGCACAGATTTAGTGGCACCTGAAGCGCTCAGCGGGTGCGCAGCCAGCGATGATGGCGTGTCCTTGCAGGTCAGGATTGGATTTGATATGTGTGAGCCCTGCTGACCGCAGTGTAGGCCGGAGGCAGCGGTCAGCATGGGCCCACAGCCACGTGGCGTTGACTTGAGCTGCACAGAGTCAGTGGCACCTGAAGCGCTCAGCGGGTGCGCAGCCTGCGATGATGCATCGTCCGGGCGGGCCGCACTGGAAGCAATGTCTGTTGCCTACTGGACTGCGCCATAAATAAATCAAGACTCAATTTGAATTATGGGACCTGCGGACCGCAGTGTAGGCCGAAGGCAGTAGTCAGCACACATATTACTCCGCGGTGCTGTGCCGCTGGGGGCCTGTGTCGCGGAAGCCAGCGATCGGCTGAGTAGGATGGCGTTCACGGAGGCGGACTCATGGCAGGGTGAGGGGCGCCGCCCTGGCAGACGCGTTGGCCATCCTGGAAGTGGACCAAGCCCAGAGCCCCAGCCTATTTATTCACACTCCTACGCTGGACTGGCGTACGCCGGCCCAGCCCACTCCGCTTACGCTTACAGGGGGGGATGACACAGCTACATGACCGAGGTCTTCCCCATTGCCTGAGGTAACATGGTTGCGTCCACTGTCCACAACACTACAAACACCAGCAGTATATGTCCACATGGACATGTCTGTGCTCTGCATACTGAAGTCTGTCCAGCACATCACCGCCACACTTGGCATTGTGTACATTCTTATTCATGGGTGACTTGCCTCCTTCACACATACTTGGTTCCCACCTCTCCCCACATTCTGCAATTGTGTGGCTGAGGGGCCATGCCGTTTTCGGAGGGTCAGCTGTCTTGTTCTGCGCTGCCTCAGTGGTGGTCCGGGGGGGGTCCTGGTGGTGGTGGCGGTGGGTGTTGTGGCCCTCTTGGGTCTCCAAGCTGCATGATCATTGGCTCCATGGCATCTGTTGGTCTTCAGATGTGGCTCTGGGCTGGGCTCCCTTTCTACTGCAGGTTGTTGTCCTGCTTAACACAAGCAAAAGGCAGGTGTTAAATCCCTGCTGCTAACGCGCCTTATCACCTGTTTTTGGATCGCAGATCTGGCTGGTCGTTGAGAATATCGCAAAGTGGTGTTTTTGTGTGTTTTTGCACGGGAACGCCTACTCTGCATATCATTAGCGTTAGTTGTCGCTCTCATCCGTGACGATGTTTTTTGCGGAAGCTATCGCAGGAAAACTGGCGATATCGGCTGTTTGCACCAGCTTGAGACTAGGGCGATAAATCTATTGCCACTTTTGCGGCGCTAAAGTGCCGCTAAATCGGCGATAAGTCCTTGAGAATATGCCCCATTGTTTCTATAGTATTGCCACAAATGCGCAATACGCATCCGGCAAGTCTGTTTTTCATTACTGTTACATGTCACCTGGGGGCCTGTCCTATGCAAGTGACAGGCAGGAAAACGGTTGCGGGACCAGCGCAGGCCGTGCGGTGGAATGCTGATTGTTTACATCATCCACCAGCTGTCCTGCGCTGCGGGCCTTCTTTCCTTTCTTGATACTCTGGGCCTCGCCCGTCACTATATAAAGGACGTGTTCAGGGCAGGTCCGTTGTTTATTTACCTGGTCCAGTGATCAGACGCTGACACTATATGTGTGTGAGGTAACTACGCTTCTACGTGACTGGTGTTAGTTGTATTGCTTTGTTTTTTTTTTTTTTTGCCTCACTTGCCGGCATTTAATTATCGCCAGCGGGCGTTTTGACTTTCTGCTTGGGGTTGCGATTTGTTTTCTTTAAATATCAATTAGCTGTCCCGTTCGAAGATGTTTGACTGTCAATGCTGTACACGCCCCAGATTCTCTATTAGTGTGCGGCACATACATATATGTATACATTGACGAGGAATTGTTATAAAATAAATTTTAATCTGTTTTAAAATAACGCGCATATGCGGACCCTAATTAAACATAGGGACACACGCACCAGGGTCAGGTTTCCCTTGTGCAGCTGTACGACCGCAGTAGGCATCGTGTGACATAGACTTACTTTGATTGCCTACTGTCAGCATCAGTCTGGTTTTGTATTTATTCGTTCAGCATGCCATAATTTTGGGGTTTTTTGACATACCATTTTAGTCCAACTAGAGACTTTTGCCATTTAACGTTCAAATGTGGACCCATCTCATTGGGAGTGGTATATGTTTGGTCATCACAGATAGGTCACGCGGAGGTCATATCACAAGCCTTCGGTCCGTTTCGATTTTGTGTTTCATTGTTTCTAGTGTGTGTTTATAATTTTCCTGTATCGCGTATTATATTTTTCGTTTACTTAGATACGGAGGTCAGGCCCTTATCAGGGAGCCCCAGCATCTTTAATTTGATGTATACGGACTGATATGGTATCCCATTTACGGAACATTGGGATAGTATTATATTGCCCCCGCACTATGAATTGTCAATCGATCATTGCATCTTTAATTGGACCATTCGCTGTTCTCAAAAAATACAAGGTACTTCACTTCTTAGCAGCGTTTGACTGTGTTTTTGAGTATTTGCTCCACACTGGTTATGGTTTGCTTTATGCGCTCTATGGTTAGCTCAACATTTAATTGTAAACTTAAGTACCTCTGAAGTTTAAGCCCTGGCATACACTTTTTTTTACTGACCTTGGTTCTATAGAGTGGACAGCCCCCGTTTGGAGTTTACGTACACTGGTCCACTCAATTATTGAAGTATATATATATGCGCTATTAAAATGGAAGTCCTGGCATATATCCCAAATCATGATTTTTGGATTCTTTGGTCCTACAGAGTGGACAGCCCCTTCTGTAGTACATGTGCATACATATGCCTCATTTTTCATACCCTTCATTCAATTGTAATAGTTCATTACAATTTTGTGGTTCTTGCTAGGCCTCCTTTTTAAGAAGTATTTCATGGGTATGTGTATTCATGTGTAGGTGTTGTATATATATGTGTATAGCACAATACGAGATTGGGTTGTTACAGTATATGGTGATGTTTAAGTGAATGTAAATATATGTGTATAGCACAATACGAGGTTGGGTTTTTACAGTATATGTTGATGTTTAAGTG
This sequence comes from Calotriton arnoldi, assembly GCA_963921515.1. Taxonomy (NCBI): domain Eukaryota; kingdom Metazoa; phylum Chordata; class Amphibia; order Caudata; family Salamandridae; genus Calotriton; species Calotriton arnoldi. The sequence continues at coordinate 3,599,928 of CAWUFW010000243.1, forward strand.
AATGTCATTTTATCTATTGTCGTTTTTGTTTTCTTTCCCTGTTGCCATTTTTTCTGTCCTTTTTGGTTATTTGTACACTGTATGTTTGTTGTTTTTATATCATATGTCTCTCATGTCATGTACTTTGTCATATTGCGTTTACTTGAGTGTACATGGGTATTTATGTCTGTTTTAATTGTTACTTTCAGCCCTGATGAAGTTCAATCATAATTGAACGAAACGCGTTGGCTGGAGTCTATTTTATGATATTATTGAAATAAAGGAATCCATATACAAAAGGAACTGTGTTAGTCTATTTGATTGGAAACATAAATTCGAGTGGTGCACCTCTCCATGATCATCCAACAATAACATACCATTTATTTATGGATTATTACTGAATAAACAAACAAATACCTATATAGTACTCCTGACCCAAATAAAAGAGCAAACTAACAACTGCTACCCCCAAAAAATTATCATCGATTTTGAACAAGCAATGGTACAAAGTATACTTAAAATCTACCCCCACATAGTCATTCAAGGTTGCTACTACCATTTCAATCCGATTATATGGCGTCACCTGCAAAAATCCACCCTAAGGGCCTGATTACGAGTTTAGTGGTGTGGGAGCGGAACCGCCAAGCCGCCGCCCAGCTCCCAGACGCTCACCAGATTACATCTTTTACAGTCACTGGTGGGCGGTTCTTTGGCAGTCCCATGGTGGTGCTTATGAAATAGGCACTGCAATGGAAATGTCAAAGGCAGCACCTGCATGACATAGACTGGTGCAGTCAATGCCATGCTGGTACTGGGGTGCATGCACACAGGGGGCAAAACATGGGTGACCCCTTGGCCCTAAGACAACAGGGGTCCTAGTAGGGTCCGCTTTAATTCCTCTCCACCAAGGTTTTCATGGAGTAGGAACCGCCATGAAAACTGTGGCGGAGAGGAAACTCGTAATATGCTTGGCGGGACTGCGGCCGTCCTGCCAAGCATTTTGTGGCCTCAAGACCGATGCCCCATAGATCCCTGGAAGTTGCGGTGGTGCAAAGGCGGTCAGACAGCCCAAGTTGTAATAGGGCAGTCGGACAGTTGGTGCGGCGGTGCCCACATCACCACCGCGGCTACGGCGGTCCATAGGACCAGTGTAGTCATAATCGGGCCCTTAGTGTAGAGTAGGCAACAAATAGTCATTTTGCCTATGAAATAAAAAAATGAATAGCTCTAGCCTTCATCCCTAACTCTGAAGTAGCTACCCATTGTAACTTCTTGACAGAAAGTCCTTTCTACCAAACCAATAAAAATAAACTAGCTCCCCTAATGTATTAGTTCGAAGACACATGGGTAGGGAGACTACATAGATCAGGACACAGACTCTAATCAAAATTCCACTTTCCATAGTGGATTGTGTATGACAGTACCCTAGCCCAACAAGCCAAAACTAGCAATGCACTAGAAGGATGGCATAATGCCTTCCAATCCACACTGGGAAGAACTCAAACTATCCTTTACTAACTACTAGAAGCTATACAAAAAGAACAAAGCTACCAGGAATTTAGGGCCTAATTATGAATTTGGCAGTCTTGGAGTGGGGCTGCCATGCCGCTGCCCCGCTCCAAGTCTGCCAAAGCCATACTGACACCGCCCGCCAGATTATGACTTTTTTAGTCTCTTGGGGGCGGTTTTTTGGTGGTCCCACGGCGGTGCCTATGAAAAAGGCACTACAATGGGAGTGCCAAAGGCAGTTCCTGCATGGCATTGACTGTTGCAGTCCATGCCGTGCAGGGGTGCACGCACACAGGGGGGCACAAAATGTCCTCCACTGCATGCACCCCATGGCCCTGAGGCAACAGGGGGCCCTGTAGGGCCTCTTTTGTTTCCTCTCTGCCCCTGTTTTCATAGCGGGCGCACCGGCATGAAAACAGTATCGGAGAGGGAACTCGTAATATGCTTGGTGGTGCCCCAGCACCCATCCGCGACCCTTCTCCATGAAGAACCTAAAAACAACTGCAATAGAATACAAAATACAGTTAGTTAGGAAAAAATGGCTGCCTGATAAAACAAAACAAAAAGACTATTTCCCCATACTAATCAATGGGATAGTAAAGTATAAATTAATAATTATTTCAATATATTTTTAAAAAATAGGAAAAAATAAAAGCATGCCAAACATTTTTATAAAATATTTTGTAAAAATTGTACAATATATATATCAAATAATATTATAATATATATAATAATATTTAATATATATAACAATTTATTTTACGTAACTCCTGCTGAAAAATATATTTTCACTACTTCGAAGAAATGTACAAAAAATACATTTGAAAAAAGATACCAATGTATAATATTTAAAAGCTATTCTACAAATATTTTTTTCTATTTTTCATTATGTTTAAAAATATAATGAATTAAATAATATAAAATATATCATGTTATTTAATATATAAGTAAAAATTAAATACATGTACAAGTATATATTAATTATTTTGTAAAACATTGTAAAATACATATTAGATACTTTTATAATGTATACAAATGTATTTAATATGTATTAAAATATATTTGTTAAACACCAGTAAAAACTGTTTATTTCAACATGTATTTAAATATATATAAGATGTTACCATAAAATATTAACAAATATATGTTTGTATAAGCAATGCTAAATGAATGTATATTTCTGTATATAAATAATAAATATTACAGAACATTACGCCATTAAATAATATAAAAAAATATTATTTAATATATGTTATAACAATGTATAATACTTACCAAAAATGTAACTGTATGTTAATTTTATTTTCCAAATATATAATACCAATATCTATATTATATCAGTTATGTACAATTTTTTTAATAATAATTACTACAAAACATTTTCAATAAACTTATATATTAAATACAAAAGACTAAACAATGTGTTATATTTGCAAAAGTTGGAGATCTGGTTCAGGAGAAGGTGGCAATCAAAAAGGAATTCAGCCTAAAGTACTGTGCTGCTGTTCCAGTCCTTAGCATACAAGGTACACAAACTGTGATCTTGCCACCACTTCAAGGCGCAAAAGACAAACAATTTGGGGCCTATTTCAATGTCGGGCGGAACTGCTTTCGTCCGACACTGACTCGGTCCTGGGACCGACCGACCTCTGGTTGGCGGTCCCGACACTCCTCATTAGGATGCAACCGAACACTGTTCGGCACATTCATGCATTTTACGGCTGTAAACTGGCCATAATACATGCTCCCATAGGGAAATGAGAGGTGTGGTTCATCCCTGCACCCCATGGCAGGCACCTTGAGGTGTTCAACAGGGGGGCACAATAGGTGCCCCCTCGGCCCGCAACCGGAGGCCGCACATACAAGGGGGCCCTCCATATCGGACAGGCCGGCATGGAAACCATATCGGAAAGCGTGCATTATAATCCCAAGGGCGGAAAGCCCTGCCCTTTGGGATTACGGGCTGGCTCCGACTGGCCAACGGGCTCCATGAGCCTGTCATAAGCCAGCCGGAATGACCGGCCGGCCCATTACGATGCGGCCAGAAAGGCTCCGACTGTCAGTCGAAGTCTTTATGGGCCACATCATAATCGGCCCCTTTGTCTCCATTGAACATGTGAAAAAACACCATGTGGCCGATTCTCAATAGTATGCAACAGAGTGTTCCTACCCTTCTGCAAGACTTTCCTTTACAGCCCGTGATTACCACAGATGCTGATTCTCCCCAGCTGGGTGGGGAGGCTGAGTCCTCCGCAGATAATCTGACAGACACATTGCCTGTTTCTACTATTACATCTTCTACAATAGAAGTTATTTATATGGATCCACTTTTGGCGAGTCCTTCCAAATTGGATTTTTTGGGTCCTACTGCTGAGTCACAGTTGAGTACCTCCGGGTACTATATAGATCAAGATGATTTTTCTTCAGACAGTTCTTCTGTTTTACATCCGCCTCCTGCATGAATTTGGGTTTTTATTTCGTGGACACACTTATCTAATCCTGTCTTGCATATATGTCTGGATCATACTCTCCTTGGTTTTTCTGTTCATGTGGATTGAATCTGTGACTGTTTTTTTCTGTTAATTAATGGCCATTACCTCATGGAACGTTCAGCTACGGAACTGGTTGATGGGATGTCGGCCCCCCAATCTTCATCAAATAAACTGAAAAGAGACTTGTCCCTCCTCAACATTACAGCTGTTCCAGTCACTGATGGAATTGTTTGGGATAAAGTTTGTTTCAACATATTTGCCCCCACAGGAGATCCTGCAGATACCATATGTGTTCACAGTTTCTATGGGATATGCAATTGTACCTGAGTTACATTCGGATGATTGGGATGTTGATACTGAAAATTCTATGCTTTCGGAATTAGAATATTATACTGTTTTCAAATCAGAGGACCTATAGCTTAATTCTTCTAACTATGGTGAAAGGTTCTGTTATCATCATAATGGACATCATTTTCTGCACAGAGCTAGTGGCCAGTGTCCACATTTTAATTACACACAATGGGAACATTGCCCAACTCCCCCACAAGGGAAATTCAAAAGGCAAAAAGGCAAATTTACATATTTTACAGGTTATAACAGTTCCGATCCTGCTTGATATTATTTCAAATGAGTTCCTACCCATCAAAAAGTATATGCTCACCCAGACTAAGCTCATATATACAGCTTCATTTGTCAATGAGTTAGCCCTTAGAGGCTACGAATACTGACAGGACACCATTTATTTAAAGTTGATTTGGGGAACTAAATCTTGACAGGTTCAGGGAACTGAAACATTATTTCAAGCCTGTTTGATCCCCACCCAAATGATTTTCTTGAATGAAACGATCCAACAGACTACATGTCTGGGATTGTCAAAAATTAAAGAAATGAATGCCCCAACAATTCCCGCTTTAATAGCTGGCAGAGTTTCACAGATTACACAGAAGAACAATTAAATAGCATGGTGCAGAATGGTACCTGTAATTCCTCAATTTCGAGTCCTAATGGGTGGTTGTGGCCGGTATACATTAATGGTTGCCACACTTGTTTTCGTAATCCCACCACTGGATTTAAATCAAACAGACCTGATCCCCGATATGCTCAGTCAATACATTATGGAATTATTACCACCTATTCAATGGGAAGGTTATGGCAACAATGGTTGGAACATTTCACACTGTCTGCAGTGAAGCAACACCTTTCTCTCTTATCCGAAGACATGAATTTATCACATTTTCTTTCAGGTCCCAAATACACAAGTTCTAAAAGATTTATATATGCTACTTTTTTTCTCATAAAGTTTTATTTCCATTTTGGTAACCACATTACATCAGTATCTTTGAGTGTCATTTACAACAATTACCGTTTACATGCAACTTTGGTTCCCACATGTTCTCGTTCAATATAACATAAGCAACATATTTCTGTTGTAACTTTTCCTCTCCCACCTCCCCCCCCACCTTCCCACCCTTGGTCAGCTTACTTCTGAGTACAGGGTCTCCTACCCCTTGCAACGATGTATCTATGTGTTAAATCCCACTCATGTCCTAGGCATCGTTCCGCATTCATTCTCAGCCATGGGAGGCTTCCCCAGCCGGGGCCCCCTGAGATGTAGACGTCTGGTCCCCCTGTATATCTGCCAACATAGAAGCCCATGCCATTAGGTCTTCCTCAACTTTAGGATCCCTCCGAACCAATTTCCTTCTTACTGATTCCGCAGTCGCCCATTCGCATACGTATCAAATCCAGTCTGCGTAGTCTAGCCAGGATCAGCCCCAGATTGACAAATCGTCTAGAAAGTTTCTTTTTCTTTGGAGCGGGCAATACCCCCAGCAATGCCTGCTTGATATCCCTGTTAATACTCCAGCCCGTGACCTCTCGCAGACATGCAAACACTCTCTCCCAGAAGGGAAGCAGCAATGAACACGACCATACCTTATGAAGGAAATCTGCCCCATGCTGCTTACATCCGGGACATTCATCCTTATGAGATGGGTAAATTATGTTTAGTGTACGCGGGTGAGGTATACTTGATGCACCAAGTTAAACTGGAGGAGCTTGAATCGTGCGCTTGCGCTAATCCTCTGTACCCCCTATGTACCTTTCTCCAGTCACCCTCAGTTATGGGTTCGTCTAGTAGCATATCCCACCTCTGCTGGATTCTAAGAGTCTCTCCTGGTAGATCGTCTCTAAGTGCTCTGTAGAGATGGGAGACCAGTCGCCTCCCCCCACCATGTACAGCATGACTTTCAGGGTGCTAGTAGTGGAGGGTTCCTCTGGGATCCCCGCCAGAGTTCACGTACGATACTAGAAATTTTCCCATATTGCAGGAATTGGCCTGGTCCTAGGTTGAAGGTTTCCTGTGCTTCTTCTCGGGTCACAAACTTTCCGTCTATATAAAGGTCCCCTAGTGTCTGGTAGCCACCATCTCTCCAACGGCAGACTGACATGGAGTCTGCGATACTGGTGAATGGGCGTAATTCCCATAGGGGCATATCAGGAGCGAACGGGGCTTGCTGCACCACCCATCTCACCACATTCTCCCACACTACTGCTACATGTCGTACGACATATGGACATTCGTTGGGGACTCCACCCCCCAACATCAACAGCTCCATCAGCGTGTGGTCACTGTGAGTTCCCGCCAACAGACGCTTCTCCCAGTTTTCCTTGCTGTCCAGCCAGTGGACCACGTGCTGCAACTGAGAGGCCATGTAATAGAACTCCAAACGGGATACCTCCAGCTCTCCCTTTTTCCATGTCCTCTGCAATGTTGTCAACCGCACCCTTCTACGTTTCTTCCCCCACAAAAGATCTATCAGCAGACTTTCCAGCGTGTGGAAGTACGATTGCGGGATTATGTAGAATGAGTGTTGTAGCACATATAGACAGAGGGGCAGAACAATCATTTTTGTAATCGTGATGCGCTCCATGAGCGACAGTGGTAACTCTGTCCAAAAGCGAATTGACCCCTGCAATCCTTCCACCACCCGGCCAATGTTAAGTTCAAGGTAGGCAGCAGCTGTGTTTGCCAGGCGGATGCCCAGATATCGTGTCCCCTCATCCGCCGATGGCAATTCAATTTGTGGTCGCTCCTCTTCCAGGACCGCGGCCAGTCTACCGATAGGAACTACCCTGGATTTCCCGGGGCTAATACTAAGTTCCGAGACCTCCCCAAAGTTTTGCAACTCCGTCTTAAGTACATGTATAGAGCTCTAAGCGTGCGTCAGATAAATCAATGCATCGTCGGCATAGAGTGAGACTATATGATTAGTCTCCCCCAGCTTAACCCCCCCAGGGGTCAATGGCAGTCCACAGCCGGGCCACCAGGGGCTCCATGGCTAATGCAAATAGTAGGTGAAAGAGCTGGCAACCCTGAAGGGTGCCCTGCTCAAGTGCGAATCGTCCCGACACCACCCTACCCACTCGGACTCCAGCAGTGGGATCTGTGTACAGCTACCGCACCCATTTTAAGAACTGCTCTCCTAGCCCGAGTTGCCTGAGTACCTGCCACATATAGGGCCATTCTACGAAATCGTACACTGTTCGATATCCAACAGTGCTACGGAGCAGTCAGTCTCCAAGATAGCTGGGGCATGCCACACGTTTGCCAACCGATGCAAATTATGAGATGCACTCCTTTTCGGTATGAAACCCGCTTGATCCGAATGAATCAGCTGTGGTATCTTGGGGAGGAGACGTTCCGCCAGTATCCCGCTGAGTAGTTTCACATCAATATTTAGCAGGGAGATTGGCCTATAAGAATTGGGCAAGTTGGGATCCTTGTCCTTTTTCAGAATCATGGCCACCAGCGCTTCCCTCATAGAGGGTGGTAGAAAACCCTTTTCCAGCACCTCATTATAGACTTCCAAAAGCCTATCTGTCATTAAGGGGGCAAATTGTCTATAAAACTCGGCCAGGAGTCCGTCGAATCCCGTTTCCTCAGGTTCCAACAGAGGAAGCTCAATTAAGCTTAGGTATGCAAGAATTGCCTCTAGGTCTGAGCCAGACTGCTCCGCATATACCGCCTTTAAGTGGCTTGCCAGCACGTCTGCAATCGCCCGCTGTGTATACACCATTGCCCCGTTATCGGCCCTGATCTGCATAATTGGCAGCACCGATGCCTCTTGCCTCACAAGTCGAGCCAGCAATGCTCCTGTTCTGTCTCCATCTCTGTGCAGCCGTTGCCTATAGGCTGTGTGCACATGCTTTTCTAACCGGCCAAGGTCAGTCAGAAGAGCCTCCTTGGCTGCGCACCTCTCCCTCAATTTCTGGGGGGCCGTGGAAACCTCGGGTTCTAGCCTACTTAGGGTGGCCTCGTGCGTAGCCACATTTCGCTCCAAATGGCGCCGGACCCCGTATAATGTTTTGATACAGATTCCTCTCATGACCACCTTCATGGCCTCCCATTCTGCAGCACGACAGGTCGATTCCCAGTTCTCCTGCAAGTACCTGCTCAGTTCCTCAGAGACTGTGGCTACAACCGGAGGGTCTGCTAAGGCTTCAGTATTTAGATGCCACAGGGGTATCTTCGATCTGACCTTCCTCCCTCCTAATTCCATCAGGACTGGGGAGTGATCTGATAGATATCTAGGAAGGTACGTGATCCCCCCACACTCCATCCAGGGTCTGCAGAGAGAAACCAATAGTCTAGTCTACTGGAGGTTCCTGTGGTGGGCATGTAACACAAGAACTGCCTAATGGCAGGATGACGTTCTCGCCATACATCCCGAAGATGCATACCCTCTAGCAAATCTTTTAGTTAACCAGTCATTTTAGGTTTAGTGTGTGCTCTCGGAGGTTCACGATCCAGAGTGCCATCAATGACACGGTTAATATCTCCTGCCAGCAGGATTGGTGCCCCCAGGTATGGTGTAGCCGCCTCTAGAAGGAAAAAAGGAAGCATTATCCTCATTATGGGCGTATACATTAATAATGCACACTTCAGTGCCGTCTAATCTCCTGTGTAGGATCACATATCTCCCTTCTGTATCAAGCACATGGTGTAGGTGCTGAAAGGGAACCCCTGGTGCCACCCATATCAGAGCCCCCCTGGCAAACCCAGATTATGAGGTGGCATACATTTGTCCTCTCCATCGTTTCCTTAGGCACGCTATAGTGTCTCCCCAGATATGGGTTTCCTGAAGACAGGCTATAGCTACTTTATTCCTCTTCAAGTATGCCAATATATGCCTACGTTTTTCAAAGGCTGCAATGCCTCGGACATTCCATGTTATCAGCTTACTCATGGTGGTCGCCATAGGGTGCATATTTCTCTCGACCGTGTACTCATTGTTGCAAATTCTGTCAACTGACGCTTGCAGGGAAGGAACCCTTAAAACATCCTGAAACATTGCCAACTACCCCCCACCCCTTGGGCAATATCACATTTCCCTCCCCACAATAACATAACAAGGTGAAGGCATGTAGATGTCGTCCCATGACCCCAAAGAGAACCCCTGAGAGTGTAATCCTTATAAAAAGGAGAAACCCACTACCATAAGTAGCACCCCCCCACCCTCCCTTCTCAACAATAGTGTCTGGCTAGCCGGTGCGGGGGCTGGCCTCCAGCTCCCCAACCAGGTACCTGCCTCTGGAGGGCAAGCCCCCGCCAGCTTGTTCAGTTCGTGTGATAGAACTCCCAGGCATATATGTCCTCTGTTTCCCCTCGTCCCCACCCAACTGTTTTGTTCTTAACAAATGTCTCATTTTAGCCGTCACCACTGTTTCAGGCAAGGTGTCTCTCGTTCCTCTACCCCCGCCACATCTAGCTGTCCGTATCCTCACTAGGATTACTGTTCAGGGGTCGATCTGGTGATGTAGCTCCTGAGTCTGGCACAATGTCCGAAGCCTGTAGCGTTCCATCCGGACAGACCCTGATACGAGCAGGGCTCTGGTTTCTGTTGCTGTCCTGTGAGTGAGCTTGCTGCCATCGGATTCTGGGTTGCCTGCCCGATCCCGTTTTCCAGGGTGTCACTGTGGAGGGCACCAAGCAAGCACCCGGGGAACCCCTAGCATCCAGCCAGTCACTCGCCTCCGCCGCCGAAAAGAAAAACAATGCCTTTCCTTTGCTCTCAACCCTCAGCTTTGCCAGAAAGAGGAGACTGTACTTGAGGTTTAGATCCCGCAGTCGCCGTTTTACTACCAGGAAGGATCGGCATTGTTCCTGCACTCGCTGTGTGTAATCCGGGTAGATGGAAATCTGGTGCCCTTCATATGTCAGTGGGCCTCGGTTGCGGGTAAGTTGCAGGATGGCATCACGGTCACGGAAATTAAGAAATCGTACAATGAGAGCCCTGGGCGGCGCCCCCGGCCTTGGAGGTGGGACCAGTGCCCTGTGCGCCCGTTCCACTGTAAAAAACTTGGAGAGCTTCTTGGGGGCCAGCACAGTGACCAGCCAGTCCTCCAGAAAGATATCCGCAGCCGGTCCTTCTGCTTTTTCGGGGAAGCCAACAAAGTGGAGGTTATTCCTACGTGATCTTCACTCCGCATCTTCTACGCGGTCATCGAGGCGCACCACCCGCTTTTGAAGGTCAATGACCATCTCCCGTAGAGTGTGCAGCTCCGTCTGCAGAATATCCACCGTATGTTCAGTGGTGGTCACCCTTTCTGAGACCTTCCTTGGATCACATCAAAGCAGGTTGATGTCTATGGCGATGGCATAAATTTTATGGACCATGTTGTCCCTCGTGGCGTGAATAGCAGTCAGCACATCCGCTATGGAGGGGGCTCGATCATCGTTTTGCGACATCCCATCTTCGCGCGCGGTCAGGGCCGCCGCCTGCGCCCCCTGGTCTAGTGGGAGTGGGAGCGCATAGTTGGAGATTTTATTTGTCTGTGCTGCCCTGCTACTTTTCTCTTTCACCATTTTAGCGCTGTGGCCCCCTTGTTCTTCTTCTGTTTCTTCTGTTACGCCATCAGGCAGGAGCAGGATCTAGTTTCCACGCAGTGAGACCACTTTACTGCTCCCTCCGGGCCTTGGCTGGATTCCCGCACCCGGCTTCAGGTCGCCAAGGTAGCCGACGGTTTCTTCTATCCCTTCAGTGCTCCCGGTTCTCTCACATGCAGCCTGGACTGCAAGGCGAGGTCAGGTCTATTGTGTGTTCCAGGATGCTCGTATTGCCTCGTTAGTGCGTGTAATCTTCTTCTGGGAATTCCCACTACTACTGGCAGTGTCACCCTCACCCAGTCAGATGTGCTCTCTACTCCTTGTGGCCATCCCTCTGCGGGAGACCTCCGCTTATGGTGAATCACTCCGACCCGGAGGGCCGACTGCTGTTGGTCATCTACCAAGCCTTCAGTCCCACCCCCTGGCACTCTCAGTTTGGGTGTAAAGCGCCGGCCGCTTCCATTCACTCAACGGCACACCACTTACTTGGGGTCTGATTGTGCGGAGCGGTTCCTACTCCAGCGGGGTCGCTTGCAGTTCACCTCTATAGGGCTGTGTTGGGCACCCCCAGTTCGCGCGACACCGCGCTGTGCAATATATTATGGAGTCCACGCCTGGCCCCGGTACGTCGCTTTATAGCTCTCCGGTTCCTCACCTATGAATTGCGGGGCTCAAGGCACCTCATGCTTCACAACAGCTGGGAGCAGACCTCTCCTGCATACGGCTGGGCCCCAGTGTTACTCGGTCCATTTCCTTTCATTAGTGCGATCACACTCCAGGCTGCGCTGCTCACCTCTCCAATGACAGGCTCCACCTCACAACTGCGAGATGCCTTTCCGGCCAAGTTGGCCGCATTTCCACTATATCGTGCGGCAGCATTAAACAGGGGCGGGATCACACACCTCTCTTGTGCCGCCAGTCGCTTTCAGCCGACCCGCCTCCCTTCACCGGCACTGTCACTCACCGGATCCAGCCGCCATCCACCTCACGGGCCTCTTTCTGTATCGGCAATCTGGCCGAAGTCCGCCCTTGTTGGCCGCGTTTCTGCTGCACCGTGTCGCGACTCTGCGGGTGGCCAAAATCACACACCCGCGTGCAGCCAGATGCTCTCGGCTGCTCCGTCTCCTTTCACCGGCCCGGTTACCCGCCAGAACAAGCTACCATTTTCCTCGTGGGCCTCACTCAGCGAGGCAATATGGCCGCCCATCATGACCGGCTGCCCCTCTTCTCTCCGCTCCAACGGCTTTTCACGGCAATGGCGGCCAGCCAGCTGATGGCGACAAGGGAGGCGAGGAACTCTCAGAGTCTTGTTGTGCCGTGGATCGCCGTTCTATACACTCAGGATGATTCCGGATAATGCGCTGGCGGAAGCTCTAGGAAGGCACGTCTACACCGCCATCTTGCTTGGCCACGCCCCCATTTATATATGCTACATATAATCAAATTTGGAAATTATCCCAGATGGAAGCTGCTGCACGTTTGAGACAAACTGACCTAGATAATTCGAATAAAGTGCTTGCTGTTGTGGATAATAGTATTAATACATTGCCATCCCGTATTTACAATTTAAATAACATTGTTTCGTCTTTTATTGATATTGTGCAGAGTGACATGTCAACACTGTATCATGAGCAAAGTCAACTTGGATCTATTATGCAGTTTAGCTGGACACTGTAAACACTTAAAAATGGGCTTGTTCCATGGCATTACTTGAATTGTAGTGATTTATTTCACCTTTTAATTTAACATGCAAACAACAATTGATGGCCATGAAAGACGCAACCTACACAATGCTGCATTTAGAAAAATTAGAACAATTTCCATTCACGATAGCTGAAACTCCTTTGGCTGTGCGGTTAATACACAGAGTTATTTCTCTGCCTATCTTGACATATCAATTCACAGCTTGCATGAAACATTTCCCTTTGGGTAGATATAAATCCCTTGGGAGCAGCTTCATTCATGAATTATGGTCACTTCCTTTTACATATCATTATGAACTTTCTAACAAGGAAGTTTTTATTACTGGAGAAGAATACGACCCTACTGTTGGACATTCACTTGTTTGTAAACATGTTAAAATTCATGGTGCATGTAATATTTCAGCACCCAATTTGGCATGTTATTTAAAAGGTATCCTGGTTCCCGCAATTGTCCCCCTTATTATGACACTCTTTAACAGGAGTTATTAAATGCTTAGTGATCAAGATTTTTGCGTAATGTGAGCTAGGGTTCTGTATGTTTTATCCATTTCCCAGTTAGTCACTTGTTGCAACAATGCCTTGTTTCCCCCTCCGCATGGGATCATAGCTAGCTCGTTGTAGCCTTCCATTCCAACTTTGAAGGCAGACATCAAGAAGCTAAGCAAACCCCAAGCATTATTGTTCCAACAAGAAGCAGGTCTTACATCTGCTCGTGAAACCTTTGAATTGCAGGTGGCTAGAACTTCAAGTGAAGTACAGTTATTGTTGAATACAAACCTTCCCCTGCATTTCGGAGAATTAGTACATAACATTTTTAATGCCTCCAGTACGGCCGGCCTTGCCCACTTTTTTAAGATTGTAGGCTCTGACCTTGTTAGTTCATTTTAAACTATCTTTGGCGTAATCCTGACTTTTATCCACACCATTTTTTCCAGTGCATTCAGAGGATTCCCGTTGCTGTTATTCCTCATTTGAGGCATTCTCATCCTGTTTCTGCTTTTCCTGCAATGGATGTTCCCTTTGCAGGTCGTCTGGAACTAGAACCGCTTCAACACTACCATGAACGCATACGTCAAATCTTTGGAAAATTTCCACTGCAAGAACTTGATCTTGATTGGTCCGCAACATTCCGGCCTGGCTGGTTTACCTGCGTGCAACCTGTGTTCCACTGTCTCTGGTGCCCCTTTGAATGGGCACTGGTTATATTGCCAGGCTTCGCAGATGCCCGCTGCCTCGGACATTGAATTGCTAGAAAGTCCCTTAGTGACCCATTTTTAGGACTGTCCTTTAGGTTTGTGATTCCTACACAATGCGAGGTTTGAGCCACTCACCAAAGAGGAACCATGTGCATTGGCACATGGGTCACAGGAAACAGGCTCTACTAACACGGTTACAGATTGCCCGGTGACTGACTCGACATTGGCTCAGAACAAGGATCATGTTTGCTCTTTGGAACTTGTGACTTGGGCTGTTGACCAATCCTCATATGCAAAGTTGGACTCCTTCATGGAGTCCTTAGCCTTTGAGTTGGTGAATGACACAATGGATTCCTCCAAAACGCCATGATTTGACTATTTTTCAAAATTGTCATTGCAGTTGCCATTTTCAATGTATCTTATTTTCTAACTGTGCTTTGGGTTTGTTTACCTTCTAATTACAATTATTAGAGTTAGTACTTTATTTCATGCTGTTATCCTGACCAAAGGGAGGGTGTCCTGTGTATCTTGCATGGCCCACTATCGTTTTCCCTATGTTAGCCTAGTTGTACATGCTGTAGGCCGCATTTATGTTGCACATGTTACAACATAAGCACGTTTGCTTTTGTGCCACATTGTATTTCCACCAGAACCTGCATATGTTGTTGTGTTCTGTTCTTTTCCTGGGATTTAGTCTGAACACCATCGACAAGGTCAAACAACAATGCCCCTTGTTATTCTCTCTGGTCGGACACTAGCACCTAGACATGACATGAGAATGCAGATGCTATTTGTGAGCACACATGTCTTGTCATATAACTAAGGATGAGAGTTCTAAAAAACACACACTTAGCGAAGGTCCTGAGGCAAGATTACCACATCAGCTGAGATGGAGAATGTCCATCTATGTATGGTAAGGAACGGGGTCTGCCACTCGTCCCAAAGATCATTGATATATAATCATTAGCTTTAGTAGAAAGGGATGGGGTTAGGCTAATCTGTCTTATAACGTGACAAGGCTTTTTATGGTTTATGGTTTGTTAACCACACTAACAATATTTTTGCTATCCATTTGTTTTCTAATTTGTGGTGCAAATACTGCATCTTAGAGCACGATAATTTAAATAAATATTCTAAACTTCGTCCTCATCTCTTGTTTATCTTATTGTGGAAAAGTACGAGTAAGAGAGGGAAACGGTTGCCCTGTTATCGCGATCCCTGAGGGGATCGAGAGTGCTGTGTTCTGGGGTGCCAACTCACTTGTTTCTCTAGAAAGGTTCAGAGGGCAAATGAGGCACTATAGATAGTTGGACTCGGGCTCATAGATATTGAGGTAGTCTGGTGACTCAGTCCCTCCATGCTGATGTTCTATGCTCCCAAGTATAGTTCTGTTCCTGAGCAGAATCCATGCAACATGATGAATCACCCTGAAACTTATTACAGCAGCTGACGTGAGTGGCAAACTAGTTTTGAAAATTTTGTGAAGTTTCCTCAAACAGTGCCAACGTTATTAGCAAAATATAAAATGCTCCTTCTATGGAAACTAGGTCCTAACTATAATTACCTACTGGCAACATCTATCTATCTATCTATCTATCTATCTATCTATCTATCTATCTATCTATCTATCTATCTATCTATCTAACTATCTATCTATCTATAGTCACTGAATAAAACAAAGATTACAGGAATGTTATAGTTAGGGAATGGACTTAAAATAACCTTAGAAATTCACTGAAAAAAAACGAAGGTTATGGGGACATTGTAGTTAGGCTTAGATTTTACTCATACAAAACCAGTGAAATTTAGCAGTTGAGTATAGTTTGTTTACTATTAAAGTTTGATATTATTTGTAGCACATACAATGTAAGTGGCTGTGTGACTGTGTGTATCCAGTGTGAGTAGGTGTCTGAGTGTCTCTATGGGTGTGTGAACGGGTGCATGGGTAAGTGAGTGGCTTTGTGAGTGGCTGTATCGGTGAATGAGTCACCATGTGTGTGGCTGTTTGGGTAAGTGTGTGGGTGTGCCAGTGATATATGTGCGGGTGAATGGGTTTATGAGAGGTTTTATAGGTGCGTGATGGTGTGTGTGTGTGTGTGGCTGCTTGGGTACACAAGTGGTATATGGGTGAGTGTGTGGGTGTGTGAGTGACTATATGGGTGAGTGAGTGAATGTGATAGTAGCTGTATGGGTGTCTGCTTATGTCAGTGACTGTATAGATGAGTGAGTACATGTGTTAGTATCTGTATGACTAAGTGAGTGGGTATGTGAGTAACTGTATGGGTGAGTGAGTGGCTGTATGAGTGACTGTATGGGTGATTGGGTAAGTGTGTGAATAGCTGTATAGATGACTGACTCAGTGTGTGAGTGGCTGTATGGGTGTCTGAGTGAATGTGTCAGTGTCTGTTTGTATAACTGGATGCGTGAGTAACTGGCGAGTGAGTGGGTACATGAGTGGCTATATGAGTGAGTTAGTAGATGTGTGAGTGGCTCTAATAATCAGTGAGTGGGTGTGTGAGTACTGGTATGGGTCTGTGAATGGGTTTGTGAGTGGTTGTGTGAGAGTGGGTGTATGTGAAGTTGTATTAGGGTATGAGTGGGTTGTGAGTGGTTCTGTGGATGATGTCATCAGTGATGTCACTGACCATGTCATAAGTGAACTAATATGTGAGGTCATAACAGTGCATTACAGGGGCAAAAGTTACAGTTAGCTCAGACAACCCTAACTACTGAATTTCACGTGTATGAGTGAAATCTAAGCCTAACAGTAACATCCCTGTAACCTTAGTTTTTTTCAGTGAATTTCTATGGTGTTTTTTAACTCTGTTTCCTATCTATAAAGTCCCTGTAACCTGTGTTTTTCCAGTGAACTTCTAGGGTTTTTAAAATTCTATTTCCTAACTTTAAAGTCCCTGTAACCTTTGGTTTTTTAAGTGAACTTCTAATGCTTTTTAATTTCATTTCTTAAGTGTGACCTGTGGACTTTCAGAGTGAGTGTGTGAATGAGTGCATTAGGTTCTCAGCAGGTATGTGAGTGTGTGAGTGTCTCAATGGGTCTGTCAGTGGGTGTGTGACTTTCTGAGTGGGTCTGGTAGTGTCTGCATAAGTGTCTCACTGGGTAAGTGAGTGGGTGTGGGAATCTCTGAGTGGGTCAGTGAGTGAGTGCATGAGTCTCTGAGTGGGCCTGTGAGTGTGTGAGTCTCTGAGTAGGTCTGTGAGTGGGTGCGTGAGTGTCTAAGTGGGTCTGTGAGTGGGAGGGTGAGTGTCTGAGTGGGTCTGCGAGAGGGTGGATGAGTGTCTCCGGAGGTCTGTGAGTGGGTGCACGAGTCTGTGAGTAGGTACATGAGTCTCTGAGTAGGTCTGTAAATGATTCAGTCAGTCTCTGAGTGGGTTTGTGACTGGGTGCGTGAGTCTCAGTGGGTCTGTGAGTGGCTGCGTGAGTCTCTCAGTGGGTCTATGAGTGGGTGTATGAGTGCTTGAGTGGGTTACCAGCTGAGCTGTGAAGTGTGTGCTTTTTAATGGGGCATAACACAGGTCCCTGCATAAAAGACAGCCCCTGGAGCCTGGCTTCATTACTTTTATAATTTAAAGGGGGTCTAAGTGGGTCTGTGAGTGGGTGGGTGAGTCTCTGAGTGAGTGTGTGAGTGGGTGCATGAGTCTCTAAGTGGGTCTGTGAGTGGGTGCATGAGTCTCTGAGTGGGTCTGTGAGTGAGTGTCTAAGTGGCTCAGTTGCGTGTGCATGACACTATCAGTGGGTATGTGAGTGGATGCATCAGTGTTTGAGTGGGTCTGTGACTGGGTGTGTGAGTATCTCAGTGGGTCTGTGAGTGGGTTTGTCAGTCTCTGAGTGGGTTTGTGACAGGGTGCGTGAGTCTCTGAGTGGGTCTGTGAGTGGGTGCCTGAGTGGGTTACCAGCTGAGCCGTGAAGTGGGTGCTTTTTAAAGGGGCATAACACAGGCCCCTGTGCCGCAGGCATCCCCTGGAGCCTGGCTTCATTATTTTTATACTTTAAAGGGAAGGGGGGCCATGGGCCCCACCTCCCAGGGCTGTTTTTGGTCCCCGGGACTCCACCCCCGAGACCCAGCCTTTTAATTAGTTTATTTCTTTATAAAAGGGGAGGGAGACGCTCGGCCCCTCCTCCCTAGGGCATGCCATTCCCTGGGACCTCATCCCCTGGGCTCCAGCCTTTTAATTTAATCATTTATAAAAGGGGAGGGGGGCTGTGCGGCCCCCTGCCCTGGGGTGATTTAGGCCCCCAGGGACCCATCCCCAAGAGCCTGGCCATTATCTTATGGAGAATGGGGGCCAAGAGGTCCCCCTCCCTGGGCTGATTTTGGCCTCAGGGAACCTATCCCCTGGGGCCTGGCCATGATTCCCTGGGTACCCCAGGGCTCCCAGTATGCAGTGGGACTGCAGGGGGAGCCTTAAGGCCCCTGCAGTCCCTGCTGGCTCTCTACCTCCAGCAGGGAACCAAAATTGCTGCTGCACGGAGGGAGCTGCCCTCTGTGCAGGAGCAATCCTTTCTTCTGTTTCCCTGCCCACTTGACAGCGGGCAGGGAAACAGACGAAACCTCCGCTTTCAGCAAGTGACAGCATTTTGACAGTTCTCACTTGCTGGAAGCAGAGTATTTGCTGTGTCTTGGCTGGAGCTGTCAAAGCTCCTGCCAAGTCACAGCCAACAGCTATGTCCCGGGGTGGGCTCCTCGGGCATAGCAGGAGCCAGCCCTGGGGGGTGGCGGTCCCAAGGCCATGTATCGCTCCAGGAGGGGGGGCACGCACCTCCTCCTTTGTAGTTGATGGATCAACCCTGGGGAGGTGGTGGTCCCCAGGGCTGCAATGGCCCGGGAGGTGGCCGCATAGCCCCTCTCCCAGTTTTAAAATATTAATTTAGCCACGGGGAGGTGGTGGTCCCCAGGGCCCCGGGTCCGCGAGGTCCCCCATTAGGAATAGCATAGCCCCGGGGAGATAGTGGTCACCAGGGCACGGGGGTCCGTGAGCCCCCTTGATTTCTTTTAAGTTAGCCTTCTGGAGGTGGCTTCCCCTGGAGCCTGGGGGTCTGCACGGCCCCCTGTGATACAGTCATAAGCCCCAGGGAGGTGGTGGTCCCTGGGGCATAAGGAGGGGGCCCGTTTGCCCCCTCTTTTAATTTTTTAATATAGAGGAACATGCCCCCTGGACCTGGTCCACCCGGGGGCTATTTCCAAAACAAGCACAGGAGCCCGCGCTTTTTTTTGCCACAAATTCACGAATTTCACTGATTAACAGCAACATTTTCTTTAAATGCTTATTCCTACCCTGCCCCCTTTTCTTTTTTTTCTGTTTTTTGGGGGACTCAGCTGAAGCTGAGTATCAAGATGGCTGCCAACACTTCCTGGCTGAAGTGTTGGCAGTCAATCAGAGCTCTGCATTTCCCAGCATGAGCTCATTATTATTCGTGAAGTCGCCGCAAACGCAGATAAACAAATTTGAATTTCTGTAAATTTCTCAACAGCTACTGAAGAATTTACACCAGATAACTGAAAGCGTGATCTCTAAACCAAAATCTACCTTTCTGCCAAATTCTGTGTAATTTGTTCCAGCAGTTCTGGCTGTAGTCGTACTCAAAGCTACTGTGGGAATTAACATGAGGAATCACACTTTTTCCGACCCCCCTGTTTCTCAGCCCCCGCATGATGGATCATCCTGAAACTTTCCATGCACAACAAGACTCCCTATAATACTCTTTTCGGAAAATTTTGTGAAGATTTGTCAAACGACACCAAAGATATAGCCAAGTCACAAAAATGCTTTTTCTATAGAAACATGGTCCTAACTATAAAAAAATAATATATATATATATATATAATCTACTGGCGGTCGCCAGTAGATAGTTATAGTTAGGACCTATTTTCCATAGGAAATTCACAACATTCTATTTCCAATAACTTTGGCGCCGGTTGACGAATCTTGCGAAATTTTCAAAACTCGTGAGGCGCTCTGGTCCGCTCCTATCCTGAAAGTTTTGGGGTGATTCGGCAAGCGAGGGCTGAGAAAAGAGGGGTCCCAAACGTGTTTTCCCATGCAATTTTCCATAGGAAACTTTAGACACGGCTACAGCCCTAACTGCTGAACGGAATTACACCAAATTTGGCAAAGAGGTAGTTCTTGGTTCAGAAAGAACCCTTTTGTTAAATGGTGTAAATCCGTTCAGTAGTTGCTGAGAAAATCAAAAGTAAAAACACATATATATCTATGGCCGCGGAGGATCCGCGCACCCTACAGATTAGGATCCGCGCACCCTGCCAATCACGAGCTGCTTTGTAATTGGTTGTGAACACTCTAAACCAGGAACTGTTGGTAGCCATCTTGTCCCTCGGTAGAAGCGAGGCACAAGATGGCAGTAAAATGAAGGCGTAAAGAAGAAGAGGGGGCAGGGTTGAAACACCCTGACCCCGTAGGTCTGCTTCTTTTAAACGCCACGATTCGCGTAGGGTGCGCGGATCCAGCCGCGAAAATGAAAAAAAGGAAGCGCGGGCTCCCGCGCTCGTTTAATTAAGCCCCGGGTGGGCCAGGTCCCGGGGGCATGTGAAAAAGTGTGGGGGCCCTAATCCCCCCACACTGCCCGGGACCGCCACCCCCGGGGCAAAGTATGAATATTTGCGGGGCACACGGGCCCCCCGCAGCCCGGGGACCGTCACCCCGGGGCACTAAATATTCAAAATAGGGGTCCGTTATGGACCCCCAAGCCCAGGGACCACCACCCCGGGGCTTTACATTAAGTGGGAGGGGGCCGCGCGGCCCCCTCCTGGAGCCAATGATGGCCCTGGGGACCGCCACCCCCAGGGCCGGCTCCTCCAGTGTCTCAGGTGCCCACCCCGGGACACTGCTGCTGAACATTTCACTCGTACAAAACCATTGAAATTCCTCCGTTATAGTTAGTTCAGCTAACTATAACTCGCGTCCCCGCAATGCACTGCTGATGACGTCACATATTACATCACTCATGACATGGTCAGTGACATCACTGATGACATCTCAAATGACATCACTGATGACATCACTGATGACATCATCCATGTGACAATCTGATGCACCTCCTCACACACTAATATAACCTTTGATACACTTACTGTAAAATACAGACTACCATTTTCGATACCATTGACACACTAATACCAGTTACTACATACCCACTCAGTGATTCCTAGGTCTGCAGTGCATTGCGGGGGCGCGAGTTATAGTTAGCTGAACTAACTATAACAGAGGAATTTCAATGGTTTTGTACGAGTGAAATGTCCAGCTAACTATAACAGCCCTAAAACCTATGGTTTTTTCAGTGAATTTCTAAGGTTTTTTAAATGCTAATTCCTTACTATAACATGTTTGAAACCTATGGTTTTTTCTGTGAATATATATATATATATCTTTTACAGGGCACAGATCTCGGTCGCAAGGTGGCCAGGGGTGAGACGGCACAGCTCTGAGAGTGCAGGGCCCAGAGAGGGCAGGGCTTAGTGAAAGGAGTGGAAAGAGGGCACAGCTCTGAGTGCTTACAGCTCTGAGAAGGCAAGGCACAGAGAAAAATAGGATTACAAAGGTCAGGTCCTGGAAGGCAAATCTCAGTTAGGGCTTGGTCTCAGAGAGGGTATGGTTTAGAGAGGAAAGGGAGTTGAAAGGGCTGGGTTGATGCAAAAGGAGTGGCCCTAGTCAGTAGGTGAGGGGTCAAGGGGCTGACTTTGATCGGTGCCTGTTTATTCCACTCTATTTATTTTTCCAATCCATCTATTCAAGTGTCCCCTACTCATGACAGTGTGGTTCTTCCTTCATTTTGTTTCAGGTCCAGTTGGAAGCGCTCTCAGTGTGCAGTATGGGGAACGAGTGGTGGTGATGGCCGGAGGGGTCCTCACCTTCCTGGGTATTCTGTTGGCTTCCTTTGGAAACTCAGTGCTGCATCTCTACCTCACCTTGGGAGTCTTGTCAGGTGAGAGACAGGCCCTGAGAATGGAGCGTGGGCTATGGCATTGCAGGAATATATGAGTAGTGGGAGAGTGATATTTGTATATTTAATGTATTTGTATGTGATATTTCAATAGTACAAACATATCCAAAAGGCAGCAGAGCACTGTACAGGGTGTAAGGCAAGCATAGCCTCAATAAGGGATAGGAGAGGCAGCTGGTTTCTGGGCGGTTAATGCAATGTGATGTAGTGTTCTTTAAAGAAGTGAGACTTCAACTTTTTCCTAAAATGGAGCAGAGTATCCTGGTAGAAAAGGGGATGTTGTTCCAGATCATGGGTGCATAGAAAAGGCCTAATGCTTTGTTTTTTCTTTTTTATGCTTCTTAGCCTGCAGCCTTATGGTGTCCTGTGAGAACCATTAGAGATAGGGAGCTTGTCTGCAAGATTATTTATAGTGTGGTGATAGACCTGTAGGTGTGAGGGAGTGACATATTGTAAAGAGACCATGTGGAACAAATGAGTGCATAGCCTAAGGCTGCAGCAACTGTTGGGAGTGTGGGAGAAGATACAATAGGGGGTACAAGTGTGGAAGGGTTGGGGAAAAAACAGGTATATGAACTGTGGAAGCTAATGGGCTGCGCTGCATGATAAGGAGCAGGAAACGATTGTATTGAACAATAAGGCGCATTCCTGTCTTTTCCCTGCGCTGTTCCACAATGTGCTGCCTTGCTCCAATGCAGGCACCCTTGCACCCTGGTGCACCATGGTGCACCATGGTGCAAGGGTGTCTGCGTAGTAAGCAGGATTGTTTTTGAGCAGAAAGGGACACCTCCCTGCTCAAAAACAATTCTCTGAGGCATTTTCTTCTTTGTATGTGTGCTGTAGAATGTAGCACACATAGAAAGAGGAAAAAAGCGAGGAGAAATAAAAATATTTATCCTTGTTATGCCTTACCTCGGGAGGCGTGCATTTAGACACATTCCAGGTCTACCAGTAATGGTAAATCTGGGAATGCGCATAAATCCATGGGTGGATAAGTGGGAACACCCGCCCTGCACCCATGGTAACGCCTCCCTCGGGCAGAGTAACATAACGCAGCGATTTGCACTGCATTGCTTTTCTCTAGATTTATTAAGCCACTCAGGGCCATGCAAGTTGGACTTACGTGGCTTGATCAATCTTACTTAGTAGTTGTGTCACCCTTGCGCCCTGTTGCGTGGCACAAAGGCGACTCAACTGCATGATCAATATGCCCATGAACTACTAGAAAAATAGACAAAAAAATGTCATTAGGTGGGTGGATCCAATGAAGAAGGGTTCAGCAACCAGATAAAGCAAGATCATACGTTCCAGATATGGATAGATAACTGGACATCCGCTGGACACCATGTTGGTGTACACAGGTATAGAGCCAAAGAGCAAATAAACACAGACTGATTCCCCACTGACTTTATGTATAGGAATTACCTCTCTTAGAGAACATACTATACCAGGGAAAAACTGTGAGAGAAGGAATGGGCCAAACAAGGTGAAACCGTGTCATGGTTGAAGCAGATCCTAAAGAGGTTTGTTTTCCCCCCATCCAGGCATTGGTTGGTCTCTGGTTTATGGTCCAGTGATGGGGGTCATCCCAAAGTACTTCCTCCGCCGACGGATCCTCGCACTGGGCTTAGCACTCACTGGCAACGGCCTCTCCTCCTTCCTCTTCTCACCATTATTCCAAGCTCTCATTGATATCTACAGCTGGCGAGGGGCCCTCATCATCCTCTCAGCAATGCAGTTGAACCTGTGCATCTGTGGTGCTCTACTTCGGCCTGTCCGCATGCTGCAAGACCACCGCCATGGACAAGTAGAAGCAGGGAAGCCTTCCAAGGGTGCCTTGTTTTTACACAAGATTGCCTCTAATCTTGACCTCAGCCTGTTCCTGAACCGTGGCTTTGTTGTGTATTCATTCAGCATGCTTCTCATCGGTGCAGGTGCCATGGTGCCTTATGTACATCTGGTTCCGTATGGCAAGGACATGGGCCTCAGCAGCTATGAGGCAGCCTTTCTCGCGTCAGTGACAGGACTAGCAGACTCTGGCTCTCGTCTCCTATCAGGTTTTTTTGCTGACCTCAAGCTGCTTACGTCGCTGCAGCTCTTGGTGCTGTGGAGCTCAACATGTGCGCTCAGTCTGCTTCTCTTGTCCCTTGGCAACACCTTCCCTGGCATCATGGCCCTGGGACTCTTCTATGGTCTGAGTACTGGTGCCTTTACGCCACTCATATTTGGAGTGCTACCTGAGCTGGTGACCACTGAGAGGGTGACCAGCGCCGTGGGGCTTTCCTTAATGGTCATGAGTATCGGGGTGTTGCTGGGCCCCCCACTTTCAGGTAAGCTTGCTAAAGAGCAAAAATTATGGAGTGGCACTGGGGGCGATTGGTAGAGGATGGGAGAGAGAGAAATAGGATGAAAAGGAAGAGAGGTTTTCGTGCATGGAGCAGTAAAGATTCATAATCAGTGGATACATGAATAAGGGGGTATGAGGTTGGGAGAAACATGTGACAAGTAAATCGGTCTGACTTTGGTGCACACAGGCAAATAGTGGTTTGATTGAAGTTCTGTGTGTCAGCCCCCTATTAAAGTATTAGGTAAACCACAATCAAGAACTGAACTAATTGCAACAGGAATGCCCTCCAGTCTATGAGGATCCCACACCCTAGTGTTGGAAGTTGACAAACATGGGCGATTTTGCAGGTGCACAATGAGGCATCACCAGTTCCTCTTCTTCAAAGGAGCATGATATTGTCACGCCATTACACTCAATGCCACCATGGATGGCCTTCATCTTTAGGATCACTCTGGCTAGTATGCTTGGAGAACTACTTTGTTACCACCAAAGAGACAGATACTGCTACCATGAGATAATTTGTTCTCTAATTTGCTGATGAGGACATTTAGGAAAGTGTTTAAACCTCTTTTTTCACAGTGGTGATGCCACCAACCATGTATTTCAAACTGTAAGCAAACCTTTATGTTAAAATATTGGGGCTGATTCACAAAGGTAACTTACATTTTTGCGTAATTTACACTTTATTACTTTTTTGGCTGGTCACAAAATCTGAGTGTAAAGTTACTCAAAAAGTATAACTGAAATGTCTCCACTCCTTGAAAAATGCAGTGGAGACAAATTTATGAGTGTAAGTTACTACTGCCACAGTAGCAGTAAGTTCAGCCCCACACATGGCCAACCACAGGTGCTGCAACACCAACTTATAGAAAATAATGGAGGTAGGGACTTTAAATAAAACCCCGTAGGACAAATTGTTAAACTAAATTAAGATATTTCAAACAGTTACAAATACAAATACATTTAATATAATGTTAAAAATATAAAAATAGTACATATGTATTATTCTCATTTCATTTTTTAATGTAAAATCAATATAACTTTTTAAAAAATATAATGAATTTATGTAGAATTAATTATATACAACACTTTTAATAGTTATAGACGCATATTAAAATATGTTTTCTTTATAGGGAATTCAATATTTAATTTGAAGTTCAGAAAAATATCTTTAGATTAATTTAATATACATAAACTAATTAGAGAATTACTTTAAAATAAAGATAATAGTGATGTAGCAGTTTTTATTTTGTTCAACTTTAAAAAATATATTGAATTAAAATGTATTAATAGTCAACATAAAACTATTTGTAATTTTGTTTTATACATTTTCCTATACTTTGCTATAGAGAATTAATGGCCCCTATGGCTTCACTGTGGAAACTCCAGCTGGTAAAAGTAAAAATATTTATTCAACTCGAAAATATTATGAAAAATGTTTTATGTTAAATATTAATGTAAAGTAATTGTATATATTTAGTTTAAATATGAAAAAATAAAAGAATCAAAACTTTACAGCACTATTATCTTTATTGTGGAATCATTCTTTGATTAATTTTTATTCAAATTGGCTACCTCTATTATTTTCTGTGGTTGGGTGTGGCAACACCAGTGGTTGGTCATGTGTGTTGCTAGACTTACTACTATGTTTTAGTAGTAAATTACATTCGGATTTTGTGAATAGCCAAAAGTAGTATACGTACTGAAAAGTTGATGTTACCTTTGTGAACCAGGCCCTTAGTCTGCAAATATACAGGCAGAATTCTGATTAACCTAACACACTTTGACGGCATGTCTGACTGTCATCCTAAGGATCAACTTACTTCTCCAGGTTCCAGAAACAGATTCTTACAGACCTGGGATGTTCCTGCAATGCAGTACTGTATATTTGTGGTGAAGCACCCTGTCCGTCAAACTCTAAATCGGGCCCTAAGTTTCTTGTTATTCACAAACTTAAATGTGAAATCCTCTGATTCCCACACCTTCAACAACCCTTTAATTAAAATCTGTTTCCCTTGAGGTAGGAAACTGTAGATTATACCTTCACCTTCCATTCATAAAGGTGTCTTTCTTCATGAGCATATAAAAAACTAATTATTTTAGAAGTGTCAGGAGAAGTAGGGGGAAGGTATTTGGCATTAAGTTTCTTGTATCACTACCTGTGATTTAAGAACCTTAATGCCCAATCCGTCCTTTCTTGAAATCAGCTTGTACAATGAATTCCAACCCAGATTTCCCTTCACATGTAAACTTTTTTTCTGCCCGGATTTTTCATCCACCTGGGTTGGTAAATAGCACACAATTTTGTCACCATGGGAGATCCAAACTTTGGAAGCTTTAATATACATCAGAGCCCTTCTCAATACATGATCTGAACTCACCATTGTACAAAATAAGGCTGCTTAGCAAACACCTCAACATGCCCAGAATCTTTTTTTAAAAAAAACTATATTTTATTGATTTTACAAAACAGACAATAAAATACGCGCATCACGATCCCATTTCTCCCTTCCTCCCCTCGGCCGGCCATTAGCACCCCAGCGAAACACCTCGATGTATCTCAGCGCAAGGTTCATGGTGAAGTCCTCCTCGTCGACAACATTATCATGCTGGAGGCTCATTACCTGATATAACATCCAAGTCATATGTGAGGCCATGGTAGGACATCCATTTTCCTGACTTTCTCAAATTTCCTGGAGCAGGCCCTGCTTTCATACACAACCTTCTACGCCTCCATGCAACGATTTATACCATCCCTCCACATGTCTCTTGTGGGGACACTTCTCCCGCCCCCATAGGCTGGCCAGATCTCTCTTGGCAACAACAAAGCCCAGCATAAGAACTACAATTGCTTCTTTTGGATGTCCACATTATTAGGTATGCCTTGCACAACCAATTGAGGCATCCTGGGAATAACAGTACCTACCACCACTTCCAATTCTTTAACAATGGACTCCCAATATTATGTTATTCCTGGACTGCCACAAATCATGAGGAGGAAGGTTCCCTCGTCTGTGGTACAACTAAGGGATAGGGGGCTCACCCCCCTCCCCAATTTATGGAGGCGGGACCTGTTGTAGTAGGACCTATGTAGTACTTTGAAATGGATCAGGTGGAACCTGGCCCTGGTGGCTACCTCTCTAGGGTACATCAATGCTGCACGCCAGTCCACAACCTCCAGGGGGCCACATCCGGCTCCCATCTCTCCTGCAGTCTCCCCAGTGTATCTGTCATGTTATTTATGATTGTGAGGTACAGCCTGGAGACTACCTGATGGGTAAGTGTGTTGCCCAACACCCAGCTTTCTAGTAGAGAGTTGTCCGGAAGGGCTGTCTCCAGCACCCGGTCTCTCCTCAGGGCATGGGTCAACTGAAGGTATCTGAACCGCTGTGTCTCGGCTAGGGCATACTCCAGTTGTAATGACTCAAAGGATATGAAGTCATTCCTCAGGACCACATACGTGAGTGTTTTCATCCCAATTCGCCCCCAACCTCGGAAGCCTCCCTGTATCGGGCAGTATAGTACATTTCCAACGAGCACAGCTTTGGTGAGTCTCCCTTTCCAGCCTAGGGAGGCTGCGCGTCATTCCAGGCCCACAATGCATCCCTGGTCGGCCACAGCAGTTGTCGTCTGTCCCTCTTCCCGTAGACATAATGAACGTGGGTCGCTCCCTCCATGGCCTTTCTCTCTGGCCTATAGGTTGGTTCGGAGCAAGGGCTGTGACCCCCCCAGTCATTAATCACCTGCAATTCGGTACCCCTGTGATATGCTGTATTACCTGGGAGCACTAGGCCCCCGCTATACGTAGATCTGTACATGGTTTTTAGAGATATTCTCCGGTGAGCCCCATCCCAGAGCAGGGTGCGAAGCGTCTTGTCTAGTTTTATGAAGTAGGCCCTCAGGATATAAAGGGAATGCTCTGAAGTCATACAACAACTTGGGCAGCATAATAATTCTTTAACAGGGCTGCTCTGCTCTAATTGTCAAGGGCAGTCCCACAACCTATCTGAGTCTTCACGGAACTCAGCAAGCACTCTGTCTATGTTCAATTCAAAAAACCTGTCCCTGTTCATATGAATACCTAGATATTTAAAACCTGTCTGAGTCATCCCAACACCCTAACTGGAGGGTCACAGACTTGTCCCATTTGATGCAGAACTCTAAGTAGGTCTCAAAGAATCAAAATACTGACAGTGCTGCGGAGATCGAAAGTACCGGGTCCGCGAGGTAGAGCAAAGCATCATCCGCATACAGTGAGTGAGTGGGTGGAGAAGCACCACAAACACTTATAGAGCTCTCTTGGGAAACCATTGGCACCCAGTACTTTACCCGGTTTCTTGGTTCTCACCACCTCCCCTACCTCCTCCAGTGTCTAGTCTGCCTCCAGAGCGTCCCTGCACACCTTGTCTAAAGGTGAGAGCAGTATCTCCACCAGGAACTCAGCTATATCCTGATCCCTGCGGTCCCACCTAGTCTCATAGAGCCCTCTATAATACCTGACAAAGGTCTGGGCGATATTGTCATAAGATTGGGTTGTATCCTCATCAGCAGTCACCACCACTGCACCCACCTTGCATTCTCCTCCCACCGCCGCAGCCACACTAGGAGGCGACCCGCTTTGTCACCAGCATTGTAGAGTCTTATTTGGGTCCCAGGTACTGTTGCGTAACTGTATTGGTCAAATGGTTATGATATTGATCTCTCACCCCCTCAATGAGGCTATGGGAGTCTTCCTCACCCGTGGACACCCAGGTCCGCTCCAGCTGTAGAAGACGGCATTCCAACTGGAGCATCTACTCCTCCCTGTTTCTTCTGAATAGCAATGATGTTCTGTGCTCTATCCCTGAGCCCAGTTTGTATGCCTCTCAAAGAATAACCAGTGAGGACACTGACCCCTCTTTCTCCTCAAAGTATCAACTCTGGGGGTTTCTGCTATGTTTTGGTCTTTCAAAGTCCAGGCGTCCAGCCTCCAGGAGGCCTATCTATGGGACTGTTGGGTGCCCAGCTTGAGCAAAAGGGGGAAGTTATCAGAAATCGCTCAGGTCAGGTATTGCATGTCTCTAAATCAGGGTATCTGGGCAGAAACGCTGTCCAAATTGTACATGGTTTTATGAGCCTCCAAGTAGAATGAATACTTCCTCTCACATGGGTGTCAGCTCCTCCAAGCATCACTAAGCCCCAATGCATGCATGAAGCGGGCTAGCTCCTTGGGCTGGCCAGTAGTCACTATCCAGAGTGAATATTGGTCCAACCCCGATCCAGAACCTTATTACAGTTCCCTCCCACAATATGTAACTCGCAGGGCGAGTCGAGAAGCATAGGGCCAAGCCATCCAGGGTCCTGTTCAGCAGCCTAGGGGGAGCATATACGTTTATGATCAACATCATTTTCCTCTGCCATCTGCCCCTCACCAATACATACCAACCCTCAGGATCAGCCCATATTCTCATCACTTGAAAGGGGGGGGGTTCTTTCTAGATAGAATCACGATTCCTCAGGAGCCACTTGTATAGCCCCCATGTACAAGCACCATATACCTGCCTCTCTGCAGAAACCAACAGGTATTCCAAAGCAGGTGTTTCTCTTGTAGGAGCACCAAATCCAGGGCGTGTCTACGGATGTGTTGTGTGACCACCCCATGCTAGATCTGGCATCATGGACAACACTGGATAAAGTCCCAATTGAGGTCCCACCTTGGGCCAGATCGCTGACTACTGGGTCATGTGTAGTGTTGTAGCCTTATGAGCGTTTGTTTTGCCATGTCCCCTCAAAACAAAACAAACTTAACTGTAACCCCCACCCCACTTTTCCCTGACGTGGTTTTTGAACTACCCACTACCCCAATTCAGGAAATGCCTGTCCCCATCCCCCTGCACAATTAACATATTAAACAATCCCCATTTGCAATAGCAAGTGCAATCTCCATGTACCCCCTAAACACTCACATAAAACTGAAACACTGGTTAAGCAAGGCATGGAGTGGCGCTGCTCAGTTGTTTGTGTCCGAGGGCCCCTTGCTGGCATATAGTAGAGGAACAACTGGATCATCTCCAATGTCTGTGTCTGATGAGTGGGCCTCTGATGTTTACCCAACCCAAGTAGAGTCCCCAGGCCCTCTGGGCGGGCTCAGCCTCCCCAGCTGTACCTCTCTGGAGCTTCGTCTACCGGACCTATCTCTCAATGGGCCCTTTTCAGCCACTGCCACCTCGAGGGGGAGGGCTCCTTGTCTGATTGCCTCAGTGGACACTCCTCTAATCATTCCAAGGTTGATTCCGGGTGGTCAAACATGAAAGCCTTGCCTTGGAAAAGCAGTTTGAGCTTGGCCGGGTACAACATCATGTAACAAAGATTCAGAACCTGCAGCTTCTGCTTCCCCGGATCAAAAGTCTTCCACTGTTGCTGAACCAGTTTGGTGTAGTCTGAAAAGATAAGAATCCATGTGGGTTCATCTTTCACTTCTCCCAGGCCCATAACTGTGCAAAGTATCAAGTCTCTGTCCCTATAGTTTAGGAGGGGAGCAAACACGGGCCTCGGGCAGTGCCTGGAGGTGGTCTTCTCACCAGGTCTCCATGGGCATGCTCAAAGGAAACCCGGGAAAGCTAGTCTGCTGGAAGAAAGGATTTTAGCCACTGTTCAAGAAACTGCTCAGGTCCGGGGCCCTATGCGCCCTCTGGGAATGCCAAGAAGTGCAAATTATTGCATCGTGAGCGGCCCTCAGCATCATTGACACATGACGCCAATTCTCTGGAGAAGACTCTAATTTTCTGCACTGCTGTGAGGGCTTTCACTGTGCCCTCCAGTCTTTCAATTTTGTCTCAGCTTCTGACACCCTCCTTGTCGTTTTCCTCACGTCCTGTTGGAGCAGGGCCACATCTGCCCCTACCTCACCAATTTTACTGTTCAGGGCCTGGCAAGAAGATTTAATGGCCTTTAGGATGGCCTCTGTGCCAGGATGAAAGTCTGCCCCCTCCTTGGTCGCTGTTGCCGGTAGGTCTAGCCCCTGCAGCATTTGTGTCCAGTTTGCCCTTTTGCAGCTGCGACTTTTCCTTCACCATGGTATCAGGTGATTCCCCAATGGGGCCCAACAGGAACAACCAGCCTGCCAGTTCCCTACCCCACGAGTGGGTGGGTGGCACGAGCAGCCAAAGATCCAGGGGGCGTTGACTCCCCGGCCGCCAGTGGCTCCCCACCCCAGGCATGTGTGGGATTCTCCGCTGCTATACCACTCAATGGACCTCTGCCAGGCTGCTTGATTGGGGCAGACCCCGTGTGCTGCCGCTCCAATGACCCATCCTGGTCTGTCCTTGGGGTCTCAGGGCATTCCTTCCAGCCAGTCAAGGAGGGGGGACTCCCACGAGGCACAAGATTCCCCGACACAAATGGGGGGAGGCCCAACCTGAAGACAGGGCCTCACCTACCCACTTGGTGCCCCCGCAGTCCCATTCCAGCCCTCACCTCTAGGCCCCAGCTCCAATGTCGGGCCATGTGGGGGGATAGACCCGCAGCCGGGATCACCACTAAGCCCTCTAGCAAGAAAAAGGTACCCTTGCCCCTCTGCAGACTTCAGCAGGAAGGGGGAAGTGCCGCCGCTGCACCAGGGTCCACTGGAGCATCTCAAGTTCCTCTGATCAGGGTCACCCAGCCCAGGTTGTCCTCAGCGCCATCTTGTGCTCACAGTCTCCTGAGAGCACTCATGGCCTCACACACAGATTCCTCCTTATCACCCCTTGGCTGCACCTAAGGGTATTCCCATGGATGAGGGGAGCACCACACACTCAGCGAGGGGAGGCTGGATGGTTCGTTGCAGCGCCCGGATTGTTCAGGATTGCCATGTGGGTGCGGGAGCAGTACAAGATGGTGGCTGCCATCCTGTGCTGTCAGACCATGCCCCCATGCCCAAAATCTTAATCATTAAGTGGTTGCCCTGGTGCAGGAAGGACATTATGATGTGGTAAGACAAAGGCTCGTCTGAGGAATAATGCTTGGCTTTCCAGGATTAACAATCTCAAAAAAGCCACAGGCACCCGCTACAAACTAGGGATAACCTGTAAAGTGCTCTGACCCTTTCTGAGGCTTAGTATGTGACATAAAAACTACAAATAAGGGAGTCTGTAAAGATTTCTGCTCATTCTGCACAGACTGTACCTCATTGTAGGGCCATATTAAACACTTTGAATCACACACAGCAATGTAGAGATCCTGGCATGATGGTGTACAAATTTCTTTTCCAATATTGCACCACATCCTATTCACCCACATCATGGTCTCCTACGCTACTTAGAGGGAGGAGGAGGAGAAGTTGGGATGGAGAGGAGAGGTCACTAAAAGGAGCTGGGAGGGAGACTCAAGGGTGCTGGAGTTGGAAAGAAAGAAGAACAGCAGAGCTAGGCTTCAGATGAAAGGCCACTAGAAGAAATTCGGAAGATGGGTGTACTGGAATAAGACTGAAGGTGAGTTAGGGCTCTGAAACAGATAAAAAACAGATGTTGATGAGAAGGACATCCTGAGGGATTAGCAGGGAAGTGTGAATAGGCTGGGAGCTTGGAAGGGGCTGCTAGCAAGTTTGGAAGGGGCTGAGAAAACTGTTAATACAGTGCAAAGGAGTTTAAGATGGGGTTTGCAGGTTGTTTGCAGCCTTCATATGTCTTGATTATCCTCCTCTTTGTCTCCACCATTACTGTTTACAGGATTTCTCAGGGACCTCACAGGGGACTTCAGGATCTCATTCCTTGTTTGTGGGGGACTCAATCTGGCTGGGAGTGCTTTTCTGATGTGCATCCCCTCATTCTTCTCCAGACCCTTGCTGCCCTGCCAGAAAAAGAAGAGCATTGGGTCACCGCAGACTGAAGAGGAGGTGCCCATGTCTAGCACTCTGATGACACTATCTCCCACAGACCAATGTCTGGACACCTCGCAGGCCACTAGGTTGCACACTGTGTCCAGTGAGTGTTAACCTCTCTGTGGCAGGCCTATTATATTGTGAGTGACAGCCATCTAGGGAAAGAGCCTGATAGCCCTAGGTGTACAATGTTATAGAATTGACTCTGTTTTTCTCTTTTCTTGCTTCAGGATGAGGGTAAGTTAGAGGTATCAAAGTATCAAGCCTTTTTCTGCATCCTTTCTATTTTCAGTGACATCAAAATGTATTAGAAGCATGTAATTCTGTTCATGATGAGGTGTGCCCGATGAGTAGCATAGAGAGCTCAAGTCCTGTTCAATCATGCAAAGAGCTACTGTAACACGTTCTTTCAGCCCACACAACTCTGTCTCATTAGAGCGAGAGAGCAGCACCTACCATGACTTTGTTTCCTTACTCACTGAGGCTGCTGGTCAGAAGGGCAGCCTTTGATGTCTTTCTTCTTCCCGATATGGAGGATCCTGGAAAGTATTTGAAAGCAGTGTCCAACTAAATTATACTTGCTGGTATACTTGATCCTGGTCAGTACAGTGGGGCAGCTTCTATGAGATCCAAACATTGAGCCATCATAGTGCTCTAGCCCCCGGCACCTCAACTCCGCAGAACCACCGCCGGAGGAAGATCCTTCTCCTACCTGGCAGCCAAGACCTGGAACTCCCTCCCCACTCACCTTCGGCGAACCCAGGACCATCTCTCCTTCAGGAAGCAGCTCAAGACCTGGCTGTTCGAGCAGTAACTTACCCCCTCCCCCAGCGCCTTGAGACCCTCCCGGGTGAGTAGCGCGCTCTATAAATGCCGTGATTGATTGATTGATTGATTGAACTCATTTATCGATGTGAGCAAATTTGCCCTAAAGTCCAGATCCACTCATCCTTTGGAAGAGCACCCACAACCAGAGTTCCCGCCATTTTCGGAAAAGGTTCCAGTGGCAAAAGATGTCTGCGGTGGTGCTTAATGGTAAAGCATTGTGCTCAACCACAGTGCATTGTAAAGACCTGAAAAAATATGGCATCATAATGGATCCACATCTGAGATACAAACATGCATGAAGGATGCTGAGGATATACTACAAAACATTATACAGCTATATAGGTCCGGAGGTAATACAGAGGGGCTGCATGGGACATGCACAGAAGCACCAAGGGCAAATAAAGAGATTTGATACCAGGGTCACAGGAGGTGAATGATGCCTATAATATACATAGGCTCCATTACACAAATATGGGGCTGCATATTGCATATACAGTAGATGCACAGGCCATACCCTGGGACATCATAACACAGGTTCCATAATAGGCACATATGGGGTTCATCAGATGCACACAAGCACTTACAGAGTCAACATAACACACATACAAAGGCTTTATGATGTGCATGCAGGGTGTAGGAAACGGGATTGCTATACTATGGGAGAGGGAGGGAGGCCACATTCTTGCTGTGGGTTGTGGCTGAGCTTTAAATTCCTCCTGTAGGTGAAACGGTTTATGGGGTGACATGGGGAGTTCGGTCTGAGAAAAGCGATTAGTTCTTTTGATTAACAGTAGATAACATTGAGGAAAACACTGTTAAAACTTACACCATTCATATTAGTAGTGTACATAATCAAAATGAACAAGTTACTTACATTTGCTAATACTCTCTTCGGTGGATACGCTGTCTAACTACAGATTCTTCACCTTTAGAATATTTCTCAGGCTCCAGACTGTAGGTGGAGGTTTTCACAGTAGTGCTCCCCTACACCAATAGGTGGCATCATGCAGCTTTGCATTGGTCTCATTCTGCCCCCGGAAGTGACTGGGCGGAGCCGCATATAGGCCCTACCCCTGAGCGTTGTCTTCATTTTCTGCTTGATTCTTTCTGCACCCTCAGATGTTGAGCACCCCAAAATGTACAGGCGTCAGCATGCAGATCTCTAACTTGGGACCTTTTTAGATGGTGAAAAAAGATCACTCCAAAGAACAGGGAGCACAGGGGCAGCGAGGAATCTATAGTTAGAGTACCCACAAGAAAGAACATTTACAAAGGTAAGTAACTTATTCTTCTGATGGATACTTCTAACTGCTAATTCCTCATTATTTGAATAGACAGAAAAACAGTACTTCACAAGGTAGAGGATCTGTGAAGTGGGCTCAGACCAAAATGTTCTGCAGGACTGAACATGTGAAATGCCATTCCCATTGGATCTGGCAGTCCAGGTAGCAACGCTTTATAAATGTGTGCATTGATGCCCGTGTTGAAGCCTGGCAGATGTCAAGAAAAGGCACTCTGCATGCCAAAGCAGTAGTAAGAGCCTTGGCCCTAGTGGAATTATCCCTCAGTCCTTTCGGAGTGCTGCTTATTGGCCAATGCATAGCAGCCTTTAATGCAGAGGGCTATTCACCTTTAAGAACTCCTTTTCTGCACCGCCTTACTTTTCCTAGCCCCAGAGGATACCACAAAAAGCTGATCGTCCATCCGAGAAGTGAGGCAGGGCAAAGAATGTTGTCAGGGTGAAGGATTGCCCAACATGAAAGGGCATCACAACTTTAAGCAAAAAAGCAGCCTTGCTTCTCAGCACCAGAGTGTCTAAAAAGAAAGCTGGTGTAGAGCAGCTGTACTGAGAAAGCATGGTGCTCACTCACGTGATGAGCTGAAGGGATCACAGTGAAGAAGATAGTCTTTGGCACTGGCTCAAAGGCAGCAAACATGAGGAAAGTCAGGATCAAATCAAGATCCCACTGTGACATCACAAGCGGTTTGGGGGAACATGTGCGACAAACACTTAAAAACTGCACCACAACAGGTGATTTAAATAAGGATGGTGAGTCTGCAAATGCAAAAAGCACAAAGGGCCAACAAATAACCTTTAATGGTAGTGCCCACTGCAAGACCTTGCTAGTCCAGAGATAAGACAAGCAACAAAAATTCGGACAGTTTGCCTTGTGAGTGGTCTGTGTTGCAGACTCCACTCCAGGCCACAAATTAGTCCCAGCATCCTGCGTAAATTGACTTTGTAGAGAGACACCTTGCTGCGAGGCTGACAGACACAACCTCAGGAGGTAGATCTCATGGAATTGCATGGAAGTGTAAAATGCACAGGTTTGGGTGCAGAATCCTGCCCTGCTGCTGTGACAGAAGATCCTCCTGAAGCAGTAACCTGATTGATCGGAGGACAGCTCTTTTAGGTACCACACTCATCTGGCCCAATCCAGAGTCACTAGGATGACTTGGGCCCAGATGTTCCTTATAGTCTTTAGAACTTGTGGCAGGAGAGGACGAGGTTGAAAGGCGTATATGAGCCCAATGTTCCATTCTAGACGGATGTGTCTCCTAGGGAGAAAAAGTTCTTGGAAACCCCAGTGCACTTTCATTTTGACACTCTGCATACTCAAAAGGTGGAAAAATGATCTAGCCAGGGTTCTCACTATCATCAGAAGATGTCCTGCGCCACCTCAGGATGCAACTGCGATTTGTGATCAGCTCGGTGTCACCAGCGGAGCTGATCCAGCCTGGCATTTAAAGATCTCACCAGGTGGTTCACAATCAGGGAAGTGTCCCGATGCTTCAGCCAACTCCAGTGGCGCACCGCTTCTCGACCCAGGACTCCACTCTGCCTTGCTTACTGCAGTGTCACATGGCAGCAGTGTTATTTGTGAGAATCTACACCAGCATTCCCTTGATTGACAATAGGAAGACCTTCTATGTCAGGTGAATGGCCCCTATGTCCAACAGATTTATGTGGAGTACAGATTTCTGCCAGAGAGCAGAGATCATTTATCTCCAACTCTCTCAGATAACCTCCCCAGCCCAGCAGGAATGCAGTCTTCATCACTGTCAGCTCTGGGTGGAGAAGGGAGAGGGTTCTACCACTGGTCAGATTATGGTCAAGCAGCCACCACTGCAGAATTTTTGTAGTCTCCTCTGAAATATGGATGACATCCGCCAAGTTTGTTTGGTGTTGGGGTGACTTATATTTCAGATCCCACTGCAGAGCCCGCATATGCCAACTGGCGAAGGGGACAAGCAGAATGCATGAGGCCAGCAAACCAAGAAGCCTCAGACCCACTGTCACCGAGAACCAGGAGTTAGGCTGAAACATCAGGATCATAGCCAGAATGCCCTGGACTAGTTGCGAGGGATAAAAGGCCCTGAACTGCACTGTGTCCAGAAGAGCTCTGCCAAATAGGAAGCCTCTGTGAAGGAGTGAAGTGTAACTTTGGCTCGTTGATTGAGAAGCCCAAAGATGTCAAAAGGTTTGTTCTCATCTGGAAGTGGTCTTCAACTGACTATGGCGAGCCCGCTTTCAGCAGCCAGTCATCCAGGTAGGGGAAAACTAGTATCCCCAACCTCTGAAAATAGGTAGTGACCACCACAATCACATTCGTGAATACCCAAAGGGTGATGGCAAGGCTGAAGGGAACCATGGCAAACTGAAAATGATCCAGGTGTCCTTCAACCACAGGTAACTTCTGTGAGACTGCAGGACAGGCACATGAAAGCACACTTCCTGCAGGTCCACAAAACCTGGGCCAGTGTGAGCACTTTTGAATTTCCCATCTACAGAAACTTGTTCAGAGGGTGATGATCTAAAATAGGACAAATGCGTCAGTCCTTCTTTGGTAAGAGGAAACAGCAGGAACAACAATCAGTAACCACTTTCAAGATCAGCACCCTCAAGTGGCCCCTTTAGCCAGTAACGCCTGCACTTCTTGTAGCAAGATGAAGATGTGCTCCTCTGAAAGCAACTCTGATGTGGGAGGGAATTGTGGTGGTTGGAGAGAAACAGAAGGGCATAATCTTGCTGGACAATCCAGAGGACCCATCTGTCGGAAGTGATAGACTGCACCTTGGAAGAAAATATCTGCTTCTGCTTTCCACGAAGCAGTTGTGTGCCGCTGTCCCTGGTAAACTGTGCAATCTCTGCTTGATCTCCATCCGTGCAAAACAAAGGACTTGGGTGGCGGGGGTGGTAAGACCTGACATTGGTGCAAGACTGGTTGGGAAACTGATGAGCAGGGGAGGAAAGACTAAAGGAACTGATGTGGCTCTGCTTTCTTTAAAGCGTTCGAGCGCAGAGTCAGTCTTCTTGCCAAATAAGTAGGACCTATCAAAAGGCATATCCACAAGGGAGGCCTGCACATTCACAGAAAAGCCAGCGGATCTCATCTACGCATGTAGGTGAGGTACCTCACTTGTGCCCACAACTTGCACCAAGAAATCTGCACTATTAAGGACAGCCCTAATTACATTGTTAGAGGCATCCTTACCATCCTGAATGCTTTGGGCCAAAGAGGTCTAAAACTCCACCAGCACCACCGGGAGGCATGCATAAAATGGCCTAACAGACAGATTACATTGACCAACTGTAATAACAAGCTGTCCGAAGAGTGCATTCTCTTCCTGAATGCGTCAGTCCTTGTCATCTCCTTGTCTGGAGGAGTTGTGGGAAATGAATAAGGACTTTCTTTGCTGATAGAAGTCTGGACCACCAAACTCTCAGGAGTAGGATGCTGCGTAAGAAAATACAGGTGCCACTCTGTGATGTTTTAGCCCATGTGCCCATAAGGGTGTCTGTCTAGGCATCATTAAATGGAAGTCAAGTCTCAGGTGAGGCCGGCCTAGGGTACAAAACCTCAGTAAGGACTTTTCTCTTGATTTCAATAGAAGGCAGCTGTTGGCCTATGACCTCAGCCACATGTTTAATCACAACAGAAAAGGAAGCTTTCTCCTCCGTTGCGGGCCCAAGGGGCAAAACAAACTCATGATCAAGGGAATTTTCAAGCCCACTGAGATCCCGCAAATTCATGTTTACACTGTTATCATAATACCGTGGAGGCGTATCATTCCCATCATCGTTTTTAGGTGGTGGCAAACTCTGATTAGAATCAAAAAGATGATGGAGCCTCTGAGGAAGGCTCCATGTTAGAAAAAGTGTTTTATCTGAGTCAGAACATATAGAAACCTGGAGTGGAGTCACAGAGCAACCTCGGTTAGGGTTGGGAAGGATTAAGTTCAGTGTCAGACAACAGAGTCGTCGGCAGAGGATCGACCTCCAGCTCAGGTGGTCAGGTCTAGCATCGATGAAGCAGGAAATAGCACAGGTCTTGGAGCGAGCATTGAAGTCAGCACCAGAGTCGGTGCAGAACCTGAAGCGTGTTCGAGGAGCTCAGACAGTGTTGAGGGCATACCTGGTGGTGGTAATCTGACTGCAGGCCCCAGTGGATCCTTGAGGCAAGAGGGAGCTGGAAGAGTGCCAAAAAATACAGAATCTCTTCCTTAAAGGCCTCAATCTTCTGTGGCATTGCCGATGGCCCTGGAAATTTGAGGCGTAGTGCTCTCAGGTGCGGTATAGGATCCTCAAGAGGGGATCAGAAGCAAGATCAATTGGCACCCTGATGCCCTCTCGACTTCTCTTTAGTCAAAGAGTGGCAGGAGGGGGTCGGTTATGTCTTTGTCTTCTTATGCTTTATCTTCAATTTTGACTTCAACTTATCAGACGACTTTGACTGCATAGAAGACAGGCCACAGGAGGGGCCTCAAAAGCAGGAACTGCTCCGCACCCTCAACATGGAGCGGGACTTGCACGAAGTCCGCAACTTCTTTCGTGCTCAGAGACATATAGGTTCACTTCACAGTCCTAGATTGCCTTCAGGATACATTCTTCGCACTTCTTGGACTTGCACTCCGAGCCCATGCACTAGAGGCAGACCTCGTGCGGGTCCATCTCCAACTTCTGTTTCCAACAGTCATGGGAGTCTTCTTTGGGGACATCATTCTCTTGCACACTGAAAAATAGACTTTTGAAAATAAATTGCTAGCAAAAAGGGAGTGGAGTTTCCAGATGTGTGTTTGAAGGCACAGAAAGAAAGGAACTGATACCAGCGGGCAGGGATGGCACATATATGAGGCCTACCCTATCACTTCTGGAAAAAGGTTGGCGCAAAGCCGTACAATGCCAACTAGCAGCACACAGGAGCATTGGTGTGAAAACTTCCAGTTCCAGTCTGGTGCCTAGGGAATATTCTCAAGGTGAGAAATCTGCAGGCATAAGTATCCATCAGAAATCAATACACTATGTTGTCTAAACTGACAGAGGAGATTCTGCAATTCCTTTCCTTCTGACATGCCTGGTCACTACACTAAGGTGGCTAATGCTCCGACAGCAGAGCACTGCCAAAGAGCACAAGCAAGAACTTTTGTTAGAAACATCCGTATTTCCTTAAAATCAGGTTTGAAGGAATGCCTGGATGGAGATCATCCCACGATGTCGTGGCAGCTTAGTCCATGGGTTTGCAAAATCATATCACATGCGGTTGGTCTGTTTGTTGTCTGTCCTAGGCTAACAACCACACTTGTTGGTTGAACCATGTAACCGTTCAAGTACAAGAGCTCCCTTTAAAGCAAGAAAATAAAAAATGCACCAAGATGCCCTTGAATGGTGGAACGAGTTGTAGGCCAATGAAATAAATGTATGTAATATGAGTAGTGTTTACATTTGAGGGGTGCTTATAATATAAATCCGCTTTAGTAGACACATACAGGAAAAGGACCTTTTCCATTACAATGCAGCATTACTGGCACCCAGCCCAAATGTTGCAGTCCTTATCTGGCGCACCTAGAGAGTGACAAACCCACAACCATGTCCTGTCTTGATAGGGAATTGTAAGGCTTCAGAAAGTGCACCGAAAGGGCCATGAACTGTGAGTACAATTTGAACTATGTTTGTAGATATATCAGGAAATTATATTTGAGGAAATTCTCTTTCCTGTAAGTAGGAAACTGAGGAATCTGCAGTTAGAAGTATACATCATGTTTGCATTGCATTTGTTACCTTTGTTTAGCTACATGCTGCAACAATGGAGTATGGAGGTTCCTTCTAACAAATATTACAAATAGAGGATGTAGACAGGTTAAGTTGCACTTAAAAAGACGGCCTGGTGCACCACTGAGCAAACTATGGCTTCTAAAATCATACTGCTTTTCAAAATGTTAGAGAAAGCAGATTTTAAATATCAGATCCAAAAGCTGACAGCAGGGTACAGCGTTTAATGCACTTTTATATCTGATTTACATGTGGCACTTTAAAGTGCTTTTGATTTTTCTAATCTCAAACCGTAAGCCTGTGCAGCCACAGGTGCTGACTTCCTGCTACATTTTCTCCAGTAAAAATTAAAGGAAATTCTTCGAGCAATATTCCACCTGAGATTTAATCTGTGTGCAGTTTGTATATTACATCTGAGATTTAATCTGTGTGCAGTTTGTATATTACATCTGAGATTTAATCTGTGTGCAGTTTGTGTATTACATCTGAGATTTAATCTGTGTGCAGTTTGTATATTACATCTGAGATTTAATCTGTGTGCAGTTTGTATATTACATCTGAGATTTAATCTGTGTGCAGTTTGTGTATTACATCTGAGATTTAATCTGTGTGCAGTTTGTATATTACATCTGAGATTTAATCTGTGTGCAGTTTGTGTATTACATCTGAGAATTAATCTGTGTGCAGCTTGTATATTACATCTGAGATTCAATCTGTGTGCAGTTTGTGTATTACATCTGAGATTTAATCTGTGTGCAGTTTGTGTAACACATCTGAGAATTAATCTGTGTGCAGCTTGTATATTACATCTGAGATTCAATCTGTGTGCAGTTTGTGTATTACGTGAGATTTAATCTGTGTGCCGCTTTTGTATTATATTTGGGATTTGATCGGTGCGCAGTTTGTGAATTACATCTGCGATTTAATCTGTGTGCAGTTTGGGTATTACAGCTGAGATTTAATCTGTGCGAAGCTTATGCGTTCCATCTGAGATTTAGTGTGTGCAGCTTGTGTATTACATCAGAGATTTGATCTGTACGCAGCTTGTATATTACACCTGAGATTTAATCTGTGTGCCGCTTGTGTATTATATCTGAGATTTAATTTGTGTGCAGTTTGGGTATTACAGCTGAGATTTAATCTGTGCGAAGCTTGTGCGTTCCATCTGAGATTTAATCTGTGTGCAGCTTGTGTATTACATCTGAGATTTGATCTGTACGCAGCTTGTATATTACACCTGAGATTTAATCTGTGTGCCGCTTGTGTATTACATCCGAGATTTAATCTGTGTGCAGTTTGGGTATTACAGCTGAGATTTAATCTGTGTGAAGCTCGTGCGTTCCATCTGAGATTTAATCTGTGTGCAGCTTGTGTATTACATCTGAGATTTGATCTGTTCGCAGCTTGTATATTACACCTGAGATTTAATCTGTGTGCCACTTGTGTATTACATCTGAGATTTAACCTGTGTGCAGTTTGGGTATTACAGCTGAGATTTAATCTGTGTGCAGTTTGGGTATTACAGCTGAGATTTAATCTGTACGCAGCTTGTATATTACACCTGAGATTTAATCTGTGCGAAGCTTGTGCGTTCCATCTGAGATTTAATCTGTGTGCAGCTTGTGTATTACATCTGAGATTTAATCTGTGTGCAGTTTGGGTATTACAGCTGAGATTTAATCTGTGTGAAGCTTGTGCGTTCCATCTGAGATTTAATCTGTGTGCAGTTTGTGTATTACATCTGAGATTTGATCCGTACGCATCTTGTGTATTACAGCTGAGATTTAATCTGTGTGAAGCTTGTGCTTTACAGCTGAGATTTAATCTGTGTGCAGCTTGTGTATTACATCCGAGATTTAATCTGTGTGCAGTTTGGGTATTACAGCTGAGATTTAATCTGTGTGAAGCTCGTGCGTTCCATCTGAGATTTAATCTGTGTGCAGCTTGTGTATTACATCTGAGATTTGATCTGTTCGCAGCTTGTATATTACACCTGAGATTTAATCTGTGTGCCACTTGTGTATTACATCTGAGATTTAACCTGTGTGCAGTTTGGGTATTACAGCTGAGATTTAATCTGTGTGCAGTTTGGGTATTACAGCTGAGATTTAATCTGTACGCAGCTTGTATATTACACCTGAGATTTAATCTGTGCGAAGCTTGTGCGTTCCATCTGAGATTTAATCTGTGTGCAGCTTGTGTATTACATCTGAGATTTAATCTGTGTGCAGTTTGGGTATTACAGCTGAGATTTAATCTGTGTGAAGCTTGTGCGTTCCATCTGAGATTTAATCTGTGTGCAGTTTGTGTATTACATCTGAGATTTGATCCGTACGCATCTTGTGTATTACAGCTGAGATTTAATCTGTGTG
This sequence comes from Calotriton arnoldi, assembly GCA_963921515.1. Lineage (NCBI taxonomy): Eukaryota > Metazoa > Chordata > Amphibia > Caudata > Salamandridae > Calotriton > Calotriton arnoldi. The sequence continues at coordinate 3,643,111 of CAWUFW010000243.1, forward strand.
AAGCTTGTGCTTTACAGCTGAGATTTAATCTGTGTGCAGCTTGTGTATTACATCTGAGATTTGATCTGTACGCAGCTTGTATATTACACCTGAGTTTTAATCTGTGTGCCGCTTGTGTATTACATCTGAGATTTAATCTGTGTGCAGTTTGGGTATTACAGCTGAGATTTAATCTGTGCGAAGCTTGTGCGTTCCATCTGAGATTTAATCTGTGTGCAGCTTGTGTATTTCATCTGAGATTTGATCCGTACGCAGCTTGTGTATTACACCTGAGATTTAATCTGTGTGCAGTTTGGGTATTACAGCTGAGATTTAATCTGTGCGAAGCTTGTGCGTTCCATCTGAGATTTAATCTGTGTGCAGCTTGTGTATTACATCTGAGATTTGATCCGTACGCAGCTTGTGTACCACATCTGAGATTTAATCGGTGTGCAGCTTGTGTATTACACCTGAGATTGATCTGTGTGCTGCTTGTGTATTACATTTGAGACTGAATATTGTGCAGCTTGCACCACTTGTGTGCCCGCTAATCAAAGTGTCCAATGTGGCATTCATTATTCGTAAGGCACAAATAAAGGCTCCAGAGCACAAATATGTGGAATCCATAATAGTGATTCATGGGATCCTATTATGATATTTGACTCATACTCTCCTCCTCCCCATGCCCCTCCCCACCCCTGCACTAAGCCCTTGTCTAATTGCCAGCCACTCTTTGTTTTGAGATATCTTCGTTCATGTGGAACTGAATACAACTGCAAGGGTGTCTATTTCTAACACTGTGTAAGGCTGATCCTGTCACAGAGCACATTTGAGGGAACAATGTCCACATCAGAGGTTCCAAGTCTCAGTGAGTTGTAATATTATTGAGGTGCGTCATCCAGCTCCTCTCACAAGGTAACACTGTGAGACACCTTTAGATACCAAATGCATTTTATTTAAATATGTGCAGTTCTGGCTATAACATATCAGGTGCCAAGCTGTGGCTTCTAGCTGCTACCTCCTGCTGTCTGGACAGGAGCTGCTCTTTGGCTATTGTACCAGAAATCTTGCTTCTGCTCGCACCATTTGCCCCCGCTGTCTACCATGGTCTGCAGAGGACATGGTGGCAAATCTTGGCATGGCTTCTGCAGCGTTGGTTGCTTGAGTGGAATGCACCATCTTTTTCTCATTTCTCTCTCTGAAATTTATATTCAGCCCCACTCTCCAAACTTGTCAGGTGATTGACCAGTTATTTTCTAATGTATCTCTGATGAGGCTCCACTGCTTCAAGTTTGGTCTGGTGAAATTTTCTTGATCGGCCACCATGAAAGCCCTTATCCATCCTTTAACCCCCTGACCACAAGCAGAGCCTTTCACAAAATCCAACGGGAGGAATGTAAGTGTATTTTGGAAGACTGTGCTCCTTCTTTGGTTGCTCAGGTGGAAGCTGATGTTTTAATGGTAGATGACTGGGTCAAGGATGCTACGGAAAAATTAGCCCCCCCCTCTTACCTCCAGATCGAAAAGAACTAAGCCTTCTAGTCCTAGGTTCTCGATCAGCCTTTTAGCTGGGAAGAAAAAATGCAAAGGAAAGGCTATAATCTGAAAGATAAGGAAAAATATAGACTGGCACTAAAAAAGTATCACGCTGAAAATAGAACTGCAAAACTTGAGTTCTTTAAGGCCAAAATTATGGGATCTGATGATAAATTAAGAGAAATCTTTACCATAGTTAAAATGTTTTTAGCACCCACAGCTTTTATCAACTCTTAGCAACTTTCTAGTACTTGGTGTGAACAGTTTGAATCCTACTTTCAGTCAAACATTCTGTCAACTCAGGCTAGTCTCTCCTCTGGCTCCCCACCGAACGATGAGATTCTTGACATGATACAGAGCACTAGGATTTCACCTATCAAGGTGTCACTATCTTTGAGCTTTGAGCCTATCTCACTGGAAAGCTCCCTTAAGTATTCTAAAATCGGGCTCTCCATCTGACCCTAGTCCGCCCAATGTGTGTGCGCTAGGTGCAGCTGTAATTAACCCTTTAGTAAATAAGGTATTAAACTCTTCTTTAGAGTCAACCAGGGTTCCAAGTTCTTGCAAGCAAGCAGAAAGTTTGCCTTTACTAAAAAAACACTCGGCAAATCCTAGAACTTTGTCAAATTACAGACCAATATCTCTGCTCCCATCATTTTCCAAGATACTGGAGAAGCATGTTAATCTTCAACTCTCCAGGTATCTGGAATCAAATAATTTGCTCCACCCCAGCCAGTCAGGGTTTAGACCCCATTATAGTACTGAGACTGCTCTCTTGGAGGTTAGCGAATACATGAAAGGCACATAGGATGGAGGGGGAAAGGCGGTGCTGAAAATGCTAGACTTATCAGCAGCCTTTGACGCGGTTCCCCCTTCCAGCCTCCTTGAGCTCTTGCAGTCAGTTGGAATAGTAGATCAGGCCCTGATCGGGCTTTCCTAATTTTTAGAGGGACGCAGTCAGCAGATCTGGATTCCACCCTATTCATCGGAACCTCATGAGTTGACAGTGGGAGTGCCCCCGGGTTCCACTCTGAGCCCTACATTGTTTAATGTATATCTTACCCCTTTAGCTCAGTTAGCGATATCCCTAGGTGACAACGTTATATCATATGCTCATGACACCCAGCTACTTTTCTCATGTGGCAAGGGCAAAGAGCTCCCAGGGAACCTGATTAAAATCTCTCTTAACGACTCTTTGATTGGATGGCAATACATCAACTTAAGCTGTAATGCTGAGAAGGCAGAGATTCTCTTTTTTGGCAACATCCCACTAAACAGCTGGCAGGCCTTCTGGCCCGAAAATGCCTCTCCACCAGGCCAGCAGGATGGCATTGTGAGGAACGTGGGGGTGAAATTTGATGACCATCTATCATTTAAGCCACAAATAAAATCAGTGGTGGGTACATGCTTCGGGGTTTTCCACTCACTGAAAATGTTCTTACACTTACTGTCTCTCTCTGCAAAATAAAACAGTCATTCAGGCTCTCATTACATCAAAACTAGATTATGCTGATGCACTTTACCTGGGCCTGCTAAAATACCTCCTAAAGAGATTTCAGGTGCTGCAGAACGCGGCAGCCCGCCTCCATTTGAAACTGCCTATGAGAGTGCATATATCCTCACATTTGGGAGCTCTGCACTGGCTTCCGATTAGGAAAAGAATTCAAGTTCAGTTCAAGGCACTGGTGTTGACGCATGGGGCCTTATATCAATCTGGGGCCATGTATCTCAGAGCCAGGTTCAGCCTCCATTCTCCTACCTGAAATTTGAGATCTGGCAATACATTATTGACAGTGATTCCTAGAATGGGAGGTAGATCTTTGGCTGTTCTGGGTGCCACTGCTTGGAACAAGCTCCTGTTAGAAGTGTGCGCCATCTCCAATCAGCCTTTAAAAAAAGGCCGAGAACCTGGCTTTTTAACCAGGTTTGAACAATAGTTATTTAACTTCTGACCTTGGGCTACTGCCCGGGACACTTTGTTGAGTAGCTGTGCAGATTATAAGTCTAATTTCATTCTTTTTCTCTTTCTCTCTGTGTAAGCCCATCATGAGGCCTAACCGCTTCAATGGGTCTCTCCCTTCACGTCCTCACTGTTTCCAGCTCATGGTATCAGCAACTCCCCCCTGTGGCAGGGGCTGCTTCCCCCTTTACATGGATGATTGGACCCTACAGCTTCATATCTTAATATCCAACTATCTGTGGATTGCAATGCCCAGGGGCAAGCTATCACCTCAGCTGACTGGAGATAAACACGCCCTAATACAAGCTCTTCTCACTAAAACAAAACATCATGTGAGCTACTGAAATGTATATATCAATGATGAACACAAAAGCAACCTTGTAAATATGAACAATATGCACTGAAGCAAAGCACTGTCTTGAAATGTCCACAATATAGTGTACACATTGGATATAAAAGCCATAACATTGTGTGATATAAAACATCTAGTGGATGTCAATGCATTGCTCTTGAAAGGCAAACAGGGATCAGATGCAGTGAACTCCAGAATCTTCTGTACATAAGGTTAACAACACCGAGAACAAAGAGCTGTGCCATGGCCACTAATGTACATCCCATTACAACAGCATGGTAACACAGGAATAATAAGTAAGGCATCTGTTGAAGGGCCAACAAAACACCACACAGGCAAAACATATACGATGCATCCCATATTTGGAGGGGACCACGTGCCAAGGCCAAATGGAAGTGGTCAAAGGCCATGGGCGAAAGGTCATAGACGACAAGACTCCATAATAATCAGAGAGGGCCTCCATACAACAAATATAGGACTGCCATAGGGCACATGCAGAGACTTCATAACACTTACAAAGGGCTCCTAAATGACCCTACCCACGTGGCCTTTACAATGCACATACAAGGGCGCCTGCAGGGGTTGATTAGCTCACTTACAGGAGCTTTATAGCATCCACAGACCGGACTCATAACATACACACAGGGGCGCCTGCAGGGGCCCCATAACTCACATACAGGAGCTTTCTAACACCCACAGACCGGATTCATAGCATACATACAAGGACGCCTGCAGGGGCCCCATAACACACTTACAGGAGCTTTATAACACCCACAGACCGGATTCATAGCATACATACAAGGACGCCTGCAGGGGTTGTATAACTCACTTACAGGAGCTTTATAGCATCCACAGACCGGACTCATAACATACATACAAGGGCGCCTGCAGGGGTTCAATAACTCACATACAGGAGCTTTCTAACACCCACAGACCGGATTCATAAAATACATACAAGGACGCCTGCAGGGGTTCCATAACTCACTTACAGGAGCTTTATAACACCCACAGACCGGATTTATAGCGTACATACAAGGGCGCCTGCAGGGGTTCAATAACTCACATACAGGAGCTTTCTAACACCCACAGACCGGATTCATAGCATACATACAAGGACGCCTGCAGGGGTTGTATAGCTCACTTACAGGAGCTTTCTAACACCCACAGACCGGATTCATAGCATACATACAAGGACGCCTGCAGGGGTTGTATAGCTCACTTACAGGAGCTTTCTAACACCCACAGACCGGATTCATAGCATACATACAAGGACGCCTGCAGGGGTTGTATAGCTCACTTACAGGAGCTTTATAGCATCCACAGACCGGATTCATAGCATACATACAAGGGCGCCTGCAGGGGCCCCATAACTCACTTACAGGAGCTTTATAACACCCACAGACCGGATTCATAAAATACATACAAGGACGACTGCAGGGGTTCCATAACTCACTTACAGGAGCTTTATAACACCCACAGACCGGATTTATAGCGTACATACAAGGGCACCTGCAGGGGTTCCAAAACTCACATACAGGAGCTTTATAACACCCACAGACCGGATTGATAACAAACATACAAGGACGCCTGCAGGGGCCCCATAACTCACATACAGGAGCATTATAACACCAACAGACCAGATTCATAACAAACATACAAGGACGCCTGCAGGGGTTCCATAACTCACTTACAGGAGCTTTATAACACCCACAGGATGGATTCATAGCATACATACAAGGACGCCTGCAGGGGTTGCATAACTCACTTACAGGAGCTTTATAGCACCCACAGACCGGACTCATAAAATACATACAAGGACGCCTGCAGGGGCCCCATAACACACTTACAGGAGCTTTATAACACCCACAGACCGGATTCATAAAATACATACAAGGGCGCCTGCAGGGGTTCAATAACTCACTTACAGGAGCTTTACAACACCCACAGACCGGATTCATAAAATACATACAAGGACGCCTGCAGGGGTTCCATAACTCACTTACAGGAGCTTTATAACACCCACAGACCGGATTCATAGCATACCTACAAGGGCGCCTGCAGGGGTTCCATAACTCACTTACAGATGCGTTATAACACCCACAGACCGGACTCATAACATACGTTCAGGGGCGCCTGCAGGGGTTCCATAACTCACTTACAGGAGCTTTCTAACACCCACAGACCGGATTCATAACAAACATACAATGGCACCTGCAGGGGGTTAAATAACACACTTACAGGAGCTTTCTAACACCCACAGACCAGATTCATAGCATACATACAAGGACGCCTGCAGGGGTTCCATAACTCACATACAGGAGCTTTATAACACCCACATACCAGATTCATAGCATACATACAAGGGCGCCTGCAGGGGTTCAATAACTCACTTACAGGAGCTTTATAACACCCACAGACCAGATTCATAAAATACATACAAGGACGCCTGCAGGGGTTCAATAACTCACTTACAGGAGCTTTATAACACCCACAGACCGGATTCATAAAATACATACAAGGACGCCTGCAGGGGTTCCATAACTCACTTACAGGAGCTTTATAACACCCACAGACCGGATTTATAGCGTACATACAAGGGCGCCTGCAGGGGTTCCATAACTCACATGCAGGAGCTTTATAACACCCACAGACCGGATTCATAACAAACATACAAGGACGCCTGCAGGGGCTCCCATAACTCACATACAGGAGCTTTATAACACCAACAGACCGGATTCATAACAAACATACAAGGACGCCTGCAGGGGTTCCATAACTAACTTACAGGAGTTTTCTAACACCCACAGACCGGATTCATAAAATACATACAAGGACGCCTGCAGGGGTTCCATAACTCACATACAGGAGCTTTATAACACCCACAGGACGGATTCATAGCATACATACAAGGACGCCTGCAGGGGTTCCATTACTCACTTACAGGAGCTTTCTAACACCCACAGACCGGATTCATAAAATACATACAAGGACGCCTGCAGGGGTTCCATAACTCACATACAGGAGCTTTATAACACCCACAGACCGGATTCATAACATACATACAAGGACGCCTGCAGGGGTTCTATAACTCACATACAGGAGCTTTATAACACCCACAGACCGGATTCATAGCATACATACAAGGACGCCTGCAGGGGTTGTATAGCTCACTTACAGGAGCTTTCTAACACCCACAGACCGGATTCATAGCATACATACAAGGACGCCTGCAGGGGTTGTATAGCTCACTTACAGGAGCTTTATAGCATCCACAGACCGGATTCATAGCATACATACAAGGGCGCCTGCAGGGGCCCCATAACTCACTTACAGGAGCTTTATAACACCCACAGACTGGATTCATAAAATACATACAAGGACGCCTGCAGGGGTTCCATAACTCACTTACAGGAGCTTTATAACACCCACAGACCGGATTTATAGCGTACATACAAGGGCACCTGCAGGGGTTCCAAAACTCACATACAGGAGCTTTATAACACCCACAGACCGGATTGATAACAAACATACAAGGACGCCTGCAGGGGCCCCATAACTCACATACAGGAGCATTATAACACCAACAGACCAGATTCATAACAAACATACAAGGACGCCTGCAGGGGTTCCATAACTCACTTACAGGAGCTTTATAACACCCACAGGATGGATTCATAGCATACATACAAGGACGCCTGCAGGGGTTGCATAACTCACTTACAAGAGCTTTATAGCACCCACAGACCGGACTCATAAAATACATACAAGGACGCCTGCAGGGGCCCCATAACACACTTACAGGAGCTTTATAACACCCACAGACCGGATTCATAAAATACATACAAGGGCGCCTGCAGGGGTTCAATAACTCACTTACAGGAGCTTTACAACACCCACAGACCGGATTCATAAAATACATACAAGGACGCCTGCAGGGGTTCCATAACTCACTTACAGGAGCTTTATAACACCCACAGACCGGATTCATAGCATACCTACAAGGGCGCCTGCAGGGGTTCCATAACTCACTTACCGAAGCGTTATAACACCCACAGACCGGACTCATAACATACGTACAGGGGCGCCTGCAGGGGTTCCATAACTCACTTACAGTTGCTTTCTAACACCCACAGACCGGATTCATAACAAACATACAATGGCACCTGCAGGGGGTTAAATAACACACTTACAGGAGCTTTCTAACACCCACAGACCAGATTCATAGCATACATACAAGGACGCCTGCAGGGGTTCCATAACTCACATACAGGAGCTTTATAACACCCACACACCAGATTCATAGCATACATACAAGGGCGCCTGCAGGGGTTCAATAACTCACTTACAGGAGCTTTATAACACCCACAGACCAGATTCATAAAATACATACAAGGACGCCTGCAGGGGTTCAATAACTCACTTACAGGAGCTTTATAACACCCACAGACCGGATTCATAAAATACATACAAGGACGCCTGCAGGGGTTCCATAACTCACTTACAGGAGCTTTATAACACCCACAGACCGGATTTATAGCGTACATACAAGGGCGCCTGCAGGGGTTCCATAACTCACATACAGGAGCTTTATAACACCCACAGACCGGATTCATAACAAACATACAAGGACGCCTGCAGGGGCCCCATAACTCACATACAGGAGCTTTATAACACCAACAGACCGGATTCATAACAAACATACAAGGACGCCTGCAGGGGTTCCATAACTAACTTACAGGAGTTTTCTAACACCCACAGACCGGATTCATAAAATACATACAAGGACGCCTGCAGGGGTTCCATAACTCACATACAGGAGCTTTATAACACCCACAGGACGGATTCATAGCATACATACAAGGACGCCTGCAGGGGTTCCATAACTCACTTACAAGAGCTTTATAACACCCACAGGACGGATTCATAGCATACATACAAGGACGCCTGCAGGGGTTCCATAACTCACTTACAGGAGCTTTCTAACACCCACAGACCGGATTCATAAAATACATACAAGGACGCCTGCAGGGGTTCCATAACTCACATACAGGAGCTTTATAACACCCACAGACCGGATTCATAACATACATACAAGGACGCCTGCAGGGGTTCCATAACTCACATACAGGAGCTTTATAACACCCACAGACCGGATTCATAGCATACATACAAGGGCGCCTGCAGGGGTTCAATAACTCACTTACAGGAGCTTTATAACACCCATAGACCGGATTCATAACATACATACAAGGACGCCTGCAGGGGCCCCATAACTCACATACAGGAGCTTTATAGCACCCACAGACCGGATTCATAAAATACATACAAGGACGCCTGCAGGGGTTCAATAACTCACTTACAGGAGCTTTACAACACCCACAGACCGGGTTCATAACAAACATACAAGGACACCTGCAGGGGTTGCATAACTCACTTACAGGAGCTTTATAACACCCACAGACCAGATTCATAGCATACATACAAGAACGCCTGCAGGGGTTCAATAACTCACTTACAGGAGCTTTATAACACCCACAGACCGGATTCATAGCATACATACAAGGGCGCCTGCAGGGGTTCCATAACTCACTTACAGGAGCTTTATAACACCCACAGACCAGATTCATAAAATACATACAAGGACGCCTGCAGGGGTTCCATAACTCACTTACAGGAGCTTTCTAACACCCACAGACCGGATTCATAAAATACATACAAGGACGCCTGCAGGGGTTCCATAACTCACTTACAGGAGTATAACACCCACAGACCAGATTCATAAAATACATACAAGGACGCCTGCAGGGGTTCCATAACTCACTTACAGGAGCTTTATAACACCCATAGACCAGATTCATAGCATACATACAAGGGCGCCTGCAGGGGTTCAATAACTCACTTACAGAAGCTTTATAACACCCACAGACCGGATTCATAACATACATACAAGGGCGCCTGCAGGGGTTCCATCCCACTTACAGGAGCTTTATAACACCCACAGACCGGACTCATAACATACGTACAGGGGCGCCTGCAGGGGTTCCATAACTCAGTTACAGGAGCTTTCTAACACCCACAGACCGGATTCATAACAAACATACAATGGCACCTGCAGGGGGTTAAATAACACACTTACAGGAGCTTTCTAACACCCACAGACCAGATTCATAGCATACATACAAGGACGCCTGCAGGGGTTCCATAACTCACTTACAGGAGCTTTATAACACCCACAGACCGGATTCATAAAATACATACAAGGACGCCTGCAGGGGCCCCATAACTCACTTACAGGAGCTTTATAACACCCACAGACCGGATTCATAAAATACATACAAGGACGCCTGCAGGGGTTCCATAACTCACTTACAGGAGCTTTATAACACCCACAGACCGGATTCATAAAATACATACAAGGACGCCTGCAGGGGTTCCATAACTCACTTACAGGAGCTTTATAACACCCACAGACTGGATTCATAGCATACATACAAGGATGCCTGCAGGGGCCCCATAACTCACTTACAGGAGCTTTATAACACCCACAGACCGGATTCATAGCATACATACAAGGACGCCTGCAGGGGTTCCATAACTCACTTACAGGAGCTTTATAACACCCACAGACTGGATTCATAGCATACATACAAGGGCGCTTGCAGGGGCCCCATAACTCACTTACAGGAGCTTTATAGCACCCACAGACCGGATTCATAAAATACATACAAGGACGCCTGCAGGGGTTCCATAACTCACTTACAGGAGCTTTATAACACCCACAGACCGGATTCATAACAAACATACAATCAATCAATCAGGGAATTGTAAGCGCGCTACTCACCTGTGAGGGTCTCAAGGCCCTGAAGGGGGGGGGGGAGGTCCGCAGATCTGTTTAGCCGAAGAGCCAGGTCTTGAGGGTCTTCCTGAAGGTGTTCAGGGAGGGGGCGCATCTGATGTCTGCCGGAAGCTCGTTCCAGGTCTTGGCTGCAATGTGAGAGAAGGATCTTCCGCCTGCTCTTGCTCTGTGGATGCGCGGGGTTTCGGCCAGTGCGAGGTTGGAAGATCGGAGGTTTCTTTTGGGTACGTGGAAGTTGATTCTGTCGTTGAGGTATTTGGGTCCGTTGTTGTGTAGGCATTTGTTGGCGTGAGTGAGGATTTTGAAAGTGACTCTTTTCTCCACGGGGAGCCAGTGGAGACTTCGTGGGTGTTGGCTGATGTGTTCGTGTCGGGGGATGCCGAGGACGAGTCTGGCGGCGGTGTTTTGTACTGTCTGGAGTTTGCGGAGTAGGGACTTGTTGATGCCGGCTTAGAGTGCGTTTCCATAGTCCAGTCTGCTGGTGATGTGTGCATGGGTGACTGTCTTCCTTGACTCAGGGGGGATCCACTTAAAGGTCTTGCGGAGGATGCGGAGGGTGTTGAAGCAGCTGGAGGTGACGGCGTTGACCTGTCGGTTCATGGAGAGTGATGAGTCGAGTACGATGCCGAGGTTCTTGGCATGGTCTGAGGGTGTAGGTGGGCTTCCGAGGGTGGTCGGCCACCAGGTACTGTCCCATGCAGAAGGGGTGGTACCGAGGACGAGGACTTCTGTCTTCTCGGCGTTGAGCTTCAGGCAGCTGTTGGTCATCCAGACTGCAACGTCTTACATTCCTTTCTGGAAGTTGAGTTTGGCAGTGGTGGGGTCTTTGGTGAGGGAGAGGATGAGCTGGGTGTCGTCGGCGTAGGATACGATGTTGAGGCCGTGTTGTCAGACGATGGCTGCGAGGGGGGCCATGTAAATGTTGAAGAGGGTGGGGCTCAGTGATGAACCCTGTGGGACTCCGCAGGTGATTTTCGTGGGGTCGGAGAGGAAGGGTGGGAATCTGATCCTTTGGCTTCTTCCGGTGAGGAATGATCGGATCCAGTCCAGGGCTGTTTCTTGTATGCCTGCGTCGTGTAGTCTGACGACTAGTGTGCGATGGGAGACGGTGTCGAAGGCCGCTGGTAGGTCGAGTAGGATGAGGGCTGTGGAGTGGCCTTGGTCCAGGAGGGTGCGGATGTCGTCTGTGGCGGCAAGTAGGGCGGTCTCTGTGCTATGCTTGCTTCGGTATCCGGATTGGGACGGGTCGAGGACGGCGTTCTCTTCAATGAATCGTGTCAGTTTCCTGTTGACTGTTTTCTCTGCAACTTTGGCTGCGAAGGGGAGGAGCGAGATGGGCCGATAGTTCTTGAGGTCGGTGGGGTCAGCTGTGGGCTTCTTGAGCAGGGGTCTGACTTCTGCGTGCTTCCAGTCGTCTGGGAAGGTGCCTGTTTTGAAGGTGGTGTTGATGGTGCATTGTAGTTTGGGTGCGATGGTGGCCACGGCTCTGTGGTAGATGTGAGGGGGGCAGGGGTCGGTGGGGGCCCCCAAGTGGATGCTTTTCATGGTCGAGGCGGTGTCTTCGGCCGTGATCGGTGTCCAGTTGGAGATGGTGGACTGGCTGGTGTTTCTGGGGGGCGGGGGGGCGTCTGTGGCGCCTGGTCGATTAAGTTGTCGGCACCTTCAAGGGGTTACGTAACACACTTACAGGAGTTTTCTAACACCCACAGTCCGGATTCATAACATACATACAAGGGCACCTGTAGGGGCCCCAAAACTCACTTACAGGAGCTTTATAACACCCACAGACCAGATTCATAACAAACATACAATGGCACCTGCAGGGGGTTACATAACACACTTACAGGAGCTTTCTAACACCCACAGTCCGGATTCATAACATACATACAAGGGCACCTGTAGGGGTTCAATAACTCACGTACAGGAGCTTAATAACACCCACAGACCGGATTCATAACAAACATACAATGGCACCTGCAGGGGGTTACATAACACACTTACAGGAGCTTTATAACACCCACAGACCGGATTCATAACATACATACAAGGACGCCTGCAGGGGCCCCATAACTCACTTACAGGAGTTTATAACACCCACAGACCGGATTCATAACATACATACAAGGGGACCTGTAGGGGCCCCATAACTCACTTACAGGAGCTTTACAACACCCACAGACCGGATTCATAACATACATACAAGGGTTCCATTGTGTATGTACAAGGGCTCCATAAAAACACACAGGGGTTCCTTGAGGCAATTAAAAGGGTTCGTTAATATACACACAGGAGCTCCTTAACTGCCATGCAAGGATTCTATAACATGCATACAGAGGCTCTGTAAGGCACAAAGAACTGGGAACCAAATGCAGCCCTGGGAAAGTTTCTGAGACCAACCCTCATACTGCACATAGCAATTGAGCACAGCGGACCTGATCACTGCAAAAGGAAATTTGGTGGGGTCTCTCCAACAAGAAATGTTTGAAAAAAGTTGAAAATATGATGCCTTTTAACCTTGTCCAGCCATTGAATGATTGGCATAAGTATAGAAAACATTGATTGATGGAATGCTTGAATTAATCTCAGCCACTGGTAATCACTCGGGCCATGTCCCAATCCATCGTCATTCTGCACACCATGGCACCTCAAGTTGGACCTCGCTGTTTGCAAATCAGTTTTCACACTGCTCCAATAGGAACAATTCAACATTGAATGGATGGCAGCAGAATAGAGAAATGGCTGCATGGCTCAATGAATGAATGAATAGTTGGATGGGTGAGGAGTGGGTGGTAAATTTATTCAAGAATGGATTACAATGAAAAAAAGCTTTTATAGCTATATTGACCAAATGGTCTCTGTGCTCTGACCAAGAGTGGGTGCTTTGGTTTTCATTTTAGCTTCTGCATTAAAACACCACACCCCCCAAACACCGCCACCAGCAATCCTTACAGAACATGCACAGCCTAAAAGTATTTCACGCAGTGTGCTGATTTAGCACCTCAAAGAATTAAACAAAAAGTGTTAAGCTTTGATCTCAAATGGGAGAGATAAAGAGATTACCAAGTAGTGGCTGAAATGCACAATGTGAAACCAGGAAACCCTGCATCAATCCCAGCTTCTGCTTGACCACATGGTATGAACCTAGGCAATTACTGTTCTTCTTCATGCCCCCTTTTCCTTCATTAATACGAGAGCACCTGCACACAAAGAGACTGCGATGTTAACCCATCTAATGTAAGACCCTAGGGCACCATAGGGGACAAAGACAACTGTCTGCCCTCTTGGTTCACTAACTCTATCATTGTCAGGGCAGTGGTAGAGGAGCATTAGGGCTTCTACGTTCATGATTAGGGTTCAAACTACATGATTAGCATCACGTTTAGCAATTGTCACTCAACACGATGATATAATGTAATATAATAAACCGAAATGTGTTGCAACAGTCACATTATAGAGAAATACACTGTTCGGAATTGTGAAGAGTATTTATAATATATGTACTGGATTCTCTGAGCCAAGCAACAGCAAACCCCCCATCCCCTCCCCCTAAACCCCTGACCAGCAGTGTTGCTCGTAGAAACCCTGCAGGGACCAAATGGGACAGGGTGGGTTAAGGAGCATGTTACCGGAGGTCTCCACATTCTTTATTACAGTCACATTTTTATAAAAGTATATGTCATTACTCGAAATACCTTCTTCCCCACATCTCACGAAGAAAAGAGTCGAGGCTGATGGATTTAAATCAACAAATTACTTCATCCAATGCTTGTTTGGGAGACAAGAGTGTGTGACCTGACCTTAAGCCATATATATGCCATGGACAACAAGCACACATGGGTAAGTTGGAGCGCTGTGTTTTTACAGAACATGAGTAAAAATCTGTTCTCTTAGCTCTGCCGTCCATTCCCTGCCTCTCTAAGTGCAGGCGTCTCTCTAAAGCAGCAATGGATGCAGTACATGGTCATGGCTAGTGATGTTTGATGTATTGTTTCTGCAGATTAATGACTACATGTGATATGTCATATTAAACGGATGTAATCTGCAGGTTTAATAAAACAAAAATTACCAAAACCTCGGAGTGTAGCTTTTTGTCACTGAAACTGCTGGATACTGGATGGTGAGGCTATGTGCATTTGTCTGAATGGATGAGTCAGTGATTGCAGAGGTTGACTGAGTGGCTGAGTAAATGTGGGTGGCTAGGTATACAGGTTGGGTGAAAGGTAGTGGATAGCAAAATGTGGATGAGTGAATGGGTAGGTGATAGAAAGCAGTGGGTGAGTGAATTGTTGAATGCAAGTGAGTGAGTAGTGAATGGAAGTAAGTGGGTTGTGAGGATCAATCGCATGGTGCAATTCCATGTTTGTATTTGTGCCCTACCACTATTTTAAATCACCAGTTGCCACTGATTCACTGTACCCCAACTTTCCTTTCCCATGGTTCTGTCAAGATTTGCGTTGTCATCTCTCACTTTAGCATTAAAGTCTCCCATCACAATCTTCAGGTCATGGTTCAACACAGCTTTAAACTCAGCTTGCATCTGTTGGTAGAATATTCCCTTGACTGTTTCCTCTGAGTCATTTGTTGGAGAATAGCACTGGTTAATGGTGGTAAGGATGTGTCTGCCTTTTAACCTGTCTGTCATGAGTCTGCTGCTGTCTGGTGCCCACTGTATTAGGTATTTCTATGTCCCCTTGCTCAGGATGATGGTTACTCCTTCATGATGTTGGTCATCGTCTTTTCCGGAGTCTTCTGGGCATGAGGGAATTCCAGAGTCTCTACATGAGACATGCATGATTGATAGTAGTCAAAGCTGCAATGAAACTACTGACAGGATGACAGATGTTCTGAGTATCAAGTGCAAGACCAGAAATTGATGCTGGAATGTACAGACTATGTAGGGCACAGGAAAGCTGGCTCAAGTAACATCTGAGATGAGGCACTACAACCTACACATCCTGGGGTTCAGTGAAAGTAGGTGGACTGGATCTGGAAGAATGAAATGAAAACCACCACAGAAGAGAAGGTACTGTACTATGGCACATGCAGGGGCTCCATGACATGTATGCCAGGGCTCAACAACACTCATAGGGGCTCCAGAGAGCATATAAAGAGGCTCTGTAAAGCACATAAAGTACACATACAGGTGCTCCATTACATGCATTCAAGGGTTGTACTACACATACATGTGCACACATAACACACTCACACATGGGCTTCACAGTACAAATGTAGGGGCTCCATGAAGCACATACAAGGAATCCACAGAGGCTCCATAACAAGCACATGTGAGTTCTCAAACACAGTTACAGAAGTGGTGTACCACACATTTGAGGGCACCTTAACACATGTCACAGGGATTCTGCTGGCAAGCAGAACTGTGCCTTGGGATGACAGGAAGTAAGTCAAAATCTAGGGACTATGGGCCTGATTATGACCCTGGTGTTCCGTGAACAGCCGTCGCTTTCTGGTGGTCCGACCACCCGCATACCTGATGGTCCTACCACCGGATTAAAAGCAGGGTGGGGGGACCACCGCCTCTGCCACCATTCCTGCTACCACGGTGAGAGAGGCAGGGATGGACAATGGAGACGGTCCCTGCTCCTGCACCGCCAATCACATTACGACCTGCCTTTCCGTTCACCTTTTCATGGCGGGGACATGGCCATGAAAATGTCAGCGGAAAGGTAGGTAAAGGGTCACAAAAAGGGCCCCAGGGTGAATGAGCCTATGTGCACTGTGGCCGGGGCCCATGATGTGCCCCCTATTGCCAGCATGGTCGGTGCGCGCACTGTTTGCCATTCACATGGTGCATGGAAACAGTGCACCCGACTTGCAAGAGGCGCAGCAGTGCATCCGTCATTGGCTTCAGGCTCTTTCCTAGTGCCAAAGCATGCCGCCGCCGCTACCGCCGCCGCCATGGCAATCGATCAATCAATCAAGATTCTTGTAGAGCACAACTACTCACCCTATAGAGTCTCAAGGCACTGAGTTGGGGGAGTAGGTCTGCGGTTCAGTCAAAGGTGATTGCCTGAGGTGCATAGGCATGAGTTCCAGGTCATGGCAGTGAGGTAGGAGAAGAATCTTCCTCCAGCCATGGTCTTGTGGATTGTGGGATGGGGGTCAGGGCCAGTTCGGTGGAGCGGAGATGTCTGGTGGGAGCGTAGAAGGAAAGGTGGTGGTTGAGGTATACAGATCTGGCATTGTAGAGGGCTTTGAAGGCATGTGTGAGGAGCTTGAAGGTAATTCTTTTGTTGATAGGAAGCCAGTGAAGGTCTCTCAGGTGGCCAGTGCTGTGGTTGTGGCATAGGATGTTCAGCATGAGTCTGGCCTAGGCATTCTGGATGTTATGCAGTTTCCTTAGGAGTTTCTGGGTGGTGCCGGCGTAGTGTGTTGCCGTAGTCGAGTCTGCTGCTGGGGAGCTCATGGGTGACCATTTTCCTGGACTCTGTGGGGATCCACTTGAAGATCGGCAGAGCGTGTGGAAGCATGAGGACGAGACAGTGTTGATTTGGCAGTTCATTGAGAGCGAGGAGCCCAGGATGATGCTGAGGTTTCGTGCATGGCCCGTGGGTCTGGGGCTATTCCGAGTGCTGCAGGCCACCAGGAGTCGTCCCAGGCAGAGGGGGTGGAGACCAAGATGAGGTCTTCAGTCTTGTCTGAGTTGAGCTTGAGGCAGCTGTCCTTCATCCAGGTAGCGACTGCCTTCATTCCATTGTGGAAGTCGCTCTTGGCGGCTGTGGGTTTGTCTGTGAGGGAGAGATTCAGCTGGGTGTCGTCGGCATAGGAGAAGACATTGAGTCTGTGGCTTCTGATGATGGTTGCAAGCAGAGCCATGTAGATGTTGAAGAGGGTGGGGCTCAGGGAGGATTCCTGAGGCACTACGCTGCTGATCTCTTTGCGTTCTGAGTTGAACGGTGGGAGTTTGACTCTCTGTGTTCAGTTTGTGAGGAAGGAGCAGATCCATTCAATTCAATTCAATTTAGTCTTTATTTCGATTGAGATGATCATAAAAGACACAAAACATACAAATGCAAAAGGCTACATACAATTACGACATCACTCAACAATAAAAAAGGTCGTGGAATAAATAACAATTCATACTAAAACGTAATGTATGCGACCAGCTATTTAAGATATATATTAAAAGAATTATTAAAAATGTAAAAACATCATTAAAAAGGACATTCCTTAGATAATGGGTTATTTCGTTTGTCTTTCATTCTGACAAAGATTCTGAATCCTTTTGAGGCTTAGCAGGTGTTTACTAAAATCCCTATGTTAACATTACTATGTACAACATGTAAGAGGGAACTTTATCACTGGTTACTTCGTTCAATCTTTTGGCGAATTCTCCATGCCCAGCTTAAAAATTTTGCTACAGCAATCACAACGTCTTTCTGGGCGCTAGTTTTCAGTATACGTAAAGCTGTAGCACACGACCTAGTGCCCATGTTGGAGCATATTGGTTTTAACCATCTGCTCCGAGGAGAACGGTATGCGGAGCATACGAACAGAATATGGGAAATTGTTTCGTCCATATTTTGACAGACTATACATTTACTATCTAATGACTTTTTCCAGGTCTTAATGAAAGATTTAATCGGTAGTGTACCAACCCGGAACTGAAAAAAGAGTTTTCTGTCAGAGGGCTTTGTAATATAGTCCCAATATTCTTCATACTTTGGTTCAAACTTATGACACAAAAAGATGCTGGTCAGCGAAGAAGTATTAGAAGAGCTCAAATTACCAGCTGTGATCGTTGCACAATAAGCTTCTTTAAATACTTTTTTGGGGGAAACAAGTTGTTGGTTGGGTCTTCCCACAAATGCTTCATGCCCATGCTGACTAGGGAGCTTTTCACCCGCTGTATCCAGCTAATCTTGTTGGAGATATCAGCAGCCATAACATCTTGTAGTGTTTGGGCATAGTGTGTTAGCTCAGGTGTGGACCATAATCTTCTCCAATATGCTATTGGCCTAAATATCGCGACCTCTACCAGGGCTCTACAACCTAAATCCAAATACAGTGGTTTCAGTGGGGTGCTTTGTGGGAGACCGGTTAGGCCTCTCACAAACTTGTTTTGAGCCAGAGCCAGAGGGGTCAGATTCTCATAACCCCAAAGTTCTGCTCCATGCAAGATGGATGTCATAACCTTGGAATTATAAATCTTTAGCGCACGACCTATTGGCTTGTTCAGGGAAAGCCTATGTTCCTTTAATAACGCTCCTGCCAGCTGAGAGTGCTTTAGTGCCATTAGGTCTATCTGAGGTTTCTAATCTAATTTACGACCTAGCGTTATACCAAGATAGGTAAATACGTCCGTTTGTTCCAAGGGCACTTTGTTCATAACGACTCTGGCATTAATTGCTTTGTGCTTATGAAGGACCATAAATTTAGTTTTGTCCACGTTGACCTCTAACTCGTGTGTTGAACAAAATAACTCAAAATGGCTCAATGCTCGCTGCAACCCAATTTTGTTTTTTGATAAAATTAAAGTGTCATCAGCGAACATGAGTATTGGTACCTTTAAACCTGCAACTGAAGGCGCGTCAGTGGGGACTGATGAAAAAAAGTTGACCACCCCGTTAATAAACAATGAAAACAGGGTCGGAGCTAAGACGCACCCTTGGCGTACCCGTTTTGAGATTGGAAACTTAGGGGTAGTGTTGCCTTAGGCACCCCAGCGTACCTGGGCATAGGTGGACTCGTGTAATCTTACTACTAACTGTAAAAGATCCAAAGGCAGCCCTAGATCTTTCAGAACGGCCCAAAGCTTATTTCTTGGGACCGTATCAAAAGCTGCTTTCAGATCTACGAATGCGGCGTAGATGGTGCCTCCCGCTAGTAGTACAACACGCCAGTAAATCATTGTAAAGTAAAAGACTTGGTCGATTGTGCTTTCAAGAGTCCTAAACCCTGCCTGAAATGGGGATAATATGTTGTTCTCTACCATCCAAACCTGGATTCTATTTAGCACTAATCTGGCTATAATTTTTTGTGTAGAATCGATTAGACTTATTGGTCTATAATTACTGGGACTGGAGCGATCCCCATTTTTTGTAAATAGGTAATATTTCGGCTCCTCGCCAGGAATCGGGAATGGGAGCACCGCTAGCTATCGAATTTGCAAGTAACAGAATATACTGGAGCCAGTTACTTTTATCTGATTGAAACAAATCCGCCGGTATACAATCAGGGCCCGCAGCCCTGCCCTTTGGGACTAAATTCATGGCTGCTTCCACTTCGCCTACAGTAAAGCTTACAAACGTATCTACATTGGTCATTTGGAAAGGAGCAGTAATCTTTCCAACTGCAAATTGAGCCTCAAAAAAAGAGACACATTCATCTGGCGCAATATAGTTTTGTGGTGGATGGCCCGAACCACCTCTTCCCCAATTTACCAGCTGCCAAAAAGTTAACATATTTTTCATTTTACTAGCCTCTAATAATTCAAGCCAGTGTAGTTCATCCCACTCCCTTTTGGCCGTTCTTTGTATATTTTTATAATTTTTACGGGCTGTTTTAATGCTCTCCATATCCATGGCTGTTATCGCCCTAGATAGTTTTTATATGCTTCTTTACAGTCCTTGTTATACCAATGGTCATGTTTAACTGGGGGTTTATAAGATATTTTATGCTGTTTGATAAAGAACTGCTTGAGCTTGGTAAACATGGCCTCATGGGCTTGGGTTATCGTACCATTAATTTCTTCCTGACTTGTAAGTATATTTAAGTCGGCTATTGTTCTCTCCACCGTTTCTTTCATTTTGAGGAGGGAGCCTTCATTTTCAATAATCCTGGGCCATTTCACCCTTCTCATGTCATTGGTTATGATAGCATCGGCAGTCTCAGTTACATTAACTAAGGGTAAAACTGGTAAATGATCAGGTACCTTAACTTTTAGCAATAGTGGATTATGGTCACTTTCGTTCCTTGTGCAGACCTCCATATCAACCAGAGACGACCAGTTCTCTACATTGATAAAGATGTAATCAATACGACTACTTCTCAAACCATTACTATATGTATGGGATCCCAATTGGTCAGAAACTGACCTACCATTTACTGCCTACTTCTCAAACCATTACTATATGTATGGGATCCCAATAGGTCAGAAACTGACCTACCATTTACTGCCCTAACTCCCCTCTCTAAACTTAATGCTTTCAGTTGGAGGGCTGCTTCCGTCCATTTTTTAATTGGTTGTATTTCCAATAGGGGAATACCCCATTGGACATCTTCTTCTACACTAAGCTTACTGTCCTCCATATCTAAAGGTTCAAAGGTAGTGTTAAAATCACCTACAATTACTATATTGTTACCTTCTCTCACTGTATTCAGAAAGCTACTTAGTTCAGAGATTGTCTTGGATGCTTTACTCCCCACCAACCCTCTGGGGTACACATTGGCAATTAGCAGACTGGGCGAGCTTTTAAGCCGAATGAGTAGTACCATGATATCAGGGCTATCTACCACCATTTCTTCAATCCTATAGGAAGGATTCTGCCTTATCCAGAGAGTTAACCCAACTGAGGGTCTCCCTTTACTTCCGCCAATTGCTGGTTTGGAGAAATTTAAGTATCCAGGGCGGTAGACTGGGTTAAGAGCCCACGTCTCTTGGAATGCTATTATGTCATACTGGTCAATATAGGCAGACCAGTCCAGTGACGCTGTCTTACTGGACAACCCTGCAATATTCCAGGAGACTAATGATATTATGGACTTATCGTCTTTGGTAGAGGAACTATTCAGGCTCATTTTCCTAGCATTGCCCATACTGCTAATTGGTGGAGCTACAGCGTGATTTCCTGGATTAGGACCTGTTTCAGTCTGAGATGTTACTATGGGCTTGACAGATGCTTTCTCTAGGTTATGCGTGTCAGTTATGTGGTTTAGACATAGCCCTGAGTAAAGGCTAATACTTGGCCCTTTAGATGTGACTTCCATCATACTTGGATAAGGGGGTGGATTCTTTAAGCATCAATCTATGTTTTGCAATGACGAGTCCCCATTACTATTCCTCTGTATGATACTTGTGGATTCCCAACGAGGAAAGTCGGGGGGGTTGAGTTTCATCCTTATACTAGATGATATCAAATGGGAGGTTCTTAAATCAAATCCCACCAGATTCTCTACTAATACAGGTGAAACAAGTGTGAGACAAACACAATCAGGATCGCTACCCGGAAACGAATGTCGTGTGGCAGACAGAATGTCTTCTCTATTTATGGATCTGCACTTACGTACATGTCTTAACCACTGAGTGCATTTGTTAATCAGCGACTGCTTGTCTTCCTTAACCAGACTTGGGGAAGGTTTTGGCACATTTATCATACAAATTTGATTTTTCAGCGGGCGGGGTAGGTGTTTGGCGAGGTGGCTAATTCTAACTGATGAGTTTACCCCTTGAGCGTAACTTGGTCGTGGGTTTATACAGGGATCTATTCTGTCAGCCACAGCAGACCGACTGTAGTCACTATGCCCTGCTACCAAATGTGGAGCAGAATGCTGCACATCACATGAGCCTGTGTAGTCTTGCTTGCTGGCTGCTATACGATACCTTGTATTGATATTGCCTTCACATGCACTGACTATACTCGTGTTAATAGGATCCCTCACTTTCAATGCTGGTGCCCTGTTTTATGCCTCAGTAGCTGGTTGGGTAGAGCCGGTACGTGTTTTGAGTGCTATTGACAGTGCATCAATCATACCCTTTAATAAACTGACTTCCTCAGTGAGCTGCTTGGTCTGGGCCTTCAAATCAGCAATCTGGCCCGTGAACAAAGCAGCACATGAGTTAGAACAGTGATTGGATAAACTGTCAAGAGCCTCAAATTCGCGCTCCTTTCCCTTAATGCCCTGGATATCACATAAATCCTCTGTGTTTTCCATTAGAGGTAAAAACCTATTAGAGTTTCTTACTGGGCTGAGACTTGATAATAGAGAGACATCATTCACAGCTATAGAGTGGAACTTGCATGGGCAGTTGTTTGGGCCTTCAAAATGGATCTTTTAAACATGTCTGCAATTGGTAAGGTGACATTCGAGGAGATGATGGCAATGAGAGCGGTGTTTTGAACATATTTATATCATCATTATCACTCAAGCCCTCTGAAGCAGTTAAAATCTCCTCGCAGTCATTAACCAATTTATCAATCCTGTCCATAACATGATTGTTTTTGCACGACACTTGTTTTGTAGACTTTTTGATTTCTTGCCCTTGACCTGTAAACCCCTCCCGCATTATCTACAGCTTTCCTTTTCCCCATTTCCTAACCAAACACTAAATACACAACAAGTTATGACAGCAATAATGAAATAGAGAAAAGCGGCTGGCAAAAATTTGTATTAGCGTTGATAACAATCGTAGGTATTAATATAGGGGCAGTGACAGGTTGCTTAAGTGGCTTGACAGTACCTTCTGTGGCCAAACAGTGCTTTGAGTCCAAATATCAAGAGGGTGGCCCTGTCCTGTCTCAGTCTGGCGCGGACGGGCGCCTGCGGGCCCGCCCTTGGCCCGGGCTTTGCCCGGGCACGTCCTGCGCTGCGGGAGCCCGCAGTCATTTTTAAAGCGCCTCCTGGCGCTGCGCTGATGTCACGGCGGCGGGGCAAGGAGGAGAGCTGGACTTTGTAGTCCCAGGGTCAAGGATCACGGTGCAGCCGGGCGGCTGGATACTGGCGACTGATGTGAGCGGGTCCCGCGCTGCGGGAGCCCGCGGTCGTTTTTAAAGCGCCTCCTGGCGGGCGCTGCGCTGATGTCATGGCGGCCGGGCAAGGAGGAGAGCTGGACATTGTAGTCCCAGGGTCAAGGATCACGGTGCAGCCGGGCGGCTGGATACAGGCGACTGATGTGAGCGGGTCCCGCGCTGTGGGAGCCCGCGGTCGTTTTTAAAGTGCCTCCTGGCGCTGCGCTGATGTCACGGCGGCCGGGCAAGGAGGAGAGCTGGACTTTGTAGTCCCAGGGTCAAGGATCACGGTGCAGCCGGGCGGCTGGATACTGGCGACTGATGTGAGCGGGTCCCGCGCTGTGGGAGCCCGCGGTCGTTTTTAAAGCGCCTCCTGGCGCTGCGCTGATGTCACGGCGGTCGGGCAAGGAGGAGAGCTGGACTTTGTAGTCCCAGGGTCAAGGATCACGGTGCAGCCGGGCGGCTGGATACTGGCAATTGATGTGAGCGGGTCCCCAAGATTCAGCTGGGTGTCGTCGGCATAGGAGAAGACATTGAGTCTGTGGCTTCTGATGATGGTTGCAAGCAGGGCCATGTAGATGTTGAAGAGGGTGGGGCTCAGGGAGGATTCCTGAGGCACTACGCTGCTGATCTCTTTGGGTTCTGAGTTGAACTGTGGGAGTTTGACTCTCTGTGTTCAGTTTGTGAGGAAGGGGCAGATCCATTCTAGGGTTTTGTCGCGCATGCTGGCGTCGTGGAGTCTTGTGCAGAGGGTATGGTGGGAGATGGCGGTGAAGGCAGCAGAGAGCTCCAGGAAGATGAGGGCAGCAGTCTCACCTCGGTCGAGGAGGGTGCAGATGTCGCCTGTAGCAGCGAGGAGAGCGGTCTTGGTGCTGTGTTTGCTTCTGAAGCCCAATTGGGAGAGGTCCAGGATGTGGTTCATTTCGATGAACTTGGAGGGTTGGGTGTTGATGGCTTTCTCTACAACTTTGGCTGGGAAGGGGAGCAGAGAGAAGGGTCCGTTGTCCTTGAGGTCCATCGGGTCAGCAGAGGGTTTCTTCAGCAGGAGGTTGGTCTCTGTGCATTTCCGGTCTTCAGGGAAGGTGGCGGAAACGATAGAGCAGTTGATGGTGCAGCAGAGTTCGGGTGCGATGGAGGTACAGGCTCTGTTGAAGATGTGGTGAGGACAGGGATCTGAGGGGGCTCTGGAGTGGATGCTCTTCATGAACCTGAGGGTGTCGTCAGAGGTGAGGATGGTCCAGTTGGGCAAGGTCTGCTGGGGTCTGGAGATATTGGGTACGGTGGTTGCGGGTGGGGTGGGTGAGTCTTGAGTTGTGATGCTGTCCTAGATCTCCTTGATATTGCTGTGGAATAAGGTGGCAAGGTTGTTGCAGAGGTCTTGCGAGGGGGGAATGCCTGATGTCTCTGTGCTTGGTTTAGAGAATTCTTTGACCATGGCGAAAAGTTAATTGCTGTTGTGTGCATTGGCATAAATGTATTCCTGAATGGCTGCTTTCTTTGTTGTTCTGATTGGGTGGTGGTGCGCGGTGACGGCGGTTTTGAAGACTGCATTTTCTGCCACAATCTTGCTGCTCCTCCATCTTTTCTCGAGCCATCTGCAGGTGCACCTAGACTCTTGAAGGGCGGGGGAGAACCAGCTGGCTTTCTTCGAGGGCTGCTTGCCTGATGTTTTCCTGAGGGGAGCCAGTGTGTTAGCGCAGTCGTAGATGCAACGGTGGAGGTGGCATGCTGAGATGTTGGCGTCCTGGATGTAGGTAGTGAAGTTTTGCTGAGGGAGGTGGTGAGCTGGTCTTCAGTGACCTTGTTCCAGCTTTTGCGAGGATAGTGGTGGGTGTGGTGGTGTATGATGGGTTTGGTGAAGGAGAAGTGGATGCAGTGGTGGTCGGTCCAATGTGGCTCGGAGGTGTGGCTGACAGAGATTTTGTTGCTTGCGGAGAAGATGGGGTCGAGCGTGTGTCCTGCTGAGTGGAATAGAGAAGTGACCAATTGTTTGAGTCCGATGGTGGCGAGGTTCTCAAATAGGGATGTGGTATTGTGGTCGTTGAGGTTGTCAAGGCAGTGCTGCCGTCACCGCGCCAGCCCCGCAGTGATCTCATAATGCGGCGGTTGGGATGCCGCCGGCTGGGAGGCATTTTACCAACTGCTGCCACTGTGCACCGACAGTGTGACCTCCAGGGTAGTAATCAGGCCCTATGTCTCTCTGCCATGTCAGTACTTGGAAGTCCAAATCCGGGCTAGTTCACAGTGCCTCACCTGAATTCCTAAGCTTCCCAGAGTAGCAACTGATTTTGACAAACCTAGAACATGAACCTCTAGTCTCCAAGGGAACCGTGGAAACAGATCATCACCTTTCGTCTCTCACTCATGCATGCCCTTAGTAAACAAAGGAAATACATAATGAAAGTTTACAATACATTTATTGAAACTATCGTAGTCTATTATGAAGAAGATTTGCTGCGATTAGTAGACAAATACAACTAAGTAAAAACTAGCAGACTGTACACAATGAACAACCCAACCATAGCAAGTTATCTATCTGTCTAGGCCTATTCTTACTGTGTAAGCAAAGGGATATATGAGTGATATCTGGGATTAGCAATGAACCCCATACCTGGCGTGTGTTAGTTTCAGGACAGTTCTCTCTGCCGGAATTCTCCACTCTGCCCGGAAAGGGACAAACACAGTTAATATGATAAAACTACTGTGTTGGAAAGCTGCAGCTGGGCTACTTTGTTATGTCTAAAATGTTAAGAGCTGCTGCTGACTGAGCACAAAACAGTACAACATGATGTTATGTATTCTAGATGGCCTTGCACAAAATGTTCAGACTGAATCCCAAGAAGAAGCACTGAATAACAAAGCAACATGTACAGTGTATTTCTAAAATAATGTCACAAAAACAAAACTGTTACGTGTCGCTGTGCAAGCAGAAGCAGCCTAAAACATCTAATACAATAAACTAAGGGAGAACCAAAGTGGGCCCAAAAGGGGCATTACTACACCCCCTCCCTGGTCTGGAAAGTAAGTTAGCGACTAAGAAAATAATAAATGTCACAAGATAAGCAAATTCAATACAATGCAAAAAAGCATAATTATCAAATGTATATAAAAAATATTAAATAAAACTGAAAATTTCAAAAAGGTGGCCGAATTAGGTCGAGGACGGGGTACCCAAAATTTCTTCCAAAATATCAATGTTTAGAGAATCCAGAACGGATAGAGCCTCCGCAGACAATGATTCCTGAAGATCCCCATTCAAAAGCTCCAAAGAACAGACATGATCCTTGTGATCAGCCAATGCTGAGGAAGTAGTCTGTTGCCCTGCATCCATGTTGTTAGAGCTGGAGTTCAAAAATCCTGGTGCTGAAGCACCCACGTCCCCAGCAGGGAGTGGCTCACACCATGCATCTTGAAGCAGCTGCAAGTTCATGGGACAATTCCGAAAATGGGTTGTTATTGGACTCATCAACAGGTTCATGTCCACAGGAACCGACAATTGCAATGCAGGGCAGACATCAAGTGCCCACTCGAAGGTACAACATAGGCAACCAAACACAGGCTATACGTGGGTAAACCTAGGCAGGTCGGAATTACATTGAACAGTCAGTGTTCAGTTCTTGGAGCATCGGGATTCCAAAGAATTGTATCATGTGCTCATGTTGGACCATTGGTAGTTCCATTACAAGTGGGCTTTGAAACGGAACATCCATTGCAGAGTAGCAGAAATAGAGCCAAAATGCTGCAAATGAGGAATAACAACAAGGGTATGCCCCCAAAAACACTCGAAAGCAGGGAATGTATAAAAGCTGGTATTACTCCAAAGATTTTCTGAAGGTACTGACTGAGCCAGTCCCAATTGTTTATAAAAAGTGCACAACACCGGCAATATTGGAAGCATTAAAAATGCGATGCATAAGCTCACCAAAGTGCTGTGGGAGATTTGTGATTACAAGTGACTGTACTTGACACGATGTCCTTGCAACCTGAATTTCTAAGGTTTCTCGGACAGATGTTAGTGCCACATCTTTTTGAAACAATAAGGCTTTGAGTCGGCTTAGTTTGCTAAAGTCTGCCTTCAAAGTCGGAATTGAAAGCCACAAAGAACTATCAGAAACCACATGCGTTGGTGGGAAAAGCATGTTATTGCAGCAGGTCACTATCTGGGAAACAGACAGGACATACAGGATCCCCGCCTTCGTTCCACAACAGTCTGGATCATTTAGCATTAAATAACTTTCATTAGAATGGGACAGTAATGATGGGGAGAACTGAAGGGGCTGGTTTTCCTTTTAGAAAACAGGCCAAATTTGCTACCGAAGTATTGGATGCTCCGTGGATGGTAATGTGTTTACAAACAAGTGAGTGGCGATTGGATGAGTCACATTCCTTTCCAGTAAGGAATACTTCTCTGTCTGCCCATTCACATCGATAGTCAAAAGGAAGGGACCCTAATTCATGAATAAAGCTCCCTCCCAAGGCTTCATAACTACCTACCGGGAAATGTTTCATGCAAGAAGTGAACTGGAAGTGGAAATTGGCAAAGATATTATGCTGTGAATTAACCGGTGGAGGGTGTTTCACCTACAGTAAAGGGCAGTTGTTCTAACTTCTCGATATGTAACATTGTGTAAGTGGCATTTTGTTTGACCATGAGACAATGTTTACGTGTCAGACTAAAAGGCAAGAATATCTGCAAAAAGTTTAGGTAACGCCATGGAATCGGGGCCATTTTTTAGGACCTGAAGTGTCCAACTAAACTGCATGACAGATCTAAGCTGACTTTGCCCACGGTATAACAAAGCCATGTCACTTTGCATAATATCAATAACAGATGACACAATGGTATTGATGGAGCAGGGTTTTTGCGAAATGAAACCTGCTCGGATTGAACTCCCATAGTGTGAAATCATTAATCGTGTGGTGTGCAAACTAAATGCGAAAAGGGCTAACATAAGGGAAAATTAAACTGCGCAAGCGCAAACTAAAATGCTAGACTAGGCCGCAAATGCTTATGACTAATGAAAAATAAAAGGACTAATGCTGCTTGATTGTTGTATGGGAATGGTTTTCCCTAAGGTCTATCATTTAGATAAGAGTCATGGAATCAATTAAAAGAATAGTGAACTAATTCGTAGTAAGAGGGGAATAAGTGTTTCGGAAATTGTAAGTGATATTTTTGGAGCATTGATACCTTCAGTTCGGGTAATTCTAAATTCACACAAAATTAGAAAATTGTCCACAGTGGTTGATTGTTTATCAACAGACACTGCTGGTGGGTTCTTGATGATTGATACTGAAATGGTTGCGATAAGGTCTATGGTTTTGCAGAATAGACTTGCCCTTGATGTATTATTGTCTAAAGAGGGTGGAGTCTGTAGCATGTTGAAAATCCAACAATGTTGCACATATATCCCTGATAAGAGTAAAAGTTTAGAGGGATATATTAGGAACATTACAAATCTTCAAAGGATTTGGCAGAACTGAAGGTTGACGGTGCTTGGGAGAGACTTGGTAAGGGTTTCTCCTCAGTGGGAAATTAGTTTTCTGCATTTGGTAATAGCTTGTTAGGGAAAATACTAACACGAATAGGTGCTGTTGCTACAGGGATACTAATGATCCTACTGACATATAAGTGTTGCAAATGTAAGAAAGGAACACAAGATGTTAAACGAAGAGCAAGAAAAGGGAAGAAATAGAGTTAGAAGACAGGAGAGGAAATTACTATGAAATAGTAAAGGATATAGATGGAGTTATGTTGAAACAAAAGAGAACTACAGCTTTCTAAATGATAAAATGGTGACAAATTTTATTTGTGGGTTATTTGGTGATGGCTCAAAGTCGCCATCAAAGGGGGGATTGATGGAGCAGGGTTTTCGCAAAATGAAACCTGCTCGGATTGAACTCCCATAGTGTGAAATCATTAATCGTGTGGTGAGCAAACTAAATGTGAAAAGGGCTAACATAAGGGAAAATGAAACTGCGCAAGCGCAAACTAAAATGCTGGAGTAGCCGCAAATGCTTATGACTAATGGAAAATAAAAGGACTAATGCTGCTAGATTGTTCTATACTAATATGTGTTGGAAATAACATTTATCTGGGATGTGCATGGGTAAATGCAACACACAGGGTGGGTGCGTTATGGTATAGCATTATAAGTGATTAATAATTAATGTGTTTGTTTTCTGTAGAAGTATGGTGTTCTGCTCTGCAGAAAAGGCCCGAGAGTCATTTTAGAAAATAAATGCGGGTTTAATCTGAGCGAGAAAGGGAAGGTGGAAAACTGTTCGTCCTTCACAGGTCCTGTGTGCCTGCCAAAGTTTGCGTGGAGAAACAAAATAATCTTCGGAAGCGGAACACTTCCTTAGAGAGCGGCGCAATTGAACAATTGAGGCACAAAAGTTGTTACATGATCGAGATGGACGAAATGTGTACTATGACAGCAGCTCGAATTTGTATTTCCTGGGCTAGAAGTTGATAAAATGAGTAAAGAGGACAGTGGACAGTCTTACGGAAGTGTCATGACAAGAGTGGTGTGACAGTACACCCCCTTCTTTAACCAATAGAATGAAGAGAAATTGTGTGTTATGATACAGTGTGGGTTGGTCTTTTTGTGTTTTAGAGTATAATATTAGGTATCCGGTGGGAGGGGTTTGGAGGTTGCGTGATTTTCTTCTTTGCGAGAGGAGAGTGGCTGCTTTGCTGTGTCCTATTCCTATTTGGGCTGACTGTTCCTGTTTGCTAAATCTTGACTTAGTCTTTGCTCTTCAACTCTTCTTGAGGGGCCTTGCTGCTCTCATGGCCAGAGAGTAGTTTTCCTAATTTCCTTTGTGGGTTAGTATAATATCTGAATTTGCATAATCATTTTGCAAATGTCTTTTGTCTCTAATCTTTTGCCTCTACGACTATCCACTCACGCATTGCATTGATGTTGAGATGTTCTTCTATCATTTTCATTTATTGTTTCTTGTGTGGTAATCGATGATTCGAGCTGTATTGTTTTTGATGAGCAATCACAGTATTTAGATAAATCATTTATAAATATACAAGTGAATTTGTCTTTATTAGAGATATTGAATTTGGTTTATAATGAGTATTTCTACATCCAGGTATTAGTTTGCCAAACCCTGATTACATAAATAAAAATCGCATTGCCACAAAGTATATACGAGGATGATATACTAATTGGAAATTGGTAGGTTTGGTATTCCCTCATCCAGCGTGAAGGGACTTGTAGGGTAATGAATTGGTCCCAGGTAATGGAAATTTGCAAGTCCAAGATCGCTGGATCAGTTTTGGTAGCAGCTTTATGGTATTAATTAATTATTTTGTCAAATTAACGGTTGGAATTAATGATTTTGGTTACTAACATATTGTGCTAGCGTTTTATGTAGTCTGGAAGAAACGGGTACGGAGTTGCCTAAGATCCCGGTATGTTTTAGCCTCAGGGGCAGAGGAAGAGTGTCGATAGTACACACTAGAGAAGTGTTTTGTCTGCTGGTGTCGTATTAAGCAACGAGAGAGGTTGTTAATATTGCATAGGGACCTATTCTGAAGTTAGTAATAGTGGGAGATTATTGGGAAACTTTAGAGAGCGCACCTGAAGAAGTACCAAGAGTTCTTTCGCTTGATTGAGAGTGGAGTAACGCTGGTCGATATTCCGCTGGATGTAAAAGGATTTCTAAGAGTGTTTGAACTATCTTTTTTTAGTGGGGCAGACAAAGCAGCAGTGTTTTGTGTTGTTTCTAATATTTTTATTTTATTTAGAAAAGACTTTGTAAATTCATTGCCGTAATATTTTATGAAGGGAGGGTCAGTAGTTTGAGTTATACTGACGTCACAGAGAGCCGGGCTGGCATTGGTCAGTTAGCGGAAGCGTCATCAGAAAGTATTTTGCTGTTATTGGTTGGTTGGTGTGAATTGCGCTGGTATTGGATAGTGTGAACGAATATCGTGAGTAGAGTTATGGAAGGATTTCCTTGTTATTTCTCCGTTTAGTGTAATGAGAGAGAGTTAAAATAAAATTATTTTAAATGATGAGAACTTTGTTTAGAAAGGATGAGCCTATACCTAATAGAGAGGGGGTTCCTATACCTCCTGCTGGTTCGCCTGCTTCTTTTATGACACTAGAGCGTGGATATCATACGTGTACTTAGTTGGAGAATTGGGTGAAGTATAAGGAAGGAGATGGGAATTTGACTTTCCCAGAAGATGGTACTTTTAATGTGAGGGTGTTAGAGTACTTGAAAAATCACATTAATCTATTGAGACCAAATCCTAGACCTATGAAGTATGAGGCGCTTGGGAAATGGGAACATGATGCGTATAGAAGAGTGAGTGAGTGATACATTTATAAAGCGCAACTATTGCCGAGGCGTCTTGGCGCTGAGCTGTAATGAGAGTGGTGACTGGTATATGGTGGGCAGAATTAGGTTGATGTGGTTGGAAACAACCAGGTTTTGATCATTCTCCTAAATAGAACTCTGTTAGGTTGTAGCCTCATAGAGATAGGCATTGTGTTCCAAAGTTTGGCTGTCCCGTAGGAAAGGGTCCTTCCCCCCCATCTAGCTCTATGGATTTTTGGGACCTGAACTAGTCCTTTATTGACCGACCTGAGTTCAAGACGCGGGATATGCCAGCAAAATAGTTGCTGAAGGTCCAGAGACCCTCCTCCATACAGTGCCTTGTGCACTGATGTTGGGTAGAAGAGAGAGAGACAGGTCTGCGACAAGATATAGAAATACAGTGAGTAGGTATGCAGTGGCGAAATGGGATGCTCAAATGAAAAGATGGAGGAGAGATGTAATCTCGGAGGGATTATATCCAGTGATTGTTGCTGAGGATCAGGCTGGAGGGAAATGCAAAGAGAAAAAGAATAATGTAGAGAGTACAGAACCAGATCCAAATGAGATTGATGATGAGTTATTGGATGAGATGTTATTGAATAGACCTCCTCCATATCATGAAGATCAGGAAGGAATTACTCCAAATGCTCCATTAATTGAAATAGAAGCTCCACAAGCTTCACAAGTTCCACGAGCTTCACAGGCTCCACAGACTTCACAGGAGAGAGATGTAGATGTATTTCATAAGGTGAAAGATGAATTGGCACAAAGAATTAACCAAATGAGTTTGAATGCAGAGGCGTTGTCAGTTCCAGTGACAATTGGTCCTATAGTCCCACTGTATAGTGAGGGCCAGAATATTTCACGAGTACATGCATTAACAGTACCAATGAATAATGTTAGGAGTAATAATGATGTTGGAGCAAATGAGATGGGAACTTTGATTGATATAGCAGAGAGACAAATGGAAACTCCAAAGAGAAGTGGGCAAGTAGACCCTAGAAGATTGATGCAAAATGCGAGAGGAGTAACTCCCGCTTCAGGGGGATCAGTAGGACCGTCACCAGAAGAATTAGATGAATGGATCAGAGGGATGGTGTCCAGTAAAATTAAACCGAGTATGGATGTGACCAGATTGAAAGCAGATTTGGAAGAAATTATTCTAGGTACGATTAATTCCAGAGAGATTTAGTAAATATCAGGAAGTAGAGTAGTTATTCTTGTGTAAGAATATTATGATGAAAGCAAAGAGCTTGCAAGAGAGATTTGATGAAGCTGCACAGGCATATGGAGTGGACATTGAAAAATCAAAAGCTTTGCAAAAGACATATAGATTGGATTGAGTGACAAGGATTTAGAGAGTTTGAATGCATCTGGTAAACGATTGCAGATAAAAGAGTTGATTAATACCTTGAAGAGATGAGGTGAATTGGAACGTTGGAAAGGCAGATGGGCTAAAAAGAAAGAAGAAATGCTTGCGAATAAGGGTGCAACTGCATCTGCTCCTTTGCTTCCGATGAGGGAGACAGGGACAGAGACAGTGACTGCTGAAATGATATATCCGATGAGAGAAGTTCCAGGTCGAGGATATGTCCACATTCCCTGGTCAAGACAGGACATATTGTCTTTATGAATGAGTTTCCCAGATTGAGAGAAAAACCTGTTGAATGGTATAAACAAGTAGAGAGGTTTGTGAAAGTTTCAAAGGTTTTGCTGAAAGTTTTAGATGGTTTGTTTGATATTGTGGTTCCAGCTGATTTGTGGACTGGGTGAAAAATTGCAGTAGAGTGGCCGAAAGAAGAATATCCTAGAGATGTTAAAACTGGAGCCCCGTCAGAAGAGGTGATGAAGAAATATAATCAAGTGATTACATACTTGAAGAGTAAGATTTCCCCAAAAGAGACAGATTGGGTTAAGATTGATAGAACGACTCAAGAGTCAAAAGAATCAGTGCACGCCTTTTATGAGAGACTTTTACAGGTGTTTAAGCAGTATAGTGGTTTTGAGAGCATAACTGACAAAGATATGGGACACTTTGTATATAAATTTGTGTTTGGTTTGAAACCAGAGATTAGCAACATGATTCAGCAGCACCTGATTTGCTGGCAAAACAAGACAGTGGACGAAATACTGCGGTATGCTAAATATTGTAGTGATGATATTGAGTCAAGACATAAGAAATTGAAAGAGAAAATGATGTGGGCACAAGTGAAAGTAGCACAGAAGAATGGGAATTTTGTTGATTATTCTCAAACAGGTTTCCAAGCAAAAGGGCAGAATCAGAATTTTCAAAATGGTCAGATTCCTAACATGAGTGGTGTTGTGACGAATGGTGGTGTCTAGGTTCAGATTCAGGGAAAAGGTAGAGGTAGAGGTAATAAGGAAGATATGAAAAAGAAATTTCCTTGTCATGTGTGCGGAAAATTTGGCCATTGGAAGAACGAGTGTCGGACCTTATTGGGAAATAGTGGAATGAATCAAAATTTTAATCCACAGATGCAGAATGAGGTGGTTGTGAATCAACAGCAGCTGCAGCAGGAACAGGTAGTTTTACCACAGGTACAACCGGTACAGCAGGTACAAATTCCAAAAGCTCCTATGCCTAATAATGTGAATGCTCAGGTACAGAGATACAGTACGAATGTTGGATTCCATACAGGTGAATAAGTTGGTAAGAATCAAAATGTACAAATGGTTTCACAATACTGGTTACAGTGTCCTGAGAGTGATTCAGATACATCTCAATGACGGTGCCTGAGGGGGGAGGAGGAGTGCGTGCTTGGCGCATCTCTTGAGGTAGATCAGTGTGGTCCTTTTGTGGATAGGAAAGTAGAAGGTAATGTTATTACATTCCTTGTGGACACTGGTGCTACCCGTTCTACAGCAGAAATTCCAAACCTACTTCTCTCGGGAGATACTATCCAAGTTGTGGGCGTCTCAAATCAGCTTATCAAAACTCCAGTGACAAAACCAATGAAGGTGCACATTGGAGAGTTTAGAGATTTGCATCGGTTTGTGGTGTGTGACACGAGTCCGGTAAACCTTTTGGGTAGAGACTTGTTATGTAAAATGAATTGCACCATCTATTGTACACCGGATGGCATTGCTTTTCAAACGCCAGATGAGGATGTTGCGTTCAAAGTGATGATGGCAAGACAAGGGACAGAAGTGAATGATTTATATCCTTTATTTACAGCGAAGGATTTGCCTGTTGAATTGAGAGAAACAGTGATGACTGATGTGTGAGATTTTTCAGGGAAAGACATTGGATTGATGAAAGGAGTTGATCCTATCCAAATCTCAGTCAAACAGGGAGCAGAATTTCCAAAAACGCCACAGTACAAAATGAGCCCAGAGACTATTGCAGGAGTTATGCCTGTAATTGAGCAAATGGTTGAACAAGGCATCTTGAGAGAGATATTAGGGAGTCCTTGTAATTCACCTATTATGGGGATAAAGAAACCGAGCGGTAAGTACAGGATAGTTCAGGACCTGAGAAAGGTGAATAAGATTGTGGTACCTTGTTGTCCAATAGTACCAAACCCAGCAGTGATTCTTTATCAAATTCCCTGTGACGCAGAGTGGTTCATAGTAATTGATTTGTGCCAAGCATTTTTCTCGATACCCTTTGCATCCGGATAGCCAATATCTTTTTGCGTTCCGGTTCGGAGACCGTGTTTTGGCATGATGCCGAGTTCCTCAAGGGTATACAGAGAGTCATTCAATTTTCAATCAGATATTGAAAAAGTGTCTGGAGTCATTGGTAATGCCAGAAGACTCGGTGTTGGTGCAATACATAGATGATCTATTGGTTGCATCAAAGACACGAGAAGCATGTGTGACAGACACAATTGCTCTACTGAACCATTTGGCAGTAGGTGGGCATAAGGTGTCACCAGCTAAATTACAATTTTGTCAAAAAGAAGTTCAATATTTGGGACACAAGATTGAGAAAGGAGTCAGGAAAGTATCACAAGATCGAATTGCTGTGATCTTGCAAATGGGTCCTCCCAGAACACAGAAGGAAGTTCGAATGTTTTTGGGTATGGTTGAATACTGCAGACAATGGATCAGTGGTTTCTCACTGACAGCCAAGCCATTACAGAGATTGAATCACAAAGATGTAGTTGATCCAATTCAATTGGTTGAGGAAAGCATGAAGGCCTTTGTAGAGTTGCGAGATAGTCTTTGTTGAGCACCTGCATTGGGTATGCCAGATTATTGCAAGGACTTTGCACTATTCTGTTGTGAGAAAGATGGATGTGCACTTTCAGTCCTAACGCAAACGCATGGAATGGCGCGTCATCCAGTGGCATACTTTTCTGCCACCTTGGATTCAGTGGCGGCAGCATTGCCAGGTTGTCTGAAAGCAGTGGCTGCTACTTGTGTGAGTTTGGAACAGAGTGAGTCAATTGTGATGGGACATCCAGTGAAAGTATATGTGCCACATTTTGTTGAGATTCCGTTGACAAGGACGCATACACAACATCTTACGAGTAGCCGTTTGACTAGATATGAGAGAGTGATATTGGGAGCTGAGAATGTGACAGTGACGTGATGTACAACATTGAATCCTGCAACCTTGTTGCCAAGTACAAGTTGTGAGGAAGTGGTAGATGAAGCAGACCATGATTGTCTGGATGTGACAGAGTTGTGTACAAAACCAAGGCCAGATATAAAAGATACACCATTGCCAGAGTCCGATTGTGTAATGTTTGTGAATGGCTCTTGTTTGAGAGATGAAAGAGGTGTTTTGCATGCTTCTTATGCTGTTTGTACAGTGGCCATGGTTCTTGAAGCATCGTGTCTAAAGGGAGTAAATTCAGCACAAATTTCAGAACTGGTTGCTTTGACCAGAGCGTGCATAATTGGCAAAAATTTGAGAGTAACCATATTCACTGACAGTCAATATGGTTTTGGGGTGGTACATGACTTTGAGCAGTTATGGATGCAACGTGGCTTCCTGACTTCTTCAGGATCACTTATTAGAAACAGCAAAGATGTAAAAGATTTGCTGGTTGCATTACAGTTGCCCAAAGAAATTGCAGTGGTCAAATGTCTAGCACATAAATCTGGAAATCTATGTGACGAGTGGGAATTGTTATGCTGACCAGGTGGCACGATTCTGTGCACAAAATTCAGTTTCAATTAACAAAGGAACAGAAAAATGAAATACAAATTGTCACTTAATGTTTTCTTCTGTGGAAACATGGGAGGAAGTTAGACAATTGAAGGAAGAGGCCAGTGAGGAAGAAAAAGAAATTTGGATCAAATTAGGATGTACTCGAAGAGTAGAGGATGAAGTGTGGGTGTATACTGATGGGAGACCAATAATGCCAGATAGCTTATTGTCTCAGATGGCAAGGATGTACCATGGCTTAACACATATAGGGAGAGATGCCATGATTAGGCTTTTCAAACAGTCTTGGTATAACCCAAAATTTAGGGTCATTGCAGAGAGTCTTTGCCAGAGATGCATAGTATGTCAGCAGCAGAATCCAGGGAGAAAGACTGTTGTTAGTTGGGCACGAATTGGTAAAGCAGCAGGACCAATTACACGATTACAGGCAGATTTCATTGAGCTCCCTCCTTGTAATGGACTGAAATATGTGTTGGTTGTGGTTTGCCTGTTTTCTCGTTGGGTAGAAGCATATCCAACAAGAAGAAATGATAGTCTAACAGTTGCTAAGTTGCTTTTGAGAGAGATAATACCGTGGTTTGGATTTCCAGTCTCTTTAGAAACGGATAGAGGAACTCATTTTAACAATGAGATAATTTGGATGATTTGTGCAGCATTACAGATTGAGCAAAAGCTGCATTGTGCCTATCGACCAGAAGCCTCAGGTGTGGTCAAGCAAATTAATGGCACTATAAAATAGAGACTCTCAAAAGTCTGTGCATCCACAGCACTAAAATGGCCAGATGCTTTACCTTTGGTTTTGATGAGTTTAAGAAGCATTCCTGATAAAAAAGTCTGGATTGTCCCCGCACAAAGTGATTATGGGGAAAGCAATGAGACAGCCGATAGTACCAGCAAATCAACTGATGAATATTACTGATGATCTAGTGCTCGATTATTGCAAAGGATTGGCTGATGTGATGCGTTCTGTGTCTCATCAGTTTGGAGAAGTTGCAACCACAACACAGCAAGAACAAGCACATGATCTAAGTCCAGGAGAGTGGATTCTGGTGAAGAAGCATGTGAGAAAGTCGTGTCTGGAGCCACGCTGGCATGGGCCACATCAAGTGATACTGGTGACAACAACAGCAGTAAAGTGTGGTGGCTTGCCAAATTGGATACACGCTAGCCACACAAGAAGAGTCCCAAGTCCGCTTGAAAGACAAAAGAGGAAAAACGTCAACAGGCAGAGGGTCAAGAAGAGCCTGAAACTGAGCCTGAGTTTGAACCTGAGCTTGAACTTGAGCAAAGTCGAATAAAATGGGCACCAGCTACTGGGTCTCGTGAGACTGCTGTTGAAGTCAATGTAGGAGAAGTGTTGAGTGAAAATAGAGGTCAAGAGCAAGTACAACAGAGAAAAGAATCAAACAAAAAGAGTTGTGAACTTTGCTCTGAAACTGAAACTGTGGAAGTTAAGAAAGCCAGAAAGGGAGATGTGTGGCCAAAGGGAGTGATAAGACTGAAATACACTTTGAAAGAAAAATCACCAGACACAATATTGGAAGTATCGAGTCAAACAGAGCAAAGTGACTCAGAAGAAGATACAGGTCGGAGAACAAAAAGATCAAGAGTTCCAAACAAGACATACACAGCACCTGAATGGACATATGTAGTGTCTGAAGAAGCTGAGCACACTCACCAGTGCAGAGAGAACACTGGTCCAGAATTGAGTCACACAAACAGCTATGAGCCACCCTAAATGAACTGTGTAAAAATTGGGGTGCAGAAAATTGAAAATTCACTCGGAGGAGTGTGGAAAATTAAAGCTGGAATTGAGTCGAAGGCTGCGAAGTTATTAAAAAAAAAAAGAGGTGTGAAGCAAGAAGGCTTAAAAGTGTTTGGATACACTAGTTTTTTTAGTTTTTTAGTCAGTATAAGATTTTTTATAGAAATGGCTGAGGCAAATACTATAGAAACTGGATAGCAAAACCGAAAATTTAAACGTAGATGTACTAATGCTTGCTTTATTAGTGTTTTATTACTAATGTTGGTTTGGTTAACACTAATTGTTGTTGTGCCTTACTTTATGTTTCCTAATGGAAATAATAATACTAATAGTGTGATGAGTATGAAAGTAGATGCGGATAATCTTAAAGAAGATTCAGAAACTAATATGAAAAGGATGATATATGATAGCGTCTATAACCAGGATAATTCTATTAATGACTTTGCGTTAAAATGTTTTTACAAAATTACTGTACGAGTATGTTGACACGATAGATGCGAGAGATTGTTATGTGTGCATGCAACTACCATCGTCTATCTCTGAGGGAGTGACCTACCATCACTTTCCTCTAACATATGGAGTGTCTTGTAGTGTCTTAACCAGTCTATTCTACAAGAAGGGTAGTCTACAATACTACTACTCAACATGGATCTAGTGTTTTCTGCAGATTAAGTCAGGAGGAGATTGAGTTTATTAATCTGGTAGAGTATAGAAGACAGAGTTTTAGAAAAAAGGCTGCTGAGCAGAAGTCCCATGTACCTCCGTGGGCTTTTAGAGAAGGTGATTACAAAGAGGGTAAGACATACGCTGCAATGACTCCTAGATTGGCATCATAGAGGGAAGCTTTGCTTACTTAGATTAAAAACTGACTATAATAATTATTTCATTGGTTCTAGTGAATGTGATCATGTTTTCTTAATAACGGGAGGTTGGGGGATAAGAGGAGGAACTAATCATGTTTTCCCTGGAATCTATTATGTGTGTAGTAAGAATGCCTATTATAGGTTGCCTGCACATTGGTATGGGTGTTGTTATATGGGAATAGTTTTCCCTGAGGTCTATCATTTAGACAAGAGTCATGGAATCAATGAAAAGAAGAGTGAACTAATTCGTAGTAAGAGGGGAATAAGTGTTTCGGAAATTGTAGGTGATATTTTTGGAGCATTGATTCCTTCAGTTGGGGAATTTCCAAAATTCACACAAAATTTGAAAATTGTCCACAGTGGTTGATCGTTTATCAACAGACACTGCTGTTAGGGTCTTGATGATTGATACTGAAATGGTTGTGATAAGGTCTATAGTTTTGCAGAATAGACTTGCCCTTGATGTATTATTGGCTAAAGAAGGTGGAGTCTGTAGCATGTTGAAAATCCAACAATGTTGCACATATATCCCTGATAAGAGTAAATGTTTAAAGGGATATATTAGGAACATTGCAAATCTTCGAGAGGATTTGGCAGAACTGAAGTTTGACGGTGCTTGGGAGAGACTTGGTAAGGGTTTCTCCTCAGTGGGAAATTGGTTTTCTGCTTTTCGTAATAGCTTGTTAAGGAAAATACTAACACCAATAGTTGCTGTTGCTACAGGGATACTAATGATACTACTGACATATAAGTGTTGCAAATGTAAGAAAGGAACACAAGATGTTAAACGAAGAGCAATTAAAAGGAAGAGGGAAGAAATAGAGTTAGAAGACAGGAGAGGAAATTACTATGAAATAGTAAAGGATATAGATGGAGTTATGTTGAAACAAAAGAGAACTACAGCTTTCTAAATGATAAAATGGTGACAAATTGTATTTGTGGGCTATTTGGTGATGGCTCAAAGCCGCCATCAAAGGGGGGGATTGATGGAGCAGGGTTTTCGCGAAATGAAACATGCTCGGATGGAACTCCCATAGTGGGAAATCATTAATCGTGTGGTGAGAAAACTAAATGCGAAAACGGCTAACATAAGGGAAAATTAAACTGCGCAAGCGCAAACTAAAATGCTGGAGTAGGCTGCAAATGCTTATGACTAATGGAAAATAAAAGGACTAATGCTGCTTGATTGTTCTATACTAATATGTGTTGGAAATAACATTTATCTGGGATGCGCATGGGTAAATGCAACACACAGGGTGGGTGCGTTATGGTATAGCATTATAAGTGATTAATAATGAATGTGTTTGTTTTCTGTAGAAGTATGGTTTTCTGCTCTGCAGAAAAGGCCCAAGAGTAATTTTTGAAAATAAATGCGGGTTTAATCTGAGCGAGAAAGGGAAGGTGGAAAACTGTTCGTCCTTCACGGGTCCTGTGTGCCTGCCAAAGTTTGCGTGGAGAAACAAAATAATCTTCGGAAGCGGAACACTTCCCTAGAAAGCAGCGCAATTGAACAATCGAGGCACAAAAGTTGTTACATGATCGAGATGGAGGAAATGTGTACTATGACAGCAGCTCGAATTTGTATTTCCTGGGCTAGAAGTTGATAAAATGAGTAAAGAGGACAATGGAGAGTCTTACAGAAGTGTCATGACGAGAGTGGTGTGACAGTACACCCCTTTCCTTAACCAATAGAATGAAGAGAAATTGTGTGTTATGATACTATGTGGGTTGGTATTTTTGGGTTTTCGAGTATAATATTAGGCACCCGGTAGGAGGGGTTTGGAGGTTGCGTGATTTTCTTCTTTGCGAGAGGAGAGGGCTGCATTGCTGTCTCCTATTTGGGCTGGCTGTTCCTGTTTGCTAAATCCTGACTTAGTCTTTGCTCTTCAACTCTTCTTGAGGGGCCTTGCTGCTCTCATGGCCAGAGAGTAGTTTTCCTAATTTCCTTTGTGGGTTAGTATAATATCTGAATTTGCATAATCATTTTGCGAATGTCTTTTGTCTCTAATCTTTTGTCTCTACGCCTATCCACTCACTCATTGCATTGATGTTGAGATGTTTTTCGGTCATTTTCATTTATTGTTTCTTGTGTGGTAATCGATGATTCGAGCTGATTTGTATTTGCTGAGCAATCACATTATTTAGATAAAGCATTTATAAATATACAAGTGAGTTTGTCTTTATTAGAGATATGGAATTTGGTTTATAATGAGTATTTCTAGATCCAGGTATTAGTTTACCAAACCCTCATTACATAAATCAAGATCGCATTGCCACAAAGTATATATACGAGGATGATATACTAATTGGAAATTGGTAAGTTTGGTATTCACTCACAAGGGACTTCTAGGGTAATGAATTGGGCCCAGGTAATGGAAATTTGTCAGTTCCAGATCGCTGGATCAGTATTTAAACTGCAAATGTGAGAAGACAACGTATTAATGCTATTATCAACAACAGCAAGTACTTTATCCAAATTATCTTGATCAATTTGCCTTGAATGTGCAGCTGTTTTCATTTGTGACAATATCCAAAGTTCATTGTAAGTGGCATATATGAATCTTTTAGAACGCAGAGACTTAGGGCCCAACAAAAAATAAGATAGGTCCATGTCTTCCGACAGGAGGGAAAGATGTTGTTTAACTGCAGACAGTGTAGAATGTTCCAACCATTGTTGGCACAATTTCTGCACTGAATAGGTGGTGACTACCCCTGAGTGTTGTGAATGGGAATAATGAGGGTCGGGTCTGCTTGCCTTAAACCCCGGTGTGGAATTATAAAAACAAGCATACCAACCATTTATGCCCACTGGCCACAAAAACCATCCATTTAAACCTGAAAGTGTGGTGTTAAATGTACCATTCTACACAATACTATTGAGCTGTTCCTCAGTATAATTTGTAAATGTTGCCAATTATTAAATCGTGCAATGGAAGGAATTTTGGGAGAATTCATGTCTCTAATTTTATCAAATCCTTGGCAAGTAGTCTGTTGAACTGTATCATTTAGAAAAATAATTTGTGCTTTCATGTCTATGGTATCCTTCCAATACTCATATCCTTTCAAGGCTAACTATTTGACAAACAAATCTGTATATATTTGCTTGGTTGTGTCAGCATATATTTCTTTGTTGGTGTCGGGACAAGTTTGAAATTAAAGGATTTTGATTCTAATGCATCATGTCGACAAAATTATGTGAATTTATCCCTATATGTTTTTGAGATCCCTTGTGTGGGATTTGGACAATGTTCCTATTCTGCATAAATATAAATTGTACCCTGAAAACTAGCTTGATGTAAATAATGATGTCCATAATAATAATAACAGAACATTTCACCATAATTAGCAAAATTTAGATACAGGTCTCTACTTTCAGAAACATGTGATATTCTATTTCCGAGACCATGGAGTTCACACTATCAACATCACTATCATCAGAATGTAACCCAGGTACCATAACATCACCAATTGAGACCTTAAAGACAATAGGAATCTGCAGTATTTCTGTAGGGCCGAAGATATCATAGTGGGCCCTATCGCAAACAATTCCATCAGTTACTGAAGCAGCTGAAATGTTCACAAGGGGCAGGTCTCTTTTCAGTTTATGTGAAGATGAGTGAGGCGTTTACACCTTGTCAACCAGTTCTGTGGCAGAGCATTCTGGAAGGTAATGGCCATTGATTAACAAGAAGTAAACAGTCACATATCCAATCCAGGGAAATAGAAAAAAAAGGGAAGTGTTATTCAAGCATATATCCAAGGCGGGACCAGATAACTGCATCATAGCCATGAAAAGAAAACACAGACCCGTGTAGGTGGAGTGTAAATGATTGTCTTTAGAACCAGCAGTCAGTGGCAATATTAAAGTTTTTGTACCTTTAATGCCAAGGACTGGTACCAGTGCTCTGTATGATGGACAAAATTCCTTCTTTACTGCAACCTTTTCTCAAACGAGTAGGGCCTTGGTCCGAGTGGAATGTAGTGCATGCATGTGCTCGATAAAGACTTGCATGTCTTTAATAACAGTGTGAGCATCAGCCAAACATTGTGGCCACACTGTGGAAATGTATAATATTTTACTTAGCATAAGCCTCAGCCATTTTGGCTGTGGTGTCCATTTCATTTCCTTCGTAATTCTTCCGTCCTCTGCTGCTCGTCTTTTTCACTCTGCTTGTGTTATCTATTTTAGTGACTTCCTGACTCAGCTAAAGCAATGTACGTGCTGAGGGTTTGTAGCTGCCAGTGCACCTGGTCTCAGATGTTAACTGTCGACCATTTGCTGCTGCCATAAGCACTCCTGCTCCCTCTCCCACT
Organism: Calotriton arnoldi; assembly: GCA_963921515.1. Classification (NCBI taxonomy): domain Eukaryota; kingdom Metazoa; phylum Chordata; class Amphibia; order Caudata; family Salamandridae; genus Calotriton; species Calotriton arnoldi. The sequence goes on from CAWUFW010000243.1 coordinate 3,686,905, forward strand.
TTGCTGACCACGTAGTTATTCATCTGCCCTTGTTTGCTGATAACTATTTCTAAAACTTGTTCTTCCTATTTCTGTTTACATGCTTACAGTGCAGAAAACTGGGATAAAAGGGACATGGTTTGTGAATTCAGTGTACTACCTCCTGCAGCACTTTAGTGTTGTTTGGACGTGGTCCCACTCATGAGTGATTAATAAACTTGTTATTTATTCCAACTCCAGTGCCGATCTCTATTTTGTTGGTCTCTGGACCCAGGGACAAGAGGGTGACCCTGCACCAGTGTACCCCTAAAAAGGTATATGTCCACAACACCCACAGGAACCTTGAGCAAGAATCAACTGCAAGTAGGATAATTTTAGACACTCCCTCCGAATTAAGAGGACCACAATGGTCCAAATAAATGCAGCCGAAAGGTTTGTTGGAAATCAACAGGTGTGTCTGTGGTGGACGGGCCACGGAAGAACTTTTAATTTGTTGACAAATGTCACAACAAATAACATAATTCTTGGACTGCTTATATAAGCCATGACACCTATAATGTTGATGTAGCAACTAAATTGTGGCCCCCACACCTGCATGTTCAGAAGCAGCACCTTCATGCACAGCTTTCACTAAGGTTAGCCAGCGGTTTTGGTTGGGAATCAAACAATCTCCAAACCCTGCTATTGTAACAAAGGGAACATCTTGTTCACTTAAATGGTATGAATATTTAGCGTGAAAGCCCTCTGGCAAAGTGGCGCCATCATGTGTAGTAGTAACAACAGCTAATATATCGTCATCTACCCTCGTTTGAGAATAAATAATTACAGCAACTGTGGCATTTCCAACTGTAGATTTGGCTGCTTCATCAGCCAAAGAACTCCCTACAACTTGGGGTCCCACACGCTGATAACTCAAAGTATTAATAACATGAGTCTGCGGGGTAACATCTTTTAGGTCTACCACCTTAACCCAAAGAGTTTTATGCTTTATAGTGTTGCCTTTAGAATCTTTGAATCCATCTGGCACCAATAGTGTAAAGTGTCATTAAAAGATTGGACACAGTAATAAGAATCACACATTATAAGTGTGAGGAATTCAGGATCCTTATGTTCTAGTGCAAGGAGTAAAGTTTTTAGTTCAGGCAACTGCGCAGTACAGTCCCCAAAGGATTGTGTGTGAGTATTTAGTGGTTCGAATTTTCCGTCCAAAATTACACCGAGAACGGTGGTGCATGCCGCCAAATATTGGTGCATGGTCCCTATAGCAGGTTGGGGGGAACCATCAGTATATTTATACTGCTCGAGAGACAAAAGATTGCTAGGCATGGGATAAGCATGCTCATATTGAAGAAGTTCTTGTGCTTGTACAGACTGGTCAAAGACAAAGTCTACATCAACAGCTGTTAAGGATGTTGCCCATTGTATCCATCAATGATGGAGGGCTTTAGCATTTGGAATTCTTGCTTTTGTGACAGCCTCCAAGGCTCGAATTGGAGTAACAACAATAATGCATTTCCCTTGTGCAAGTGGCCATTCTTTAAGTATAGGCATCTGCACCGCAGTCAGAATTTTTTCAGTGGAAGCAAAATGCATCTCTGCATTGGAATATAAATGCGATTTATATGCAATCAGCACTGTTTCACCATCATTAAAGGTGATATACGGGAAGCCAATGGCACTCGAGACTATACGAATGACCAGGTTTTTAGTATTTACATATGTATGTAAGTGTTGTGTTGCAAGAAAGTCAGATTAAAGTGATCTGAGTATGTCTGCATGTTCTGATGTCCAATGTGAACTTGAAAAATCATGATGAATCAATTCATATAATGATTTAATGTGTTGTGCATAATCAGGTATGTATGTTCTGCCAAAATTAAGGAATCCTAATAAAGATTCTAGTTTCCTTGGAGTATTTGGTGGTTATAGCAGAGCAAACTTCTCTAGGAAGTGTTGTGCAAGGCTTTTTCCATCATGGGTAAGTTCGCGTCCTAGAAACAGGACACTCAGAAATGCTATATTCGATTTCCTAAAGTTGACCTTATAGCCAGATTCAGTAAAGACCAATATTATAGGATAGGATAGGATGAATATTTATAAAGCGCACTAAACCAAACGGTATCAAGGCGCTGGGCAGACAGAGAGACTAACACCAACCAGCTAGGAGGCAAAGAGCCAGGTCTTCAGCATCTTCCTAAAGGACTCGAAAGAATTCACCGCAGAGATAGAGAGGGGCAAAGATTTCCAGAGTTTAGCGGCCACCACAGAAAAAGAGCGGCCACCCCATTTGGACTTACGGAATCTAGGAGAGACAAGTTTTTTCTGAGTAGTGGATCTCAAGGTTCTGCCTGGAGTGTACCAATGGAACAAGGATTTAAGATGTGATGAGCCTGTACAATGCATGGCTTTTTATACCAAGTTCAGAGCCTTGTAGGTGATGCCCTTCCTGATCGGGACCCAATGCAATGCACGGATTCCTTCCCTAACGGACTGGTGTTTAGGGATGTTAAGAATAAGCCTTGCCGCAGCGTTTTGCACCACCTGAAGCTTATTCAGGGAGCATATGCTGACATTGAGATATAATGCATTGCAATAGTCTAACCGAGAGGTAACTAGAGCAATGATGTTTGGCCGATGTAGCTCCGAGGGAATGTACGGCAGCACTTTCTTTAAAGTTTTAAGAATATAAAAGCAGGTACTAACAGTGCGGTTCACCTGGGCATCAAAAATGACTCCCAGATTTTTGGCCATTGTCACTGGGACAGGAAGAAGACCGCAGATTTTGGGCCACCAGGCAGCAGACCAAATCGAGGATTGAGGGCCGAAGACCAACACTTCGGTTTTGTCTGTGTTGATTTTAAGAGAGTTATCCTTCATCCATCGTATTATGCTGCTCATGCATTGGTTGAACCTTTGAGCAACCAACTGCAAATCATTCGAGATGGAAATTATGATTTGCGTGTCGTCCGCGTAGGAGAGGACCTGGAAGCCAAAAGATCTCACCAACGAAGCCAGGGGGTCACATAAAGATTAAAAAGAGTGGGGCTGAGCGAAGAGCCCTGGGGGGCCCCACGCGGCAGGCTGAAGGCCTTGGCTTTGAACCCGCCATAACTGACAACATTGGTTCTGCTGTGCATAAAAGAGTGAAGGAGCTGCAGGGCCCTCCCAGTGACTCCTGCTTCCCGCAGTCACTGAAGCATGCGAGCTGGAGAGATGGTGTCAAATGCCGATACTCTGGCTAAATGTGTATTTAACTCATCATCCGTCAGGTAAATATCATCTACATAGGACAATGCGTCTGGGTCAATATCATGTAGAATTGACACAATGTGGGCAGCAAACAGTCCTGGACTGTTTTTATACCCCATGGGGAGTCGAGAAAAGCGATGCGAAAGCCCAGTTTAGAGAAGACAGTCTCTGCTTTCAGGCACTATATTTTGGCAGAAAAAAACAATTGGGAATATCCAGGGTGGTTTTGTATTTTTCACAGACTATATTATTTATAAGTGCCATACTGTGTGTATTGCAAATGTGTGTGTATGACTATTAAAATGTCTATAGTCCAAGACTATACGATATGAAAGATCCTGTTTTAAGACAGGAAAAATGGGATTATTCATTTGGGAGACAGAGCGTTCAATTACTCCCTGGTACTCTAATTCTGAGAATATTTCCCTAACAGGTGCTTTACCATCTTGTTTTATTGGGTATTGTGGTTGCACTTGGGGGCTGGGCCTTATGGGTATTACATGATAAGGAGAGTCCTTATCCCAGCTAACATGATTGCAATATAAAGCTAGGGCTAGTGCAAGAGGCCATTCTGCAGCATAGGCTTGTTTGACCTCATCAGGGACAAGGTTTCTCCTTTATCTTCATGTCAGACGAGCTTTGTGAGTCCTTTTTAGGTTTCATGTACTCTTCTTGTCTATGCTCAGAATGTAACCCTGGGCGGAGTTCGCGGAGTTCCACTACGCGGAAAACCGCGAAGTGCAAAAAAAACCTCCGTCGCACTACGCAGAGCTCTGCAAGCGGCGGAGTACGATAGAAAAATGCCGTTCGCGGTGATTACATAGTGCCGGATGCTTGTCCGCACTGTGCAATCATCGCGAAAGGCACCATGCACAGCACAAGCGGTCCCTGCTTTCCTTTTCTGCTGCTCGAGTAGATTTTTACTCGAGCAGCAGCTTTCTCAACGTGAACGGGCTGTTTCTCAACGTGAGCGGTCGCGAGCATATGCGACCACTTGCAATGAGAAACCTGACCCCCCTGCGTTGAGAAATCTCGCCGGGAGGTTGATTTTCCACGCTCGCGCTCACCAACTCGATGTTGGCGATCGCAAACAAGGAAAAATCTCGCCGGGAGGTTGCTTTTCCTCGCTCGCGGTCGCCAACTTGACTTTGACGAACGCGAGCTAGGTAAAAAACTCCGCTACGCTACGCGGGGCGGAGTTTTTCGGAACTCCGAGAGCTCCGTGTAACGCAGAGTGCGAAAAACTCTGCAAACTCCACGAGCGGAGCGGAGTTCACCGCCCAGGGTTATCAGAATGCCCTCCTCTCTCATAGTGTTTTTCAGAAGAGTCCTGAAATGAACAAGAAGGATGAGTATCAGAAAGCTGATACCTCTCAGGTGGGAAACAGCCATTACAACGCAGCTGTTTCCCCGCATGCCATTGCATTGCAAGCGTTACAACGCATGCGATGTAACAACGGGTAGCCATTACTACGCATTTTTTACATCGCATGCGCTTTTACAACGCATGCGATGTAAGAAAAAATGGCGATCCACCTCGTTGTGAGGAAAGAGAGGCTCTTCTGTTTCCTCACAACGACGTGCACCGCCCCTCATAGCCGACGAGAAGCAGGAACCAGGAGGAGAGTGGAATCACGAGGAGAGAGAGGTAAGGGGGATTGGGCCTGGGGTGGGGGTTACTTTTTTAGGGTAAAAGGGGGTCGGGTGGGGTGTGTGTAGTGCAGGGTAGTGTTTTAGGGTTTAGGGTAGTGTCAGGGGGGCCGTGCAGGGTAGTGTTTAAGTGTAGGGAGAGGACTGGGAGTTGGTGGAGGGTCGTGCTGGGGGTAGTGTTATAGGGTTTAGGGTAGTGTCGGGGGGTCGTGCAGGGTAGTGTTTTAGTGTAGGGAGAGGACTGGGGGTCATGCAGGGGGTAGTGTTTTTGGGTTTAGGGTAGTGTCTGGGGGTCGTGCAGGGTAGTGTTTAAGAGTTGGGAGAGGACTGGGGGTCGGTGGAGGGTCGTGCAGGGAGTAGTGTTTTTAGGGTTTAGGGTAGTGCCGGGGGGGTCATACAGGGTAGTGTGTAAGTGTAGGGAGAGGCCTGGGTGTCAGGGAGGGTTGTGCAGGGGGTAGTGTTTTAGGGTTTAGGGTAGTGTCTGGGGGGTCGTGCAGGGTAGTGTTTTAGGGTAGGGAGAGCACTGGGGGTAGGGGGATGGTCATGCAGGTGGTACTGTTTTAGGGTTTAGGGTAGTGTCGGAGGGTCGTGCAGGGAGAGGAATGGGCGTGGGGGGAGGGTTGTGCAGGGGTACTAAATTAGGGTTCATGGTAGGGCAGGGTAGTGTAACTTACCTTTCATACTTTTACCATGAGTATACCTTTACCACGCATGCCTTTGCATTGTAATGGCATGCGTGGTAAAGACATATTTGTGGTAAAAGTATGCGATGTAATGGTAGGTTGTTGCAAGTGACAACGCGTAGTAATACCAGCGTTGTAATGGCACGTGTGGTCTTAGTACGCATAGTAATGAGTCATATTTCTCTCAGGTGCTTCTAATCATATGCGATCACTCAAATTACAGGGTCTGTCAGAGGGCTCCGGTGGCAGAGAACCTCCTCAAGATCTAGCCTTTTCTTTTGGTTTGGGTTTGTCCCATTGTTTTTTAACAAACTTCGATTTCTGCTTGCCAGTGTCCTTGTTGGAACCAGGTTTGCCAAGCTGTGGTTTATTTGATCTGGCTCCTAAATTGTTTCGACCTAAAGAAGTAAATATTTCAGCAATAATTATAGGTAGCTCACGTTCCTGGTTGACTGATGCAACCTGAGGGAACGTCTGGCAAATGGTCAGAGAAGCTGCTTTGCTTTTAATGTTGGACAGAATCATTGAGGAGACCACAGGAAAGTTTCCCATTAATTTTATCCCCAAATCCAGGGCAGCAGCTGCCCCGTGTTCGTTCTGTATTTGTTTTAACACCTCTGTCAAGACTGACATAGACAGAGTGCCATGTGTGATGGTATAGACTTCAGCGAAGACTGTGCTCCAAGTGTTACAGTCACCTATTTGGGGAACCATCTGTTAATATTGATGTCAGTCTACGCAACGATACATGTATATTAAAAAATGCGACCAAGTCACTGTTGATATCTCCTGAGATGACCTCTCCATCAACCCAGAGTAAGAAATACGTGGTCAGGCAGGCCCGCGACCTAAGCCTGAGGCTACTGATTAACAGATCACAGGTGGGGTGGCACCTGACCAGCCGGATAAACGTGTGAACAGGAAAAACCCAGATTAGTCCCACAGATAGGCAGCAACACCACAATGGCCCCAGGAGATTGGCCAATCACAAAAAAGGGGGACCAGGAGCGCATTAAGGAAATCGTAACAATTAAAGGTATGCATTTCCTAAGAGGGAAGGTATCAAGTCAGATATATAGGAACGAAAGGTAGGGGGATGGTTCCTTTTAAAAGTAGGGTCCTGACACACCCAAATGGGTGTCATGCTTCATCATCGGGCTTGCTCCTCGTCGGGCCAGTGCTGCAATGCCCGACGGACACCCTCGAGGGGGCTGTTTATCGGAGATCTTTTGTCCCAATACCGTCTGAAGTGCAGGTGTAGGGCCCTGGGTGTAGATTGGAGGATATGTAGATGTGAGTGTATAGTGAATAGAATTTAAAAATAGAGTAAGCAATTCTCTAAGAAGGGTTTTATTCTGTGAGTTTGCTTGTCCAATTAATAACGTGGATGCCACCAGTGGAGAAAATGATCCCTGGTAGCAAAGGAGTTTAAAAGGTTGACATGTTTCTTGCCATTGTAGAGTCCATAAAGATCTGGAAAATTTGTCAGGTCTGAGTGAACCTAATCTACACAGTGTTTGGGACAAAATGGTGAACTATACGGAATCCAAACACTAAGTACCCAAAAATGATTTTCCTCGCTCGCGGTCGCCAACTTGACTTTGACGAACGCGAGCTAGGTAAAGAATAGAATAATCTAAGAATAGATGCCAAGAGGCTGACCTGAAATGGTAACGGGGAAAGAAAATGGCACTGCTGAGCCATTTATCCAGATAACATATTACATGGCAAGGCATGCAGCAATCGGCATGCCACCAACCGTGACCATGTCACACAGGGGAGGGATAAAATCAGCTGAGGAGAAACACATGGCAAGCAAGTGACAAATATAAATATGGTTTTAAACACTGTCAACATCGATGAAGAATCACTCACCCAATTTGGGTAATATGTATGCCTCCTTGAGTGAGCGCTGGAGACACGCTATACTTTAGCGTTCTGTGGAAATAGAATGACAACCATGAAAATACCCCATCGAGTAGCCTAATGTTAAAAACAATTTCAAGCGGTAATCCGGTACTCACGTAGTCCTGGTGATACTGCACTAGCGACCTACCCAGTCTCAAGCAACTTGGAAAGTGAGAGCAGGGGGGAGGCCAGTGGCTTATATTCGGTCTACTGATTGTAAATTGCTTTCAGGTGGTAGTCGGTGCGCTCAATGGGGAGCACCAACATGGATACTTGGGCGCCATATTGGGCGAGTCTATTCATCATGATAAGATCCCATACCGGGGCTGCGGTACATCCATAGTATGTGGCACCAGATGTCATATGAAGGAAAAGGAAAAAGGAGCAGTTGAGGCCCATGATGGATGGACCAAGGTGCCCAAACTCGGTCCGCCGTCTCAAATCCCTCACCGTGGCAAATGTGGGCGGTAATAAGGGCGGGGTAGCTGAGCACAAAGGACTGGCTCGTGTCAGGGAATGGTCCATTGTGCCGGCTTCCAAAGGCCCTGCTCATGTCACAGATGGGCGGGGTGCAGGGTACAAGCCTCCTAACCGGTTGTGTCAGCACTTTTTAAAGTTAGATAGCCAGGCTTGCATAAAGGAGGGTGAGGCCGGTAAAGAGGTTGCATCAATCAATCAATCAATCAATCAATCAGAGGATTTTCTAGAGCATGGCTTGTCACCCTGGGGGTCTCCAGGTGTAGGTGGAAGAGCGAGCCTCGTTCCGAGAGGTGGTGGTCAAAGATTCAAAGCTTGAGCTGTCAGAGGTACAGGTTTTAAATCCTACATGAGGCAACACAAGGGTCACCTAGAAGAAGCCAAACTGTATTTACATCTGTGGAGGCGTTATGACAGGATATAATGTGGAAATTACTCACATAGATTAAAAGGGGAGGTGACTGTTATAACAACTAGGGAGTCGGTATGGCAGGATATAGATGCAATGTGGAATATCCTTATAAGGCATGTATGGGATTCCTGTAGTGTGTGGTATATATGATGTGCTGCTGGTAATAAGGCAATTGATCAAAATAAGTAGTTACCAACCACAAAAATGGAAGGTAGGTATCAAGGGTAGACTTCCCCCCAAAGTATGTACTCATTGAGTCCCTGAGTATTGGTTGACAATCAGAAAATCCACTTTTGCTCTCTCTTGAAGAGAGCACCTTTGCTGAGATTAGAGGGGGCTTCCAACACTGTCCATCGTATATTGCCAGCTGAGTGGCCTTGGCTGACAAAGCGTGCACACATCTTGGTGCTAGCCTTCTTCCACCTTACATTACTGTGATGTTCAGTAATGCATGTCCTAACTGGTCTGGTAGTCAAATGCAATTTCTAGTATTGCAGTTTGTATGCACCTTTCATATCCAGATAAACGTGTCAGTCAGTTTGACCTTTCAAGAAGGAATGGAAGCAGTCGCCAGGTGGATGAAGAACAGCTGCCTACAACTAAACTTGGACAAAACCGAAGTACTCATCATGGGCCCACACCCCCGACGCCTTAAGCGACACCTGGTGGCCCCCCGCCCTCGGGATCCCACCCTCCCCCACTGACCATGCACGCAACCTCAGAATCATTCTGGACTCCGAACTCAAAATGGACCGCCAAATCAACGCTGTCACTTCCTCCTGGTTCCACACCCTCCGTCTCCTACGAAAGACCTTCAACTGGATTCCCCTTGAACACAGGAAAACCATCACCCACGCCCTCATCAGCAGCAGACGGGACTACGGCAACGCACTCTACGCCGGGATCAAGAACCTCACCCGCAAACTCCAGAACGTCCAGAACGCCTCCGCCAGACTAGTCCTCAACCTACCGTGCCACTGCCACATCACACAGCACATGTGGACACTACACTGGCTTCCCGTCGAGAAGAGAATCACCTTCAAACTTCTCACCCACGCCCACAAAGTCTTCGACAACACCAGACCCGCCTACATGAACCACTGTCTCTCGTTCCACGCACCCCAAAGATCCCTCCACTCAATCCAGCTCTCCCTAGCGACGGTGCAGCGCATCAAGAAGACCAGAACAGGAAACAGGGAACACCCTCCCTCTCCACCTCCGACAGACACCAACACTCTCCAAGTTCTAGAAGGACCTCAAGACCTGGCTCTTCGACGAATCACAGTGAACATCCAGCAGCTGCGCGCCCCCTTCCCCCCACAGTGCCTTGAGACCCTTTCCGGTGAGTAGTTGCGCTTAAAAAACCCTGATTGATTGATTGACCTCTTTTGTTGTGTTGGTGAACCCACACACCCCACATGACCCACTAGGAAAATGGCCCCTCACTTGAGGCAAGGTCCAAAGGGTTCTTTGGTCTGAGGTATCAGGTGTCTGGGGTCTTGTGTGTACGAGCATATATTTAATGTCTGAGGTACGTTTATAGGCAAACCTGGGCTGTGGGATTGTGAGGTTACACGTCTGTAAAATGGCCCAGTGTTTTCTAATAACCTTGTGTATCCGGTTGGAATCAGCAGTATATGTTGTTCCGAAAGTGAGTATGTCACCTGGTGGTTTTTTGTTGTGTTAAAAAAAAGGGCATTTCTATTGTTGTTTCTGGCTTGTTTTTTGGCCATTTTGACACAATGTGAGTGGTAGCCTCGTTTTACTAAGTTTTCAGATAGTTCTTGGGCCTGTGTGTTGTAATCATGTATAGTGCTGCAGTTGCCCATAGGGAAGGTTGTCCCTTAATGCCTGGGGATGGTGACTACCATACAGGAGGAAACTGCTGCAGTCTGTGGCTTTTTTAAAAGTAGTAGTAGTCAGTTTACCTCCCTCAACCAGATGAATCATGAGATTTAAGAATGGAAACTTATAATAAGAGATATTACTGGTGAAGTGTAGGAAAGGGTTAAGAGTGTTCACCCAGTCACAAAAAGCATTGAATGTGATCCTATCCCCTTTCCAAAAGATGATGATATCATCGATATATCTGTGCCAGAGGGATATGTTGGTGCTGTAAGGGTTGGATGTAGGAAATTGGCCCCAATAAAGCACATATGGCTGGAGGGGTGTGCATGTTCCCAAAACACCATAAAGTTAGATGCCATATGAAGTTAGGACCACTCAGCCAATTAGAGCACAGAACACACAGTACAGGCATTGATCACATGCTCCCCATACTGGACATCTGGGCACTTCACCCACTGGCCCTCATTGTGTCCGCGCAAGGTTAAGACCCACCTGCATTCACTATCAGGTGGCCTGATTTATACTGCATGACTATTCCCACATTCCTTTCTCTAAAATAAGATCTAAATTGTTTTATGATGCTCCAAAGACTGCATATAATGGCACTCAGAATGAATGTGTGTTGAGACAATCCTCAGATCCGTTTCTGTGGATGTGTCCACCCTGAAGCGTTTGATTAAACCAACTGTTCCTGTTTTGCCAAACGCTTCTTGTCTTTTGTTTTTTTAAGGTAAATTCATATTCCCGCAACATTTTGGTGAGCCAGATAGGAGAGATTGGTTCTTCGGCCCCGACTGGAGCCGAAGGAAAAGGACCCAGCCCAAACAGATTCACATCTGCGCAGCAAGGAAGGTGAGCAGACGCTGCAACTGATTGAAAGTTCTGCTGAATCTGAGGGGAGGAGGTCCATTCTGAAACTGCTGCCAGTGGGTAAGAGACTACATCTGATCCTTAATCCCAGCATTTGGTGTATGGCAAACTAGGAAGAAGCGCAAAAAATTAACCCGAGCACCCTGCCACTAACAGAAATCTGAGATATTGCCCACTTATTGTGTCCGAACTGAGAAGTCACCAGGCGGCCTCGGAGGGGATCCCAAAGAGGTAATCGTTCTTCGATAGCCAACAAGCTAGGAACGGTGAAGGTTGTTTGCTGCTTGAACTACTGGGCATAACATAGAAGGTACGCATAGGCCCTGGGTGTGATATAGGGCCAACACCTCAATCTTATTTTTTAGTCTAAAGGGTTTTCTCATTGCTGTCAGTTTCTTAACACAGGTAGCATCTGAAAGAAGTGAGAGGTGTTATTTACTTGGACCACTGGGCGTGACACACAAGGTATGCATGACCCCAGGGTGTGACATAGGATGATTTGGACTTTAGGGAAAACTTGGATCTTGGAGACTAGGTGTGGCTTGTTTTGGCAAAGGAGGGCCTGTGATTGTTAAGTTGTTCCTTCTTCTCCATGTAAATTGTTGCTGTCTTTGTCCCAGAGCCGATATTGACAGACTATCGGGCTCACTTAGTCCTGTGCACTGTGCAGAGTCTTCCCTCGTCATCAGGCAGCATGCACTAGGAGCGGGCTAAGGTTTTATGACAAAGTCACAATTTTTTCTGTCAGTTTTTTATTTCTCTCTCTCTCTCTCTCTCTCTCTCAATCTCTCTCTCTTTTGCATCATTTCAATATTCAGATGTTACATTCTCAATGTTTTGGATATTCTTGATGTTGTGGTGCTGGTAAATTATTGCAACTGTGTTTTATGTTGAACATGGTGTCTTGTTAATGACTTAATGTATGTATGAAGAAGTTGCCATTCCCACAAACTTAAAATTCACAGTGGTATTTAATTTAACCATTGCACTTACTTTCAGGTTGTGACCCTTCATATGCATTGTGTTTTGTTTTTGCGAAAAGTCTGTTTTCGATGCATCTTTGTCTAAATATGAGCTCGTACTAAGTAGTTATTGCCGGCATAATTCCGTGTACATATTTCCCCACGATCAGGGTAGAAACGTAGAAATATTTTGACCTGAGAAGAAAGAATATACCGTTCCCTTGAAAAGATCCCAACTAATTCATGGAGTCGCCTCTAACCCACATGCAAACTAGGTTCCCCACGCAGGCTAAAAAACTAGCTACATTTTGCCGTGAATGGCACCCACACACTAAGGCAAATGCGTTCCCCTGACCAGAGGGGGGAACATTTGACGCCAACATAATAGAACACACAAGGACACACATTTGGGCCAAATATATATGAGAAAACAAAGCTAGAAGAGAGGCACTGCTAGAACTGTTGGCCATCTTCGAGGTGGCCCAGACCAACAATCCAGTCTCAGAACACACAAGTAAGGCCTCCGCACCTCCCCCACCGTATATGGGAGTGGAAGTGCTCTCATCGATGCCTGGTATCCCAGCCACTCCTGCAATAGGATACACCAACCTGCCGGTTGTGGGAGTCGGAGAGCCCCCCACCGGACAGTGAGCCACTAGATCTAGGATTGGCAAGCCCAGGCGATTCCAACCTCGCCCCATGTCAGTGCTAGGGTTCCCCGAAGTTCGACCCCCCAAACATCGCATTGAACACATTAAGCCCCAGTGGTGTGGGGAATCTGCACACCAACCCATCCATTAGAAAGCTCTCAGGTGACTGGGAGATTCATAGTGGTTCTGGGCACTGATACCACTAGTGGGGACAAAGAAGTAGGTCCCAGTCTTTCGGGGTCTGACATCGAGGGGGGAGCCACAGGGTTTACTTCCCCAGGGTATGCTCAGGCAGCAGGAGAGAGGACATAAAGTGAGTATGAGGGCAAATTCCTACCAAGGAGAACCTCACACAGCACCGAACAAAAGAGGCAGCCCAGGCAAGATTTAGAGGAGAGGCGCGAGTTAAGGATGGGAAGAGCGAGAGCTCTCGCTGTGGGAGCACCAGGAGGGAACACAGCAGCACACCTTCTATCACCGGAGAGCTGGAGCAGGCCCAGTGATCTACACGGAGAGGAGTCCAAAGTAGACCCAGAGGGGAGATCCCCATTGGGAACCCGAGCCTCACCAGATCATCAGCTTAGGACAGGGGCCGACCAGGAAACAGGGGATCAAGGTAGCCTAGTTCATACCCAATTAAGGTGTAGGAGAGGTAACATGGCCCCTTTACACGCACTTGAGGAGAGCAGGGACGAAGACACCCGCCGCTCCTCCTGAACACACCAGTCAGACAAAGTGACCCCAGAGAGATAGTGACTAGAGACGAAGGCAAGATATTTGCGTGACCATTCTTCCATCTGCTATCCTGCTGAACCAAATGGAAGGGTCAATATGATAGACCCTGGCCGGAGAAGGGATCCTTCGAACCAGAGGACATGGCCGTCGCGGAACACTGCATCCAGCATGGAAGGGGAGATCCCAAATGGAACTTCCCCAACATGCAGGATTGCCTGAGAAGATGGGAGTGTATGTTGGGGAGAAACCAGCAGAGCTGCTCCAAGCCAAAATATACCCGTTACTGCAGAAGGGCATGACAAGGACCATCTATGTGACATGGGCTCAGATGGATAAAGAAGGGCTCAGGGCTAAACTGCCCCCGTTTATGGACAGGGCAGGAAAATGGATCTTGTGTTTTGAGAAAAACACAATGGAAATAAATCTAGCAGTGGGCAATGTCAAGAGTCTGCTCAGCAGCCTCATCGGGGGACAGACCAACATGGTGTTCACCCGAGCCCACATCCCAGCAGTCATGTTGACCAACACCGAGCATGACAGGCCACATTATATTCTTTCAGGCACCAGATATGGACGGCACTGAGGGAAATGTTCCCCGACTGCCCAGATATAGGAGTATTGATGGCAGAAAGCGTGAAACCTGGGGAGACTGTAACTGACATTTTGGACAGAATTAGGGAATGGTGGGGAGAGGAGACAGGACAGCCATGGACAGACACAGGCTCCCAGGTCGCATTCTTCTATAACATTCTCAAAAAGAGGCTGCCCACCGAAATTCAGAGTGGACTGGACAGCGAAGTAGGATAGTCAGTCAGTCAAATCTTTATTCGGCTGCAACCAGCAATAAAAGAATACATCAAAAAGATAACACATTTCTAGTTAAAACACAATGTAATTAATAAAATACAAACATCAAATAGAGGTTCCATAAATAAAAGGCATCTACAAGCATAGTACATATCGGCAGCATTTTGAAATTTCATCATTAATCACTGTGGAAATAGAATAAATACATAAAAAGTCATTTTCCGACAATATTTGAAGCCGAACTGCGGAAGAAATATATTTATAAACCATTAGGCAGATAAATTCATCTTTTAAAAGCTGGAGATAGTGCAAAGCAGCCCAACATTTTCTTATATTTAGGAATTTTAAAAGTGGTTTTAAAAAAGCACGTCTTTGATTAATATAAGGTTTACAGAAAAACATAAAATGCAGCGTGTTCTGCGTAGATTTTGACTCACAGGGGCATAGGTCCAATTGAGCATCGGAATATACATTTCGTGGATATGAAACCAAAAAGTGAGAGATTCCAAACCTGAACCTAATAAGGTAATATAATTTAGCATGACTAAGGTAAAAAGAAAGATAGGGCTCAATACCTGGGGAACAAACTAGGAGTGAGTGGGCAGCAACCCTTTTTTTTGCCATCTCCCGAGTAACCTCTTAACGAGTAGGAGTGAGCTAAAAATTCTATTTTCGGTTTTGCCCTTTATGTTTTGGCAATATTTCCAGGGTTGTTGAAGCAATCCAACAATCCCAAGTTCTCCAATTGAGCTTTAACATAAGAGATCCAAGGAATTTTACTCACCCACTCCAGTTTTAGACAGTCTGTAATAACGGCACGATTCAAAGCCGCTTTTTCCTTTACCCAGATGTTATGCCACAATGACAAAGGAGCTAATTTTATGCGAAAGGACAGGGGAATCACGCCAAGTTCGTTATGACAAATGGTGGCAGCAGTGCTTTTTGGAACACTCAACAAGCATTTCAAAAACGTATTCTCAGCTCTCTGAAGGGATTCAACATTACAGGTACCCCAAACTCCGGCACCATACAAGGTGACAGCACACGTACGTGCTTTATAAATTTCAGTCATTACCTTGATGGGGCGGGAGCCTAGTTTTTTTGTGAATCTAAAAATTGCCTCCAGATTTTGATTGAAACCCCTGATCCTTGCCTCTACTAAATGAGACCAAGTATTTTTTGAGTCGTAGAGAATTACTAAGTAAGAAAAGGTGGGCACATAAAGCAGTAGGATTGTCAAGTCCTTTAGGATAGTCCTGTCATGAATACCCCATTTTACATACATTGTTGTCCCATCCACACGACAATGACAATTCTAAACAGGTGAACTTTTACCTAGTAGCTTGCTCCTGTCTCTTCGACACCAGGCTCTCGGTATTGTATCATAATCCCTGTACCTGACGTACATAAACATGTCCTCAGGAACGGTATAATTATTCTGTATAAGGTTCACCACTTTTTTCATCCTTGGCCAACAGCCAGCTGTGCACGCTTGCATTTGTTTGGAAAAACATTCATGATTGTTTCCAAAACATTTATGGTTGTTTTCAAAACCTATTGATTCTAGATGAAACCCTGGAGTGACCACTTTAGTATAAAAGACCCTCACTCCCCCCTACAAATTAGAGGAGAATTCCTTCCAAGCTGACATGGAGTCCTGCATGCTAAATTTTCGACATGCAGAGGTCTGACGTCCCTTGCGGGGTGTCATCCTCGAAGCAGAGACAGGGTACTTTGCTCTCAACCACCAGGTGAGGGGGCTGGTTCTTTCTTAGGGGTTTCTTGGCTACACACATATATACATATACATGCTACATATACAGATCTAGGCTAGGTACATTTAGGCAAATTACTTAGGTCGCGCATTTTAGGAATATGCAAGTGCTACTGTTTTTATCTGAACTGCTTATGTTCATCTTATTGGCACTATGGTAGAAATGTATCTACTATTTACTATCTTGGTACTTGCAATCTCTTTCGTATGCTTCTGTCTCCTGATTGTTGCAGCACACATGTTTTACACAAGGCTGTCGCTGGACCAATAAATACTTATTGAAACATCCTAATCGCCATTCTGTGTATTTTATGAACGTAAGCAAGCACGAGTGTCTGAGTGAAACGTACTGTACTGTTTTCCTCGATCCCTGAGGAGTCAGGGTTGTCATGTTCAGTGGTTGCCAAAAACTACCTACATCACTGTAGGATACAGGGGGGTGGTGTGGCACTGTAGAGATAGCTGGTCTAACGGCTGACATATTATGTGGGGGTGTCCGGAAGCGATTGGGACACCAAGCCCTCAGTTTAGGTCATCCAAAACGCACAGGTCCTGGGGATTCCTAGGAACTACACGACATCACGCCCAACGTTGGTTTGGTTCTTATATTAATAGTGAAAATCTGAGTAGTTCAGTCGTGTTTTCTCAGAAAGCCCTTCTCACACCTTTTCAGAGACGTCTGAAGTGGGAAGGGAAACCCTCCTCAGCAGAGCAGATATACTCTGTGTATTGGCTGAAGGTTTAACAAGCTTGTAAGGGTAGAAGGTTCCCCCATTGTGCAAAAACTTTAAAATTTCTAAACAAGATTTGTTCTTCTCCCTTTTAGAATGACTGAGTCCAACAGCAGTGGTTCAGGGAATGGGGAAGAAGAATTTGCAAACGCTCTTAACATTACAGAGAACTGCAGAAATGCAGTAACTGTAAAATTGTTAGAACACAGCGTACCCGCAACAGGTGGCTGTGTTATCTTCGTGATTGAGGCACACAAGGTGTTCGGATCGGAGGTATTCTATTCTTGGGTACAGTTCCCGCCTGCAGATCCACAGACTAAATTGTTCCACACATACATTGTAGATGAACCATCGGATGAATACACTCCATACGAAGACATTGAAGTCCAGTTAACTTACCAGCAACACAGAAACTGGTTTAAAGGCGACCTCCCACAACTGTCGTGAGACTCGGTCTGCTCAGCATAGAAGGAGCGACATGGTCGGTCTTAGCGACATACACTCCACATCCCGAGATAGATACACTACCAGTGGATGAAGTCCGTGCAACATACAAAGACATAGTCAGGCTATACAGACACATCATCAAGGTCGTCATGCGAACATTAACAGTCCAACCTGCAAGAAATGCTCCAGCTGGTCCACATCAGACCACACCTACCATTAACCCACAGATGCTGAAATCAGTAATAGGGACAATTTCTCCCAAACTGGAGCAAATTCCGTTCTGGATTGCACAAAAATTTGCACAGCTGGAAGCAGTATTTCCCCATACAGGTCCGCAGGAGAAACATAGAAAGCTAACCATTTGCTTGCCAATGGGGATGGTTCCCTCGATCCAGGATTGTACCACTTGAGGAACAATCTTTGCTGCCGTATACATCAGAATACACGGTACCCCTTCCATAGCAGTCGTTCCAGAAGTATTGAAACAAATACAGAATGAGTATGGGGCAGAACCTGCCCTGGACTTGGGGATGAAACTGATGGGTAATTTTGCTCAAGTCTCTGCAATCATGCTGAGCAACATAAAGGGGGAGGCAGCCGCAGTGGCGATACACAGCCGCCTAAGGGAAATAGCACCGATAAATAAGGATGGGAATTACCAAAAATTATCGCAGAAACCTATGCTGCATTAGGTAGAGATCATTTGGGAACCAAAGCAGGGAGGCCACAAATGGTGTGTAGTCCCGACAAGGACAACTCGAAGCAAGCATCTGCTTCTTCTAAAAAGAAATGGGAAAATAAAAATTCTAAAAATAACAATTCAGAAAAGAATTCACGCTCAAGGGGTGGATCTCCCCAACGGGAGTCCTCTGAAAAGAGGTATAACCTTAGGAACTGTGATAACATTAGGAAACCTGACAGGTATCAGGACACTGATACATGTTCCTTTCGTTCCTTTCAGGGTTCATCAAAAAACTCGGAGAGGGACGGGCGATCAGAACAAAAGCAAAAAGATCGATCAAAACAAAAAGGGAAACACATTGTACTTCAGATTACATTATCAAGCAGGAAGAGCAACTTAAAGTGAAACCTCAATTCAAAAAGAAGAAAGTAGCTGGCTTAAAACAATTAGACATGCCCAGGTTACTGAGGACTCAGCTTCTGAACAGGGAATGGGCTCTGACGATGCTAGACAGCGCAGCAGAAGTAACACTAGCTCAAAAGCGAGAACAGCTCTACTCAAAACAACTCTTAATGCGGCAGTGAGACGGTAACAGGAACTAGACCCTTCGACCACATTACCCCATCGCTTAGGCATCTAATCTGGCTTCCCCTTGAGGCAAAAACTCAACTGAAAATTGCCTGCCTCACACACAAAGCATTACATTTCAAAGAACCAAGTTACCTGGCAGAAAAGATTTGAATCTCCGGTGGCAGCCGCTACCTAAGAAGTGCTAACTCTCTCAGGCTTGAACCTCCTAGATTCCGAAAACAAAAAACTTACACACAATACTTCTCCGGGGCATCGTCAAGAATCTGGAACTCCTTACCGCCCAAGATACGCTCTAACCCATCAACCCTCCTGTTAAAAAAAGAGGTAAAAAAGATACTAATTAATAGATTCCTTGTATAGTATTCGGAGTCCTAGGATACAAGTATTGTATCAAGGACAGCAACTTTTAGATGGATCAGAGACACGTCGTTTACAGGAGAACCCTCGAAAGCTCCTCGGGGTACCTGGATCTGAAGAGTTTCAGAGCAGCAGCAAATATAAATTGACTTTGATGTCTATTATGTTCTGCTTAGTTCTCCTTTTAACTTTTTTATAATGTTTTTATTGCATTATCATGTATCTTTTAGGATCTATTTTCATTAGATCAAATATAGATTAATTTGAATTTTTTTAGAAGAAAACAAGGGTAGTTCTGAACATGGACGTGGCAATAGCACTCTTGAGTGGTTGAAGAGAGGAGTTTGGGTCAAAGTGAAACAAGGGCACTGTGGAGAAGTTCTATCAAAATTCAGAGGTCCCTCTATAGTCCAGACCGCTAAAGGAAATGTTGTAATTTTAGAAAATGGGCAGAGATGGAATAGGGGGGTGGCTGTGCATCAAAGGGGTTGAGTGTGACTCTGCTGCAGATGAGGAAGGATGTGTGAGTTTTATGTTGATGAGTGATGGTGAGTGTAAAAGTTCTACGGCTAAGAGGAACGCTTTGAAGAATCGCAGTGGCAATGGGAGTTGAGGACATGGCTTGAGGTCTGAGAGGGGAAGGGCGAGGAGGCTACCTATCAGAATGGGAGACGATGTGTGGTAGCACAAAGTTTTAAACCTCTTGCTTGACTAAGGTGTTCTCGCATTGAGTTAAGCCAATCACAACTACCACCGCTCCTTGTTTGGCTTAGCTCCATTTACTATTGCGTTACTATTGTTGTTATCTTTTACTTTATTTTACAACAGTTGTCCTTGGTATTATGCTGTAGCTTTGTTATTTTATTGAGATTTCAGAAGGGAAGGCGATGTGCTGTAGTTCTTGCAGTCTCATTCAATGTCATTGCAAGCATTCTGTACTTGTCAGCAGCATTCTGGAAGGTGGCAGCTGATTGCTGGCTGTTCTTGGTGATCTTTCTACAATAGTGTCTTGGTGCCTTCAATGCGTCTCTGTGGACTTTACTACAGAATACAATGTTTTTGGTCTCACTTAGAAGACTGTTGTGGCCCTGCACACACACATATGGAAGGCGGTAAGGTCCCTCAGCAAACACAGTGCCCTAACAACAACACATGCAGGGTTCCACAGCTCACACAGTCTCCTCGGTACTGCACATGTAGGGTTCTCCTCCACATACATGACTCCCACGCAGACACAGGATTGCAAGCAGATGTACGGTCCCTCAGCGCATACAGGGTCCCTTCAGCACATTTTTATTTGTGTTTTTCTATAGTGTACTCACACAGAAACGTATGCACGATTAAATAACACAAGTCAATACAAGGGTCCTCAGCACATAAAAGGCCCTCTCAGAGCATACTGCCCACTCAGAGCTTACTGCCCCCACAGTACATGCAGGGCTACACAGCACAAGGAATCTCAAAAGCCCGTACAGGGATCTTGATGCACACGTGTGTCCTTGAGGGCATACATGTGATGTAGTCTTTGTGATTCTTTGCTTATGTGCCCCCATTTGCATTTCATGTGTTCATACATTCATGTATCTGAGTACACATTTTGCATTTATAACTGCATATTGCGTTAAGTATTGATTGTGACACCTGTAACACATGTAACATTTACTTTATTATAGCTTGATACTACATCAAGTGTTCACAAATATGTATTAATATGATTTATAATGTGTGATAGAATGTAGTGAAGGTGCAACAGGAGTAGTATGCAAAGCCTTGCTTATTACGCCATTCATCACAAGGCCTGCCCTTTTCAAAATAATAAGAAAAGCGTATTTAAGCCCGGTATAAACATGTACGAGGCGGAGCAGAATCTTCAACTTCCAGGGAGATTGGTTGGTGGGCTGAACTGCCAACATCCTCAGAGAGGGTCTCATCGCTCTCGGGAACCAGCTTGGCCTTCTCAGCTCGAAGAACGCCAAGGGGAACAGCTAAGGTATGTGGGATAGATGCCACCTCAAGACACTCAGACCAGCACGTATGGTGCTGAAGCAGCTTGGCTAAAGGCTAAGAGGGCCTTTCTGAGCAAATACACTGGGTCCTTGGGTCATGCAGGAGCCCCTCAGCACACACAGGGATCTTAATTATATAAAGAACAACCCAGTGTATAGAAAGGAGCCTGGCCCTCAGAGGAGGTAGGCCCCCATCAGCACCACCACCATGGACCTTCAGCACGTACAGCATACAGCAAACCTCAGACATGTATAGGGTCCCTCAGATCATGCAAGTACCATGAGCACTGATAGGGGACCCTCAATGCACATAGGAGACCATCAGCATATACTGGACCCTTGATTATGTACCACTGCCCTCAACACGTACAAAGGCCTTTTAAAAGATTCAAAGCTCCCATGCTTACACAGGCATAACTCAGCTCATGCATGGCCCCGCAGCACATATAGACCACCAGCGACAATTACAGGAGTGCACATACAGGGGAGGAACCGCTCAGCAGATGCAGGCTTCCCATGCACATACAAGGACCCTCAGCACAACAATAGGTCCTCAATGTAGAAGGCACCACTCAGCCTACATAGGGGTACATGGAGTGTATATAAAGGCTGCCATGTACACATATAGGACTCTCTCTGCACATCCCAAGGACACATATAGGACTCTCTCTGCCCATACGGAGGAGCTCAGATCATACAGGAGCCCCTCAGCAGATGCAGGTTTCCCATGTGTGTACAAGGGCAATCAGAACACATAAGACACCCACAATGCAGAAGGCACCACTCAGCCTATATAGGGGCCCACGGCGTGTATATACAGGCCACCATGGACGCATATAGGAGTTCATCTGCACGTACCGAGGAGCTCAGTGCATACAGGAACCGCTCAGCAGATGCAGGTTTCCCAAGCGTGTACAAGGACCCTCAGCACAGCAATATATCCTTAATGTAGTAGGTACCACTCAGCCTATATAGGGACCCACAGTGTGTATATACAGGCCACCATGAACACATATAGGACTCTCGCTGCACATACCAAGGACACATATAAGACTCTCTCTGCACACATCGGGAAGCTCAGAGCATACAGGAGCCCCTCAGCAGATGCAGGTTTTCCATGCCTGTACAAGGACCCTCAGAACATACAGGACACCCTCAATGCAGAAGGCACCACTCAGCCTATATAGGGGCCCACCGCGTTTATATAGGACTCCCTCTGCACATACTGAGGAGCTCAGATCATACAGGAGCCCCTCAGCAGATGCAAGTTTCCCATGCGAGTACATGGACCCTCAGAATATACAAGACACCAAAAATGCAGTAGGCACCACTCAGCCTATATAGGGCCCACAGCGTGTATATACAGGATGCCCTGGACACATATAGGCTCCACGACAATACTTCTCCATAACTGAATCAAGCACGTGCCTATGAGAAACCTCCGTGCCTAGTAAAAAATACTGGGTGGAGAACAGGCAAGTATTGTTCTGCCACAGAAAGAGCAGTGCCTGTCTCATACACCGTACCCCACCCGTGAAACACCTACAGATTCACACACATGTGCACCATTCACTGATGTCCCAGTACCAAGACATTCACAGGGTTCTGGTGATGCACCTCTCTAATGAACTGGAGATTGGCCCACTCTCTCACCAGTAAAACACCAACAGATTCTCACACTGGTGCACTATCTCAGTATCGAGGCATTCACCGGGCTCTGATGATGCACCTCTCTAATGAACTTCAGATTAACCCGCTCCACCACCAGTGAAACACCTACAGATTTTCACACTTGTGCACTGATATCCCAGTGTTGAGGCATTCATGGAGCTCTGAAGATGCGCCTCTCTAATGAACTGCAGATTGGCCCGCTCTCACAACAATAAAACACCTACAGATTCTCACACTCATGCACCGCATCCGGAACAGAGAACGGTACCGTCGCCACGGAAGAACTCAGCGCACCCGCATGAGATTCAATTCGGAGCGGTTTACTCACCCTCCTTCTAACTAACGGTACGGTCAGACGTAGGATCACCACGATTTGGGTGCTTCCTCTGATAAACCCATCCTGTTTAAATATAATTCACGGAATCAATATTTCTTCATTGACCAGCTGGGTCGGAATTATCACCGGCGGAGCGATCATAAGGATTTCATGTCGCAGAGTACAGCCCTGAAGAAGTCGCGGGAAAATCTCCCTTTGTGACGAAACACGTGTTTGCTGGTTGCTTTTCGGTGTAACAAAGATTAAAGATAAAGAGATTACTCTTTTGAACCTCAATGACTTTTCTTCAAGTGCATAAAGTTGAATGAACTTTCATCTTATAATCAGAAAACGTGTGCCCGGGACTTTGGTTTTTCACCTCTCTAATGAACTTCAGATTAACCCGCTCCACCACCAGTGAAACACCTACAGATTTTCACACTTGTGCACTGATATCCCAGTGTTGAGGCATTCATGGAGCTCTGAAGATGCGCCTCTCTAATGAACTGCAGATTGGCCCGCTCTCACAACAATAAAACACCTACAGATTCTCACACTCATGCACCGTGCACTGATATAGCCGAAATGGGGGCACCTCTCTAATGTACTGCAGATTGGCCCGCTTCCCACCAGTGAAACACCTACCGATTCTTACACTCATGCACTGATATCTAAGTATTGAGGAATCTCTCTAATGTACTACAGATTGGCCCACTCTCCCACCAGGGAAGCACCTACAGATTCTCTCACTCATGCACTGTGCACTGATATAGCCGAAATGGGGGCACCTCACTAATGAACTGCAGATTGGCCCGCTTCCCACAAGTGAAAAACCTACAGATTCTTACACTCATGCACTGATATCTAAGTATTGAGGAATCTCTCTAATGTACTACAGATTGGCCCACTCTCCCACCAGGGAAACACCTACAGATTCTCTCACTCATGCACTGTGCACTGATATAGCTGAAATGGGGGCACCTCTCTAATGAACTGCAGATTGGCCCGCTCTCACATCAGTGAAGCACCTACAGATTCTCACACTCATGCAGCACGCACTGATAGCCCCCAGTATGGAGTCATTGACGGGGCTCTGATGATGCACCTCTCTAATGAACTGCAGATTGGCACCAGTGAAACACGTACAGATTCTCACACTCCTGCACCATACACTGATATCCCAGTATCGAGGGATTTACATGGCTGTAATGATGTTCCTCTCTAATGAACTGCAGATTGGCGTGCACCCCCAACAGTGAAACGCGTACAGATTCTCACACTCATGCACCACGCACTGATAGCCCCCAGTATCGAGTCATTCACGGGCTCTGATGGTGCACCTCTCTAATGAACTGCAGACTGACCCGCTCCACCACCAGTAAAACACCTACAGATTCTCACACTCATGCAGCATGCACTGATAGCCCCCAGTATCAAGTCATTCACGGGCTCTGATGGTGAACCTCTCTAATGAACTGCAGACTGACCCGCTCCACCACCAGTAAAACACCTACAGATTCTCACACTCATGCAGCATGCACTGATAGCCCCCAGTATCAAGTCATTCATGGGCTCTGATGGTGAACCTCTCTAATGAACTGCAGACTGACCCGCTCCACCACCAGTAAAACACCTACAGATTCTCACACTCATGCAGCATGCACTGATAGCCCCCAGTATCAAGTCATTCACGGGCTCTGATGGTGAACCTCTCTAATGAACTGCAGACTGACCCACTTCACCACCAGTAAAACACCTACAGATTCTCACACTCATGCAGCATGCACTGATAGCCCCCAGTATCGAGTCATTCACGGGCTCTGATGGTGAACCTCTCTAATGAACTGCAGATTGGCCCGCTCCACCACCAGTAAAACACCTACAGATTCTCACACTCATGCAGCATGCACTGATAGCCCCCAGTATCGAGTCATTCACGGGCTCTGATGGTGAACCTCTCTAATGAACTGCAGACTGACCCACTTCACCACCAGTAAAACACCTACAGATTCTCACACTCATGCAGCATGCACTGATAGCCCCCAGTATCGAGTCATTCACAGGCTCTGATGATGCACCTCTGTAATGAACTGCAGACTGGCCCGCTCCACCACCAGTAAAACACCTACAGATTCTCACACTCATGCAGCATGCACTGATAGCCCCCAGTATCAAGTCATTCACGGGCTCTGATGGTGAACCTCTCTAATGAACTGCAGATTGGCCTGCTCCACCACCAGTGAAACACCTACAGATTCTCACACTCATGCAGCATGCACTGATAGCCCCCAGTATCGAGTCATTCACGGGCTTTGATGATGCACCTCTCTAATGAACTACAGACTGACCCGCTCCACCACCAGTGAAACATCCACAGAGCTCTCACAATCTTGCGCCATGCACTGATATCCCATTACAATGACATTCACAGGGCTATAACATGCATTTATTCTGAGCAGCAATAGGCACTCCAATCTCAGTACTGACACATTCACAGAGCTCTCACAATGTACCTCAAACCCTACTTGCCTTATACACTAGCATAGCATTATTCAGGCAGTTACACAGCACAAATAATGCACCATCCTTTTTAGGTCTCGCCTGCAGGCAGCACACATGCACTGTCGCTTGGCAACGATCTGTTGGATCTAAAAAAAAGCCAAAAAACCTCTAATATGGGGCTTTTACCCTGCACATTACTTACCATTCGTTGGAATCATTATCCCTCTTCTTGGCTGCCTTCTAACTCAGCACCGCGTGCAATGCGTCACTTCCTGCATCACCTCATTGTCTTTGTGTGGAGAATAGACAAACTACAGATTGATTTAACTTTATTAATAACCGTCCACTGCACCCACTGTGATTGAGATACTTTTTTTGTGTGCATTTTTAAATAGCGTACTGGGGTGCTTTACAGGAGCGCCAGTTCAATTCAAGTTCAAGTTTATTCATGATTTGAAACTCCGAGGAGGTCCTCATTCAATTTAAAATATAGAACATCATTCCTCAATGCCATTGAAATAATCCATAAAGTTCATTAAGCCATACAAAGGTTAACATCACTAAGCCAATCATACTAAAATAATATTAAAAAGCATTTAAAAAAGTAAAAAAATGACAGCAGAATGTTTTATTAAGGGGATCAAACAATAGCTGTAAGGCTTCCAAGGAAGATCGTGCCAAAAATGTAAAATATGTAGGTCTCAACAATTTAGAGTGGTGCAATAAAAGAGCAGGAAAAACAAAACGTGCATCAGATATTGTACACCATTCTGACAAAGATTGGAGCATTTCTATACTATGTAGATGTTAAACAATTTAAAGGCAAAATATCCAATCGTAAAAGTGTCCAGAAACATCTAACCCCATGGAGTATATATTCCATGTCACATACGGTTGGACTTTTTTCATAACAATTATATCTTTTATCCTATGGTGGCCCCTTTTCTTACCATAAGCTTTGTTGTCCAAGCAAAAGCTTAAAACTGGCAAAGCCTGTTTTAAGCAGGTCTTTAGTTGGGAGTCGGAAAGAGAGAGCACTAAACTTTGATCAAGCCCAAATTGTTCTAAGGCAGATTTGAAATTCCTGTAGAATAAAGTTTTTTCTTTTTCTCCACAAGGATTTCCTTTCCTATATAGTACATTAGAGTGTCCCCTTCCCTCTTCTCAAGGCAGGAAGCCCACCGAACGATACCAATCAAACCTTGCACATAAGCTCTTTCAATCCCAAATTCTAGCCGTAGGGCTGCCACTGATGCTGAGGTGTTTCAGGATATGTCTTCTCAAAATCTGCCCCTCCACTTTATTCAAAAAGCCCCATCTTGATGTATCTATCAGCTCCACTGCATACAGTAAGGTAGCTGGGATTTTGGCCCGATAAACAGATAAAAGATGAGAGAAGTGTCTTCTACTTGCAGCATTGTAAAATGCGGCCACTCCCTTGTCCTGGGCTTTGCACACCTTATTTGACCCGTGGTCAATATCACTCAGATCAGATTGCTGTGCATAATTTTCCCAAAAAGGTGAACGACTTAACCACTTCTAATTTTTGGGAGCATAAATACCATGGGTGGTTAGCATATTTGATGATTTTCTTTCCATGGAAGCAGAGAATTTTGCTTTTGGAGGAATTGATTTTCCAAAAGTGTGCATCTGCATAACATTGCGATGCCCCTAATCGGCTATTAAGACCTTTAAGACTTAGGGGCATATTAGCAAGACCGGCGATAAAATTATCGCCGTTTTAGCGGCAGGAAACTGCCGCTAAAACGGCGATAATGGGCTTCCTAATATGCGTTATAGAATTCCAATAGAAGCCCAGGTTAGATGTGCAGGACATCTAACCTGGGCTTCTATTGGAATTCTATAACGCATATTAGCTAAGCCCATTATCGCCGTTTTAGCGGCAGTTTCCTGCCGCTAAAACGGCGATAATTTTATCGCCGGTCTTGCTAATATGCCCCATAAGTTCCCAAATCACTATGTCATTTGCATACAGAAGACATAATATTGGCCGTCCCCCAATACTAGGTGGTAGGCCATGCTTTGTGAAAGTGGGGGTCAGGCAGATCTGAATCATACAGAGAGAAGAGCAGCTGGACGAGGAGGCACCCCTGCTTTAAACCATACTTTGTTGGGATCATCCTCAAAAGTCCTCAATCACAACCTAGTAGGACTTGGCACCATGAGGCAGAGTGGAGGGCGATAATTGAGTGCAATAGAGTTCCAGGAATGCCAAGGTCAAACAACTTCTTCCCAGCGTTGGACGATCCACTCTATCAAAGGCCGTGGAGAAGTCTATGAACGCGGCATATACCAGACAGTCTCTAGTAATCACATACTTTTCATTGATTAATTGTAATGCAGCTGTATTATCTGAAGTCCTGTGTTTTTCCTGAAATCTGTCTGCTCAAGCAGGATAATTTTATTGTCCTCCGCCCTGGAGTTAAGCTGAGCCAGCAGACATCCAGAGAAGACTTTACCTAACGCATCCAATAGGGGAATCTGGCGGTAGTTAGCAGGCGATTTACAGTCACCCTTTTTAAAAAGGGGGGCATTAATACTTTAAGTTCATGAAACTGGAACTGTCCTGTTAGCATAGCAGAATTTAAAGACCGGCAAAAATAATTTATCCCAAAGTATAGCTTCCTGTTTTACCACTGAAATCGGAACCTCATCCGGGTCCATAGCAGCAGAAGATTGCATTGCCAAGATGAAGGACTCAATCTCCTTTATTGTTGGGGAATTATGGGAAGACAAGTGAAATTCCACAAAGACGGGCCTCTTTACCTTATCATTTGTTGCATATAGTGCAGAGATGAAGTCGACCCAGCTATCATCTCTAATTGGAGAAGGATAAGACCTAACTCTTGTCCCACAGCAGTCTGCAACTATTTTCCAGAAGCTTCTCATATGATTCATAGTGGCTGCTTCCCTTAGGTCTATCCACCTGCGGTCTAGATTATGTTTATTTAAGTTTGACTTTAGGCAACTTCTATGCCCTTTTCAAGAGAGACAGAAAACTGTTTCTCTCCTTAGAGAAAGAGGTAAATTGTTTCCGAACCAATCTATTTGTTTCTGTATTTAATTGAAGAATAGGAAAAGGAATGGAGTTAATAGGGGCCTTAATCGGCCTCCGAGTAGAATTTATTACAATCTGCTTCATGAACTGAATAAATGAGTATAAGACATCAACCTCCCAAGAATCAAGACCATTAACAGCTTTCGCTAATATATCTTTAAAAATAGTTATTATTTTGGAATCCCATTGGGATCTACCTGATTTTGTATTGAATTTTGAAATAGCCCCATCAAAATTCCATGACCCAACTGGGGCAGTCCCTGCTTCCAGGGAGAATGCCAACAATCAATAATCACTGAGGAAAAAGGCTATTATTTTAAAATCACCTAACAGGTGGAAAGATGAATATGCAGAGATGAGATAATCTAAAATTGCCTTTCCCATCAGAGGTTTATGAGTATACTGCAAGGGGGAATTAGAAGATAATCTCCCATTAGCAATCAGACAATCATTACTCCTCAGTTGACCGAGCATTATCTTCCCTCTCTTATCAATTCTTGATTTGGTTGGAAATAGCAGAGGGGGAATAAGCAGAGCTTCCTCTTTTCCACCTCATGAAATAGACTAACAGCATGATTAGAAATTTTACAATTTAGATCTCCCACCAAGATTATCTAGAGGTCATGATCCTTATTTATGGCATTTTTAATAAAGGCAAACATGTCATGCAAGAGGTTATTGTAAGATGCATAAGGTGGAATGTAGACATTCAGCAGTAAGATGGGGACTGATGAACTCCCCCCTCCATTGGGGAATAGCATTACTGCTAAGAAAAGATTTGAGGAATCCTTAAAACTCTCATATTTGATCTTATTAGTTAAAAGAATAGCAATCCCTCATTGTGCATGCCCTTTGCCTCTCTCCTGGATGGGGTAGCTTTACATTCTATTGAGAAAAAACCATCACACTGGAGCTCGGTGGGACACCAGGTTTCCTAAATACAGATTATATCAGCATTTAGATCAATCAAAAACTGCATTCTCTTTTTACTTTTCATTTG
The DNA here is from genome assembly GCA_963921515.1 of Calotriton arnoldi. NCBI lineage: Eukaryota > Metazoa > Chordata > Amphibia > Caudata > Salamandridae > Calotriton > Calotriton arnoldi. Next base: position 3,716,291 of record CAWUFW010000243.1, read on the forward strand.
CCTTGCGCATTCCAGGAAATCACTTTTGATTCATTGCTAATTGTGATGCTGTGCTGTGGGTGCCAATGTTTATACACTATTTAATGCACCTGTTAACCAATTCCATTGTTGGAGCTCATCATCTTCACAATCGGTAAAAGGGTCGATACCTTTACTGTAGGTCACACATCTACCATAGGTTCCTATGGAGACTTGCAGCCCTCTCAGGCCCTCCACTGAGCACTCATTTGAAGGTATAGAGTTCCAATCCCCTACAGAATTGTGCAATTTATCATACCCCTTATCCCTGATATTAGATTCCCCATAATCAGAAACACATCAAGACCTTTACATTGAAGACATTCACTGTTTTGCAGCACCACGTTCGCAACAATTTTGGATTGAAAAACTACCCTTGTTTTTTCCCCAGCACTATACGGGTCAAAGATACCAATGAAATGTCACTGCTTTGAATTAAATTCAAGTTCTTAATTTCTGCACAGCATGCTAAAAAAACTGCATGACTCAGGATCGAATCAGAGTCAAAAAGGGTAACAAAGTCCAACATAGGAGTATTGCCAAAGAGGCGAATGGGGAAATGGGCTTCATGATCAAGCATTACAGATGGTGCTTTCGCCTTGCATGTCTCCACAAATGATTCAGTAACAGACTACAGGAGGTAGCCCATAAACCCTGTAGAGACTAGGGCGAACATCTGTATCATACAACAATGTCTCTAAGGGTGTTAGTTAATGGTCAAGTTTAAGCAGCACAATTAATTGCTGGGAGTAGAAGGAGAAACCAGGGAGACAAAAATACAATGTGACAACATAAACTTGAGTTTGGTAAATACATATATTTGTTATAAATAACTTCATATATTTAGACATATATAAAGGTAGCACTGCATTACATTCAATGGCATGTAACCTGTGGGACACTGTGCACAAGTGCTCGTGAAAATGGTGATGATGCAAGTGACACATGAGGAAGTATGTACAGTGACACGAAGGGGCGCAACAAAAAAACACAATTGGTGGTGAGATTTACATAGTGGAGATACCCAAGCAGTAAATGCTAATATATACAAGGGAAATCAAGCTGGGTATCCTCGAGGAATTAGCGCCAACATTTTCGCTGTAAAAGTCAATGGCGTTTCGGCCTGTTGGAGAGTTTAGGTCATCATCAGGACCAGGTTACTCTTACTTCTATAGCAGTGCTGTAGGTAAAAATGTATACACTCAATGGTGGACCGAGTGGGGCAAGAAAGAAAGAGGGATAAAGAATTAAGGAAGGAGAATTATGGATGAGCCCAAGGGTGAAGGGGAGGACAGATTAGAATGCGGCGTACACATGAAAAGGTAGGAAGATTACCGCGTGACTAGACTCAGGGAAAGGGCAGGTAGGCTGTGTACAAAGAAGCGCGATGCCTGAAGAGGCTGCCAGGTGAATCACGGCGACTTATGCGATGTTTCGCGGCAGGAGTCCCAATCGTGGTTAAATAGGGTCCCTGAACAATCCAGGCTAAAGTGGGACACCTCTGCCTAAAGTGAGAAAGGGAGATTAATTGCGCTGGTCAAGGTAGGCGGCAGAAAAGGAGGGGTGAGAGGGGTAGGACTCACTGGTCTGGGGGCTCAGACGTGGAAACGATGGGAGGTCCCTGGAGGGGGATCCAGAGAAGGTCCAAGGTTTACTGCATCAATCCGCAGTAAGACAGTAGCTCCTGGGCGTTAATATCTGGGAAGGAAGGAAGGCGCAACAGTAAACAAGGCTGGTAAAGCCTGTAGCTGGCGAACGCTCTGCGCGCAGGCATATGAAAAGACATAGTATAAATGCCGTCAATTAGTGTTGCACTCTGGTAGAAATGCTTGCCTGCTAAGCATATGTCTGTACACTCAAAGGAGGGGTGGTCCCGGTGTCACAGTTAGCGGGAGATGAGCGAGCCAGGTATTAGAACCAGCACTTGAAAAGCGCGAGAAACAGAAATGATCAAGCGCGGTTTGAGAACGTGCCGGGAAGTTAATTGAATTAAAACGACAGCACGGGGAGCGCGAGACATGTAAATGAGCAAGCGCGGTGCCACAAGGTCAAGGTAAACATGGATGGGAAGATCAATTAGGGAAATGAAAGGGTGGCCCCTGGTGTCTCAGTTAGGGGGAGGTGAGCATGCCAGAAATCTGAACCAGCAACACGGAGAACGCGAGAGAGCACATTGCTCAAGCGTGGTTGGGAAATAAATAAACCGTCAACACGGGTAGCGCGAGACATGTCAGTGAGCCAGCGCGGTCACACATACCTCATAGTAACCATCTGATAAGCAATCGGAGCAAGGACAGCGCATGCGGCTGAAAACTAGGTAGCGCGACTTACTCGAAATCCTTCCTCCACTTGCACTTTCTGTGGATGCTTAAGAATTGCCCAAAGGGCAAGCCATCGCGTAGACCCAGTGGGTGGAATCTAGAATACAGTAGTAGAGTATTTCGCTCCTTGGGTTTCCTAAATAGTGATGTCCCTATTTTGTTTTCTTCCACCTGTAATGAAAGGTCAAGGAATGGCAAATGATTTTCTTTGGGGTCGATGGTAAATTTCAGATGGCGTTGGCAAGTATGGAGCCATTCCACAAATTGTAGTAGTGTCTCGTTGTTACCTGTCCAAATAAGCAAGATGTCGTCAATATAGCGACGCCAGAAGGAAATGTTGGTTCTGAAGGGGTTGAATGGGGTAAGAATCTTTGCTTTCCCCAGGTTGTGTACGTAAAGTATAGCGAAATTTGGGGCAAAGCAGGCGCCCATCGAGACTCTTTGATCTGTAAGTAGTAGGTGTCTTTGTATAGAAAGTAGTTATTTCCTAAAGCAATCTCCAGTAAGGGCATCACAAAGTCCGTGGGGATCCGTGCGGGGTGTGGTCTTGCATCAAGTATTTCCTTTATCACCAAGAGACCCTCCCTGTGGGGAATATTAGTGTAAAGCGATTCGATGTCCATCCCAACCATCAAGTCTGTGCCTATAGTGAACGGGGTATCCTCGATGAGGTTCATCAGGTCCATGCTGTCGCGAACGGGACAAATTCCTTGATAATACTGTCAATGTATGTGCCAATGAGTTCGAGGATCGAGCCACATCCCGATACTATAGGTCTATCTGGAGGGTTTTGTAGATCTTTGTGTATTTTTGGTAAGAAGTAAATCAGCGGTGTGCGGGGATGGCTGTTGTTGAGATAGATGGCTTCCTTATCTGTAATGATATCCTGGGATTTGGCCAGTTCCGTTACTTGTTGGATTTTTGATCTTATTTCTGGTAGTGGATCACATGGAAGTGCGCTGTAGTGGTCAGTATTGCCCAATTGCCTTAGGATCTCTGGGTCATATCTCGCTTGGTCCATAATGACGATGCCTCCACCCTTATCCGCTGGCTTTATGATTATATCCTTGTTGGCTGTGAGGCTGTTCAGAGCTTATTTTTCATGTAAGGTGAGGTTATAGAGTATGTATTCATGTTGAGATTGAATGTTTTTCATCTCATGTAGAACACGTCTTTCAAACGTCAGAATTTCAGCAGGCATAAGGGCTGAAGAGGGGTGGAATGTGGAGGTTGGTTGGAAAGGTGAGCAAGTGGTTTGCTCATGTTGCGGTCTCTCCGTGAAAAATTGCTTAAGCCTTATACATCTAAAGAATTGTAACAGATTTTCTTGTAATTCGAAGAAGTTGCTTTTGTCTGTCAGGACGAAGGTAAGTCCTTTACTCAAAGGCTGGTTTCATAAGATGAAAGGTCATGTTGGGATAAGTTGAAGATAGGGAGCGACTTGGTGGTCTTGGTGTTCATGGTTGCGATTTCTGTAGTTAGTTGGGGCCCAATTGATAGAATTTGCGTCGGGTTTGGCGCTCTCCCGAGCATTGGTTCTGGTAAAAAAACCTGTCAGACCACCTGGCACATGCCATCACGTGGCCCAAGACCAATGCCAGAGAAGAATCTATCACAAGTTCCTGGGGCCTACCACCCATAGTGGGCCACTACAAATGCCAAAGATGCGTCTCATGTTCAACAACACTGAACACCAATCAATTTGAATTCAATGGACAGAACTACCCGCTAAGAACTTTTACCAACTGCAGATCACACAATGTTATATACGATATACGTTACCCCTGTGACCTCTTCTACATTGGACAGACCACTCAAATGATCAAGGACAGGATCATCCAACATCGCAGCCGAATAAGATGTGGCGTATTAAACGCACCACTTGTACCGCACTTCCAAGAACATAACCACAAGGAGACAGACTTCACTTGGATGGTCATCGATTAACCCACCTTACCACCCAGGGGTGGTTATATACAGAGACTTCTAAATAGGTGTGAATGCCGCTGGATAGCGCGCTGCAATACAATCGAGCACGGCCTAAACACCTTAGATGAGTGGAACAGTGCACTGACATGATCCTTCTTGTGCTCAGTGTGCCCACTGTCTGTCTGTCTGGTGGTTCATCGTTCATACTATACACTGACAGCAGTCCGAAATGCCATCATCAGTCTGAGCACACAGACACACTATCATACCCTCATTCCTCTGCCTCCTTGCATCCTTTCAAAACTACCTGAATGATATCACAACTGTTTACTGTGAAATTTTAGGCGTATGCCATAGATTATCCTGCTCAATGTAATGTTCATTCAATGTTGGTGTCTAACCCAAAAACAGCATATATGGTTCGCTATGCATCCCTTCCTTTTATTTTTAAAATTACCTGTATGAAATCACAACTTTGTTATTGTAAAATTCGAGACATGTACCTCATAATATCATGCTTAATTTAATGTTCATGCAATGTTGGTACCTACCTCATAAGATTGCATGCATTGGTCACAACATGCTAAGAAGTTGTAATTATATGGACTGAGTACCAACTTGTAATATCTTAAATCGTTTTAATTTCACATTCAATGTTTAATTGGTTGCAACATACTACAAAGATGTAAATATATTAACCAAGTACAAACTTGTAATATCTTAAATCGGTTTAATTTCACAATCAATGGTTAATTCATACTTTCAATGGACTATTGATTTTTTGCTCCCCCACAAATAAACGTTCACGAGAGTGTCTTGGTCTTTCTTCCCTTTCCTCTTCTCTGACTATTCGCATGCAGGTTACCGGTCTTGTCATTCCCATACGTGTACATGCCCTTGCGAATCACGTGACCCGACCACCTTTAACCTCCCTAGCGCTTTGCGGCCACTGCCTGGGCCAGACTCATGCCGGCCTCCAACTTGATTCATTCCCCCCACGCTGACTGCACAATCATACGAGTAAGTCGCGCTACCTAGTTTTCAGCCGCATGCGCTGTCCTTGCTCCGATTTCTTATCGGATGGTTAGTACGAGGTTTGTGTGACCGCGCTGGCTCATTGACATGTCTCGCGCTCCCCGTGTTGTCGGTTTATTTATTTCCCAACCACGCTTGAGCAATGTGCTCTCTCCGTTCTCCGTGTTGCCAGTTCAGATTTCTGGCATGCTCACTGTAGTATCGGCTTCCCAGCTTATTCACTGCTGTCATCATTTGGAATGTGATTATTCATGATGACATATTAGAATGTTGGGTTCTGAGCTTGTGAGTTAGGAGCTTGGGACTGAGCTGAAAGGTGACAGCTCCTGGTGGGATCTTATCTTGTCTTTATCTTATTCTTATCTTCTTAATACCTATGAATTACCACCTTGTACCATCTTACTCAATAAATACCTATTCTTACAAGAACCTACGTGGACCTGATCTTCATTCACATCACTACAGATTTGACGACGATTTGGGCACTTGTGCTTACTACTCCAATGGACTTTTGAACTTCAAGGTAAAGAATATTAACTGTTTATTCTACGTTAATCCATTGTGCTAATGTGGCTCGTGCTTACAGCCAGCACGTTTCCTTTGTGCGTGCAGCCTCGCATGGGCCCAACGTTCGCTCGATGCTTCTTCGTTTGCTGTGACGCTATCTCAATGTCAATAAAGCTGCGCCTTAGTTATGGGTGTTTTTTTTATTTCTTGCCTTCAACCACCCTGCACAACGTCAAAAGCGTGCCGCCATTTTTATTTTGATACTTCCGAAATTCACCTCACGCTCCACGTTTTTTTCCATTAAGTTTCCATTAAGGGGCCTTCCGCGCACATTTATCTGACGCGCCCTCTTCAATTTCAGTGTTTTTTCTTCTTCTCAATAATCTGGATTATTTTCATGATCTTCGGAGTTCCCGATTTTCTTCGAAAACAACATAAAATTAAAGGACTGCTTTTACACATCTTCGTATTTCAATGCAGGTACTGTTTCAACTTATTCTTAGTTCAACAGTGTGAGAACAACAACGCCAGGCATGTTTCCTATATTCGGTGACATGCACACCATTTATTTATTTATATTACGGCAAGTTCAGTATTTTATAAAGTTACAGCGCCATGTCCCTACTACAAGTTCATTGATAAATGTCATTCTGCTGTGTTTTTGACTGCGAATCACCTGCGCTGATTCGCACAGCCTTTTTCATCCTTTAATTCTTCTCAAAGCACATTGACAACGGTGACCACTTTACTTGTTTTAGTTTATTGTTTTCTAATATCAATTATCACATATTAGGTGAGAATTCACTCACCAATTTCTGATTCAGGTATATTTGCTGTACGGTACGCTGTGATTTGAACTAATGTTTATGGTGTGCACTATATGTTATGCCTTTTATAATTTTATATGCAATATGATTTTTGGGTTGCAGCAGGTTTAATTACCAGTTCTTTAATTACGTTAATTTTTCATGGTATTATTGCTTGATTATAATTTTCTTTATGATTCAATGCTCATTATAATTCCTTTTATGATTCAATACCATGTATATGATTGCTATATGCATTAGGTATAAATATGTACCAGTTCTTTACTTATGCTTAATTTTAATGATAAATTCTTCGTTTTTATTTCATTTTTATGATGCATCACACAGTTCTGTTATTGAACTTACTTAATGAATGAATTCATATTTCTGCATTCTACATGAGTGGACGTTCCTAGTCTACATTTACCGGTTTCAAATGTTAAATGCTGACGTCAACCTTTATGGTTCAGTACTGTTTACTTATTCTTCATGAGCTCTATTATTGGCAAAAGTTTTATTCTTCTAAACATTTTCATATGCGTAGACTTACGCTACATGAAATGTAGTTTTAAATGTTCAGTGCATTTAACGCCTTTATGTGATTATTATGCCAGATTCTCACAGCCTTTCTTTAAAAAAAAAAAGGTTTAATTCAGAATTAATTATTTTTACTGGCAACTGAGGTTTTCCTCTGTTCGTGCTCCTGTTAGGTGTTAATTTTCACCTTTCTGTTTACTAATTGTTATCTCTTGTGGAGCACTTCCTTTGTTCTTATATATTCTTTATGTGGTTCTACCTTTCACTTCTTCGTTTGTTGGTTCACAATTTCTCCAGTCTGGCCAATTGGTGTATTTTGCGATACTTTCAACGTTTGTGTTCGGTGTCCACCTTCGTATTATCTCTTTCTCTTTGTCCTTTAAAGAGAGGTTGTGTTCTCTTTCTTATTTTCCTTCTTCTCTCCTCTACTCCTTGCTTCGCTTACTTTTGTTATCTCTACTCCTTGCTTTGCTTCCTTTTGTCTTTTGACATATTCCTTCCTTTTATTCACCTTCCTTTACTACTTCGCTTGACTCGTTTCTTCTTTCATATGTTCATTGTTATTATTTGTAATTGCTTGGTTCACATCTCTCTTTTAGTTGCAATTGCAAAATGTATAAAAAGGGTGTTGGCTTTCCAGCTTATTCACTGCTGTCATCATTTGGAATTCCTTTATTTCTTCTCTTGACTCTTCTCATTTTTAATCTTTCTTCATTTATCACCTCTTGTGTTCTACTGTTCTCATATTTATGTTTTCCTTTCTTCATATTATTATCTACCCCGTTTCTACTTTTCTTTCTTATGTTCATTGTTATTATTTGTAATTGCCGTCTTCACATCTAGTTTAAGTTGCAATTGCAAAATGTATAAAAGGGGAAGATGTGTAATATCGGCTTCCCAGCTTATTCACTGCTGTCATCATTTGGAATGTGATTATTCATGATGACATATTAGAATGTTGGGTTCTGAGCTTGTGAGTTAGGAGCTTGGGACTGAGCTGAAAGGTGACAGCTCCTGGTGGGATCTTATCTTGTCTTTATCTTATTCTTATCTTCTTAATACCTATGAATTACCACCTTGTACCATCTTACTCAATAAATACCTATTCTTACAAGAACCTACGTGGACCTGATCTTCATTCACATCACTACACTCACCTCCACCTAACTGAGACACCGGGGGGCACCCTTTCGTTTTCCTAATTGAGCTTCCCATCCATGTTACCTTGACCTTGTGGCACCGCGCTTGCTCGTTTACATGTCTCGCGCTCCGTGCTGGCGTTTTAATTTAATTAACTTCCCGGCACGCTCTCAAACCGCGCTTGATCATTTCTGTTTCTCGCGCTTTTCAAGTGCTGGTTCTAATACCTGGCTCGCTCATCTCCCGCTAACTGTGACACCGGGACCACCCCTCCTTTGAGTGTACAGACATATGCTTAGCAGGCAAGCATTTCTACCAGAGTGCAACACTAATTGACGGCATTTACACTATGTCTTTTCATATGCCTGCGCGCAGAGCGTTCGCCAGCTACAGGCTTTACCAGCCTTGTTTACTGTTGCGCCTTCCTTCCCTCCCAGATATTAACGCCCAGCAGCTACTGTCTTACTGCGGATTGATGCAGTAAACCTTGGACCTTCTCTGGACCCCCCTCCAGGGACCTCCCATTGTTTCCAGGCTGAGACCCCAGACCAGTGAGTCCTACCCCTCTCACCCCTCCTTTTCTGCAGCCTACCTTGACCAGCGCAGTTAATCTCCCTTTCTCACTTTAGGCAGAAGTGTCCCGCTTTAGCCTGGATTGTTCAGGGACCCTACTTAACCACGATTGTGACTCCTGTTGCGAAACATCGCGTAAGTTGCCGTGAATCACCTAGCAGCCTCTTCAAGCATCGCGCTTCTTTGTACACAGCCTACCTGCCCTTTCCCGGAGCCTAGTCACGTGGTAATCTTCCTACCTTTTCACGTGTACGCCGCGTTCTAATCTGTCCTCCCCTTCACCTTTGGGCTCATCCATAATTCTCCTTCCTTAATTCTTTATCCCTCCTATTTTCTTACCCCACTCAGTCCACCATTGAGTGTATACATTTTTACCTACAGCACTGGTATAGAAGTAAGAGTAACCTGTTCCTGATGTTGGCCTAAACTCTCCAACAAGCCGAAACGCCGTCGACTTTTACAGCGAACATTTCGGCGCTAATTCCTTGAGGATACCCAGTTTGATTTCCCTTGTATGTATTAGCATTTATTGCTTGGGTATCTCTACAATGTAAATCTCACCACCAATTGTGTTTTTTTGTTGTGCCCCTTCGTGTCGCTGTACATACTTCCTCACGTGTCACTTGCGTCGTCACCATTTTCACGAGCGCTTGTGCACAGTATCCCACAGGTTACATGCCATTGAATGTAACGCAGTGCTACCCTTACATATGTCTAAATATATGAAGTTATTTATAACCAATATATGTATTTACCAAACTCAAGTTTATGTTGTCACATTGGATTTTTGTCTCCCTGGTTTCTCCTTCTGCTCCCAGCAATTAATTGTGCTGCTTAAAATTGACCATTAACTAACCTCCACAAATTATTTAGCAGCAGGATTGAGTGAGGAAGGGCGAGAAGACAATAAAGGGGGGGAATTCAAGGGCATAATGCCAAGATCATTCCTCACCACAAAAGAGATAGTTAATGGAGCCAATAATCCAGGACTAGACCCGTCCTGCTGATTACTCTGGTTTAATGTTTCAATCCTTTGTGATGAATTCTCGGCTCCTCAAAAGAGTAGTTTTTTGGGTACTTTTTTTGTAATTTGCTGTTTGGATTTTTTCTTCTCCCTCCAATTTTTTGTTTTAGCATTGCCCTTTAGTTGTACAGTCTCTACTGGAGTGTTCGCACTTAGCTCAGGAAGGATTTTGGTCTTGAAAATGGGAAACTCTTCAGGCTCAGAATGTATGATTTTCACAGAAAATCCAGTTGCCACAGAGTCCATTGAGCAAATGTCAAAGAAATGTTTTATCGAAAGTATAGGACTTTCCACCTTCGGTCTCATCTTGGGGTATCTAAGGTCACCTTAACATGTGGTTTACTCACTTGCAAGCAAAAATCTTGTCTTGAGGCAAAAGAAGAAAACACATTCGCCGCATTCTATGAAGGCAACCCTTTATACGCCCCTTGACTAGGGGCTCCCAGTTTTCCTTGATCCACTCTCGTTTGTGACTGTGAGACCTGGTTAGAATTTTCCCTATCTTCCTTTGGACTAGTTGGGACTTTCAAGATTGCGGCTACAGTGTCTTGGGTATGGTCAGAACTTAATATGAATTTCTCCAAGAGAGCTAGAATGGAAAATAGAATTCTCTCCAAGCAAGGGAGTAATTCCGAGACTTGCACCTCATGGCCTAGAGAATTACATGACAGATCCCCAAGCAGTTCCAGAGCTGGAGTTGCTGACATTTGAGAGATTACTGTGGAATGCTCCGATGGGGTACTACTAAAAAGTTGCAAACCAGTTGCCAATATTGGCATGAATGGAGTTTTAGGAGCACTATCCTTCTCTAGCCTACTATACCTTTGATTAAGCTCTAGTTCGATGTCTGGGAGGGTAATATCCTCTTTGAGAAGGTTGGGTTCTACCTCCTGAGTTATTACCCCAGCTTTCTCTACTAGTATATATGGTGGAAGGGAGGTCGCAGGAGAGCTATCAACTACCGTAACAGTAGGGTATTCCGAATGACCTTTGAGGTAATCTTGAGCCATTTTCTCTTTATAACAGAAATAAATATCTGATTCATGCCCCTCAATAAGTTGATATGTGCTGATTTGTTCCTAAAAGGGTTAGATTTCGTTTTAACAAAAGCTCTTGTTAAAACCAGGCCACCAGAGCGGAGCTTCCTTATTGTCATTTTAGCCCTTTCTTCAACTGGGATTACTTCGTTTATCAGGTGGGATAACTCGCACGAAAGAGACCACCGCAAACGTGTCCCAATGGGCCGGTAGGCCAGACATGGACAAAGTGAGGTGGGGTGCAGAAGAAAAAGGAGTCAATCAAACCCAGTAGAACAGCGATTGCTTAGTACGCTTTCATTATTCCACATGTGAGCAGCTCCCCTTATAGTTTCTTTCACCTTTCCCAGCAGAACAATCTTGCCAGTAATTTTAGAAGGGCTTCTTATTAAAAAAAATATTAACAGTGCTGTTGCAGGAAGGCTTGCTATTGTAAATTCCTGTGAATAACTATACCGGAAAAAGGAGCAGGCAGTAGCTAGGAGGGTGCGGGGCCACAAACTGCACTGAATCCTAGCTCGGCCACCTCCACTGCCCTTGCGCTCACCCCCCCTGGTGAGGCCCCCACCAATGGAGGGCTCAGGCCGTATATAGCAAACTGTTCAACTCCTCTCTTTCTTTACAGGGTAGTCCTCACTGCCGCAGCCCAAGAGAACGTCTGTTGCTGGACAGAAGCTGGAACTAGTCAATCAATTCGGCAACCAATCAGGATGAGGCGAGAATGCTCTAGCCACTGGTCCTGACTCCCAGGACTCCGGTGGCAACGTTAAAGTGGGTGGCAAAGGACAGATGGCAGGGAGCATAACAAGCATTTGCAATGCAATAGGTCTTGCAATTGCGTGATTTTGAGCTTTTGGCATTGTAAATGACAATGCCTTTTATTTGTGTTTAAAAAACCTGCAATAATAAAAGGCATTGTCATTTACAATACCATTAGGTCAAAGTTTCCAGAATACGAGACCTATTACATTGCAAATGCTCGTTGTTTACACTTTCACTAGAGACCACGCCCCTTTCTTTAGACAGCCATGTCTAAAGAAAGGTCCGCAGCCGCTTTTAAAGTGAAAGCGCGATATGGGGCGCTTTTACTAAAAAAGCATTTGTTTGTCAAGTTGACAAATGCTTTTTTTTTGTAAAAGCGCCCAGTTAAAGCGTGATGCAGCAGAGTTTCACGAAAGTGAAACCTGCTCAGATTCGATACCCCCATAATATTTACTAACAGTAAATGGTTGTTGAAAACTAATGTACACCCCACACAAACATAAGGGAAATTGCTTTGCGCATGTCTGAACTAACACGTAAACAAAATAATCTTGTAATAACATTTGTGATTTGGGAAAACGAGAAGCTTTGGATGAATAGGCCGCATTATGCTTCAGTAAATTTCATGTTGCATTCTGTTTACACTAACGAATAATGCCGCTTTTGAACAAAGCTTATGCTAGGTAACATTAATGGGGAATAGTGCAAAGTGGGTGGTAAACAGTGAAGGTTTCATTATCATATAATTAATATATGTTCATTTTTATTTACTTTAGTGTGCTAGATGAGGCAGCCATCTTTATAAAGTTGGCTAAAAAAGGGAGGGGGAAAGCACGAGGAGCGAGTTGCTCTGTCAGAAGCAAGACAAACTTGCAGAGCACCGCAGATGACATGAGGAGGGTGAAGGCCAGAATGTCGAACGACTGCCAAAACCAGTGTCCAAGCGTGGGACCGGAGAAACAGACTGCGGATGATGTTAAAGAAATGAATGAAATAGATAAACTTTGTATTATATGTAATAAAGTTAGAACGAACTGAGAACCATACCCTGGGAATGGACATGAACAATAGGGTAGTTGAAAGAAAAGTGAAGTCACTGTGGTGTGAGAATGCCACCTCCCAAACCCACCAAGCCCTTTGCAAGATGTAAAATTATTTGCAAAAATTGTGGGATGGACATGGTAGTTTAAGGGTATAATTGGGGTGCCTTTGGGTGTGTGGTTAGAGCTTAGGCTGGCAGGAGAGAAAGAGGGGAGATGCGTCGCTGTCTGTCGGTTTATCGAGAGGCGTAGCTGTTCCTGACCTCTCCCGATCCTGTTTTCTTTTCATCCTTTGTTTCCTGATCCTATCTCGGGGAACCCCATCATCCCTTAGGCCGAAGGGTTGGTTTTCTTACAGACCAATGGGTTTGTATTTAGTCTAGTGTTGTTCTCAGAAAACTATTTTATGAATGTATTTTTGTCTCTGAACCTTTTGTCTCCACCTATCCACTCCGTCAATGATATGTATTATTATTATTAGATGAAACTTTTCTCTTCATCTATCCCCTCCGTTAGGTATATGATGTTTCGCATATATATTTTTGCTAAAACTTTTGTCTACTCTATCCACTCCTTCATTGCATAAAGTCATTGTTATATTTAGATGAGTTTGTTTCCAATTGTGCCGCATATGTAAATTTTTCTCCTCATGTGAGGTTCAGTGTTTGTACTGTGTAACCAAATGCAGTTGAGCATAATCCTTAATTTCTTGAGATAAAATTCCTTATTAATTTTACTGAGAGTCTGTGATCATTTTATTAAATGATTGATAAGTTGGAAGTTAATCATTGCCATCAACTATTCAACTAATTGGTCCATCGAACAAGTAGAAGGAAAGTTGATGATGAAAGTTAGTTGTGATGTCATAATTTGACCTATGAAAGGAAAATAATTTATCGTACATATAAATTGACCCCAGCGCATCAGGGATTCTGGGTGAATGTGTATGGGCCATTGTATCATGACGTATTGAGTATTGATCCCTGATAACTATTTGGATTTGCGCTGGATCAGTTTCTTGGTAGCAGAGGACGGTTTAATTATTGATTAGTTTGGTAATGATTATTGATTGGTTGTCCTTAACATGAAAAATTAGTGTCACGTTCTATGTTGTCTAGAAGTACAGGTACGGAAATACCGGAGGAATCCCGGGAATGGAATTTAGCCTGAAGAAGGCAGAAGAAGAGTGTGGTAAAGAAGCCACACTGCAGAAGTACTTTGTCTGTTGTAAATAATACCTAAAAGTTAGGGAGGGCTGTAGGTGTTATATTTAGGGAAATTTCGTATGTGAGTAGAGTGTCTGAAATTGTGAAGGGTCCACTTCCGAAACTCTAGCCTTATCCCCAAGGGAGTACCAAGACCTCTTTTTACACCAAAAAGTCCTTGTGCGAAATCTTGGCCTTATCCCTAGAGAAGTAATGGGTCCACCTGGAGCTTGTTTGAAGAGTAAAATAGCGCTGGACGTTATTAGGACTCGTAGTGAGAAACCCTCTTGAAAAAGTGAAAAAGACTATCTCTTTATTTAGCGGAACAGACAGAGTAGCATTGTTTTATGTTGTTACTAATCACATTTTTTGATTAAGGGTGCTTAGAAAAATATTGTCGTATTATTTTATAAAGGGAGGGTCAGTAGAAGGAGTAATACTGACGTCAGGAAAACCGCGCTGGTATTGGACAAACAGCGGGCATGTACTGAGCTGTGATTGGCTGGTTGGTGTGAGCCACGCAAGTATTGTTTGAGACTGTGCTTAGGTAGTGGTCTCATTGGTTGGTTGGTGTGTGTTGCACTGGTATAGGATAAGAGCTGACGAATAGAAAAGTAGAATTACAGAAAAGTTTCCTTGTTTGTTTTGTTGAAATACGTTAGTATAAAATGAAGTTAATACAGAAAATAAAGATTTTTTTTAAAAAGGACAAACCAATTGAGACCGGAGAGGGAATCCCGATTTCACCTCCAAAGACGCCTGCTTCTTTTATGATGTTGGAGCGAGGTTATCAGACGTGTATGTGGTTGGGAAATTGGGAGGAGTATACAAAGGATGATGGTGTTCTAGCTTTTCCTCAGTATGGTACATTTAATGTAAGGATATTGCAGAATTTGAGAAATCAAATGGATTCATTAGAAGCGAACCCTAGGTTGACCCAGTACGAAGCTTTGGAGGAATGGGATGTTGAGGCATTTGAGAGAGAAAAATATAGAATGGGTAACAGAGGTCATAGGAGTATGATGATCAGATATCCGTTTGAGAATTGGGAAGAGAAGCTGAAACTATGGAGGAGAACTGTGGTAACGGAAGGGTTATATCCAGTTTTAACAGTCGATGAGCAGACAGGAAGTAAATGTAAATGTAAAGAGAAAAAGAAAAATATAGAAACCTCAAGTGCAAAAGATGATGTAAATGATTCTGATGATGAGTTATTAGAGGATATTATGACCAAAAGACCCCCTCCATATCAAGAAAATTCAGTTGAAGTAACTCCGAATGCACCCTTTATGGGAAATCCATTGATCCCACAGATTGCGGAAATGGCTAGGATAATGAGAGAAAAGGAGTTTGAAATGTTAAACAAGACAAATGTAGAACAGATTCAGAAAATAAACCAGTTAAGTTTAAATGCAGAAGCGTTGACGGTACCGGTTACAATAGGTCCTGTAGTTCCTTTGTTTGGAGAGAACCCAAATACACCTAAAGTACATACATTAGCAGTTCCAATGGGTAACGTTAGGAGTGGATTGGAGACGATAATCAATGAGAAAAGACAGGCTGACACGAATGTTACACTATTGGATCTCCCAGTTTGCGAGATGATAAAGAAACCCCTAGAAGAGATGTACAATTGAGTCCAAGAAGAATAGAGACAAATGCCACTCCAATGACAGGGAGTTCAACAGGTCTTTCATCAGAAGAATTGGATAAAGGAAAGGGAAAAGAAAGAAAAACAAACACAGAGTATAAATGTGAGCCAATTGAAGGTAGATTTGGAAGAAATGATTATTGGTACAATTAGTCCAGACAGGTTAGGGACTTATCGGGATGATGAATTGTTGTTCTTGTGTAAAAGCATTACATGGAGAGCGAAGAATCTTCATGAGAAAATATCTCAAGCTGCTAGTGAGTATGGAAGAGACATAGAAAAGTCAAAGGTATTGTAGAAATCATACAGATTGGCATTTACTGAAAAAAGATTTGGAAAGTTTGAATGCGTCTGGAAAAAGGTTACAGATAAAAGAGCTGATGAACCTTTTGAAGAAATGGGGAGATGTAGATCGATGGAGAAATAGATGGGTGAGAAAGATGGAAGAAGCAGCAAGTAAAGGAGTGTCTAAGTTCCCGTTAAAGGAAACAGAACAAGTTGAAAGGGCGTGTCCGATGAGAGAAGTACCAGGTGGCGGATATGTTCATGTTCCGTGGTCAAGACAGGATATATTATCATTTACATATGATTTCCCTAGAGTACGAGAAAAACCTGTGGAATGGTACAAACGGGTAGAAAGGTTTGTGAAGGTCTCGAAGGTGTTGTTAAAAGATTTAGATGGGTTGTTTGAAATTGTTGTTCCGGCAGACTTATGGACTGAGTGTAAGATCACAGTTGATTGGCCAAAGGATGAATATCCTAGGGATGCTAAAACAGGTGCACCATCAAAGGAGGTGATGAAAAAGTACAATCAGGTAATCACGTTTCTGAAGGGAAAAATTTCCCTAAAGGAAACAGATTGGGTTAAAATTGTCAGGACCACACAGGAACCAAAAGAATCAGTGCACGCCTATTATGAAAGGTTGTTGCAGGTATTCAAACAGTATAGTGGATTCGAAAATATTGGAGACAAAGACATGGGACATTTCGTGTATCGTTTTGTGTTTGGATTAAAACCAGATATTAGTAATATGATTCAACATCATTACATTTGCTGGCAGAGCAAAACGATAGATGAGGTTTTGAGGTATGCAAAGTATTGTAGTGACGACATTGAATCAAGACATAAAAAGTTAAAAGAGAAAATGATGTGGGCACAGGTGAAAGTGGCAGAACAACAAGAAGTAAATAATAATCCTCAAACCAGTAATCAGATGGGTGGTCAGAATCAAAATGGACAGAATTTCAGTGGAGGCAAAGGTAGGGGAAAAATGCGTAAAGAAGAAGCTATGAAGAAATTTCCTTGTCATGCGTGCGGAAAGCTTGGACATTGGAGGAATGAGTGTAGATCCGCTAAAAAGATTAATGGGGGAAATTAAAATTTGATTCCACAGATGCAGAATGAGGTGGGTGTAAATCAACAGCAGCAGCAGCAGATAGTTACTCAGCAGTTACAGGTGCCGCAAGCTCCCATGCCAAATAATGTGAATGCTCAGTTGCAGAGATACAGTGTGAGCACTGGATGTCACGGAGGTGACCAGGTTGGTAAGAATAAAGGTGTGATTCCGCAGTATTGGGTGCAGTGCAATGAGAGTGATTCAGACTCATCTCAATGACGGTGCCTGGGGGGGGTTGAAGAGTGCGTACTTGGCGCTTCTTTGGCGGTAGATCAGTCAGGTCCATTTGTTGACGGAAAGGTGGAAGGTAATGACATTGCATTTTTAGTGGACATTGGTGCTACCCGTTCTACTGTGAGAGCAGCAGAAATTCCAAACCTACCCCTCTCGGGAGAAACTATCCAAGTTGTAGAAGTCTCGAACAAGCATATTAGAACACCTGTTACAAATCCAATTGAAGTTCACATTGGTAACTTCAAAGACATGCATCGGTTTGTGGTGTGTGACTCAAGCCCAGTAAATCTCTTGGGAAGAGATTTGCTATGCAAAATGAACTGCACCATCTATTGTACACTAGATGGAATTACATTTCAGACCCCTGATGAGGATGTTGAATTCAAAATGATGTTAGCGAAGCAAGGAACAGAAGTGGTTGAATTGTATTCACTTCTTACAGAAGAAAATTTGCCTGAAGAATTAAAAAGTGCAGTGAGATCTGATGTGTGGGATTTTTCAGGAAAAGAGATTGGCTTAATGACAAATTTAGACCCCTTTCAGATTACAGTAAAGGATGGTGCTAAATATCCAAACACACCACAGTATAAAATGAGTCCAGAGGTAATTGCAAGAGTTACTCCGGTGATCGACCAAATCATTGAATAAGGAATTTTAAGAGATAATGAGCAGTCCTTGTAATTCACCTATCATTGGTATCAAAAAGCCTAGTGGGAAGTACCAAATAGTGCAGGATTTGCAAAAAGTTAATAAGATTGTTGTACCATGTTGTCCAGTAGTACCAAATCCGGCCGTGATTCTTTATCAGATCCCATGTGATGCTAAATGGTACACAGTTATTGATTTGTGCCAAGCCTTTTTCTCAATTCCTTTGCATCTGGAAAGCCAGTATTTGTTTGCATTCCGGTTCGGAGACCGTGTTTTGGCATGGTGCCGAGTTCCTCAAGGGTATACAGAAAGCCCCTCAATTTTTAATCAAATTTTGAAAAAATGTCTGGAGACTCTAGTCATGCCAGGTAATTCGGTTTTGGTTCAATACATTGATGACCTATTGGTGGCATCAAAGACACGAGAGGCATGTGTGACAGACACAATTGCCTTATTGAACCGTTTGACAGAAAAAGGACACAAAGTGTCCCTAGCAAAATTACAATTTTGTAAACAGGAAGTACAGTACCTTGGACACAAAATAGAAAAGGGAGTCGGAAAAGTAACTCCAGAAAGAATCAGTGTGATCAAACAAATGAGTCCACCTAAAACACAGAAAGACGTGCAAATGTTCTTGGGAATGGTTGGACACTGTCATCAGTGGATTTGTGGTTTCTCAGCGATTGCAAAACCTCTACAGAGGTTAACACGAAAAGATGTGAAGGATCCGATTGTCTTAGATGATAAAGTTATGGAAGCGTTTGTAAAATTAAGAAGTAGTTTGTGTCATGCACCTGCATTAGGGATGCCCGATTATTCCAAAGTATTTGCATTGTACTGTTGTGAGAGAGATGGGTGTGCACTCGCAGTCCTAACACAGAAACATGGAATAGCACGACGTCCAGTAGCATATTTGTCTGCTAATTTGGACTCAGTGGCTGCAGCGTTGCCAGGATGCTTAAAAGCAGTAGCAGCTACTTGCATGAGTCTGGAACAGAGTGAATCGATTGTGATGGGATATCCAGTTAAAGTGTATGTGCCACACTCTGTTGAGATCCTTTTGACCCTAACCAGGACTCAGTATCTCGCATCTAGTCGGCTGACTAGATACGAGAGAGTGGTTCTGGGAGCTGAAAATGTGACTGTGGTAAGGTGCACAACTGTGAATCCAGCAACTTTGTTGCCAAATTCTCGGTGTGAGAGAGGAAGCTGATCATGATTGTCTGGATGTGACTGAATTTTGCACCAAACCTAGGCCAGACATAGAAGATTGTCCCTTGGAGGAATCAGATTGTGAAATGTTTGTTGATGGATCCTGTTTGAGAAATCAAAGAGGTGAATTATACACTGCCTATGCTGTTTGCACCCTAGAAGGGGTTCTTGAAGCATCCTATCTGAAAGGAGTAAACTCCGCCCAAATAGCTGAGCTGATAGCTCTGATTAGAGCATGCAAAATTGCCAAAAGCCTGAAAGTAGCAATATTTACAGACAGCCAATACGGATTCGGAATTGTTCATGATTTTGGCCAGCTATGGATGCAAAGGGGATTTCTGACCTCTTCAGGTACCCCCATTAGAAATGGAAAAACTGTAAAAGAACTGTTGGATGCTTTGCAATTGCCCAAAAGAATCGCAGTAGTAAAATGTGCCGCACATAAATCAGGAGATGGTTATGTGACGAAGGGCAATAGATATGCCGACCAAATAGCACGATATTGTGCACGAAATACAATTGCATTGAACAGAACAATTAATAGGGGAAATACCGAATGCAATCTTTTGTTTACAACCACATTTGAAACATGGGAAGAAGTTAGACAGATGCAGGAAGAAGCAAGTGATGAGGAAAAAGAAAGATGGAGCAAAACAGGCTGTAGCAAGAGAACAGAAGATGATCTATGGGTCTGTCTTGATGGGAGACCAGTGTTACCAGATTCCTTACTTTCCCATATGGCCAGAGTTTACCATGGAATTGCACATGTCGGAAGAGATGCAATGATTAGACTCTTCAAGCAGTCATGGTATAATCCAAAGTTCAGGGTCATTGCAGAAAGCCTTTGTCAGAGGTGCGTGATCTGTAAGCAGCAAAATTCCGGCAGAAAGACAGTTGTAAGTTGGGGACGCATAGGGAGAGCAGGAGGTCCATTTACCCGGCTTCAGCTTGACTTCATTGAGCTTCCCCCGTGCAACGGGCTGAGATATGTACTGGTCATTGTCTGCTTGTTCTCTCGTTGGGTGGAAGCCTATCCCACGAGAAGGAACAACAGTCTCACGGTGGCCAAACTACTTTTGAGAGCACTGATCCCTAGATTTGGAATTCCAGTCACTTTGGAGACAGATAGAGGAACACACTTCAATAATGAGATAAATCGGCTAATTTGTGCAGCATTTAAAATTGAGCAGAAGCTGCATTGTGCCTATCGACCAGAAGCCTCTGGAGTAGTTGAACAATTGAATGGCACTATAAAATAAAGATTAGGGAAAGTGTGTGCATCCACATCACTGAAATGGCCTGACGCTTTACCCCTTGTACTGATGAGTCTAAGAAGTATTCCTGACAAAAAGACTGGATTGAGTCCTCATGAAATTCTCATGGGAAGAGCAATGAAACAAGCATATATACCAGCAAACAAACAAATGAGTATATCTGATGATCTAGTGCTTGACTATTGCAGAGGATTGGCTGAACTAGTACGTTCTGTGTCTCACCAGGTTGGAGAAGAAGCCACAACGATACATCGAAATCAAGCTCATGATCTGAATCCTGGTGAATGGGTTTTTATCAAGAAGCACATAAGGAAATCATGTTTTGACCCCAGGTGGCACGGACCTTATCAAATCATACTGGTGACGACAACGGCAGTGAAGTGTGCTGGCTTGCCAAATTGGATCCATGCAAGCCATACCAAATGAACCCTAGATCGACTTGAAAAACCAAAGGAGCAACAACTGGTGAAAGAAAAACAAAGACCAGTGCTCGAGGTGTGTGAAGCTGATGAATCTAGAGTGATAGATTCTGACGAACAACCAGATGGTGAACAGCCGAGCACAAGTCAAGTAGAGTGGGCGCAAGATTCCAGGGTTCGAGAGACTTCCTTTGAACCAGAAAGAAGCGAGTTTACTGTTGATCCAGAAGAAAGTGAACTCCCAGCAGAGCTTGAAACAGATGAGATTGTTCTTGATCCAGAAGGAAGTGAGTTTACAGTTGAAAGAGAAAGTATTGCCGAATCGGAAGAACCACAAGAGACTGAAACTCAGGAAGAACAACAATCAGAAATAAGAGCAAAAAAAAGAACTTGTGAAACAAATGCAGAAAATGACCAAGTGATCAAAGCAAAGAAACCCAGAAAGGATGAGAAGTTGCCAACTGGAGTGAAAAGACTGAAATACACTCTTGTGAAAAGAAGGTTAAGAAAGAGACCAGAACAAAGCAATGAGGTCTCAAGTCGGACAGAACAAGAAGAGTCAGGAAAAGAATTAGAACGAAAAACAAGAAGAGTGAGAATACCAAACAGAAAATTCAGAGCACCTGAATGGACCTACGTTATTCTAGAAGAAATTGAAAGTCCAGATCCAAGTGAAGAAAAAGATGAATCTGACTCAGAGCAAGTTGATGAAAACAAGCTAAGACCTCCTTAAAGAATTGTGACAAAAACTAAGGTGCAACCTTGTTGATTAAAAGAAAACCGAAACAAAGACTTGGAGAAAACTGAAGAAAAAGAATAAAAGAAGGGGGTAAAGACGAAAGCCTTGAAGTGTAGGATTACACTACTAATTTTCTTTTTTAAGATATATTTTTTAGCTTAGAATATTATAGGATTGGATAGATTTTTGTTATTTTTTCCTAAGAACAAAATGGCTGAAGCAGAAGTGACTGAACTTCCAAAATCTAGTCTAAAAAGGAGATGTATTAAAGCTTGCTTATGTAGTGTCTTAATGTTAACATTTATATGGTTAATATTAACTGTCCTTGTACCTATTCTAATGGTAACTAATAATGGAAACAATACTAATAACGTAACAAAAGAAAGAATGAGTGATGTCACTAATGAGATTCCTAATACTAACTTAGAACCGTTGGATGGAAGTATTCTCCATCATGATAAATCAATTAGTGATTTCTCGTTAAATGTCTTTACAAAATTACTCACCGAGTATATTGACACAAGGAATGTAAGTGATTGTTACGTGTGCATGCAATTACCTTCGTCTGTCTCAGAGGGGGTGACTTATCACCACCTTCCGTTAACCTATGGTGTGTCTTGCAGTATACTCACAAGCCTGTTTTACGTGACGGGAAAGCTCAAATACTATTTTTCTAATATAGATTTAGTATTTTCTGAAAGGTTTTGAGTGCTAAAAATGCGCGATATATGGGGGAATTTTTCCATATCACTAAAACTTTAGACATAGAATATGATTATAAGAATAATTTAACCTGTAGTTTGCGGGTAGAAGAGAACATTTTCGTAGAAATGGTAGAAGATAAAGTTTCAAAAAGAAGGCTGCTGAACAGAAGTCACGGGTACCACCATGGGATTTTAGGGAAGGAAGTTATGAAAAAGGCGAAGGGTATGCTGCAATGTCCCTGGACTGGTCACAGAAGGGAAACATTTGTTTGCTTAGAACGAAAACTAACTATAATAATTATTTTATTGGTTCTAGTGAATGTGAGCATACTTTCAAATCGCTGGAGGTTGGGGATTGAAAGGTGGAACTGATCCTGTTTTTCCAGGGATTTATTATGTGTGTGGTAAGAAAGCCTATTATAAGTTGCCTGCACATTGGTATGGTAGTTGTTATTTTGCCATTGTCTTCCCCAAGGTCTATCACATGGATCGAAACAGTCATAAACTGAATGAAGTAAAGCAAGGACTAACACGTAACAAAAGAACAAGCTTTTCAGAAATAGTAGGAGATATTTTTGGTGCACTGATACCCTCAGTTGGAGTCGTTCTGAATTCACATAAAATTTGAAAATTGTCTACAGTGGTTGATCGGTTATCTACAGATACCGCAGGTGGGTTCTTGATGATTGACACGGAAATGGTTGCAATCAGGTCAATGGTTTTGCAAAATTGACTTGCCCTTGATATATTATTGGCAAAAGAGGGTGGAGTCTGTGGAATGTTGAAAGTCCAACATTGCTGCACATATATCCCTGATAAAAGCAAAGGAATCGAGGGATATATAAAGAATATTACAAAATTACATGAAGATTTTACCCAACTGGAGGTTGATGGTGTTTGGGAGAGACTGAGTAAAAGTTTTTCCACTATAGGTAAATGGTTTTCTACCTTTGGAAGTAGTATATTAGGAAGAATAATAATACCAATTGTTTTAGTAGCATTAATAATCTAGTAATAATAACAACATATAAGTGTTGTAAGAGTAAGAACAAAAGAAAAGAAATGATAGAATCAAAGAATAAACGAAGAGCAAGAAAGAGAAAAAGAGAAGAAATAGAATTAGAAGAAATGCGAAGGGAGTACTATGACTTGATGAAAGATTTGGATGAGGGTGCCATAAAAAGAGAGAAGAATACAGAGATATAATTGATTAAAGATGGCACTCGGTATGGTAGGTATTTTATGATGGCTTCTTTAAGCCATCAGAGGGGGGAATTGATGGAGCAGGGTTCCGCGAAAATTAAACCTGCTCGGATTCGATACCCCCATAATACGTACTAACAGTAAATGGTTGTTGAAAACTAATGTACACCTCACACAAACATAAGGGACATTGCTTTGCGCATGTCTGAACTAACACGTAAACAAAATAATCTTGTAATAACATTTGTGATTTGGGAAAACGAGAAGGTTTGGATAAATAGGCCGCATTATGCTTCAGTAAATTGCATGTTGCATTCTGTTTACACTAACGAATAATGCCGCTTTTGCACAAAGCTTATGCTAGGTAACATTTATGGGGAATAGTGCAAAGTGGGTGGTAAACAGTGAAGGTTTCATTATCATATAATTAATATATGTTCATTTTTACTTACTTTAGTGTGCTAGATGAAGCAGCCATCTTTATAAAGTTGGCTAAAAAAGGGAAGGGGAAAGCACGAGGAACGAGGGTGAAGGCCAGAATGTCGAACGACTGCCAAAACCAGGGTCCAAGCATGGGACCGGAGAAACAGACTGTGGATGATGTTAAAGAAATGAATTAACTAGATAAACTTTGTATTATATGTAATAAAGTGAGAACGAACTGAGAACATTACCCTGGGAATGGACATGAACAATAGGGTAGTTGAAAGAAAAGTGAAGTCACTGTGGTGTGACAATGCCACCTCCCAAACCCACCAATCCCTTTGCAAGATGTAAAATTATTTGAAACAATTGTGGGATGGACATGGCAGTTTAAGGGTATAATTGGGGTGCCTTTGGGGGTGTGGTTAGAGCTTAGGCTGGCAGGAGAGAAAGAGGGGAGATGCGTCGCTGTCCGTTGGTTTATCGAGAGGCCTAGCTGTTCCTGACCTGTCCCTATCCTGTATTCTTTTCATCCTTTGTTTCCTGATCCTATCTCGGGGAACCCCATCATCCCTTAGGCCGAAGCATTGGTTTTCTTACAGACCAATAGGTTTGTATTTAGTCTAGTGTTGTTCTCAGAAAACTATTTTATGAATGTATTTTTGTCCCTGAACCTTTTGTCTCTCCACTTAGCCACTCCGTCAATGATATGTATTATTATTAGATGAAACTTTTGTCTCTTCATCTATCCCCTCAATTAGGTATATGATGTTTCGCATATATATTTTTGCTGAAACTTTTGTCTCTTACTCTATCCACTCCTTCATTGCATAAAGTCATTGTTATATTTAGATGAGGTTGTTTCCAATTGTGCTGCATATGTAAAATTTTCTCCTCATGTGAGGTTCAGTGTTTGTACTATGTAACCAAATGCAGTTGAGAATAATCCTTAACTTCTTGAGATAAAATTCATTATTAATTTTACCGAGAGTCTGTGATCATTTTATTAAATGATTGATAAGTTGGAAGTTAATCATTGCCATCAACTATTCAACTAATTGGTCCATCGACCAAGTAGAAGGAAAGTTGAGGATAAAAGTTAGTTGTGATGTCATAATTTGACCTATGAAAGGAAAATAATTTATCGTACATATAAATTGACCCCAGCGCATCCGGGATTTAGGGTGAATGTGTATGGGCCATTGTATCATTTATTTGATTTTTTTAACAATTTGATTATTTTCCAAAATATAACAATACAATCATGGTCAGGATATATAGGCAAGCAGGGGCTCACGTAATGAGTTTGACATGGCCGTGCCTATTAACGAGTGACATAGCCATAACAGATATATACAGTATTCCACTTTTCATTACAATGGCATCAAATGTCAACAAAACCATTAATAAGCATGTAAGTCATTGGCACCTAATTTGCGTAAAGGATAAAGTAGTGAATAACCCCGCCACACATTTAACAGTACTAACCAAATCTCCAACCTTCCCTCTTATCCCTCCCCGGCGTGTCACGCTTAACAATAATTATATCAACATCTAGAGTTATTGCAGGTGAGTACAGTAAAAGAAAACCGTATTAAGAGTCAGGGAAATCCCTCCGTGTCGGAAGCAGGGGAATCCATGAATGCAGAGGACTTATGCATCAATCTATGGAGTAGACATTAGTCAGGTCGAATCAGCGGGGACAACAGCCACAGGGTCCTTGTCCAGGTCAGTGTCTGGGATTTTCAGCAGTACTACTAAGTTTTCCCAAGCCCTCGCTGCCTCCAGAGCTTTCTCACTATTTGCCCGTTTAGCTAGTTGTAATCTAACGGTTCCTTCACATTCCGCCCATTTGAGGAGATCAGTCTTCCATCTCTTAACACTTGGGCCCTTCTTTGATTTCCAATGTGCTGTAATGTCTCTTTTTGCCAAGAGAAGGCCCAAATCCCAAAACTTGCTAGTGACTTTATTCTTAGATGTATGGGGGAACCAGTGCAGCAGACAGGAGCCTATAGTAGGTTCTAAAGCTCCATCAGTGATTTCATTCAGTAGTGTAACTACCTCCTCCCAATAAGTCTCCAGCTGGGGGCAATCCCACATCATGTGATGAAAAACCGCTTCCTCCATGGGACAACGCGGGCACATTGCCGAACTAGTATCAAAATATTTATTGATTTTGGCTGCGGTAAGGTACGCCCTGTGTAGGATATAAAAATGCACCAGTTGAAAGCGGGCATTTCTAGTACTTTTCCATGCTCGTTCAACTAGCTCAGCCCATACTTTCTCGGGAATCTCATCACCCAGGTCTTCCTCCCATTTTAGTCGCAATGTCGTTAATGGAGTCAATGTCTCTTGAGTCATACGCCTATAAAGGCAGGTGACTGCTTTAAAGGTTCCCGCCGCTGATACCACATATTGGCAGGCCATTGATATCTGTGGTTCAATCAACCCCTCCCTCCAATGTTTTTGAATGGCCGCAATGAGTGCCGAGTGGAGCAAAAAATCACCGCGAGATAGGTTGTGCCGTTCCTGCAGCATAGCGAAGGGAAGCAAGGTATTATCCTCATATAAATACCCCATTGTAGTCAGTCCCTTCTCCTTCCAACTAGTCAGCGCATTCCAGTTGCCGCCATGCGGTAATGCAGTACACATGGCCAAGGGGATCTCAGGAGCATAAGGATGCACGATCCGCGCTCGCTTCTGACTCCTATTCCAACAGAGCCGGAACGTCCGCAATTCATAGGAAAGTGACTTAAGTTGTATTGGCAATTGCAAGATAATTTGGGATAGTGTCCGCCCGGAGGCCTGCCCCCCCTCATGTTCACCCAGTCCTCGAAATTCCAATGCTACTGCTTGGGTAAGCCACTGCAGTTGAGCCGCCGAATAAGTCTCAAGGTCAGGAACCGCCAGGCCACCCTCTGCCTTCGGGTCGCATTAGCACCGTCAGCGCCACCCTCCGTCTGCCAGTAGCCCAGAGAAACCCCGTAATAATAGTTTTAAGTTGTGTAAAAACCGTCGCTGGTATCCAAACAGGTAAGACTCTAAAATAATACAAAAATCTGGGGAGAGTCACCATCTTGAGCAGGGCCACTCGGCCGGCCACCGAGAGAGGCAGTGTACCCCAAAACTCAAGGTTGCTTTTAAGACCTCTGATGGCTCTACCCACATTACCCTCCAGTAAGTCAGTGTGTGTGTGTGATATATTCGGGTCCCCAGATATGTCAAACAACGATATTCCCATTGCACCCCATCTGTGACTTGAGGTCCACCATCCAATGAGGCAGTGGGCAACAGGCAGGACTTCGCCCAATTCACTTTGATTCCAGCTACAGTGCCAAGGTCATGGAGTAAGCGTTTTGCTCCAATGAGGGCATCGTCAGTATTAGCTAAAAACATGAGCAGGTCATCGGCATAGAGCGCAATATAGTGAGTTTGGCCATGTACGCGAAGCCCGGGATACCGCAGTCCCGTTCTGGCCTGGGCCGCTAGCGGCTCCATGGCCAGGGCAAACATTAGAGGGGAGAGTGGACAGCCCTGTCTCGTGCCACGACTCACAGTGCAGTCGGAGATCAATCCACCCATTTTGACCCTGACAGTGGAATGATTGTATAATAAAGCCGTCCAAGCCACAAAAGTATCCCCTAAGCCAAAACAGCGCATGACTTGAAATAAATAGGGCCATTCCAAGCTGTCAAACGCCTTCTCTATGTCTACCGCTAAGATGGTGGCGGACTCTTTCGATTAGGTGTCAGCTTCTAATATATGAAGCAGGCGTCTTATATTTATTGCCGTGTTCTTGGTCGGGATGAAACCCGCTTGATCTCTGTGTATTAGGTGAACCATGTGTGGCAGAAGCCGGGTTGCCAAGATCCGACTTAGAATCTTGTAATCGGTGGTTAGCATGGATAACAGGCGATAGGCAGTCCTATCTGAAGGTGGCTTCCCTTGTTTCAACAATGGGATAATAATCGCTTCGTGAGTTGTGATAGGCAGTTGTCCCGCTCGCTTTGCATCATTGTAAAGTGTCACTAACTTAGGAGCCAGGAGATCGATATAGGTAAGGTAAAACTCAATCGGCAGACCATCTGCTCCAGGAGTCTTATTGCGCGCCATATGTTTGATCGCTCCCCGTACTTCCCCAAGGGCAATATCTCGACCCAATAGTTCCGCCTGTGCTCTGTCCAGTTTTGGAAGATCTACCGCATTCACAAATTCCCCAATAGTCCCATCATTCAGAGTCACCTTACTCTGCTCTGATAAAGATCTGAATAGTAAGCAAGGAACTGATCATTAATAGCTTGTTGAGTTTAGCAAACTTCCCCAGTCGGGCTACAAAGTTCTAGTATGACCGTCCCTCGTCTGGCTGGATTGGCTAGCCAAGCCAGTAATGCTCCGTATTTGTCTTGTTCCGCGTAAGATATTGTTTATAATCAAAACAGCGCAATCTCTCGACCTGTGTAGCGACTGCCTCCCTTGCCTCTAGAAGGTCTTTCTGCTTATCGGGCTGCCCAGGCCGTTCCTGCTCCACTTCCCGCAATCGTTGGTCTGTACTTCTTGTAGTAACACCCTACGTACTTACACCCATTATGTTGGAAATGCAGTGTCCCCTCAAAACCATTTTAAAAGCATCCCATTCTACAGCGGACGATGATGCCGTCCCAGTATTCTCTAGAAAGTATTGGGCAACGCCAGTGCCCACCACTTCGCGAAAGACCTGATCTTCTAACAGCTCTGGATTCAATCGCCATGTGGGTATTTTAGGGCGCATGTGGGCCCAGTGTATCCGCAGAAGGAGCGGGTTATGGTCTGACAATGTCCTAGAGAGGTATTCACTATGTTTGACTTCTACACGGATATCTGGGGAACAGAGTACCGCATCTAGACGAACATGGAGCTCATGTAGAGCCAAAAAGAAGGAGTAGTCTCGGGTGGTGTGCCCTCCACATGTCAACCAACCCCCATCTAGGCTGCCAGTCCCTTCTAGCCTTGGAAATCTTGTGAATGGGTGCGTCAGGGAGAGGAGGATGAGATCGGTCCAGTAGTACATCAGGGATAGAGTTGAAGTACCCGCCCATAATCGCTGGTCCTGTTAGAAGTGGAGCCAGTTTCCCTGAGAGCTGTGTAAAAAATGCCGGCTGTTCTGTGTTGGGCGCAGAGACACTGCCCAGCACTATGTCTCTGCCATTTAGTCTCCCAGCGACCACCACATATCTCCCCTCCGGGTCCGTAAGTTGTTGTGTGGACTGGAAAGGAACCCCCGCCCGGATACATATCAGTACCCCGCGCAAAGGCTGAATAAGTCGTATAAAAGACCTGACCCCTCCATCTACGTTGCAGGGCTAGTCCCTCTTGGCTTGTAATGTGTGTCTCCTGGAGGAAAGTGATGTGAACCCCTCTGCGCACTAAATATGTGTGAAGTTTGTCTCGTTGCACCATTGTATGCATGCCTCGAACATTCCACGAAATACATTTTAAATAAGTTAGAGATCCCATAATGTAACCGTACACATGGCCCTGTGAGTTTGTTTAAGGTGACACGCCGAAATCCAATAAACAACCCCTTAAAGAGAGAAAACCCCCAACTCCCCCTCCCCAGAACGGGTACTAAAACACCAGTCCCCATCCAAACTAACTATACACTCAGTGTCCTCTAGTAGCTACAGAGGAACAAGGGGGAACACAGCTGCAAGCCGACGCTGCCTTACAATGAAATCAATAACAATCTCAGCACCTATGCCCCCATTAACACAATGCCCCACATCCGGGGGCACACAGTAATATCTTAAAGCCCCCCCCCACCAACCCGTCACCCCAGCAGTGAGAGAGCAGCAATTCGGGGCAGGAGACCCAAAGGAGAAAGGGAGAGGAAAAAAAAAAACAGACAGGAAGGAAAAGGAAGAGTGAGACAGAACGAGAAAAGGGGGCAGAGGAGCAATCAAACAATTTCATCCGCAGTGCCCGGAGTGACATGCGGTAACTTAACACTGCCATCGCGGGATGTGTCCAAATCCGAACCACCGGAGGCCTTTTCCGATCCTGTTTCCACCTCTGATGGCGTCTTATGGCCCTGCAGCATCTCCGATACCGCCTGTAGTGCATTGGCCCTCTCTTTCTCCGTCTGGGAGGAACTATGTGTCCGCATAGATTTATGTTGTGCCGTTTCCACTGGTTCTTCTGTTGAGGTTGCCCTCCAGGAGAAGGCGTGTGACGTCGCTCCATCAGTTTGTGACCAGTTTTGTAAGTTTCAATCCAGTCCCATGCCTCCTTGGGGTCGTCGTAAAAGTGTGTCTTTCCATCCAACATGATCCGCAGTCGAGCCGGGAACATCAAGGAGTACTGAAGTCCTTCAACTCGTCGGGCGTTCTTGACTGCTAGAAAGGAGGTGCGACGCCGCTGGACCTCCAGTGTGTAGTCAGGAAATAACGACACTCTGTGGTTAACCACTGTATAGGGTCCAGACGTACGCGCTTTCTGCAGTAGGAAGTCCCTGTCTTTATAGTGGAGGAGTCTAGCCACCACCTGGCGAGGAGGTCTTCCCGGAGCCGGGGGTCGAGCGGGGACCCGGTGGGCTCTTTCCAGGGTATAAAACTGGGTTAATCCATCTGGCGCCACCACATCTCGAAGCCAATGTTCCAGGTATATGATCATGCTAGAGCCTTCTATCGCTTCTGGTAGGCCCAGGACTCTTATGTTGTTTCTACGATTACGTCCTTCAGCATCTTCAGCTCTTTTTTCCAATGACTGAACTCTGTGAGAAATATCCCCCATCTGGGCAGAGAGGGACTGCTGCGCCGGTGCCAGATCCGCTAGCGTCGTCTCAGTTTGTTTCACCCGTTCAGCCAGTTTGGTGTGCTCTGCTCGCAGAAGTCCCAGCCCCACTGCCACATTATTAATATCCTGATGTAATGTTTCCTTAGTGTCTGTTATAGCCTCCAAGATCTGGGCCAGTTGCTGCCGAACTAAGTTGTCAGGCAATGCCTCAGGTGGATCAGGTTGTCTGTGATCCGAAGCTGGGTTGTCCTGGTCCGGGGGAACCCCCATTTGTTTGCCCCTGGGCTTCCCCATGCCCGTGGTGGAGTAGCGCCACTCACCACGCACCAACGCCCAGTGATATCCTCCAGTGAAGTCGCCGGCCCAGATGGAGAGGGAAGCCCCTCACAACAAGGCAATATTAGTAGTCAGGCACTGCCCTTGTTGGTCCCAGTGACAATAACAAAGCTCCACTCAGCAGCGTCAAGCCTCCGCGGACAAAACAAAAGACAGTGGCAAGATGCACTCTGAGGACTTTTACATGTCCTCTCCCCAGGCACTAGCTTCGGCTGGTAATTGCTTCAGTGGGGATGGGCCGCAAGGACTTCCCCGGCAAAGCCGAGTCCCCGATAGCAACATGGCTCCTGTAATGAAGGCTGGTCAAGGTTTGCCTCCTCCACTAAGCGGCGGAGTCAAAATCGCTGAGGGTGCTTCCTTGGGTTCCACAACCCGCGATTCCTGATATGAAAAGGTCTACGGCACACAGGCGGGCAGAATCAACAATGGCCTCTTGACGCCCCAAAGAAGGCAGCATCGTCCACACCGGTAAGTCCCCGGTCCGTCATCACATGCGGGTCAGCCTCGCCCCCAATTTCCGCCCGTGGCAGGGGCCCCTCATCTCAGCAGCACAAGCGGGGGCTCAGGAGGCTCTAGGTAAGCGGGGAAGGGAGAGTCTCTGCCCGCAGCCACGGCGGCAAGATGGCGGCAGCACCAATACGCACTAGGTCAAGCATTGGCAGAATGCACCTGGGATTCTCTTCGAGGGGGGGGGTCACTGCAGTCTATGGGAAGCAGGCGCCGCCCCAGTATAAGGCTCTGCTCAGGCCCCAGGGCATCAGCCGATGCTGTATGCCGGTGCGTATGAGCTCTGATGCAGCTTTCCTGGCCCCACGCCGGAGGCACGCAATGTTCTAGGCCCCACGCCGGAGGCACGCAGCGTCAGGTAATATCGCCTACCTCAGTCCGCAATGCCGACCAGGTCCGGATCGCCACAGCTCCCGTTCCGTCACCTGGGCAAAGTAGACAGGTGCGTGGATCCGAGCAGACCGCCTACGTGCCAGCCGAGTGCTCCGGGAAAACTCACATCGCCATCTTGATTGCCTGTCGCCGGGGCTGCCCTCGTCTCCTGTCTCGTCGTTACAGCGCTACGAGCACACAGGGCCCAGGACTGGCGAGGTCCGATGTGCGCCCCCGGAACCGGGGCAACAGCACTTGTTCAGGATAATTGAATAGGCCGGCGCGGAGCTCAGAGCTCACACGTCCGCCGCCATCGGCTTGCAAGCCATGGGCCATTGTATCATGACGTATTGAGTATTGATCCCTGATAACTATTTGGATTAGCGCTGGATCAAGGGCGAATGGCGCGCTGAATGTCGCAGGAAAGCATGTAGTGCCTGCAGTAGGAGAAAACATTAAAGAAATTAGTGCTTACTGAATAAATAAGACTCCTGTGTAACAACAGAAGTAAAAGGGCCAGTTCATGGGAGTTTACAAATGAAGACAAGGCGGTACTAAGGAGGGACTAACAAGCCTATTATCAAATGAGAAGCCAGCATTTACGAAAGACAATGACAGTGCCTGGGCTTGTGCCAGGAGCACATTCCTTTCTGCTGACCAAAGGTCATCGAACAAGCTCAGATGACTGGATCAAAGACAAGACAGGCTCAGAGGGAAGAATAGCGGGAACAGATAACCATTTACTAACTCTGCAGTAGGTACTTTAACAGATATGAGTGGAGGTCATGTTCGACCGAAAAACTAAGAGGAACATCTTTCAAACTACCCTAATTGTATGCAAATGATTATCCTAAATTTTGGAAATGCATTCTGCGCTATTAACATGTTTGGAGGCATTTGTTTTTTTTTACTTTTCGAATGCTTCGTTAGGAAGATCTGCAAAGGGCAGGAGACGTGATTCACACACTCACCTACTACAGAATGCGCACGTACTGATCGCTATCCATTGAGATCTGAGACACAACGAGCTTGCAATGAAAATGAGGCGTCTGAAGAGTGTATGCAACTCTACGTTATACAGAGAAACAAGCATTGGCAAAGCCAATCAGTCGTGCATTGGCTGCAAGCCTTTTGGCTTTGCCGATGTTTGTTTTGTTTCGTCATTGCTTTTGCAACATTTTATTGTTGGGGGTGCTGCTGGCTCCCTCCAATATATATATATTTAAAAACGCTTACAAGTAAAAATATTTTTTAGCCTCAAAAAGCACACATTGCGAAAGAAGCCTCTGGCTTCCTGGAAACTACTTTGCGTGTGGATGTTTTTCTTGTGAAAGATCACCTACAGAGAAGTCAGCCAATGGCTGAAGTGGACTGGCTCGCTGCCACATGTTGTATGCTGTAGTGGGCTGAAGACAAACACCAATGACACAACAACAGACTAATAGGTGAAAAAAGGTTGGCTGAAAACCCCTATAAATATATTTATTACATATATATATATTTTTAGTAAAATCAGAAGGTCTTAGCTAACGCCAGACCTAAAAAGCTACAATGGATTTCTAAAGTGCAACCATGTCTTAAGGCCTACCTGCCGGTATCCATGTTATTTGCTCCCATCAGCTGCTTTATGTACAAGACAATCCATCTGCTTGAATTGGATGTCCTCCAATACAAAGGGCAAACATTACAGGAAGAGAAGAAACATCACAAACCTCTTGCCAATATGTATGCTTCGTAGACTGAAGACAACAGAACGTCTGACATCAACGAAGTAAAGGTCTCAAACCACCAATAAAGCAGAAAACCATGTTCAATGGAAGTGCCATTCTACGCATTCAATCTACCATACACCACGTGCGCTCATATATAAATGCCTGATGGCCAACGCCCTTCCATCATTCATGCCCATGAGTTTCTAAAGCATCAGAGGCTGCCCCTTAGTGCAACACCCCCTCAGATAAGCTCTTCAATACTGTAAATAAACATAAAATGAAATTCCGAAGCTCTGCAGGCTGGTGAAAACACACTTGCCTGGCAAGCATGTGTGGGAGTACCCTCTTCTAGCAATGTGTGGGAGTAATGCTTTCAAAGAACGATCTCCATTTGAGCATGCAAAAGTGTGAAGCGACGCTTGGGATAATGTATGTGTGGGAAGCCACACCTCCCTGCTTGAAAGTATGCAGCCAACTAAGTGCTCTCCAAGTCGCTCACGTGACTGGTAACTCTTAACCGTCATTCATTGCACTTTTACTGCGTACTGCCCAGAAGGTAACACCTGGTCCGGTAAAACCTCGCCGTCTTCCTCACATCTGTGACCGGAGAAAACAGGCTCTGCAACACATAGGGGCATATTCTCAAGGACTTATCGCCGATTTATCGGCACTTTAGCGCCGCAAAAGTGGCAATAGATTTGTCGCCCTATTCTCAAGCTGGTGCAAACTGCAGATATCGCCAGTTTCCCAGCGATAGCTGCCGCAAAAAACATCGCCACGGATGAGAGCGACAACTAACGCTAATGATATGCAGAGTAGGCGTTCCCGTGCAAAAACACACAAAAACACCACTCCGCGATATTCTCAACGACCAGCCAGATCTGCGAAGCGATCCAAAAACAGGCGATATGGCGCGTTAGCAGCAGGGATTTAACACCTGCCTTTTACTGGTGTTAAGCAGGACGACACCCTGCAGTATGAAAGGGAGCCCAGCCCAGAGCCACATCTGAAGACCAACACATGTCATGGAGCTACTGATCATGCAGCTCGGAGACCCAAGATGTCCACAACACACCCCCCCCCCAGGTCCCCCCCTCTGGACCAACCCCCGCGGACTACCACCTAGGCAGCGCAGAAGAAGACAGCGGACGTTCCCAAAATGCACCAGCTTCAGACACTTAACGCCAGAGGATGCCATTGCCCACTACAGGCACAAAAGGACAACCATCCTCCGCATCCTGACCCACATTGCCCACAGGCTGACGGTACCAACACAGCGGAGAACCAACATCACTCCGCAGACAAAGCTGCTGGCTGTGCTGCACCTGTTGGCCTCTGGTACCTCCCAACCAACAACTGCCAGAGTCGGAGGAGTCTCACAGCCAGCCCTATCAAAGTTCCCCACACCTGTCTTGGATGCATGTCCACAAAAGCAACAGCGGGCCCCTGTATCCGCACCACACGCTAGTTCCAATTCCTAGTGCTCCTGCGCAACCAACCCCAATGCCAGCCGTTGCTTGACGCCTCTGTGCTCCAGATCCAAGATTGTAGTTACTGAAATGGGGGTGCGCCAGTCATGAAGTCCAGTAGTCAACAGTAGTGGAAAAACAGTTCTTTATTACAAATACATAAATCTACAATACGAAAAGATCAGCCAACGTGTGGATTCAATCAACTGCATATGTTGCGGGAACTCCCCAATACAATTCCATATTCCTAAAGTCAGTATTCAGAAACCTGTTGGATAAATGGTGACAATGGTCAAGCGTCCGTATAGTCACAAACGTAATCTGTTACAGTGTATTGCACTTGGACAAACCGGAATGCTAACAGGCATGATAAATCCTGCATCAAAAGACCGTAACAGAAGTTCGTGTGGTCGTAACCTTCGTAGGAAAGAAAAGGAAGGTTACGACCACACGAACTACTGTTACGGTCTTATTATGCAGGATTTAACATACCTGTAAGCATCACGGTTTGTATCAGCTTGATACCCCTGCACCTTCACTTCCCCCACACTGCGCAGGAACAGCTGGAGACCAAGCAAGGGAACTACGCCATAGCTGGCTCCCGCACGTGTTGGGGGCAATTGACTGCACACATGTACTACTTGTGCCCCCTGCCGACACTGCACACAATAACCGCAACAGAAACCACACGCATTCCAACAATGTGCAGGCAAAAGTGGACCACCCGGGCCTGTTCACGAATGTCGTCGCAAACTTCCCAGGCAGTGTGGAAGACCTTGGACATGTAGCTTTGTCGTCCCCCCGTAAGCGTGAGCGGAGTGGCCTTGGCCGGCGTATGTCGTGAATAAATAGCCCGGGGCTATGGGCGTGGTTCAGTTCCAGGGATGGCCACCAAAGTAACTACTGCGTGTCTCTGTGTCCGCCATATCCTGTCCATAGGCCTACACACACGTGGCCGACCACCTCCAACGGCCATATTTACATTGGAGACGAGGTGGCTACGTCCCAAGCCAACCCGCGCACATCTCGTCATTGCATGCAGGGTCGTGTCTGCCAGGGTGGTGCCCACCACCCAGCCACGAGGCCACCACCGTGACCGGTGGTGCCTGCGCGATCCTGTGTGCCTGCTGCACCCCAGCCCTGGTCCCCAGACCGGTCCGCCGCCCAGCGATGACTGGCCGCCCCTGCGCACCCAGGCCTCAATGCTCGCCTGCCGCCACCGGCGTGTCTCCAAGAGGGCCCACCACGTGCCGGTGCAACCTCCTCAGCCGATCGCTGGATTCCACGTCACAGGCCCCCAGCGCACCCTGCGGCACTGCACTGTGGAGTCATGTGTGTGCTGACTGCTGCCTTCGATGTACACTGCGGTCCAGCAGGGCTCTCAATCCAAATCGAATCTTGATTGGCAGGACGGCGTATCGAGGTTTATGCATCATCGCAGGCTGCACACCCGCTCAGCTCTTCAGGTGCCCCTACCTTAGTGCACCGCAAGTCACCGTCCCGTGGCAGTAGGCCCGTGCAGGCCGCAGTGCATCGGGTGCCAAAAACTCTGTGCAACGCAAGTCATCGTCCCGTGGCGGTAGGCCCGTGCCGTCCGCAGTGCATCGGGTGCCACCAACTCTGTGCAACGCAAGTCATCGTCCCGTGGCGGTAGGCCCGTGCTGGCTGCAGTGCATCGGGTGCCACCAACTCTGTGCAACGCAAGTCATCGTCCCATGGTGGTAGGCCCGTGCCGGCCGCAGTGCATCGGGTGCCATTAACCCAGTGCGCCATAAGTCATGGCCCCTTCATGATTGAGTCTTGAAGGAGCAAGGTAAATGAGAAAATTTGTGAAAGCCCCTAATATTAACATTAATAATTAATACAATTGTTCGTTTCAGTGAGTAACCAACACCGTATGTTTCTTTATAAGTGTTCTGGGTAACATGCTGTATCTGTGCAAACTAATCTACTTACAATTGTTAATGTAAATAACACTAACATAATAATTTGCGTACTAATTAGAATAATATTGCATGACTTGTGCTTCATAGTAAAGTGTATTGTGGCAAAACAAAGTGGTTGGTAAGTAAGAAATAGCTTTATATGTCGCTTTTTGCTAGGTAATACCTAACTGGGGTACGTAGAATGACGGGAGGGAAACGAAAAGGCTTATTTTCTTTATTCTTAACTATTTTCTGTTTATTTCTATGCTAGTTTGCTCAGGCCTGTTAGGCCGTGCTGTAAAAATGGCTGCTGAGGCAAACAAGTTAGAGGGCGCAGGCGCAAGATGGCTTCCAAGCGGAAGAAAAAGCTGTGAGCGCATGCATCACGTGGTCATTTCCAAAGCCTAGGATGGAAGCGGGATCAAGGTTGTGATGACCTTATTATACAAGCGTGCCAAGGGGACTCAGCGAGAGACTGTGAGAACCTGAACTGAATCCGTGAATTGACAATGAACTGTTTAAATAAAGTATCAGAAAGAAGATACAAATAAAATCTTTCAATTGGATTGGTAATGTCCTGAACCCGTGTGAAAGGACAAAGTTATGAACATTCCCTGAAACTGGTGTGAACAAGGAGGACACAAATGAGATGTATGCCACCCCTCAAATGGACCAATTAGAGTGAATCTCGCCCCCAAAAACGTAACATTTCTGTTTAGTAAGCTAGTATTAGGGTATAAGAGGACCTACTCTTAAGTAGGAGGAGCGCTGCTGTTTTCATTTTTCTATTGAGCACTGGACGCAGATGCTGGAGAAATTGCTGCTAATTTCTTTATAGGACTTTATATTTTAATATGATTAATCTTTTATTCTAAAGTTCTGATTGAAAAAGAACGAGATTGTGGCGGAAAACCTATATAGGTGGTCTGTCGAGGAGGCCTGTTTAGCAGGATAGACAGTCAGTTCTGGGAGTTCTATACTTGGATCAGAATTTAACCGCTGTGACGAACTTTATTCTTCCATCTAAAAGGGTATGCACTGCAATTTCAATTTATTCTTATAATGATAACAATGTATTGATTTGATTAATAAAACTGAATTTATTCATGTTTATAAAATTAGATAAACAATATTATAATTAAATTTATGAGTCTGTGGTTCTTTAGCTCAATAATAAATGTAAATGCCTAATGAAGTTATAGTGATTGAGCTGGTCTTAATCACCATCAACTGATTCCTACTAGTTGGTCCATCGACCAATGAGCGGAATATCTGGGAAAGTTGAGAATTGTCATGTTGATTTAAAAGGTATCCCGTCTCCTTCCAGCAAGTCATTAACTTTTCTCCTAAATAAAAGTAGATGTGTTCCAGGGAATATATGAGAGAGTGAAAGTTTATGCGGTGTTATGGGCCCCACCGTCATATTGGTACAGTTGTGAAAAGGAATGGTTTTTCAACCTGGACTTCAATGATTAAAGGAGAAGAAATGTTATTAATAGCGCTGGATCAGGTTTCTTGGTAGCAGAGTTATGGTTACTATAGATTAGTTTGGTGATTATTGATTATTGTTATTTTATGTCTAACACTTTATGTTGAGTTCGTGTTGCGTTTTATGTTGTCAATTGTTTTAAAGACTTCCGGGAAGTAGGAAGTTGGTTGCCCTGTATGCAGGCAGGAAAATGTGTGACAAGTGAAGTCGCACAGTGCATTGTCTGATTTCAAAGTGGTAACATCGTCGTGTGTTATCTTTAGGGAAAATTTCCGTATAAAAGGTATGTGAGTAAAATAGCAACCGGTTTTCTTGTGAAACTCTGGCCTTAATTCTCAGGAGCAGTGTAGTCTCCAAATGTGTTTTATCCCCAGAGAAACGGGTTTACCCCTTGCTTGAAAGAAGGGTAAGGTAGAGGGAAGTGCTACCCTTATCGAACAAAACTGTATTCTTGCGAGATAGAATAAGACTATCACTTTGTTAGCAAAATCAGACAATGGAAATATGTTTTTAATGTTGTAACTAACTAAGAACAGTTGAAAATAATTTGCCGATAAAATTTTGTAAAGGAGGGGTCAGGAGCAGAACTGACGTCGACAAAGAATTGGTCAGTGCACTGGTTATACTGAAGACGCCCTGATTGGTGCGTTGATGTGAGTCGCGCTAGGATAGGTTGGATAAGCAGTGACGTAGAAGCTTCGGATTGGTGCGTTGGTGTGAGTCGCGCTGTGATAGGTCCGAATAGCACATAGAGAACAGAGTTGTGTTGTGAAGTTTTAAAAGAAGGAAATCGTGAAATATGGCTTATTATGAGTATGGTAGAGAGAAAACGTCATGGATGGCGAAAATTAAGAACTTTTTTAAGAAAGACAAAAAGGTAGTGACTAGAGAGGGACAAGTAATTCCTCCTCGAAATCACCAGCTTCACATATGATGCTGAAATACGGATATCATACCTGCATATGGTTAGAAAATTGGACCAAATATACTCAAAATGATGGAGTATTAGCTTTTACCGAGAATGGTTCATTTAGCGTAGTTGTACTTCGGAATTTGAGAGAGAAAATGACAAAGCTTGAGCCTAAACCTAGACCGACACAGTTTGAAGCGTGAAGTGAATGGGAAGATGAGATGTATGAACGAGAAAGATTCAGAGGAGTAAAGAATCATGAATTTGTTCCTGGAAGGTTGTGGGGAGTGAATCACGAGGACAGAATAAAGCGTTGGAGATATGCTAATATGACAGGAGGTTTGTTTCCAGCTTTTACAGTTGAAGAAGAAGCAAGGAGAAAGTGTACAGAGAAAAAGAAACATTTAATTACCGAAAGGTACGGGTATGGTGGTAGCGAGACAGAGGATGAATTGCTGGAAGATAGTTTAAACAGAAACCCACCCCCATACCAACAGAATTCTGCGGTGGTGACACCTAATGCACCGCCGATGGAAACTGGGAGGAATAAAAGTCCAGAACGAAGATACGAAACAAATAGGTCAAAAGAACAGTTGAAAACCCCACAAAGCGGAAAGGTTGAAAGTGACAATACAACCGAATTAGCAAAAACCACGAGAGAATTGACTGAGAGAATAAGAGAGTTAACAATGAATATGGAAGCCGTAACCGTACCAGTAACAATAGGTCCAGTAATACCAGTTTTTGAGAATCAGAAAATAGATGAACATTCTTTAGTCATTCCCATGAGTTCAAATTTGCAAAGAAGGAATGGAACTAGAAAATGAAGAAGCGAGAAAATTGGTTAGTTCATATAGACCAAGCCCACCTACTAATTTGACAGTAAATGAGAGTGAATTTAGGAGGATTCCTATGGGAACTGAGTCTGCCTCAGAAACACCAGAGAGAAGTAGAAATTGGGTAGAACTAAATAGTACACCTGTGGGTCCAACTCCAGATTAATTAAATGAATGGATGAAAACCTTGCAAAAGAAAGAGACAGAACCAAAACCACTTGATGTAATTAGGCTAAAGATAGACATGGAAGAGTTAATTTTAGGGACTATTGGTACAGAAAAATTAAAAACATACCAGGACGATGAGATAATGTTTTTCTGTAAAAGTATTACATGGAGAGCTAGAAATTTGCATGATAAATTAGAAGAGACAGCGAGTGAACTAGGAGTAGAATTTATAAAAGTGAGAAGTTTACAGAAACCATATAGGGTAGATTTTTCTGAGAAAGATATAGAAAATTTAAATACATCAGGACGGTTAACCCAAATAAAAGAATTGATTGTGTTGTTGAGAAAATGGGGTGATGTGGACAGATGGAGAAGCAGGTGGACAAAAAGAAATGAGAAAACTACCGATAAAGCATCTTTGGCTTTTGCGGTGACAGACAAAGAACCAATTGTAAGGGAGTATCCGATGAGGGAATCTCCAGGAGGTAGTTATGTGCATGTCCCTTGGTCCAGACAAGATATACTGTCATTTACAAATGACTTCCCAAAATTAAGAGGAAAGCCAGTAGAATGGTACAGACAAGTGGAAAGGTTTGTCAAGGTTACCAAAGTATTGTGGGTAGATTTAGACGGATTATTTGACATTGTGGTACCAGCTGATTTATGGACAGAGTGTAAGATTACCATTGATTGGCCAACTGTAGAATACCCAAGAGACGCAAAAACAGGAGCGCCAGGACCAGAAGTTATGAGGAAATACGACCAAGTTATTACCTTTTTGAAAAATAAAATTCCACCCAAAGAAACAGATTGGGTAAAAATAGATAGAACCACGCAAGAGAGTAAGGAATCTGTACATGCCTACTATGAGAGGCTACTTCTGGTTTTTAAACAGTATAGTGGCTATGAGACTTTAAATGAGAAGGATATGAGTCATTTTGTATATAGATTTGTTTATGGGTTAAAACCAGAGATAAGTGAAATGATAAAACAGCATATGATTTGTTGGCAGAACAGCACAGTAGATGAAGTGCTGAGGTATGCTAAATATTGTAGCGATAACATTGAGTGTAGACAGCGGAAATTAAAAGAGAAAGCAATGTGGGCACAAGTGAAAGTTGCAGAAAAACAAGAAGCTCAACTGAATAATCAAGTTAGTGAGGCAGGACAAACTAAATTCAAACCGAATATAGGTAAAGGCAAAGGCCAAATGAGCATAGAGGAAGCAAAGAAAAAGTGGCCATGCCACAACTGCGGAAAGTTAGGGCATTGGAGAAACGAGTGTAAATTACCTCCAAAAGCTAATACAGAAAATCAACTGTTAAATCCACAGGTGCAGAGTGAGGTGAGTTACCAACAGCTGCAGCAACTGCAGGTAGTTACTCAGCAGAATCAGGTGCCTCAACCACCACTTCCCAAGAGTATAAATCCACAGAGATACAGTGCAGAAACAGGATTCTACGGAGGAGAGCAGGTAACACAATTGCCGCGCGCAGCAGCAATCTCGCAATATTGGTTACGACAGGATGGGAATGAGTCGGATGAAAGTTTATGACGGTGCCTAGGAGAGGAGGAAGAGTGCGTGCTTGGCGCAACTCTAGAGGTAGATCAAGCAGGTCCATTTGTGGACGGAGAAGTGAATGGTGCAAATGTAACATTCCTTGTGGACACTGGAGCTACCGGTTCTACTGTTAGATCAGTGGAAATTCCAAACCTTCCTCTCTCAGGTGAACATATCCAAGTTGTTGGTGTTTCAAATCAGCAAATTAAGGCACCTCTTACCAAATTAGTAGAGGTAAAGATTGGACCATTCAGAGAAATGCACCGATTTGTGGTGTGTGATTGCAGTCCTGTGAAATTGCTAGGACGCGATCTACTTTGCAAAATGAATTGCACCATCTATTGTACTCCAGATGGGATTGCATTTCAGACCCCTGATGAAGATGTACTGTATAAAATGACAATGGTGAATTTAGAGTCAGAAGTGAATGATTTATTTCCTGTGTTTGATGTAGAGAAAATCCCAATTGAGCTAAAAGAAACAGTAAAACAAGAAGTGTGGGATTTTACGGGCGAAGATATAGGGTTAATGAAAAGAGTAGACCCTGTTAAAATCTCCGTTAAAGAAGGAACAAGCTACCCAAATACTCCACAGTATAAATTAACGCCAGAAATAATTGAAGGAATAACACCTGTAATAAACAAAATGATTGAACAAGGAATTCTGAAAGAAATAATGAGCAGTCCATGTAATTCGCCTATAATGGGACTGAAAAAGCCGAACGGAACATATAGAATAGTACAAGATTTAAGAAAAATCAATAAAATTGTTGTTCCTTGTTGTCCAATTGTACCGAACCCTGCAGTGATTCTATACCAGATTACACATGAAGCAGAATGGTACACCGTCTTTGATTTGTGTCACACATTTTTCTCTATCCCATTACATTCAGATAGTCGGCCATTATTTTCGTTCAGGTTCGGAGAGCGTATTTTGGCATGGTGCCGAATTCCTCAGGGGTACACAGAAAGCCCCTCGATCTTTAATCAGATTTTAAAGAAATCATTGGAAGATTTGAAAATGCCCGAAAAATCTGTGATGGTTCAGTACATTGATGACCTATTGGTGGCATCAAAAAGAAAGGAAGCATGTGTTATTGACACAATTGCCTTGCTGAACCATTTAGCAAAAGGAGGACATAAAGTATCCCCATCAAAATTACAGTTTTGTCAACAAGAAGTACAATACTTAGGTCATAAGATTGAAAAGAGAGTGCGAAAAGTAACGACTGAGAGAATAAAAATAATTCAAGGAATGAGAGCTCCAATGACACAAAGAGAGGTAAGAATGTTTCTGGGAATGGTTGGATATTGTCGACAATGGATAAGTGGATTTTCACTAATTGCAAAACCATTACAGCGATTGACAAAGAAGGATGTTAAAGATCCCTTTGAATTGAATGATGAGGAAATGAAAGCGTTCAGAGAATTAAAAAGGAAACTGTGTGAAGCTCCGGCACTGGGAATGCCTGACTATGAAAAAGAGTTTGAGCTGTATTGTAGTGAAAGAGATGGGTGTGCGCTTTCAGTTTTAGTCCCGAGACATGGGAACATGAAAAGACCTATTGCATATTTTTCAGCTGTTTTAGACCCAGTAGCAAAAGCGTTGCCTGGATGTCTGAAAGCAGTAGCTGCTACTTGTGTGAGTCT
This sequence comes from Calotriton arnoldi, assembly GCA_963921515.1. Lineage (NCBI taxonomy): Eukaryota > Metazoa > Chordata > Amphibia > Caudata > Salamandridae > Calotriton > Calotriton arnoldi. Next base: position 3,759,834 of record CAWUFW010000243.1, read on the forward strand.
GGAACAGATTGAAGGCATTGTGATGGGATATCCATTGAGAGTATATGTTCCTCATTCTGTGGAAATTCTTTTAACAAGAACCAAAACTCAATACATGACACATAGTCGGCTGACTAGGTATGAAAAAGTGATTCTAAGTGCAGACAATGTAACCATTGACAGATGCACAAATGTAAATCCTTCAACATCATTGCCAGATGAGGAGAGTGCGATAGTTGTGGATGAAGTTGACCATGATTGCTTGAATGTACTCGAGTATTGCACAAAGCCGCGACCTGATATTAGAGAGGAGCCTTTAAAAGAATCAGATTATGTACTGTTTGTGGATGGCTCATGTCTGAGAACAAGTGAAGGAATCTTGAGTGCGGCATATGCAGTATGTACAGTAGCTGCCGTAATGGAAGCATCTTGTTTGAGAGGAATACGTTCTGCCCAAGTGGCTGAACTAGTTGCTCTAATTCAGGCGTGCAAATTGGGAAAGAATGTCCGAATCACAGTAATCACGGATAGCCAATATGGCTTCGGAGTGGTTCATGATTTTGGGCAGATCTGGTCCCAAAGGGGTTTCTTGACGTCTGCAGGAACACCAATTAGAAATGGTGAATTTGTGAAAAGGTTGCTCGAGGCGATACAGCTGCCTAAACAGATTGCGGTGGTAAAGTGCAATGCGCACAAAAATGGGGAAGACTACATAACTGTGGGCAATAAATTTGCCGACGAAATAGCTCAGTATTGTGCCAAAAATGTAGTCTCGTTGAACCGAAGCAGGGAAAGAGAGCATGTTTCGTGTCCTTTGCTTTTTACTAACCCTGTCGAGACATGGGATGAGGTGAGACAGTTGCAGGAAGCAGCAGATGATGAAGAAAAAGATAGCTGGATAAAAGCAGGATGCAGGAAAAGAGAGGAAAATGATGTTTGGGTTTACAGGGACGAAAGACCACTTATGCCTGATAGCATGATTTCTGACATGGCACGGATGTACCATGGACAAGCTCATATTGGAAGAGATGCAATGATCAGACTTTTTAGACAAACCTGGTATAACCCAACATTCAGAGCCATAGCTGAAAGTCTTTGTCAAAGATGTCTTATTTGTCAACAGATAAACCCAGGAAGGAAGACAGTAGTGAGTCTAGGAACAATAGGATGAGAGGGAGGTCCTTTCACGAGAATGCAGATGGATTTTATTGAAATGCCCCCAAGCAATAGACTAAGATATGTTCTTGTGATCGTCTGTTTGTTTTCTCGTTGGGTGGAAGCCTATTCGACCAGAAGGAATGATGGAATTACAGTAGCAAAACTCATGCTGCGAGAATTCATTCCAAGGTATGTGTGAGAAGTTGGCCTGGCATATGCTGTCCACTAATTATAGTGGGCACCTTGCACCAGTCCAAACAACCCCTTATTGGAGATAGGTTAAAGACAACCTTATTGAAAGCTATCCTAGTGGTAGCTATGGAGAGCAGCCTTCAGGCTAAGACTTGAAGGAATGTAAAGCAGCTTGTTTTACCAGTCTATAATCTCTTGAGTGATCAAATGAAAGAGCACCACACCAGGTATATATTCAAAATATATGTATTTATTGCTAAACACACCCCTCTAGTCTCTTTATGAGGCTAGAGTTTGAAATACATAAGTTAGAAGTTATTAAATCACAGTAATAGCACAAATACACGTTTGGGCCCTAGGGCGTACCAAACCATATACCAATAAAGTGGTATGCGAACCACGACTGAACTAGACACTAGGCCTAGAGCCTCTAGAAGTGCTTGGACCACAAGGAACCACCCAAGGTAGTGACACAGGGGACCCACGGGAGACGCGTGCAGTGTAAATACACAACCGCGATACGCCGTTGACTTCTATGGAGAAAGTCGGGATCGGGAAATTAGAGAAAAGGGACACTTAAAGAGGACTAGGACAAAACCCTTTGAGATCTAGGACTTTGAAGAGTCTCTACCCACGGGAGCACCGGAGTACTCGTGTTACCTCACCCAGGGAAGCCGGGTGCATAGGTGCCTTTCGGGGTCGGGTTTCGTCGTCGATTCGAATGGCGATCTGCTGCAAAGTGCTGCTGGCGGCCAAGAGAAAAGTGTCCGGGTGGATCCAAGAGTGGATCGGAGTTCTGAAGAACCTGAAAGCAGAGGGGACAGAGTCTGGGTCACTAGCCAGTGACCAGGAAGGCGATGGACAGATGCCCACCGATGTCGAGTGCTTCAGGTGCGTTGACGGTCGTCTTGACTCTTCAGCCACGAGGTCCAGGAGGCGTTGTCGGCGACCAGGAGCAGGATTCAGGCTGGTACACGATGTCTGTCGAGTGCTGAGGTGTCGGCGACCGGATTGGACCCAACAAGCCTTGGCAACGGCAAGTCTCGGTGAAGATGTAGATCGTCGATGGTGCAGACCAGCAAGGTCTGTGGAACTCACCCAGTGAGGGTAAGTGAGGACAGGCCTGGAGCAACGAGGATACCAAGTTAGAAAAAGATTGGCCTTCGTTAAGGGCTACTAGCCAACGGGCTAGTGACTGCGAAGGAGCCTCGTGACGCCGCACGTGGATCTGGCTTACAGGACACTCGTGGAGTGGGGGCCAGTGATCTTCGGTGCAGGTGGTGCTGGAGGCTAGGGCTACTCGGAGCCCAAAGCACGACTTCTTGGGAGACCCAGAAGAGGATGCACTTGCAAATGTGCTCGGTGTCCAGGGGTCACGGTCTCAAGTCACCCACGATAGCCACGGGCCTCAGCTTTGCTGGGGACTCAGGGTAGCCTCGGGGAAGTCTGAGAATCTACCTCTGGTGATGCGATGACTTCGGCGTCCGACGGGAGCTTCAGAAATGCGAACCGGACAGATGCTTCTTTGGTGCCTGCCAAGCAGGGAGTCACTCCTTGACCCCAAGGGAGATTCTTCTGTCCTCTAATCGTGAGTAGAGCGTCGAAGGTCCAGGATTCAGTTTCAGAGTTTCGTCCAGGGATAATCTAAAGTCCTAAGGACTGGGTTCCTATCTTTATACTAAAGATAGGGGTTGGACTACTCTGTGGCCCCACCTATGGGTGGGTCAGGGCAGAGGGTGGCTACACCCCTTTCCCTTTGTCCAGTTCGCACCAAAGCAGGGGCTGCAAGCCCCTGATCCGGTTTGAACTGGGGTATGCACAGGGACACCAAATGTGCCCCCAGTGCAGGACTTCAAAGCACCCGAAAGTGCTCCCGCCCAGCCCCAATACACATTATCCTGTCTGGGGAGGTGGTCACACCTCCCTGGGACAGAAACCTATTGTCCAGGCCTCCCCTGCCGGAGTTTCGTCCAGCAGCAGGAGGCCAGACTCGTGTCTGTGGCAGCAGCATCCATTTTGTGATGCCAGGGCTCTGGAAAGAAGTTACCGGACTAGTCAGAGTTAACATGTCTTTCCCTCTAGAAGGGTGGAATGCTACCCCGCCGCCAGGATTGGCGGGGGGTAGTATTCCAAGATGTTTGACACCAAACACGACATGTTTAGGTGCAGCCATTCCAAAGTTAGCATTTTACCGCGAGGATATAATGCGCTTAAGAGTATATGGTCAGGCTGCACTACAAACAGCATCAGAGATGGTCTCCGAACGCTGCAGAGGGGCCCTGCTCATGCAGGGGCACCCTCTCACATAGGAACCATGCACTCTGCCTTTAGGATTGATAAGGCCTGCCTTAGGAGTGACTTATAGGTTTATATGTGTGTATGTATTTAGTGATATAGGTAACCTATATCACAGTAAAGGGTGCATGCACCACCTTACCCAGGCTGCAGTAGCAGACCTGTGGTGTCAGTTTGGATGGCCTTCCAGGGGTGGCATAATACATGCTGCAGCCCCTGGCAGGCCTCTGAGGTACCTATGCCCTTGGTACATAGTATACCATATACTAGGGACTTATAAGGGCACTCCAGATTCCAATCAGTGATGTGCCTAAGGCACATGGAAACCATTTTAGAGAGGAAGCAGCTAGGCTGGGGTTCTGATTAGCAGGGCCCCAGCCAGACTAATGTCGAAAAACAGTGAAGCATCAGCAAAAAGTGGGGGTACCCATGTGAAGCAGATCCTACTCTCCTACACAACCCCCCAAACGTAGGGACATTAAACTAACCTTGCCCAGTTAAGTCTTCATGTTCTAAGTGGAAATACCTAGAGAGTCCATCTGCATTCGCATGGTTACTCCCAGGCCTATGTTCCACTGTAAAGTCCATCCCCTGTAGGGAAATGGACCACCTAAGCAGTTTGGGGTTTTCACCCTTCATTTGTTTTAGCCATAAGAGGGGCTTATGGTCTGTCTGAACCAGGAAGTGTGTACCAAACAAGTATGGCCTCAACTTCTTCAGAGCCCAGACCACAGCAAAGGCCTCCCTCTCTATGGCTGACCAACGTTTCTCTCTAGGGGTCAGCCTTCTGCTAATGAAAGCTACTGGCTGATCCTGACCTTCTTCATTCAATTGTGACAGTACAGCCCCTACCCCCAATTCAGATGCATCAGTTTGAACAATGAACTTTTTGGAGTAATCAGGACTCTGCAGAATTGGAGCAGTGCACATGGCCTGCTTGAGGTCATCAAATGCCTTTTGACAGCTAACTGTCCACTGAACCTTTTGGGCATTTTCTTAGAAGTTAAGTCATTCAGGGGTGTCACTATTGATCCATACCCCTTGACAAATCTCCTATAGTACCCAGTCAGGCCTAAGAAGGCTCTCACCTGAGTCTGGGTAGTGGGAGCAGTCCAGTCCATGATGGTCTGGATCTTGCTCTGCAAAGGTTGAACCTGGCCTCCACCCACAAGGTGGCCCAGGTACACAACCTGACTCTGCCCTATCTGGCACTTAGTGGCCTTGATAGTCAGGCCTGCCTTTTGCAGGGCCTGTAAAACATTCCTGAGGTGGACCAGGTGATCCTCCCAGGTGGAGCTAAAGACAGCAATATCATCTAGATATGCTGCACTATAGGCTTCAGTCCTGTGAGAACTGTATTCACCAACCTCTGGAAAGTGGCAGGTGCATTCTTCAGACCAAAGGGCATTACCACAAATTGATAATGCCCACTAGGGGTTGAGAATGCTGTTTTGGGCTTTGCAGTATCAGCTAGTCTGATCTGCCAGTAGCCAGCTGTTAGGTCAAATGTGCTGAGATATTTGGCAGAGGCCAAAGTATCTATGAGCTCATCTGCCCTGGGTATTGGATGGGCATCAGTCCTAGTGACTGCATTGAGACCCCTGTAGTCCACACAAAACCTCATCTCTCTTTTTCCACCACTGGTGTGAGGTTTCGGTACAAGGACCACTGGACTAGCCCAAGGGCTATCTGAGGGTTCAATAACTCCCAATTCCAACATTTTCTGGACTTCAGTCCTGATACAGTCCCTGACATGGTCAGGTTGCCTATAAATCTTGTTTTTAATAGGCAGACTGTCCCCAGTGTCCACTTCATGAGTGCACCAGGTGGTCTGACTGGGTGTCAGTGAAAACATATGTCTAAACTGATTGAGGACTTGCCTGCAATCAGTTTGTTGCTGGGTAGTGAGGCTGCCTGCCAAGGCTGCACCATCAACTGACCCATCGTCAGGGTTCTGTGAGAGCAGGTCAGGGAGTGGGTCACTCTCTTCCTCCTGCCCTTCATCAGTAGCCATGAGCAAGCCCATGTCTGCCCTGTCCACATATGGTTTTAACCTGTTGACATGGAGAACCCTGTGGGGACTCCTGGGTGTTCCTAGGTCCACTAAGTAAGTGACCTCACCCTTCTGCTCAACAATAGTGTGGGGTCCACTCCATTTGTCTTGGAGAGCTGCTGGGGCCACTGGCTCCAACACCCACACCTTCTGTCCTGGCTGGTAAACAGTCAGAACAGCCTTTTGGTCATGCCAGGCCTTTTGAAGTTCCTGGCTAGCCTCAAGGTTTTTGGTTGCCTTTTTCATGTACTCAGCCATCCTGGAGCGGAGACCAAGTACATAGTCCACTATATCTTGCTTTGGGGGCTTGAGAGGTAACTCCCATCCTTCCTTCACCAAGCACAGTGGACCCCTCACAGGGTGGCCAAACAGAAGTTCAAAAGGGCTGTAACCAACCCCTTCTGAGGCACCTCCCTATATGCGAATAAAGGCAGGGCAAGAGTATGTCCCATCTACGCCTAAGCTTTTCTGGGAGCCCTTTAATCATGCCCTTCAAGGTTTTGTTGAATCTCTCAACTAAACCATTGCATTGTGGGTGATAGGGTGTGGTGAACTTATAAGTCACTCCACACTCCTTCCACATTGCTTTTAAGTACCCAGACATGAAGTTAGCACCCCTGTCTGATACTACCTCCTTAGGAAAGCCCACTCTTGAGAAAATTCCCAGGAGGGCCCTTGCCACCACAGGTGCTGTAGTGGTCCTGAGGGGAATAGCTTCTGGGTACCTGGTGGCATGATCCACTACCACCAGGATAAACCTGTGCCCAGAGGCTGTTTGGGGATCCATGGGACCAACAATGTCAATCCCTACCCTTTCAAAGGGCACCCCCACCACAGGTAGTGGTATCAGGGGGCCTTTGTAGTGCCACCTGCTTTGCCACTGGCTTGGCAGGTTACACAGGAGCGACAAAACTCCTTACTGTCTTCAGACATGTGGGGCCAGTGAAAGTGAGGGACAATTCTGTCCCAAGTCTTGTTCTGGCCCAGGTGACCTGCTAAGGGAATATCATGGGCTAGGGTCAATAGGAAGCCCCTGAACTTCAGAGGTATAACCAACCTCCTGGTAGCACCAGGCTTGGGGTCTCTACTCTCTGAGTACAGGAGTCCATCATCCCAATACACTGTATGGGGACCACTAGCTTTCCCAGCAGCCTCAGCAGCAGCTTGCTGTCTGAGGGGTTCAAGGGAGGGGCAGCTCTGCTGCTCCTGGCTCAGATCTGCCCTAGAAGGTCCCCCTGTCCCCAAGAACTCAACCTGGTCAGGTTCAAGTTCCTCTGGGACAGTTCCTTCTTCAGGGCTGAGATCATCCCCCTCAAGGGACTGATCTTCCTCCTGAGCCAAGGGGAAGGCACTGCCTTAACCTACTACTCCTCCTCTTGGAAGGCACTTGGTCCATTCTTCCAGAATCCAAGGCCTGTTCAGTGCTAGACATTTTGGCTTGTGACCTGGTCACAGCAAACACATCTGCAGGGATCCCCAGCATTTCTGCATGGGTCCTGAGCTCCACTTCTGCCCAAGCAGAAGTCTCTAAGTCATTGCCAAGCAAGCATTCGACTGGTAGGTTTGCACTTACCACAACCTTCTTAAGGCCAGTTACCCCTCCCCAGGAGAAGTTAACAACTGCCAGAGTATGGTCTGTTCTGACATTGCTAGCATTGGTCACTTGGTACATCTCACCAAGCATAACTTGCCCAGGAAGCACAAGGTCTTGTGTCACCATTGTGACACTTGCCCCTGTGTCCCTAAATGCCAAAGCCTCACGTCCATTAATTAAAGGCTGTTGTCTGTACTTGCCCAGATTACTGGGACTCACAGTGGAGGTCACATCCATGCCTCCATCACAGACTAACACAGCCTGAGTCAGTTCTCTGACTAGGTCAGAGCCCAACTCAGTTCCCAGGGTGAACCCTACTAAACCCTTGGCTGGAGCACTCCCACCAACTGTACTAGGGGGAACAGGTGCCTTAGGGGCATTGGTGGGTGCTGGACTGGAGTCTTTGGACTTGGTGCAATCACTGGTCCAGTGGGTCTTTTGCTTACAGACCTTGCACCATGGTTTTCTTTGGCCTTTCCCTTTGGTAGACTGTGAATCCCCACCAGAAGAAGATTTTTGGGGGCCTGATGAAGACTTTTGATCTTTACCCTTCTCCCCACCCTTGTCAGAGTTCTTAGCATCTTGCTTCTTGGTTTCCCCACCTTGGTTCTGTACCTTCTGCTTCACCCTGGTTCTGACCCATTTGTCTGCCTTCTTTCCCAATTCTTGGGGAGAGGTCAGATCAGAGTCTACCAGGTATTGATGCAACAGCTGATTTTGACAGTTATTAAGAATCTGCTCCCTCATTATCAGATTGTACAATCCTGAGAAGTCACACACCTTACTGCCCATCAACCAGCCTTCCAGAGCCTTGGCAGAACAATCCACATAGTCTACCCAGTCTTGAGTCTGTGCTTTTTGGGTGTCTCTGAACTTCAACCTGTACTGTTCAGTGGTTAGGCCAAACCCATCAATAAGAGCACTCTTCAAGACCTTGTAATTATCAGCATCCTCCTCTCTAACAGTGAGGAGCTTATCTCTACCTTTGTCAGCAAAGGAGAGCCACAAGATTGCTGCCCACTGCTCCTGAGGGACCTTCTGTACCTTACAGGCCCTCTCTAATGCAGTTATCCATTTGTGGATATCATCCCCACTCTGGTAGGGAGGGACAATCTTGCTCAGGTTCCTATGGTCATAGGACCTTTCCCTGTCTCTAGGGACATGGCTGCCACCATGGGACTCTAGTCCCAACTTTCTTCTCTCTCTAAGGAGATCTAGGGATTCCCTATCTAAAGCCAATTGCTTTTTCTGATTTCCAGCTGAGTTTCCTCATACTGGACCAGTCTGTCTCTTCTCTCATGAGAGGATTCCCTCCTGTGAGAGGAGATAGAGCTCCCTATGGAGGTGCCAGAGTGGTTAGACTCCTGAGAAGGAGATCTAGACTTCCTGGGCACACTCTTAATCCTTCCTGGGGGGACAAAGAGGGCATCATTCTGATCATCCTCATCATCTTCCACAGGAGGGATTGGGTTATCCAGGTCAGGGTCATTGTCACCCTCCTGGCCAGTCTCAGAGGGGGGCTGGGGGTATTGGTACCCCTGGCCTCCTCCTCTTCCTCTGCCCCACCCTCAGCTCCTACCCCTTCAGTCCCCAAGGGCTTACTAAGGTCATAAGCCACCAACAACTCCTTGAGGTGTTGGGTGGTGGGGCTTTGGCCTGTCCTTAGTTTTCTCAAGTTACATAAAGCTCTCAATTCCAAGAATGGGAGTGTATCATACTTGGAGGGTGGAAGCTCAATGGCTTCCTGCAAGGATTCTTTAGATCCTACCCTTAAAGACATTACTAGTGTGGTGTGGTGTATGCACTACCTACTCTAGTGTGGCCTACTAAACTCTCTTGAGTTGTAGAAAGGGTTGTGCTATCCCTTAACACACAACTCTAAGTTCAGTAGAACTTACTGTATTCTAAGCTTAAATTATATGTACCTTAGGTACCTTTAGTGGTTTTCAGTTGATCAATTCAATTGAGATTATCTGGTAAAACAATAGCAAGCTGGAATCCCACACGCTGCACACCAATGTGAGAAGTTGGCCTGGCATATGCTGTCCACTAATTATAGTGGGCACCTTGCACCAGTCCAAACAACCCCTTATTGGAGATAGGTTAAAGACAACCTTATTGAAAGCTATCCTAGTGGTAGCTATGGAGAGCAGCCTTCAGGCTAAGTCTTGAAGGAATGTAAAGCAGCTTGTTTTACCAGTCTATAATCTCTTGAGTGATCAAATGAAAGAGCACCACACCAGGTATATATTCAAAATATATGTATTTATTGCTAAACACACCCCTCTAGTCTCTTTATGAGGCTAGAGTTCGAAATACATAAGTTAGAAGTTATTAAATCACAGTAATAGCACAAATACACGTTTGGGCCCTAGGGGCGTACCAAACCATATACCAATAAAGTGGTATGCGAACCACGACTGAACTAGACACTAGGCCTAGAGCCTCTAGAAGTGCTTGGACCACAAGGAACCACCCAAGGTAGTGACACAGGGGACCCACGGGAGACGCGTGCAGTGTAAATACACAACCGCGATACGCCGTTGACTTCTATGGAGAAAGTCGGGATCGGGAAATTAGAGAAAAGGGACACTTAAAAGAGGACTAGGACAAAACCCTTTGAGATCTAGGACTTTGAAGAGTCTCTACCCACGGGAGCACCGGAGTACTCGTGTTACCTCACCCAGGAAGCCGGGTGCATAGGTGCCTTTCGGGGTCGGGTTTCGTCGTCGATTCGAATGGCGATCTGCTGCAAAGTGCTGCTGGCGGCCAAGAGAAAAGTGTCCGGGTGGATCCAAGAGTGGATCGGAGTTCTGAAGAACCTGAAAGCAGAGGGGACAGAGTCTGGGTCACTAGCCAGTGACCAGGAAGGCGATGGACAGATGCCCACCGATGTCGAGTGCTTCAGGTGCGTTGACGGTCGTCTTGACTCTTCAGCCACGAGGTCCAGGAGGCGTTGTCGGCAACCAGGAGCAGGATTCAGGCTGGTACACGATGTCTGTCGAGTGCTGAGGTGTCGGCGACCGAATTGGACCCAACAAGCCTTGGCAACGGCAAGTCTTGGTGAAGATGTAGATCGTCGATCGTGCAGACCAGCAAGGACTGTGGAACTCACCCAGCGAGGGTAAGTGAGGGCAGGCCTGGAGCAACCAGGATGCCAAGTTAGAAAAGGATTGGCCTTCGTTAAGGGCTACTAGCCAACGGGCTAGCGACCGCGAAGGAGCCTCGTGACGCCGCACGTGGATCTGGCTTACAGGACACTCGTGGAGTGGGGGCCAGTGATCTTCGGTGCAGGTGGTGCTGGAGGCTAGGGCTACTCGGAGCCCAAAGCACGACTTCTTGGGAGACCCAGAAGAGGATGCACTTGCAAATGTGCTCGGTGTCCAGGGGTCACGGTCTCAAGTCACCCACGATAGCCACGGGCCTCAGCTTTGCTGGGGACTCAGGGTAGCCTCGGGGAAGTCTGAGAATCCACCTCTGGTGATGCGATGACTTCGGCGTCCGACAGGAGCTTCAGAAATGCGAACCGGACAGATGCTTCTTTGGTGCCTGCCAAGCAGGGAGTCACTCCTTGACCCCAAGGGAGATTCTTCTGTCCTCTAATCGTGAGTAGAGCATCGAAGGTCCAGGATTCAGTTTCAGAGTTTCGTCCAGGGATAATCTAAAGTCCTAAGGACTGGGTTCCTATCTTTATACTAAAGATAGGGGTTGGACTACTCTGTGGCCCCACCTATGGGTGGGTCAGGGCAGAGGGGTGGCTACACCCCTTTCCCTTTGTCCAGTTTGCGCCAAAGCAGGGGCTGCAAGCCCCTGATCCGGTTTGAACTGGGGTATGCACAGGGACACCAAATGTGCCCCCAGTGCAGGACTTCAAAGCACCCGAAAGTGCTCCCGCCCAGCCCCAATACACATTATCCTGTCTGGGGAGGTGGTCACACCTCCCTGGGACAGGAAACCTATTGTCCAGGCCTCCCCTGCCGGAGTTTCGTCCAGCAGCAGGAGGCCAGACTCGTGTCTGTGGCAGCAGCATCCATTTTGTGATGCCAGGGCTCTGGAAAGAAGTTACCGGACTAGTCAGAGTTAACATGTCTTTCCCTCTAGAAGGGTGGAATGCTACCCCCGCCGCCAGGATTGGCGGGGGGTAGTATTCCAAGATGTTTGACACCAAACACGACATGTTTAGGTGCAGCCATTCCAAAGTTAGCATTTTACCGCGAGGATATAATGCGCTTAAGAGTATATGGTCAGGCTGCACTACAAACAGCATCAGAGATGGTCTCCGAACGCTGCAGAGGGGCCCTGCTCATGCAGGGGCACCCTCTCACATAGGAACCATGCACTCTGCCTTTAGGATTGATAAGGCCTGCCTTAGGAGTGACTTATAGGTTTATATGTGTGTATGTATTTAGTGATATAGGTAACCTATATCACAGTAAGGGGTGCATGCACCACCTTACCCAGGCTGCAGTAGCAGACCTGTGGTGTCAGTTTGGATGGCCTTCCAGGGGTGGCATAATACATGCTGCAGCCCCTGGCAGGCCTCTGAGGTACCTATGCCCTTGGTACATAGTATACCATATACTAGGGACTTATAAGGGCACTCCAGATTCCAATCAGTGATGTGCCTAAGGCACATGGAAACCATTTTAGAGAGGAAGCAGCTAGGCTGGGGTTCTGATAAGCAGGGCCCCAGCCAGACTAATGTCGAAAAACAGTGAAGCATCAGCAAAAAGTGGGGGTACCCATGTGAAGCAGATCCTACTCTCCTACAGTATGGTTTTCCAGTAACGATTGAAACAGATAGAGGAACACATTTTCAGAACGAATTAATTCAATTGATCTGTGAAGCACTTGGTATTAAACAGAAACTGCACTGTGCATACAGACCAGAGGCTTCTGGAGTAGTAGAGCAAGTGAATGGAACAATAAAAAACAGGTTAGGGAAAATGTGTCAAGCCACAGGACTCAAATGGCCAGATGCCTTGCCGTTGGTCTTAATGACCATCAGAAGCATACCTGAAAGAAAGACAGGTCTGATTCCCCACGAAATAATCATGGGACGAGCAATGAGACAAGCACATGTACCTGTCAACAAACTGCTGACTATAACTGATGATCTCGTGTTGGATTATTGCAAATGATTGGCTGATGTGGTACGTTCTGTGTTTCATCAGGTTGGACCGGATGCGACCACTCTTGAAAGAAAACCAGCTCATGATTTGAATCCAGGAGATTGGGTCCGCATAAAAGTCCACAGGAGAAGAAACTGTTTGGTTCCCCGCTGGGACCAACCACGACAAGTGATCCTGATAACAACAACTGCAGTCAAATGTGCAGGAGTAAAACACTGGGTACATGCCAGCCACACCATCAGAGTTCCAGATCCTGAAGCTCGACCTGTAAGTCGACATCTGGAAATATCCGATACCAGTTCAGCATCTGAAGCGGAAGATGAACGAATAGGGCTCCAGAATCTGAAGATCGACCTGTAAGTCGACATCTGGAAATATCAGAGACAAGTTCAGCATCTGATACAGATCTGTCAGATTGTGATGAAAATCTGAAAAGAGATTGGGAAATTGATATCATAAAAGAAGAAACTGAGCAAAAAGACGGCAATAGTGAGCAACCAAGTACAAGTTATGGTAAGGATCCTTCAGAAATTATTTTAATAGATGAAGAAGGGATAGCTTCAAGTAGAAAGTTTGAAGAATCGGAAGACTCCCGAGGAGAAATTGGGATAGATCGGCGAATAAAGGAACAGGGAAATATAGAAATAGATAGAGAGGTCGACACAGATTCGGAAGAACCCCGAGGAGGGACAGAAATAGGCAATCAAAGAAAAACACAAGGAGGATCAGAACTAGGTGTAAGAAGTGAAATCATAAAGTTGAAGATAAGAGACAATAAAGAAAGGTCTGAAACAGAATCAGAAGAAAGTGGAGAAGAAAGAAAACAGAAATCAGAATCAAGAAAGAGAACTTGGAAAACAGAAAGAGAGGAAAAAGAAAGTGAACCAAAAAGGCTGAGAAAAGGAGATAATTGGCCCCATGAAGTTAAAAGATTGAGGTACAAGATCATAAACCTAAATGGAAAGAATGCAGAACAAGTAAATGAAATAACAAGTCAAAAGGAACAAGAAAAGCAAGGTGGAAAACACTTGCAGAAAACAAAAAGAGTAAAGAAAGCAAATCTGAAATATAAATCACCTGAATGGCTATACATTGCATTGACTGATATCAAAGAAGAAGAAATCACTCACGAGAACCCTGAACAAAGCTACAACCTAATGGGTGAAAGTGAAGTGCGACAAGTTTAAAGAAAACAGAAGGACATTTCTACCGGACTGGACAAAACCCTGATTTAGACAAGGAGGAGTTCTGAGAAGAACTAAAGAAGGTACCAAACGAGACAAAGTGAGAACGAAGGGTGGCTAAGACGCCATTTCTGAGGTGTGGTGACACATTTTCTGTATATAATATAAATATAGACAAAGAGCAAGATGGTAGATACTAAAAATAGAACATGTAGATGTGAGTTCCTACGTAGATGGTGTAAGATGTGTTTCTTTTGTACAGGATTATTAATGTTCGTATGGTTTATCTTAGCAATCACCATTCCAATTAGGTTAGCTGTAGAAGAAACCTCTATATTAGAGAATAACACAGAAAAGGAGAAGGGAGCTAACATGCAGAAAACAGCCATATTGAAAGATAGTGCAGAATTACATAAAGATAGATCAATAACTGATTTTACAAAAAATATTTTTTCAAAATTATTATATGAATGTGTAGAAACAATGGATGTGAGAAATTGTTATGTTTGCATGCAATTGCCTGCGTCTGTTGCAGAAGGTGTGACCTACCATCACCTTCCCTTGACGTATGGAATAACATGTAGGGGCCGATTCCGATCTCGGCCGGTAGGGCTCCGAATCGGATTCGGCTTTACCGGATCCGATTCGGAGCCCTGTTTCCCGACCGATTCGTGCGTGCGTCCGGGCGAGCGAGTACGATGCGAAATCTCCGACCGACTCGTTCGCGAGACCCAACCGCACCGACCGACTCGTTCGCGAAAGCCGACCGCTCTGACCGACTCGCACGGACACGACTCGCACCGCGCAATGGAGACGTTCCCCGGCCGGGTAAGTACAATGCACGCCTCGAGCAGTCTGACCGACTCGCGCCGTCCGGCTCAAAAGAGCAGTCGGAGCCGCACTTTGGGGGTCCGTGTCGGACCCCCCTGTATGCGTAGCCGCGCGAGTCGCACACAGGGGGACCCATGGGTCCCCCCTACCTGTGCATGTACGGCGCGACCCGCTTCGACGCGTACCCGCTGTAGGGGGCGCCCTTGTTCGCCTCGCACCCATTGAGTCAATGGGAGCCCGCGTACGCGTTGTACGACCGGCTCCCATTGACTTCAATGGGAGTCCGACCGAATTGAGTCCGATAGCATGCGTGCGCATCGTACTCGTTCGGTCGGACTGCTAGGGTCCAATTCGGTCGGAAATCTCTCCGGGTCCGGCTCGGTCGGAGAGATTCCCGGCCTGAATCGGAATCGGCCCCGTAGTGTTTTAGCTAGTCTGTTTTACAAAACAGGCAGATTAGAATATTACTATACTGACATAGATAATATTTTTGCAAAGATTCCTATAATATCTGAATTGAATAAACTGAAAGAGGCAAAGATATTTGGAGAATTTTTCTTAGAAAAGAGTTCTGACATTAGATGACATAGTTAAACACAACCTTACCTGCGAGTTAAGAAAGGAAGAGAAGGTGTTTTTAGAAATGGTTGAAACCAGGAGAATAAAATTTCAAAGAAAAATGATAGAGGAAGAGACAAAAACACCTCTTTGGGCGTTTGAAGAAGAGAATAATGAAAAAGACAAATGCAGCTATGACTTTGGATTGGCCCCAAAAAGGAAGGTTGTGCATTAGTAGAAATAAAACAAGATATGATAACTATTTTGTGGGTTCCAGTGAGTGTCAAGACAATTATAAAATTTTAGGAGGTTGGGGATTCAAAGGGGGAAAAGATCCAGTATTTCCAGGGATCTATTCTATTTGCGGAAACATAGCTTATTACAGGTTGCCGGACCATTGGTATGGGTCATGCTACTTAGGCCTGGTCTTTCCCAAAAATGTTCATGTAGATAGAGAAGAAAAAGGAACACACGAAATAGGTAAGGCATTCACACGTAGAAAAAGTGAAAGTTTTTCAGAAATAGTGGGTGATATTTTTGGAGCATTGATACCAGCAGTGGGAATATCTTTGAATGCATTTAAAATTCGGAAATTATCCACAGTAGTAGATCGGTTATCTACAGATACTGCTGGAGGGTTCTTGATGGTAAATACCGAAATGGTTGCCATGAGAGCTATGGTGATGCAAAATCGACTTGCCCTTGACATTCTTTTGGCAAAAGAGGGCGGAGTCTGTGGAATGCTGAAAGTTCAACATTGTTGCACTTACATTCCAGATAAAAGCAAGAATATACGAAAGTATATAAAGAATATTACAAATTTGCACAGAGAACTTGTTCCACTGAAGGTTGAAAATGCTTGGGAGAAACTTGGTAAGAGTTTTTCCTCAGTATCAAAATGGTTTACTGGAATAAGTAGTTTTATTATAGGGAAAGTTATGATAACAGCAACTGTAAATTATCCTAGTGTTATTTGTGAAATTCGTTATTATATGTGTCAAAAGGAGAAAAAGACAAAACAAAACAAAAAGAGAAAATAAGATAAATAAAGAAAGGGAAAGAGAGATAGGTGAAATAGAACTGGAAGAGCTGAAAGAAAGCATATATAAGAAAACAAAAAGACAACATGAAAGAGATACAGTTGTGTAAAACTAACAAAAAGCAAATGGACAAGAAATATGCTATCTGACAAAATTTGTGTAACATGGGTTTTTGTGTTGATATTAAAAATCACCAAAAAGGGGAGTTGATGGAGCAAGGTAAATGAGAAAATTTTGAAACCCCCTAATATTAACATTAATAATTAATACAATTGTTCGTTTCAGTGAGTAACCAACACCGTATGTTTCTTTATAAGTGTTCTGGGTAACATGCTGTATCTGTGCAAACTAATCTACTTACAATTGTTAATGTAAATAACACTAACATAATAATTTGCGTACTAATTAGAATAATATTGCATGACTTGTGCTTCATAGTAAAGTGTATTGTGGCAAAACAAAGTGGTTGGTAAGTAAGAAATAGCTTTATATGTCGCTTTTTGCTAGGTAATACCTAACTGGGGTACGTAGAATGACGGGAGGGAAACAAAAAGGCTTATTTTCTTTATTCTTAACTATTTTCTGTTTATTTCTATGCTAGTTTGCTCAGGCCTGTTAGGCCGTGCTGTAAAAATGGCTGCTGAGGCAAACAAGTTAGAGTGCGCAGGCGCAAGATGGCTTCCAAGCGGAAGAAAAAGCTGTGAGCGCATGCATCACGTGGTCATTTCCAAAGCCTAGGATGGAAGTGGGATCAAGGTTGTGATGACCTTATTATACAAGCGTGCCAAGGGGACTCAGCGAGAGACTGTGAGAACCTGAACTGAATCCGTGAATTGACAATGAACTGTTTAAATAAAGTATCAGAAAGAAGATACAAATAAAATCTTTCAATTGGATTGGTAATGTCCTGAACCCGTGTGAAAGGACAAAGTTATGAACATTCCCTGAAACTGGTATGAACAAGGAGGACACAAATGAGATGTATGCCACTCCTCAAATGGACCAATTAGAGTGAATCTCGCCCCCCAAAAATTAACATTTCTGTTTAGTAAGCTAGTATTAGGGTATAAGAGGACCTACTCTTAAGTAGGAGAAGCGCTGCTGTTTTCATTTTTCTACTGAGCACTGGACGCAGATGCTGGAGAAATTGCTGCTAATTTCTTTATAGGCCTTTATATTTTAATATGATTAATCTTTTATTCTAAAGTTCTGATTGAAAAAGAACGAGATTGTGGCGGAAAACCTATATAGGTGGTCCGTTGAGGAGGCCTGTTTAGCAGGATAGACAGTCAGTTCTGGGAGTTCTATACTTGGATCAGAATTTAACCGCTGTGACGAACTTTATTCTTCCATCTAAAAGGGTATGCATTGCAATTTCAATTTATTCTTATACTGATAACAATGTATTGATTTGATTAATAAAACTGAATTTATTCATGTTTATAAAGTTAGATAAACAATATTATAATTAAATTTATGAGTCTGTGGTTCTTTAGCTCAATAATAAATGTAAATGCCTAATGAAGTTATAGTGATTGAGCTGGGCTTAATCACCATCAACTGATTCCTACTAGTTGGTCCATCGACCAATGAGCGGAATACCTGGGAAAGTTGAGAATTGTCATGTTGATTTAAAAGGTATCCCTTCTCCTTCCAGCAAGTCATTAACTTTTCTCCTAAATAAAAGTAGATGTGTTCCAGGGAATATATGAGAGAGTGAATGTTTATGCGGTGTTATGGGCCCCACCGTCATATTGGTACAGTTGTGAAGAGGAATGGTTTTTCAACCTGGACTTCAATGATTAAAGGAGAAGAAATTTTATTAATAGCGCTGGATCAGATTTCTTGGTAGCAGAGTTATGGTTACTATAGATTAGTTTGGTGATTATTGATTATTGTTATTTTATGTCTAACACTTTATGTTGAGTTCGTGTTGCGTTTTATGTTGTCAATTGTTTTAAAGACTTCCGGGAAGTAGGAAGTTGGTTGCCCTGTATGCAGGCAGGAAAATGTGTGACAAGTGAAGTCGCACAGTGCATTGTCTGATTTCAAAGTGGTAACATCGTCGTGTGTTATCTTTAGGGAAAATTTCCGTATAAAAGGTATGTGAGTAAAATAGCAACCGGTTTTCTTGTGAAACTCTGGCCTTAATTCTCAGGAGCAGTGTAGTCTCCACATGTGTTTTATCCCCAGAGAAACGGGTTTACCCCTTGCTTGAAAGAAGGGTAAGGTAGAGGGAAGTGCTACCCTTATCGAACAAAACTGTATTCTTGCGAGATAGAATAAGACTATCACTTTGTTAGCGAAATCAGACAATGGAAATATGTTTTTAATGTTGTAACTAACTAAGAACAGTTGAAAATAATTTGCCGATAAAATTTTGTAAAGGAGGGGTCAGGAGCAGAACTGACGTCGACAAAGAGCCGCGCTGGAATTGGTCAGTGCACTGGTTATACTGAAGACGCCCTGATTGGTGCGTTGGTGTGAGTCGCGCTAGGATAGGTTGGATAAGCAGTGACGTAGAAGCTTCGGATTGGTGCGTTGGTGTGAGTCGCGCTGTGATAGGTCCGAATAGCACATAGAGAACAGAGTTGTGCTGTGAAGTTTTAAAAGAGGGAAATCGTGAAATATGGCTTATTATGAGTATGGTAGAGAGAAAACGTCATGGATGGCGAAAATTAAGAACTTTTTTAAGAAAGACAAAAAGGTAGTGACTAGAGAGGGACAAGTAATTCCTCCGCCGAAATCACCAGCTTCACATATGATGCTGAAATACGGATATCATACCTGCATATGGTTAGAAAATTGGACCAAATATACTCAAAATGATGGAGTATTAGCTTTTCCCCAGAATGGTTCATTTAGCGTAGCTGTACTTCGGAATTTGAGAGAGAAAATGACAAAGCTTGAGCCTAAACCTAGACCGACACAGTTTGAAGCGTTAAGTGAATGGGAAGATGAGATGTATGAACGAGAAAGATTCAGAGGAGTAAAAAATCATGAATTTGTTCCTGGAAGGTTGTGGGGAGTGAATCACGAGGACAGAATAAAGCGTTGGAGATATGCTAATATGACAGGAGGTTTGTTTCCAGCTTTTACAGTTGAAGAAGAAGCAAGGAGAAAGTGTACAGAGAAAAAGAAACATTTAATTACCGAAAGGTACGGGTATGGTGGTAGCGAGACAGAGGATGAATTGCTGGAAGATATTTTAAATTTATGAGTCTGTGGTTCTTTAGCTCAATAATAAATGTAAATGCCTAATGAAGTTATAGTGATTGAGCTGGTCTTAATCACCATCAACTGATTCCTACTAGTTGGTCCATCGACCAATGAGCGGAATACCTGGGAAAGTTGAGAATTGTCATGTTGATTTAAAAGGTATCCCGTCTCCTTCCAGCAAGTCATTAACTTTTCTCCTAAATAAAAGTAGATGTGTTCCAGGGAATATATGAGAGAGTGAATGTTTATGCGGTGTTATGGGCCCCACCGTCATATTGGTACAGTTGTGAAGAGGAATGGTTTTTCAACCTGGACTTCAATGATTAAAGGAGAAGAAATTTTATTAATAGCGCTGGATCAGACTCGTGGTGCGGACGCCATCATGTCACCTCTGGCAGTGGGGAATGTAATGTGGTAGGCCCCTTTTATTGGCAGGGTCACATGTCCTGTGCTGGATGGGTGTGGTATGGGTGTAAACCAGCCCTCAGGGAGTGGCTGTGGCATGCTGACAACTAGACCAGTGATCAGCAGATCACTACAGGGAAGACCTGGGGCATGTAGCTTTGTCGCCCCCCCGTAAGCATAAGCGGAGTGGGCTGGGCTGGTGTATGCCGGTCCAGCGTTGGGGTGTGAACAATGAGCCCGGGGCTCTGGGCGTGTTTTAGTTGTGGGCTGGACAAGAAAGTGACTAATGCGTGTGTCTCTGTTGTAGTGTCGGTGCCACCCGGACCGCAATCGGCAATGTTGCACCCTGTGACTCGAGTCCCACAACATGGGCAACATGGACGTAAGGGGGAATCACCGACCCTACATTCATCCATACTTTCATACTTGAATGATCATAGACATGACACATCTGTGTGAATTAGAATGTTTTATTCACATTCAGTGGAGTGTTGAAGCTGGAGCAGTACAGGGCCATGCAAACCCCACTTTACATTGTTGCCCCTTGGAGGGCCAGCCAGAGTCCTTCAGGGAATGACCCTGTGGCAGTGACACATCAGGTGCCAGAGGTGGAATGTCTGCCGCACTGTGAGGCACTGACACATCAGGGGGCGGAGATGTGGATGGAGTAGTAGCAGCAGCAGTCATCTGCCCCAGGCCTTGTGGCAGCAATGCCATGATGAGGATCTGCAGGGCATGGAAGGTCCCAGCTACATCTCGTTGGTGTGCAGCCGTGGCAGCCATTCTTTCCGCATGCATCCGCTCCATGTTCTCCATGAGCCTCCGCATGTGTCCCAACTCCCGGCTGACATCGCTGGAGCCACTCTGACTTGACAGTTGTCCTTGTCTCAGAGTCAGGACTCCAGCGATGTCAGCCATGGATCGTTGGAGAGCATGGAGCAGACTGTGGGTGTCCGTTAGGGACTGCAAGTGGTCCCTGATGGGACTTAGACACCCACGTATGGCATCTAGTTTGGCTGTCATGAGGTCGAACCCCACCCGCACCTGATCAGCCATCTCCTTCTGGCCCTCTAACACATGGCGTTGGAAGGCCATATGTTGTTTGTGGGGGTCCTGGGAGACAGCCGGGGTGGTGGGTTCTTCCTGCTGTGTGGTATGTGCAGGGGGTGGGGTCTCCTCGATGCAGCTGGGCAGCCCTACTCCTGGAGGTGAGGTGCCAAAGCTGTCCATGGGCGTCGGTGTCAAAGGTGAGGGGGTCCTCTTCGTCATCAGTGTAGAGATGTTCGGCCTGCTCTGCAGGAGGTGTTGATTCTCCCTCTGAAATGTGAAGGGGAGATGCAGTTTAATATTGTGTTCACATGTATGTTGACGCATTGTACAAGTTTACATACAGTCTGCATGGCAATGTACATTGAGACTGTTTGGGAGGAGCTGCCTATTTGATGCGGGACAGTGGACATTTCGACAACATCACGGATGTGTGTTTGTACTTGCACATTATCATCTCACATTTCCCTGCTATGCCAAATGTGATTGGCTAGTTTCTACACAGAAGCGGCACCAGTTGTGTCCCCTATTCTGTTGTGAACGTGTTGCAGTTTGTACCACATTGTTGTCAAAGTTGATGTGCTCTGAATGTTATGTGTGCGTGCTGCATTTTGGGAGAGTCGCACCTGCAGCTCTGATTTTGCTGCCCCTTATCCCTTTCAGGCGGTGTGCCTTTGACTTCTGTGCTTATACAGTGCTGAGATGTTGCATACTTGGGTAAATTGGGCTCTTGGTGGGAGTTGGGACTCTGGGGCATGGCTTGTCCGCAGATGTGTTGTTGACGTCAGGAGTTGTTAGTGCACGTGGATGTGTCAGAGTGTGACCTGCTCCTTTACGGATGTGGTCCACACTCAGCCACCTCAGTGTTGTGGCGTGCAACATGTCATGATATATTGACTGCAGCCATGCTATCCGTCATGCAGTGTCACTTGCATTGTCAGTATGGCTCACAGACACGCCGCTTTGCTGGGTTTGGCACATGTGCATGGGTTGGTTGTGCAATTGGTGATGTGTGGGAAGGGCCCCCTCTGGGCACATAGTCAATGGGGGCGTACTTGCTGTTTCTAGGTGTGCTGCAGTGTTCCAAGGGGATCAGGGACATGATCCAGAGTCATTGTGGGTGTGCACTGTGCTATACTTATTTGTGCATGCATGCCATTGTGCCCATCTCCCCCCATCCCCCCAGTCCCTGGTCGTTACTCACCCTGTTGCTGTTGTGTCAGGTCATGTTGAGCAGTGTCCGGTCCCCCAACTCCTGCCACCGTCTCCACACTGATGACTGTGAACACCATTTCCTCCATCTCATCCAGCTCCTCCTGTGGCGCTGGACTCCCACCTCCAGTCTGCATTGCTGCCTTCTGGTTGTTGCCGAGTTTCTGCTTGGTTTTGCGCTTCACATCATTCCAGCGCCTCTTGACCTCTTCCATAGTCCTCCTCAGCACTTCGAATGCATTCACCTTGTCCACAATGGACTGCCATATTCCATTTTTTGTTGCCAATGACACGGTGGAGGTGACGAACAGTTGTTGATGGTGTTCTATCACCCCAGTTATCAGGATCCTGTTTTCCTGCAGACTGAACCGCGTCTTCTGTTTCTTCTTCTCCTTGCCCTTCCCTGACCCCGAGGTCCCAGGCTGGTCCTCCGTGGGGCTTGTGGGATTCTGGTTGTCCTCTGTACTTGCTCCGGCTCCCTCCATTGTGCTTCGCAGTTGTTTTGGTTTTGTTTGTGGATTTTTTTCTGCTTTTATAGTGATTTTTCCCGCCTGAAGTGTGTGAATTGCAGGCTTGGCGCAGCTTATCGCAGATTTTTTTATTGCGGTTGGCCCATCGCAACCTTTTTTCACGTTCGGCTTTGGATTTTTATTGCCGTCCCGGTGATTTTATCGCAGACTTTTGACGCGTTATCGGGAAACTATCGCATGTTAACGCCGTGTTGGGAATACGACGTTAACACAGCGTTATTTTCCCGCGATAGACGGTGATATGAAAAATTGCGTTAACCTATTTTGGCGATGATTATCGCACGTTCTTGAGAATATCCCCCATAGAACCTTGATGAAATCTGCACGCCCGTGGCTCGATGAGGCCTGGTGTCTAGCTGTCTAGCGCCTGGGCCACCAAAGTGTCTGGTCCTTCCTGTCAGGCGGGGAGACAATGAACTACCATAGTTATAGCCTCATCTTTCAAGGGCAGTGTCAGGTCCCTGCCAAGGGTGCCGCGTTAGGCAGGGGAGGACTTCTGGGCAGTGCTATCGAGCTAGACACTGAACTCCAAACAGGCCAGATCCAATACTGAATCTCAATTAACACATTCATGCACTTGAGGTGTGTCAAAATACAGCACATCCCTAAGCAGGCAGAAACCATTATCTCATCGGTTCTTGCATCAGATTTCCTTCCTGGAGTAAATACATCATATGCCTGCTCCAGGCCTCCAAACACTTGGCGTTGGACACTGTGGCGAAGGTTTGAGGGCAGGACTCCTTGTACCTGGGGTAGAAGGAAGGTGGGCACTGTATGTAATGTTAGAAAATAGAAATGGGGCTGTGCACACGGGCCAGAAAGGCTTTCGCATGTCAACCCGCGACTGAAGCACACTCACAAATTGGGGGGGGAGGGGCTGAGTCTGAAATGAAAATCCTCCTAAAGGATTGTGAGGAACCAGGAAGTACGTGTGAACAACAATTTTTGCTTTCTGCAACATTATATATATTTTTTATTTTCACCACTAGATGGTGCCATATAAATAAGTAATAATTTGCTGACTGTGTCCACACAAAGTCTTTGTAGAACGGCACACTGCTATATCTGCTGTCTTATTGTAATGATATCGTTTGTCGAGAACAATGTTCAACATATCAAAGGTCACAGTCCAGGTTCAAGTAAATAGACCCCTTAGCAAGACCACAGAATGGCAAGAGCTTTTAGAAATACAAAGCAAAACTGTAAATCTGCAGCCAGTAGTTTTGCGGAATGAGAGATTTGGGCTTTGGTAATTGCTGCATTCTGTGCCCAGAGCTATGCAAAGCATATGGTCTATTGCCGCAGGGGATGTCAGCAGTCCGGCACTGCACCGCCCGGGGGGAACTGAACTGCATTTCACCTCCCCACAATCCGCACGAGCAACAGAAGCGACAGATAAAGGTTCATTTATTGCCGCGCGGCACCCATCAGCGAGGGCCGCGCTGTCTGTTTAAAGGAAACAAACACTGCATTTGTGTGGGAGGGCTGCATGTGTGTCTGGGCGGGCGGAAGCAACTACGGCCATCTAGCAACCTTTTTAAAAAAAAGATTGCTAAACAACAGATAAACAAAGTAAGAGTAAGGAGACCGTGGTTGGCCAGTGCTCCTTAGCCTTGACCAGAGAGCGACTTAGGATGCAGCAAAGAAGAGCGACGGAGGAGGGAACCAATGGTAAGTAGCAAGCGAAAATTAAGTGGGTTTGTTGACTACAATAGATCATCTTGCAAACAGCGTATGTGCGCTGATGCTCAACCTAAAAAACGCTCATCCTCGAGCCTTGCCACACCCACAAACTGCAAGCTCACTCCAACTTTCCGCTAATGGTACTTCCCCAAGGTGCTACAAGGTGCCTCGTGCAGGCACTAGGGCAGCTTCTCCAGTTCTTACCTGGGCCGGGATATGTGCGGGCTTTTGGGGGGAGACAAACAGGGCCTGGCGGAATGTTGCTGGGCTGTAGCAGTAAACGGGGCTCTCTAACCACGTGGGGTCCAACTTGGGGGGCCATGGCACAGTGCAGTATTTGAATTGTGGCTCGTAGGAGCTGCTGTGGTCCAGCAACACTGCTCAGCTCCACCCACTAACGTGATCAGTGTTTCCAGTTACAGTTAAATAAGTTCCTATTCATTTTTTTTTAGGCTAAGGCAGGGGAATTTAAGCGATTTTCCCCAAATCACAGGATGTTAAGGGAACAGCAAGACTGCAAGCTTGTTCCCCAGTTCCAAAGTCAGCATCTCTGGTTGTAGCGTCACATCCTTCTTCCCCCTCCCACCTACTCATCCGTTCAGGTT
Organism: Calotriton arnoldi; assembly: GCA_963921515.1. Classification (NCBI taxonomy): domain Eukaryota; kingdom Metazoa; phylum Chordata; class Amphibia; order Caudata; family Salamandridae; genus Calotriton; species Calotriton arnoldi. The sequence goes on from CAWUFW010000243.1 coordinate 3,784,551, forward strand.
GGGCACAATGGGGCCGATTCCCAAAAGTAATCTGAGCCAAAATTCGAATTTTACGACTTTTGGTATTCACAGAAGTCACGACTTTTGGTATTCACAAAAGTCACTTACGACTCGTATCTTTACGTCCGCACTTGGGCCGGAATTTCCGCACTCGGGGCGGAAATTTTGCACATGGACTGGAAATCCCGCATTCGGGCCGGAATTTACGCACTTGGGGCGGAAACTCCACAATCGGGCCTGATGATTGTTGTCTTCAATGCTAAATACCTGTGCAAGTGCTTACCATCCCCCCGCCTGCGTGAGATGAAGTCAATTAGCACCAACTGCAAGACCAGCACCACAAACCACATAAAAGCAGCACATATTCAAGGAACTGGTTTGTCCACAGAGAGTTCCTGCTTTCCTTCTCTGAGCATCACTTCTGGAAAATGCCCCAACTGAGGAGGAAGAAAAACTTCACAGATGAGGAGACCACCATGATCGTGGAGTTCATTGTGAGGCACCACAAACGGCTACATGGTTTCCCCCTTACTGCACCGGTGGCACACAGAAGGAAGCTCTACGGCAACATTTAGCCACTGCAGTCACAGCATTGGGGGAGGATGTGCGCACTGTCCATGACATCAAGAAGAAGTGGCAGGACGAAAAGAGGCCGGTGAAAGATAAGTACACCAGGATTGAGTTGGCCAGAATTCTCCCTGGCCTACAATCCAGATCCCGCCTCAATTTAGGAGGATCTCCCCAATACAATCTACCCCCACATGCTCCATGGGATGCCTGTGAGTGATGTCCGCAATGTGGTACCAGGTAAATGTAATGACAAGAACAAGTATATAAAATGACTGTCTGTGTTGCACCCCCATTGTGATTAAGGAAGTTGTCCAAAGTAGTCAGTCAGAGGCTGATGCGTCTCTCTCTGTATGTTACACCACAAGTCCCAGAATCCTTTGAGTTAGAATTGGCAAGTCCCATTCCCCTATTGAAAACATGGGACCAGTCCTGCTGCCGTATGTACCTAACACTGTCAAGTAGCAATTGACAAAGTGCCCCTTCCACTTAGCCAGACGCAGCCGGGTCAGTAAAGAATTTCAGGGGGTGGGTGGGAGGGAGGGTAGTGCAGGGGAAAATCAACAGACAATGGAATAGGGAAAATATAAGAAAATGAACAAAAAAACAACTTACCTTGTGCTTGCCGCATCACCAAGCACAAGGTGAAAGAATCCTTATTTTAAGACATTTATTATCCCTATTCCATTGTCTATTTCCCACCCTGCCATGCCACCCCCAAAGCCCCACTGCTCCTACCTGCACCAGCCGTGGTGGTACTTCGCAATACTGTTAGCATGCAGAAGCTATGAGAACATTTCTGACAAGTTGCACATATACATTTTCGATTTGGTAACTTTTTTCTCTTCTCACCTATTGACACATTCAGCCAGAGTACAGACAACCACAATAGCAGAGGTCCCTGCATCCGCTGGGAGGAAATAACATCATCCAGAGCTAGGCATACCACCTTCACTAACTGGTAGGTCAAACTAGTCAGGAGAGGGTAAAAACGCATACATTGTCAGCAGACAACAGAGGGACATATAGGGCCCAAATCTCAAAAGTAACCAGAGATGAAAATCTAACTTTACAACTATTGGAATTCTTAAAGGACCTTTACCTTTAGCAAATGACATTTGTGAATAGCGAAAGACAAAAAATAAGATATCTAGGCTCATTATACCTTAGTGATGTGGGCACATTACATGTATTCCATCAACAGTTCCAGAACTGTGAACTCAACTCTGGAATCGAGTGCCACAACAAGTCAAAAAGGAGCCTCCACTATATTGTTTTTTTTTCCGTGACAAAATCTAGAAATCCAATGTTAACACATATAACAATGATGAACAAGAAGTGAGATTCAACTGTCAGGAGTATTAAGAATGCATCCAGTGTCCATCTTATATTGTTTTTTCAATACATGAAATTGTCTAGTCAACCCAGCTGTTTATATTTGTTAACATAGGATGGCATTTTTTAGGGCTATAAGCACAACACAATAGTGGACCTTACTTTAGGAATTGTTGTGGGGTGAATTTGATAGATGTTGCTTCTAAGCAGTGGGACCATTATAAGTTGAATGTGGGATCACTCATGATATTTAGTGCGACACACTTCTGCAACGGTAGGGCCCACACTGCTTGTGCTTATCCTTTGTGCCTGAAATTGAGTGCATCACATGTGGCAGCTAGAATGTTAAGTTGCAAACACACTTATCATTGTAGGTCCAATGATGTCGTCCCGGATTCCAGTACCCCATTGACATCTGCTACAAGGTTGGCTGTGACATCTGGTCAAGGACCACACACTGGGCAGATGTGGGGCCATGGTAAGTAAACCCAAGAATAATGTACCTGAATGCTCATGAAATGTGCCTTTAATCTCCGCTGTATGTTGTATGTGTTCTACATCACTGTTGTCCTGCATCACAATATGCCTACATATGGCATTTAACCACATACCAGATCACACCATGGTGGCTAGTGAAAGGATGACACAAAATGTATGCCAAGTGAGTGCAGAATGGACATAAAATAGTATATTGTGTCATATGAAGTGGACTAGACACAACTGGATTGTAATTCAATGATATGAAAACTCTCTAGCAAAATACCAATGGACAAATCGTATTGAAATTGGTGTGGATGAGGGTCGCACTGGTGCCAGCTGTGTTCTTTTGCGATGGGTGTATGGCCTGCTAAGGTGAATCTTGAGGAAGTGAAATTTTCATATCTCTTGGCAGAAAAGCACAACGCAAATCCAGTGTAGGTTGAAACCATAAAAGATTTTCAACTTACCCACAATGTGGGATCCTAGTCAAATGTTGCATTCTGCTTGCCTCCTCTTCTACTGTATTCACATATATAAGGGAGTGTATAATATATGAGGTTAGGATGTCTGCTGTACAAGACATCATCCGTTGTCCGCTAAGTTCTACTATGATGTTGTAAATGGATCATGGGAACAGAACACACAAAGGATGGACATAACAAATGTGTGATCTCGCAGTCCAAAATAAGCCTTATGACTTCATGGATAGGTAAGCACAAATGAGCCACAAAATGTGCCTGACTATTGCACATCTCACATAAGAACTCTGCAATGCAATGTTTGATCTGATGTGCAAATTTGAAACTGGTCCGCCTGGTGATGTACGCTCCTTTCGACTCACAGAGGATGTTGCTTCAGATGCCATGGCCAGAACATTTTCCACATTGGCCAAATTTGGCAAGGCCTCACACCTTCCGGCCAGCAAAGTGCCCCAGCCTCCAAGAAGAAAGATTGCCTGTCCTCAGCATAGAGCTAACCAGCCACAGCTCTCACACACCCCAACACAGACATCACTCCCTCACAGCCCTCACATCCAGTACAGACGTGGTGGTTCCCCTACAAACTCCTTCCTATACAGTGTATCCCAGGCATTCTCTCCACCATCTGAGGGAAATACCAACCCTGTTGTGGTGCAGGTATCCCCTGGGCACCATTCTCCTGTCCACAAATTTCCACCTGCCACCCTCCCCCTGCTGGTGGACCTGGTGCTCTCATCCATGGCCGACCCCTGCAGAGAGAGCCTGCAGCAGGCCATGGTGGAAAGTGGGAGCAGGACTTCTTCCAACAGCAGGCAGATGTGAGGCAGGACATTCATGCCATGGGAGCTGCCCTGTCAGACATGTCTGAGGCCCTGCAGGACATGCAGCAAATCCCTCAGGTGGTGGACAGACTGAACCATGTTTTGGACAGGATGGATAGATCTTAGCAAGACATGTCCAAGAATATCAAAGACATGATATCCATCCAAAGGGTAGAGAGTGCAAGACACCATGCATTGGCCATGAAGATTATGGAGGGCATGCTGAAAGTGATCCAAAGTCTCCCTTCACAGTCAACGCAGGGAGGGGAGTCATCACATCTGCCTGCAGCACATCACATCCACACACCTGTACCACAAACTGCACAGGACCACAGCAAGAGTACACACCCACTACCGCCCCCTATCCAGGCACTCCCCCCACCTGCACATCCCCCACCACCTCCTGAACAGGCACTACCACCACCTGCACACCCACCCCCTGCCCACGCACAAACACCAACAGTACAGACACCATCAGCCCCTGTACATGAACTTCACCCTGCACAGGCAGATGCACCACACCAATCTGCACCTCGGCAACAACCCAGACGTAATCACCCACAACGATCCTCACCTCCAACTTAGCAAAGTCGCAAGCACAATCCCCATTAATCACATCTCAACTATTTCGTCTAGTGTGAATATGTGTAAATTAAAAGTAAATCTCATCACAAGTCAAGGCTATTTTGCTTTGTCCTGATAGGCAAATGTTTACCATTGTGGTGGCCTAGAGATGTGAGGATGAATGTGTGTGAATGACACATGTAAATGTGTAACCCCATCATTGCAACAAGCTCTCATGTGCAGAGCAAATACCAAGTCCCAAAATATATGTCCATATTTTGTACAAGACATTCACAATGAAGTTAAACAAGATAGAGAAAGTATGAATCAAAATATAAGTTTATGAAAAAAAAGTTTGGGAGAAGAAATACATAAACAGTCCATTTGGAAGGGAGAAAGGAAAACAAATGATGTTCTTAATACAGAAGGAGAAGAGGACTTGGAGTGGGATGGGGCAACATAAATATAACACGTCAGGCAGCGTCTGGGGAACCAGTCTATACACAAGGGGCAAAGTAAATAATTGTCCCCAAAAAATTTCAGTCCACCAGGTCAAGCGTCCTTCTGGTCATCCTCAATTTCCACAATGTCCAGATCCTCTGAGTCCGAAGCCTGCACCTGTCTGGCAGGTGCAGGACCAGGCACCACACGGGTTGGGACACACGAGGAGTACGGGGGGAAACAATGTGGGGCAACGGACAGGAGGAGACATTAAGGGTGGTGTGGGAGGGACGTTGGGATAGGGCAGACAACATGGCTGCACCCAAGGAAGTGACACTGGCAGTGAGGGTGGCCATGGCTCATGCATTTTCCTCTCGCATCAGATGCAGCTCTGTACACATCTGCAGCATGATGCGAGATGACATGTTTGGCTGACCCTCATATGCCCCCATCACCTCCTGGGGTGCAGCCACAGGAGTTACAATACAGGGAGGGGTTTGGGTAGAACATGAGGGGTGTGGTGTCTCAGGTTCGGAGCCAATGTTGGTGTCTTCCTGGCAGCCACTTTGAAGGGGACTTGTTGCAGGGGATGCAGCTGGAGGCCCCGATGGAATGGGGGCCTCTAGAGTTAGGGAGGGGCTGATGGCAGGCCCAGGTTGTGTTGTGGCCTGCCCCGGGGACACCTCGCCAAAAGAAAATTGTGTATGGTCCGGGGGAGTGTAGATCTCCTACCCCCTGGCCAGAGGTGTCCTGTTCTCCCCCCTTCAATGTCCTCAGCCTCCACCTGGTCCGTAGCACCAGAGGTGTCTTCCTGCCCAGTCCGGGTGGGCGCAATTCCCCTGCCTCCTGATGTCAAAGGTCCCGCCTTGTCCTCTTCTTCAATCAATCAATCAATCACAGAATTTGTAAAGCGCACTACTTACCCGCGAGGGTCTCAAGGCGCTGGGGAAAAAAAAAAAAAGGGGGGGGTTGCTGCTACTGGTCGAACAACCAGGTCTTGAGTAGCCTCCTGAAGGTCAGCAGGTCTTGGGTCTGTCGTAGGCTTAGTGGAAGGGTGTTCCAGGTCTTGGCGGCGAGGTGGGAGAAGGATCTGCCGCCGGTGGTGGCTCTTCGAATGCGAGGGACGGTGGCGAGGGAGAGGTCGGCGGAGCGGAGTTGGCGGTTGGGGACGTAGAAGAGGAGTCGTCTGTTGAGGTAGGCTGGGCCAGTCTTGTGGAGTGCCTTGTGTGCGTGGATGAGGAGTTTGAAGGAGATTCTCCTGTTGACGGGGAGCCAGTGCAGGTTCCTCAGGTGGGGGTGATGTGGCTGTGGCGTGGTACATCGAGGATCAGGCGTGCGGAGGCGTTTTGTATGCGTTGCAGTCGCTTGATGAGCTTGGCCGGGGCTCCCGCGTAGAGGGCGTTCCCATAGTCAAGTCTGCTGCTGACGAGGGCCTGGGTGACTGTTCTTCTTGTGTCTGTCGGGATCCACCTGTAGATCTTGCGAAGCATGCGGAGGGTGTTGAAGCAGGAGGATGAGACTGCGTTGACTTGCTTGGCCATGGAGAGCGTTGAGTCGAGGATGACTCCCAGGTTGCGTGCGTGGTCGGTGGGTGTCGGGGCTGCTCCCAGCGTCGTTGGCCACCAGGAGTCGTCCCAGGCTGAGGGGTTGGAGCCGAGGATGAGGACCTCTGTCTTCTCCGTGTTCAGTTTTAGTCGGCTGATCTTCACCCAATCGGCGACGGCCTTCATTCCTTCATGGAGGTTGGATTTGGCGGCGAGGGGGTCCTTGGTGAGGGAGAGGATCAGTTGAGTGTCGTCGGCGTAGGAGATTATGTTTAGGTCGTGCTGTCTGGCGATGCGTGCGAGCGGGGCCATGTAGATGTTGAACAGTGTTGGGCTGAGGGACGATCCCTGGGGTACGCCACAGATGATCTCGGAGGCTTCGGATCAGAATGGTGGGAGGCGGACTCTCTGGGTTCTGCCGGCAAGGAAGGAGGTGGCCCATTCCAGGGCCTTGTCTCGGATCCCTGCGTCGTGGAGGCGTGCGCGTAGAGTGCGGTGGCAGACAGTGTCGAAGGCGGCGGAGAGGTCCAGCAGGATGAGGGCTGCGGTCTCACCGTTGTCCAGCAGGATCCTGATGTCGTCTGTGGCGGCGATGAGGGCAGTCTCAGTGCTGTGGTTGCTGCGGAACCCCGATTGGGATGGGTCCAGGATGCTGTTTTCTTCGAGGTATCGGGTTAGCTGTTTGTTGACGATCTTCTCGATGACCTTGGCTGGGAATGGAAGCAGGGAGATGGGCCGGAAGTTCTTGAGGTCTCTCGGGTCCGCCTTGGGTTTTTTGAGTAGGGCGTTGATCTCTGCGTGTTTCCAGCTCTCTGGGAAGGTCGCGGTCTCGAAGGAGAGATTGATGATGTTGCACAGGTGGGGTGCGATGGAGCTGCTGGCTTTGTTGAAGATGTGGTGCGGGAAAGGGTCTGACGGGGAGCCGGAGTGTATTGTGCTCATGGTCTTGATGGTGTCCTCGATGTTCACGCTGGCCCAGGCTGGCAGGGGGTCGTGGTCGATGGTGTGCGGCGGGTCTGGTGCATCGATCTTAGTTGGGGCTGTCTGGGTGTTGAAGCTGTCGTGGATGTCGGCGATCTTGCGGTGGAAGAAGGTGGCGAGGGAATCGCACAGGGGTTGCGACGGCGGCATGTCGTTGGTGTTGGAGCTGGGGTTGGAGAGTTCCTTCACGATGTTGAAAAGCTCCTTGCTGTTGTGTGCGTTGTTGTCGAGGCGGTCTTTGAAGGAGATTCTCTTGGCGGACTTGATGAGGTGGTGGTGGTTACGGATGGCGTCTTTGTGGGCTGCGTGGCTGTCCGGTGTCTTATCACTGTGCCATTTCTTCTCTAGTTTCCGGCAGGTACGCTTGGAAGCTAGGAGTTCCGAGGTGAACCAGCTGGCTCTTTTGGTGGTGTCACTGTAGGTGAGTTTTTTCAGCGGGGCGAGGGTGTTGGCACAGTCGTACATCCATCGTCTGAGGTTGCAGGCAGCGTCGTCGGTGTTGGATGGGTCGGAGGGAGGGCTGAGAGCGAGGGTTGCCCGTAGTTGGTCTTCGGTGACTTTGCTCCAGCAGCGGCGTGGGATCTGTTGGGTGCGGTTGTGTGTGGTGGGTTTCTGGAAGGTGAAATGGATGCAGCGGTGGTCGGTCCAGAGGAGTTCCGTGGTGTGGCTGAAGGAGACGTGGGAGCTTGAGGAGAAGATGGGGTCAAGCGTGTGGTCGGCGGAATGGGTCGGTGTTGTGACGAGCTGGCTCAGACCGAGGTTGGCGAGGTTGTCGATCAGGGTGGTGGAGTTGCTGTCGTTGTTGTTCTCCAGGTGAAAGTTCAGGTCTCCGAGGAGGATGTAGTCGGTAGAGGTCAGGGCGTGCGTGCTGATGAAGTCGGCGATAGAGTCACTGAACTGGGGTCGGGCCCAGGGGGTCTGTAGACAAGGATGCCTCTAAGGGTGGTGTTGGGGTCCGTGTGGATCTGGAAGTGCATGTGTTCGGCGGTGCTGAGAGTGTTGTCGGTGCTGGTCGAGACCCTGATGGTGTTCTTGTGGACGATGGCGATTCCTCCTCCTACTGCGTTGACGCGGTCTCTGCGGGTGATCTTATAGCCGTCTGGGATGGCTATGGCGATGTCGGGGGCGGAGGAGTCGTTCATCCAGGTCTCTGTCAGGAAGGCGACGTCTGGTGATGATGTGTCGAGCAGGTCCCAGAGCTCGACGGCGTGTTTGCGTGCGGAGCGGGTGTTCAGTAGGATGCATCGGAGGTGGTTGAGGTCCTTCTTGGCGGGCGCCTCGGTGGCTCTGAGGCTGGTGTAGCTGCAGTTCCGGCAGGTGAAGGGACCATGGGTGCGTTTCGGTGCGGCCTTGAAGCAGTTGTGCATCTGTTCGGGGTTGAGAGCGTGGAGTGTGGTGGCATCGTATCGGCGTCGGTCCTCGAGGCTGGTGCGGGGGGCGCACGGCCCAGGGGGTCTGGCGCTGGGCGCGGTCCAGGCGCGGACGGGCGCAGACGGGCTTGCCTTAGGCGCGGCCACACAGCGGCCGCCATATATGGGGAGGTGGGAGGGAGGAGCAGCTGGGAGGCAGGGGCAGCGAATGTGCAGTCAGGGGGGCGGGGCCGCAGGGGACGCAGCGGCGGGAGTGGAGAGAGGCAGCGAGGGGTACAGAAGGCAAAGAGGACACAGGGAAATGGGGGCAGCGAGGGAAACAGAAGGCAAAATGGGCACAATGCAATGGGGGCAGCGAGGGAAACAGAAAGAAAAATGGGCACAATGCAATGGGGGCAGCGAGGGAAACAGAAAGAAAAATGGACACAATGCAATGGGGGCAGCGAGGGAAACAGAAAGAAAAATGGAAACAGGGAGAATGGGGGCAGCGAGGGAAACAGAAGGCAAAATGGGCACAATGCAATGGGGGCAGCGAGGGAAACAGAAAGAAAAATGGACGCAGGGAGAATGGGGGCAGCGAGGGGAAACAGACGGAAAACGGGCACCGAGGCCACAAGCAGAGGGGCGAGCTTACCAGCAGCAGCAGCGGGCAGGACACCACAGGCGGAGATGTGTGGCGGGGGAGCGACCTACCTGGTAAGGTCAAGGGTCGCTCTCCTCACCGCACAGCGGCCGCCATATATGGGGAGGTGGGAGGGAGGAGCAGCTGGGAGGCAGGGGCAGCGAATGGGCAGTCAGGGGGGCGGGGCCGCAGGGGACGCAGCAGCGGGAGTGGAGAGAGGCAGCGAGGGGTACAGAAGGCAAAGAGGACACAGGGAAATGGGGGCAGCGAGGGAAACAGAAGGCAAAATGGGCACAATGCAATGGGGGCAGCGAGGGAAACAGAAAGAAAAATGGGCACAATGCAATGGGGGCAGCGAGGGAAACAGAAAGAAAAATGGACACAATGCAATGGGGGCAGCGAGGGAAACAGAAAGAAAAATGGACACAGGGAGAATGGGGGCAGCGAGGGAAACAGAAGGCAAAATGGGCACAATGCAATGGGGGCAGCGAGGGAAACAGAAAGAAAAATGGACACAGGGAGAATGGGGGCAGCGAGGGAAACAGAGGCAAAATGGGCACAATGCAATGGGGGCAGCGAGGGAAACAGAAAGAAAAATGGACACCGGGAGAATGGGGGCAGCGAGGGAAACAGAAGGCAAAATGGGCACAATGCAATGGGGGCAGCGAGGGAAACAGAAAGAAAAATGGGCACAATGCAATGGGGGCAGCGAGGGAAACAGAAAGGAAAATGGACGCAGGGAGAATGGGGGCAGCGAGGGGAAACAGACGGAAAACGGGCACCGAGGCCACAAGCAGAGGGGCGAGCTTACCAGCAGCAGCAGCGGGCAGGACACCACAGGCGGAGCTGTGTGGCGGGGGAGCGACCTACCTACCTACCTCACTTGTTGAGAGAGGACGTGGCCGCCGGTGCACCAAAGATGTCCTGCTCCTAACCATGTCCTGCTGTTGGTCCTCTTGGCCAGCTGAGCCCACTGAAATGTAAGGCAAATAATAATGTAGTGGTTGTACACGTCAGAACAAGACACTTAACTAGATGAGTCAAGGGCAGACTTTGTTCTTCTCTGATCACACTATACAGTTGTCAGTGATTAGGAGCTTAAATTATATGTATGTTCACTGTGATCTCCTGATTTGACTCAGACATGGACATCTGACTTGAATTTGAATGGCTTACACTTCTGTACTGACTAACCCTCAGCTTTGGCATTCTTTTGATCTGTGTGTCCTGTCACTGCAACATAGGCAGCTTCCAAACCCAGTCTACAAAAGGACATCGGAGAGAGTCCAGATGGTATTGGAATTGGCCTGTGATATGGAGTCTCTGCACTTTTACTTTCTGATAAATGTAATTTGCTGTGTAGCATTGTATGAGACAACACAAATGCCGATTGGGGGTCACACATCCATATTGGGTCTGGGCTATTAGGTTTGCTAATTGGTGAGTGTAACCTTTTGATATTCCCTCACAAAAGCTGACAATCCAGTGCCACATATTGGCTTCGAAAACTGATCAGATAGTGCTGTACACTGGTGAACAGTAGTGGCTAGTTGTTACAGCTACCTGGACTTGAACAATGACATACAAGCCACTGAAGGTAAGACGTGTGTCTGTGGACCCACTTGGTGAATTTGGAAACACATAAGAGTGAGGGAAGGATCTCAAAGTCTGTCTTAACTGCATGGCACATGATGATCTGTCTTAATCAGAACACAAACTCACCAAATGCAATGCAAGTCACAGCGTCCCATACCCATAGGCCTCTCATATACACACTGGACAGTGTCTGTACCATTCCTCATCCAATGCACACATCAGTTATGATGCCCTTGGTTCACTGTTAGTGGTGCTGGCAGTGCAAATTTCTGTACAAATGCATGTTTGTGGCTAAATTCCCCAGTTGTCATAATAAAACTACCACTACCAGATTGCACTCTGCTCTGTACATTTTATGTGCTACAGTGAGCCTTTTACTTCATGATGACTGCTGCATAGACACAGAATAGGTAAATGGGGGCATGGGACACTTGATGGTACAGCTCTGTCTTCCCTCACATCATAATTTCAGACACATATTGCATATAATGCACTTACGAGGTCTCTGCTGCTCATGCTCCTCCAGCTGAGCATGGAGGGCCAGCCAGGCTGCCCGCAGGACCTTCCTGTACAGTGGCGATAGGCGGGCCGATGCACATGGTGCTGGGAGGACTGGCACAATAGCTCCTCGGCCTTGTGCCTGGCCCAGCGTTTAGGTCCTCCCAGCGCTTGCGGCATGCCCTGGCCTTCCGGGTGTACACGCCCACTGCACTGCAGTGCTCACCAATGGTGGCCCATAGTCTGGCCCACACTGCATTGCTTAGCTGGTCCTCTGGCCCCCCATATAGCTGAGGATATTTGGTAAGCACCCCCTCTGCTAAAATGTCTAATTCCCTTTCAGTGAAAGTAGGTGATTTCTCCTCATAACCCTCAGCCATTTTAAGGGTAATTGGGTTGAAATGAGCAACAGGATGGCAGAGGATCTGATCTGTGACAGAGGAGGACTCAGAATGAACACAAATTGGGTATTAACAACTTTCTGTGATGTATTTCCTGCCTACCACTTCCTGTATGTCATTTCCTGTATGAAAGAATGGGTTCCGGTCCGTTTTCGGAACTTCCGGCCTGAATGTGTACTCACCGTTTGCGGAGCGTAGGTTCCGAAAGTGGCTCGTCGGGTCCGCATACAAGGCGTACACTCCGCAGACGGAGTGCACGTATTTGAGCCGGAAGTTGAGAAAACAGACCGGAACCCATTCTTTCATACAGGAAATGATATACAGGAAGTGGTAGACAGGAAATACATCACAAGAAGTTGTTGACAGCCATTTTGTGTTCATTCTGAGTCATCCTCCATCACAGATCAGATCCTCTGCCATCCTGTTGTTCTCTAGCAGATAAACCTGAAATGACAGTTTAAGAGAAATCATAGACATGAAGCAAAAGATAGAACAGACCATTAAATGAGATTTGGGCTGGGACAAGGGGGGGAGGGGGCTGGCACAACATCACACCCCAGGAGAGTTTGCTCCTCCTTTGCATTATTGTACATGTAGTCCATATTTTGTGCTCAACACAAGAGTTGTCTGTTGTGTTACTGTAAATTTTGGGGAAGAGTGCTGTGTATCCCAGACACATAGTGCCAGATTCACCCAGAACATCATCACTCACGTTGGGGCCCATAATTTGTGTGGGAGTCAAATCTGTTGGGGGGGGGCAAAAAATCAACAGTGCCATAGTTAGACCCTTTTGTGATTCAGACACCCATTCGCAAAAAGTCCGGGAAGGTCTCTCAGAACATATACATCTAATCCTCTGAGTCAATGGATTCCTTAGGGACATCAACGACACTGATTGCTGACATCGGCACATGACCTGATGCACGGTCACTCTTTTGACTCCTGTCAACAGCTGTGGTTTACATACAGTTAGTGTGGCTTGCAAAGTAGTCTCAGGATGGATTTTTTGGACAGAGTTATAATTATCCAACTTTCATCATTGACAACAGACTGCAAACCACATTTGGTCCGTAACACAACAGGTTGCTCATGTGAAAAAAGTGGCAACCAGCTTATCACAGACTTGCATACCCTAACCTTTATTATGTGCAATGGCTCGGTTGCCTGGATTCAGAGCTAGCCGAGGTACAAGAGGTATGTTTAAGCCATGACTTAAAGCTATGTTGTGCAAAACACAACAGGCTAATATGATCTTGCACACGACTTCAGGACAGTACATCAGCACACCCCCTGTATGGTCAAGACATCTGAATTGCGAATTCAAAAGACCAAAAATGCGCTCTATGATGGCTAGAGTTTGTATATGTGTGCCCTATTGTACCTATGCTGAGGTACAGTGGTTGCACATCTGTATGCTGTGAGGAGTTGAGGGGAGAGTGCATACCCAGCATCGCCTGAGGAGGGAAGATAGGGCAATAGGTTACATTTCCCTCTTAAATGTGAACGGAACATGATCTATACTTTGGTACATGCAGTGTCTGTTGAGACCATGTATGTGGCTTGATGATTCTCATTGTACAATAGTTGTTAATGTAAGGTGGCATTCATAAATTTCATTTACACATATCCCTCATTTTTAGTGCTTGGTTCTTACCCAGTAGCCACATATTGCCAAATTCTCCCGCAGCCATCAGCCGGGCAAGAGGTGACATGCACAATACAAAGCTGTCATGGGTACTACCTGGAAACACTGCATGCACGTCAATGAATCTCCCACTAGCATCACAGACACCCTGCAAATTGATGGAATGCCATTGGTGTCTGTTGCAGAATGTGTGCAATTCGGCGGGGGGACAGAAGGGCCACATGGGTACAATCAATTCCACCCAGCACACGTGGGAAGCGAGAAATGAGATAGAAATCCCTAGCTGCCCTTTGTCTCCTGTCCAGTGTATGGGGAATTTGTATGTGGAGGTGGGCTCTTGAATTGATGCAGCTCAGTACCTGATGCCAGCACCGCGACTGGCTTGCCTGAGAGATGCCTACAAGGTCACTGGAAACCCTTGGAACGACCCCGTCGCAAAGAAATGGAGAGCAGAAAGTAAGCTGGAATGGCATGGGAGCAGCAGGTCACAGAGTCAAGTTCCTGCTCCCACTCACATACCATCTCCAAGATGACTTCTGGAGGAAAATAGTATCTGGCCCTGACATCTTGGCTGGACATCCCAAATAGGTTGATCCTTTGTCTGAATATCCTCTCTACTCTCCTCCTCCTCAAGTCTTCTTGCCGCATGACAAGGGGCAGAGCAACAAACACATTCAGCGACATGTTGGAAGATTTGTGTGTCAGCTCTGATTTCATATGTGCTGCAGGGCTGGCATTGGCTGTTGGGCTACAGTGTTTCAGCTGGAGCATGGTGGGGGATGGTAGGTACTTGCACAGGTGTTTAGCATTGAAGAAAATGATCATCCGGCCCGAATACGGATATTCCGGCCCGGAAGCGGAGATTCCGCCCCAACTGCGGAAATTCCTTTCCGGATGCAGGGTTTCTGGTCCGGGTTTGGAAATTCCGCCCAAGTGTGGAATTTCCGGCCCGAGTGCGGACATAAAGATACGAGTCATAAGTGACTTTTGTGAATACCAAAAGTCATAAGTGACTTCTGTGAATACCAACAGTCGTAAAATTAGACTTTTGGCTCAGATTACTTTTGTGAATCGGCCCCAATGTTTTTTTAGCCATAGTGCACAGCAGTGCAGTTATGGTACAACATGCCTAAAGGTTTAACAAAAAGCCTATGAGGCAGCCAAAATTGACCACAGTCCTTTTATTTTGTTTATTTTCAGCCATGTTGCACAGCGATTACACTGCTGTGTAACATGGCTAAACAACACATTGACAAAGCCAATAGATCTCATGTAAGTGAGACCTATTGGCTTTGCCAATGCTTGGTTCATTATACTCTAGTTCGCAAGTACTGCAACAGCTTATAAAAGCCCTCTATCTTGGTACTTGGTGTGCATTTGTAACCTGCCACTGAGACCGCAACAGACATCTCATAATATACTTCAATCCTAACCTGCATCATACTTTGTTATACAGCACTGTGGCATGTGTGACACTCCACAGGGGACCCTAGCTTGATTTGCAATGCATCCATGTTTCTCAGAGCAAAGAAACCCAAAGGCTCTTACAACATACTTCTACACTTACATCATACACTTGCATTTCACTACTCAGGGACCCACAAAGAGCAAACATTATACCAGTTCTAACATAATCAGAGAGCTCCAACAAAGAATCGCTATTATGACTTCCACACTCGTAACACTTAAATTAGGCTCATAACCTTCTCATAGAGAATACAAGAATTTCTGATAGGGTAGCTTAGAGGTTTAACAAGACTGCTGCAATGATCTGTGAGGGTGAAATGTTTAAATCAAAGGAAGGACTTAGTTGGCTTCCATCAATCTGTGTTTGACAAAAAGTGTGCCTCTTAGTACAGCAACAGTAGCACGTCTTATGAACAGTCTTTACGCATGCTGCATAAATGCTGACGGTTTCATCAGGGTACCTAAACAGAGGACCATCACAATTAATGTGACGTTCTGTGTGAGTTTACACCTACGTTGAGGCAAACACTGAAGAGTTTCTAGCTTATCCTGGCTGTTGTATCATAGCCTCTGCAAGTCTCCCTTGCAGGATGCACTGACCCTCACCCACTGAGCTGGTATGCCTCATCATCGGCAGGCCCCCGGTGCGACAATCATCTATCTCTCTCACTATCACCGGGCAAAGGTTCCCCTCATTTCTCCAATCATAAGTTTTTGCTAAACACAGCGCTGTCCCCTCCCTCCCCTGAGGTCAGCACCCTCTTCACAGGTCAGCGCCCAGCGCAGCTGCACCAGTCGCACTGCCCTAAAGCCGGCCCTGATCATCGGGTAATGCTCCACGCTGGGTGGGCGCTGCAATACCCACCAGCCCCTCAAATGAGGCTCTTTGGAGCAGCTTGTATCTCGCCCTTGTCCCAATAAGATGGGAGTGTGGCTGTGGATAGGGGATAGTGGGTAAAGTGGTAATAAAATTGCCTACAAATAACCTTGAGAGAACACTTTTTATTCTTCGAATTTATCTGTGTCAAGTTTAAAAACTGAGGTGGACCAATGGAACATAAGATATTCGTTGGTCCAGCTATTTGTTGGCATGTTTCATGCCTCTCTGTCCCAAAAGGGTCTCTGGTGTTTCTTCAGGCCCTATAGATTAAACCCCACTCCACTCATATTTACACATTATCTAGTATGCATCTAGCGTCTACAGTGCCAGGATAACTTCCGTGGTGAGTTGTGCGCTATACAATTACACATAACATAAAATTATATGTCTATGGCTTAAGTATATCTTCTGAGTAATATTATCCTTTCTATAAATGGGAAGGAAATATCTAGCTTGTCCCTGATTAGGGAACTCGAGTGTTAAAAATGAGGGTAAACCTAGAAGACAAAAAACATATTTAGACATATGACTGGAAGCCCAATCCAGCATTACAATCAATGCTCGTGGAACTGTGAGCACACTCAGGCAAATCACATGCAGAAGAGTGGAGACTGCAAACAATGATTGCTAATCATGGTAATACTGCTTTACTCATCAGAATTAGCTATGCAGGGTACATCTCTCCTAAAAAAGTGGGGTACAGGATGAAACCACAAGAAGCCAGTCTAGCCTATGCAATGACTAGTGCAACTGTGCTTTGAACAAAAGGAGGTGAGATAGCAGCCTGCAGGCTACGTTTTCCAGTCTTAATAAGTGAGCAAACATGGCTGAGTGTTTGCTGCAGTGCTCTGTGTGTGCAACACAAACTGCTGTTGTTTGTGCTACTTGTGTTTAAATCCATTTTGGAATTGCATTTTGCGTAATTATACTCAATGTCATATATTTCTAACAAAATTTTGTGCAGTTACGCAACCGCAGATTACAAGAATTTTGTGCAACTCTACTGGCAACCATCATGCATTCAGTTACAAAATTACAGTTAGGTAGAAAAGTACATCTTGCTCTCAACAGGGCCCAATAGGAATCAGCACTGTGAAACCCCTGGTGTTTGTCAGAGTGGGTGGCCAACTTCAATACCCTTGCCTACTACAGTAAACTGTGAGAATACATTTAATAAAATATTTGTCTGTAGCCTGTAACACAATGTGATATTGGCTTTAACAAATCCTTTTCATAATAAATGAGCTAGACCAACTGCCTTAGTCATACATTTCCTAATAAGCAGACCAGATCTATGGCATTCGACATTTCACTTCCCAGTGCACCAATCATGGATCACTGACATAATATTGTGGTAAAAAAAATATAGTTGACAAAAATATTGTGTTAAAAATATAGTTTACGACGATATCCTGTTCCTTTATTTATAATGGTAATTACAAAAAGATCAGAAAAAAACTGGTTGTTTCAATGTTTGTATCAGTCTGTCAGTTGGTGTCTAAGTGGCTATATGGGTGTGTGAGTGAGTGCATGAGTGGCTGTATGGGTGCTTGATTGGCTGTCTGAGTGCCAGTATGGGTGTCTGAGTGTCTGTGTGGGTGGGTGAGGGTGTGTGTGACTGCCTGTATGGATGAGTGAGTGGGTGAGTCAGTGGCTGTATGGGCTAGTGAGTGTGTGTGAGAGGGGCTGTAGGGGTAAGTGAGTGTGTGCATGACTGTGTGGGTGAGCGAATGTGTCAGTGGTATATGGGTAAGTAACTGGATATGTGAAAGGCAGTATAGGTGAGTGATGGGGTATAGGAGTGACTGTATGAGTGAGTGAGTGAATGTGAGAGTGGCTGTATGGGTGAGTGTGTGCTTGCGTCTGTGACTGTATAGGTGAATGAGTAGGTGTTGGTATCTGTATGAGTAGGTAAGTGGGTGTGTGTGTAACTGTATGGGTGAGTAAGTAGTTATGTGATTGACTGTATGGGTGAGTGAGAAGGTGTGTGAGTAGCTCTATGGGTGACTGACACAGTGTGTTAGTGGCTGTATGTGTGTATGAGTGGATATGTCAGTGGCTGTATTAGTGAGTGAGTCGATGTATGAGTGGCTGTATGGGTGAGTGAGTGGATGCGTGTATAGATCTATGAATTAGTGAGTGGGTGTGTAAGTACTGGTACGGATCTGTGAATGGGTTTGTGAATGGCTGTGTGGGAGTTTGTGTATGAAAGTTTCTATGGTGGTGTGAGTGGGTGCATTAGTGATTTTTGGAATGATGTCATCAGTGATGCCACTGACCATGTCATGAGTGATATAATATGTGAGGTCATAAGCAGTGCATTGTGGGAGCTCAAGTTATAATTAGCTCAGCTAACTATAGGTGCTGAATTTCACTCGCTTTGTAGGAGGGAACCTGAGCCTAACTATAACGTCACAGTAATCTTTGGGTTTTCAGTGAATTTCAAAGGTTTTTTAAATGCTAATTCCTAACTATAACGTCCCTGTAACCTTTGTTTTTTTCAGTGAATTTTTATGGTTTTTTAACTAGTAGTCATGTTTGCAGTGTGGTGGAGAAAAGGGGTGGGCCTTGGACCAGCTCTCAGCAATCCCGCTATCTGGGACTTACTGGAGGTAACAGAATGGGTTCCTGGCTCTCAAGCACCCTCAGCATCCAAGGGGACTTTATCCCCAACCAGCAGTGCACCAGGAGGTGCGCTTGCAGAGTTGTGGAAAAAGAGGGCGTAGCCTCTGACAACCTCTCAGCAATCCCGCAGTATGGGAGTTACTGGAGGTAACAGGAGGGGTAGTGGCCCCCCAAGGACCCTTAGCAGCCATCGAGACATCATCCCCCAACCAGCAGTGCTCCAGGAAGCACGTTTGAAGTGTGGTGGAGAAAGGGGGCGTGGCCTTTGAAGACCTCTCTGCAATCCCACTGTGTGGGACTTACTGGAGGTAGCAAGAGGGCTTGTTGGCCCCCCAGGACCCTCAGCAGCCAAGGGGACTTCATCCCCCAACGAGCAGTGCACCAGGAGGCACGCTTGCAGAGTTGTGGAAAAAGGGGGTGTAGCCTCTGACAACCTGTCAGCAATCCCGCTGTCTGGGACTCACTGGAGGTAACAGAAGGGGTTCTTGGCCCTCAAGGGCCCTCAGCAACCAAGGTGACTTCATCCCCAACCAGCAGGGCACCAGGAGGCGCGTTTGCAGAGTTGTGGAAAAAGGGGGCGTAGTCTCTGATAACCTCTCAGCAGTCTCTCAGAGTGGGAGTTACTGGAGGTAACAGGAGCGGTAGTTGGCCCCCAACGCCCCTCTGGAGCCAAGGGGACTTCATTCCCCAACCTGCAGTGTGCCAGGAGGCGCGTTTGTAGAGTGGTGGAGAAAGGGGGCATGGCCTGCGAAGACCTTTCAGCAATCCCACTGTGTGGGACTTACTGGAGGTAGCAGGAGGTCTTGTTGGCCCCCAAGGATCCTCATCAGTCAAGAGGACTTCATCCCCCAACCAGCAGCATACCAGGAGGCACATTTGCAGAGTGGTGGAAAAAGGAGGTGGGGCCTCTGACGAGTTGCCGGGCATTTTTTAATTTTCTTTTTTAGGGAAGGGGGTGTTGGTTTGGCATTGAACCTGAGCATAACCAGATGACAATGTGGAAGTTGGGTTGAAGGAATTTGAGGACAGGTGGTCAGGAGAGCAGTGAGAAGGGAGACAAGTGGTATGATGTACTGGTGGCGTTCTTATGAAAATAAACTCTTCAACTTACCTTTGGTGCATGTATTCCCTCTTTTCATTGGCGACGAGCAGGAGCCGCATCCAGCATATCCACCAGCTTTCCACATTGAGCCACATTCGTCTGGGTGTTGGTGAGGACTTTTCACCTCCTCAGTGCAGCTGCAGCCTGGATGTCTTGCGTATGGCCGAGCGGTTGTTGTAATATCTCCTCAGCTGCTACCGTCGATGGTAGGCAGAGTTGCACTGGCATCGCATTGTACACTGACTGAGGGTGCCGGGAGGTTCTGGGCATACAGCGTACATCGTTCTCATCAGTGCCACTAATTTGCTTGACGCAGGCCTTCACGCCCTCTCCCTGCAGAGCTTTCTCGGCCGCCATCTTTGTTGAGGGCAATTTCTGACACTAAATTATCACTTTACCAGTTAAGCTTTCCTGGCTGCATGACAGTTTGCCCTTTAATCTATTGTCAAGGAGTCAACACCACCAACTGACCTGTCCTGGCATAGTTTTTTCAAAGTTTAGTAATGTCAACAGCAATTGCAAGTATTAAGTGTTTACAGCTATTGGCACACTTTTGAGCATCGTAGCTGTGGCAGAATTACAGCGTCTGGCAAGTGAAAGAAGGCACTCCAAGCAATCTTTTCAGGGTGCATATAGTTACCACTTCAAAGGAACTTCTCCATTACCCAGGTGTTCATTTGAACGTACTTTACATAATGGAAAGCATTGCAGCACCACCACTTCAATTTTTATCTATGCCGGGCACACCCACTCTGTGTTGGATTTAGTGGAAAGAGGCATTTAAGGCATATTTGAATGCCAGATGGTGAAACGTTCACCAATAAAAAAAGGAATTTCTCATATACAATTTGGGCCCAGAGGGTAGATCTATTTTAAAAACATTGCCGCTGCAAGAAGTCAAGGTACAAGTACACCAGGAAGAGGCATCTGGTGAGATGATAGCAGTTGACATAGTCGATGAGCATGCTTCTGTGATCACGACCCTGGATCGAAGATTTTCTCCATTTAGAAATGTTGTTTTAGAAAGTCACAAGTTCCTACAAAGAACCCAACAACAATGAGAATCTGTTGATGATTTTGTGTCAGCTCTACGTCAACTAGCAATCATTTGTAACTACAGAGTATTCAAAGACAAGATTATTCATGACCAGCTGATAGAAAAAACTCAGAACAAAAAGATTCAAGAAAGGTTGTTGTCTTCCAACAATCTTAGTCTTGAGATGGCAATTACCATAGCTAGAGCTGCAGAGAATTCTGATGCTTACTTTAAGGAGTTGACAAGCCATGGTGATACTAGTACCTCTAAAGTGGTAAATGCTTTACAAGCTAAAGAAGGATTTAAAGAAGGAAAGAAGTCCACCCTTTAGATAGCAAACGGAATACAAATGGCAACATTGCAGTGTGTTTTAGATACAGTAGTCATGGACACTTAGCTTCAGCAAAAAATTGCCCGGCAGTGTCTGTCATGTGTTAAGTGTAATCGTAAGGGGCATTTTGCACGGGTTTGCAGAAGTCCATGCCGACCTTAAATATCTTAGGCGGATGGATCTACATTTGAGGGTGATGATAATCATATGATTTTGACAATCACTACATCTGATAAGGATGCATGTATTGCTGATGAGGAGTTTAATGAGGCAAATGAGGAGGTGGTGGGAGAATTGAAACGGGTACGTAGGAAATCTCCATTATGTAATGTAATAATGTATGGTGTGAATGTGTGCTCAATGGCAGATTCAGGATCACCTTTCACATTAATTGGCCCTGAAGTCTTCTCGAAATTCAAACCCCAAGAACTTCAGCCTTCCAAGGTCAAGATGAGTGCTTATGGGGGGAAAGAATTGAAGTTGAAGGTCAATTTGACTGTTAGAATTTGGGTGAAAATCTGCAAGTGGTGTGGTATTCGTAGCAAAGGAAGGTTCAAACTTATTGGGATGGCATGATCAAGGAGAGCTAGACATAATTCTGGTTCCTAATCACCCAGATTGTGTGATCTCAAGGTCCATATTGATGTCAATATGTATGAATGTGTCATCTGTTGGTGTTTGGATTGAAAAATTTCCCAAAGTGTTTACGAGACAATTAAGTAAATTGACTGGGTTCAAGCACAGAATCATACTGAAAACTGGCGCCATCCTTGTAGCGCACAAAGTACGGAGAGTGCCCTTATCATTGAGAAATGAATTGGTCATGGAATTAGATAAATTGTGCAGTTTGGATGTTATCGAGCCTATTGAAAGCTCAGAATGACTTGCACCACTGGTTTTGGCACAAAAGAGTGACAGTACTTTGCGCCTATATGATGATTGTGCAACCTCAATCAAAATATCTGGGTGGATAGGGAAGCCTTTCCCAACATCAGTGAGATGTTGAGTATTTTGGAGGGAACTGCAATTTTTACCACCTTAGATATGTCAGCAGCATACCACCAGGTAGTTTTGTTTGAGGGATCTAGACATTTGACCTCATTCATAACTCCGGAGGGTGCGTTCTGTTTCAAACGCACGCCCCTCGGACTTGCATCTGCTTCATCTGTCTTTCAAAGGCTGATGAAGGAGATATTCAAAGATTGTGAGGGTGTCCGATTTTTCCAAGATAACATATTGATTTTTGGTCAACATAATATGCGGTTGGACAAAGTTTTGAGTATTTTACAAGAGAAGGGAGTAACGTAGAGGGGAGACAAGTACAAATTTGAGCAGCATGGTGTGGATTTCTTAGGTCACCACATATCCAAAGATCATCAGCCCCAAAGTGATATTACTAAAGGCCATAGAAGAAGCTCCTGTTCCCAGCAATAAAGATCAGATGCGGTCCTTCCTGGGGTTGGCTGAGTATTATTTGAAATGTATTCCCCAATTTGCAGACAAAACCAGTCCCATGAGGAACTTGTTAAAGAAAGGAATCTGCTTTGGGTGGGATGATGAATGCCAAGTTGCTCTTGATAAAGTACATTCCCACATTGTATCAGCAGGTCCCCTGAAGTTATTTGACCCAAGAGACAGTAGCGTCATAGTTCCAGATGCTAGTAACTGTGGGTTGGGTGCTATTCTCATGCAAAAGAAAAGTGATGGGAGAGAGGATGCAGGTGCGTTCGCTTCCAGAGCACTTAGGGGTGTGGAACATGCATACTCAACTATGGTGGGGTGCTCAGCATTTCCACACATATGTATGGGGTATTCATTTCTTACTTATCACAAACCATTGATTGAGTTGTTTAGCACTAAAGGGAAGGACAAACCTACTCCTTGGATTGCCAAATAGAAACATCGCTTACTAGAGTTTCATTATAACATTGAGTATGTTCCGGGAAATTATAACATCCTCACTGAATTTTTGTTCAGAATGCCCTTGAATTCCTCAGACAGTGAAGAGGTGGGTGATGATGATAAAGAAGTGGTGTGTTTGGCAAATTCAATCAACAGTGTGTTGAGTGGGGCGTTGGATGAGAATGAATGGAGAGAGAAGTTACTCGAGAATCCTGTTTTTTGAAAAGTTATGTTGTGGGTCACACAAGGGTGGCCTAATTCTAAAACTCTGCATGGGAATTTCAAGTATTGTGATTTTTGCCGCATTACGGCATTTTGGGCCGATAGAATTTTTAGAGCCATCCTTAAGTTCTGTAATCTAGATAATAACAAAATATGTGAGATTTCCACACATAATGATTACCATTACAATATGGCCGCCGCATTAGGTACATACTATACAACTTGGATGGGCACGTATAACCGTTTTTTTAACTTAACGCAGGTGTTTCGGTTTTCCTAGACGCCGAGCGTTATTTAAACCCGATGTAGACACTACTGGAGCTTCCTGCCCCGTTTTTTCTGTTCGCTGCTACGTATTCCAACGTTCCTGTTGACCGTTACAGCTTTACTTTGGTAAGCCTTATGTCGGCATGTTGCTCTTTGGATTATTTCTTTAGGGTGATTTTTTAATTCTCTTTACTCTTTGTAGATGATGTATGCATGTACTGGGGGCAAAAGTAACAGCTCTTACTATGTGGACTTGGTGATTTTTTATGCCTACAATTGAAATAACGTTGGCATTGCGCTACTTTGTCGTGTACTATGCTTTAACCATTTATATTACCTCTATACCGATAGTATTCCCCGAGTATATTTTGGGAGAGAGGGTTATCTAGATGAGAACAGTGTTGATTAGGTCTTTATCTTTATAAGGGGGTTGGTGACTTATGCATCTTGGTGTTAACCTCTACTACCAGATGGTTACAATCTCATGCTTTCTAGGTTGAAGCATAACATCTATGGACCGCTGTATGAACTGGTCATTTATCTCTCTTACAGTTTGGTGTTCTTTCTATCTAACTGTTTTATCTCTTAAACATTGTCTCGCTATGTGATGCCATTGTTGCGCTGATGTGCGATAGGTAAGATGATAAAAGGCAATGTAGTTGTTTGGGACTGTAAGGACTAATCAGGGGTAATTATCTCCCTGTAGGCTTAGCAGTGTTTTTCTGTACAAGTCCACCTCTCATCAAGTGGTGTGATCCCATGACCATCTAGACCTTCGCTTGACACATTGAAGGTATGTGCTCTGTCATTAGGTTTTCCCTTTAAGCAAGATAATATGCAGAGTATACTTGTGTTCCATTTGTTTAAACAGAGTGGCTGGTTATAACACCTGCCGCTACTATGGTTTTTTTTTTTTCTTCATGGATTTATATTATCTATTTGAACTTATACTTAATTTAATGGAATTTTGAAATAATGGTGGCTATGTTGTCATAATATTTGTAGAGATCACTTTCTGCTCGTGATTAAAACTGATACTATTTGCCGTTATGTTATAGAAACAAACCGGACGGGAAACATGTTGCTAACAGGGAATTCTGTGGCTTGTAATGTTATGGCAATGTTGGATCCTACCATCATTTTGTGGTGGGTATTTATTTGTTTTTTGTCTTTGTTTTCTCTCAAGGTGTCTTATTTCTTTTCCCCATTTGCTGATATGTAGAACATGGGGGTTTGAATTTTGTGGACGTATTTGTGATAGTTCATCTCTTCGTTTTGGGTATTTATACATGGAATTCATATATACTTGGGTCCACGGTACGATACTCCATCCTAATTAGGTCCTCCAATAATTCTATTTTTTCTTGTATCTAAGCCCTGATGGGCAACTTTTTCTCCCTTTTCTCCTTCGTAATCTAATGTGGATTTCTCATTACTGACAATGCATTATTGTGTTTCTACTTCATGAAGTGAAGTGGGAATAAGATGAAGTCACTGGAGACAGGTATAAAATTGAGTAAATAATAATAAAAAACAAAAAATAATAAAAAATTGAGAATATGTTCTGATAATGATGTTCCAGGTGGGACTTCTAGGCCCTCACCATGTGTATTTTTTATATACAATGAAAATAGATGAACTTAAAAATGTTTTTTAGTATGTCGGTCTGTCTTTGTTGTGTATAATGTGTAAGTATGTAAATTATTGTATTGTGTTCATGGACTAGGATGTTGCCAATTGGTATTTATGTATTAAGATGTCTTATGTGTTGTAAATGTTTTTTTTTTAATATATATATTTATTTGTTTGTACTTAACAGCCCTTAAGAAGTCCTGTTTTAGGACGAAACGCGTTGGCTGTACTGTTTGTCGAGTCACTTCAGCTGGACTCTATGTTTTTTACGATATATGAAAATGGAATAAAAGAAAGAAAAAACTGAAGAACTTTGTGTCTGGATACAGACTCTTTTTATTGATTTAATTCTGCTGCATGGTGCACCTGTGCTTTTGTTTTGATTCATCATACACACATACATCCAGGTCGTCCTGAATAATTATAGTCACCTGGAAATAGTGAGAGCCAGCATAATAGGGAGGTCTTCAGTGCGCTCCTGCGCATAAGGAAAGGTACATACGACAAGGCGCTCCTGCGCGTGTCGCAATGAAAGTAAATGAAAGCGCTCCTTCGCAAGGAAAAAGTAAACGAAAGCGCTCCTGCGGTAAATGCTGTTGTTGAAAAAGCGAAGTGAAGAAGGTAAGGAAGACAAGCGGCACCGTGCTCCAGCACGTGTTGCAGCAAAGAAAGATAAAGCACACCTGCTCAACTAAAGAGGTGCGGCACCAGGCTCCAGCGTGTGTCGCAGGCAAAGGAAGTAAAGCGCACCAGCGCTAATAGATATATGCGGCACCGCGCTCCAGCGCGTGTCGCAGGCAAAGGAAAGCAAAGCGCACCAGCGCTTGTAGAAACACATGCGGCACCGCGCTCCAGCGCGTGTCGTAGGCAAGAAAAGAAAGGCGCACCAGCGCTTGTAGAAACGTATGCGGCACCGCGCTCCAGCGCGTGTCGCAGGCAAAGGAAAGTAAAGCGCACCAGCGCTTGTAGAAATTTATGCGGCACCGCGCTCCAGCGTGTGTCGCAGGCAAAGGAAAACAAGCGCACCAGCGCTAATGTTGTAGAATGGACACCGCGCTCCAGCGCATGTCTTGTCAAGAAACAAAGAAAAGCGCTGCTGCGCTAGGGAGACAAGGATCACGCTCCTGCGCGAGCATGAAGCTGAATAGGGGATTCCTGAATGTTCAGGAAGACGTCAAATAGCTTGGGACAGAACAGTACTGGAAGCACTGTCGAGCTGAGCACCGCGGGCTTAAATGCGGTCTTACCCGGTAGTGCAAGCTGAGTGCCTCCGGTCTGCAGTGCTGTATCGTCCACAAAACGCAGACCGGAGTAGTTCGTACATACACCTCTCACACAGTGCACAAGCGGAACATGACAGTACCCCATCCCAAGACAGAACCCCCACCTATACGGGATTGGCAGAGCGTGGTTTTTGTGGATGCCGTGCATGGAAGGCACGAACCAACAGGGGAGCGTGACGCACATGGGACAAGGGTTCCCAGGACCTCTCCTCCGGCCCATAACCCTTCCAATCCACCAGATAAAACAGCCTCCCCATGTCCTGCGGGAATCTAGGATGGTCCGCACCTCATATTTCTCGTGATCGTCCCTGAGTATGGGAGGTGGAGGGGTGTCAGAACTGCTATCTGGATGAGCGGAATGCAGGCGAGAGACGTGAAACACCAGGTGTATTTTCATCTGAGGTGGCAAGGTGAGTCTCATCGACACTCGGTTGATGAGCTTCTCAATGGCGTACGGACCCACGTATCGTGGTAGTAACTTCTTAGGTCCATGTACATTGAGGTTTTTGATCGATACCCACACCTTGTCCCCTACTTTGTAGTCGGGCTCGGCTTGTCTGTGTGCGTTGGCATGTTTTTTGTGCATTTCTTTGGCTCTGGCGATTTCGAACCGGGCTTGTTGCCAGATGTCATGAAGAAAGGTGTGGTATTCCTGTACGGTGGGTATGGGACTGGCTTGTGGTTTTTCCCACGGCTCTGTTCTTGGATGCCGTCCTTGAAGACAAAAGAAGGGTGATAGTCCTATGGACGTGTGTTTGCTGTTGTTGTATGCGTATTCCACCATCCAGAGCACCTCTGACCATTCCTTCTCTGTGGACAGCAATAAACAACAAAGGTATTGTTCTATGGTTTGATTTGTTCTTTCCGGTTGCCCATCGGTTTGTGGATGATATGCCGACGACAGGCGTACTTCCATTCCCATGTTTTTGCAAACCTGACCCCAGAACCTGGATATGAATTGGGAGCCTCTATCCGTAATCAACACAGATGGTATCCCGTGTAATCGTACCACGTTGTGCATAAAGATGGAAACCAACTCAATCGCTGATGGTAGCTTTTTTAGCGGTACGAAATGTGCCATTTTCGTCAGGTGATCCACTATGGTGAGGATGGTGGTAAAACCTGCCCTTATCCTGGGGAATTCGACAACGAAGTCCATAGAGACGGTGTGCCAAGGATAGGGAGGTACTGGAATAGGGCTTAATAACCCTACCGTGGTTCTGGACTGGATCTTTCCTTGAGCACAGATGGAACAACAAGCTATATAGGAATGAACGTCGGTGTCCATGGATGGCCACCAGAAGTGTCTGTGTAAGAGGTCCATGGTCTTATGGTATCCTGGATGGATAGAGAAGAGGTGATCATGGCACATGTACAGAGTCTGTTGCCTGTGGTCTGCTAAAGGAAGGTAGTAATGATCTTCTTTGTACAGAAACCCATCTCGTGTTGTGATTCCCGTGAGATCACCGATCCAGTCCTCTGGTTTCTTTTGTTCTAGGTCTTCCTGTAACCGAGATAAGAAGGAGGAGGATACGACCACTCCTTGGAAACAACGATCAGGGAGGATGGACACCGGTTCGTTTTTGGTATTTCTTCTTCGGTTTCATCCAATCTGGATAAGGCGTCGGCCTTGGCGTTTTCCTTTCCTGGGCGGTAGGTGATTAGGAAATCGTACTCATTAAAGAATAGGGTCCACCTCAGTTGTCTGGAAGTGAGAGCCCTAGCAGAGCGGAGGAACTGCAGATTCCTGTGATCGGTGTATATGGTCACCGGATGGTAGGCATCCTTGAGGTAATGACGCCACTTCCTCAAATGGTGCCTTGATGGCAAGTAGCTCACGGTCGGAAACAGTGTAGTTACGCTCCGCCGGTAGCAATTTCCGTGAATAAAAGGCCACAGGATGCAACAGGCCTGTGTCGACGTGATGTTGAGATAACACACCACCCAGGGCGTTCTGTGAGGCATCGGCCTCTACTATAAAGGGCTGTTCTGGGTCTGGGTGTTTCAGGACAGGGGCGCTTGTGAATCTATTCTTCAGGTCCTGAAAGGCTTTTTCGGCTTTTGGGTCCCACAGGAACTTTGCCCCTTTGCGTAGTAGACTTGTGATGGGAGTGATGATGCTGGAAAATCCTTTGATAAAGCGTCGGTAGTAGTTGGCGAATCCTAGGAACCTCTGGATCTGTTTTACGGTACAGGGCGATGGCCATTGCAGTATCGCTTCGACTTTTCTGGTGTCCATTTCGATCCCCGCAGGGGTTAGAATGTGTCCCAGGAATTCGACCATAGTGGTATGGAACGTGCTTTTTTCCAGTTTAACATAGAGATCATGCAGTTGTAGTTGTTGAAAGACTGCACGAACATGTCTGATGTGTTCGGGGATACTCTTGGAATAGATAAGAATATCATCGATGTAGATGATGCAGAAATGATCGATGTATTCCCTTAGTACTTCGTCTATGAAGTATTGGAAGGCTGCAGGGGCGTTGAAGAGACCAAAGGGCATGACCAGGTACTCAAACAAACCAAATTTAGTTCTGAATGCGGTCTTCCATTCGTCTCCCTTCCGGACCCTGACAAGATGGTACGCCCCGCGAAGGTCCAGTTTTGTATAGATGGTTGCATCTTTCACCTGGTCCAGTAGGTTGGATATAAGTGGTAAGGGATACCGATTCTTGATTGTTATGGCGTTCATAGCCCTGTAATCTATACACATTCTCAGGTCACCCTCCTTTTTTGCCACGAAAAAGAGAGAGGATGAAACAGGCGATTTGGAGTGGTGGATGAAACCGTTTTGTAGATATTCGTCCAGGTAGATGCGCAAGTGGTTGTTTTCCTTTTCTGTAAGGGAGTAGACAAAGGCTACAAGGGAGTTTAGAACCAGGGATGAGGTCTACCCTACAATCAAAGGAACGATGTGGTGGTAAGGTGTTAGCCCCTTTTTTGTCGAAGACAGCGGCTAGATCTGCATACGCCTCAGGAACGATTTCTTGTGTGATCGTACCCATCCCTGTCAGGGGCAGTGCGTGGGCTTGTATCGTTCTTCTGCAGGATCCGTTTTTCGGCGGATAGCAGGTAGAACTGCAATGAACGGAATCCAATGTCATGATTCGGGTTACCCAGTCGATGTGTGGATTATGGTTCACCAACCAAGGAAGCCCCAGAATGAGCTTGAACTGAGGTGCATCAATGACGTCAAAGGAGATGGTCTCTTTGTGCCCGTTCCCACATGTCATCCTCATGGTTTCTGTTTGGAAACGTATAAGTCTGGAGGTTAGGTCGGTGCCGTCTACTGCCTTCACGGTTTCAGGATTGTCCTTGCTCACAGTGGACATGCCCAGACCTTTCATGTATTGGGTGTCAATAAAGTTTCCAGTAGCACCAGAATCGATGAGGGCTGTGACTGGCCACGTTTTACCCGTTTGTGAATGTAGGGTTACTGATATGCCCACATGCCGGTAGCTTTCAAGGGGGCTGAAGATGGGGGTCCTCATGGATGAAGAACCCAGTAGACCGAACCCTATACCTACTGGGTTGTATCGTTTCCCGTTCCATCGTCCCGTGTTATGGAAAGGGCATACGGTTTGTTTAGTCTTGATCTGGCTGGTTTCACCGGACATTCCTTAAAGAAATGGCAGTTTTTTCCGCAGTATAGACACAGGTTTTGTTTTCGTCTTTTTTTCTCTTTCTTCTCGGGCTATAGGACAGCGGATTCCACCGATTTGCATAGGCTCAGGAGCCTCATGTGCTTTGGCTATCTCATTCCTGGGTTTGTCTCTGAGTACAAGAAACCTGGAATCATTGCCTTTGGTTTTCTCATTTTTTCGCTCTTGCAATCGGTAGCCCATTTTTACTACCATGTCAATGAAGGATACAGTGTCCTCCGGTGGTTCATATATTTGAGAAATAAGATCCTTTAGCTCATCTCTTAGATCTCTGTAAAACACAGATAACTTTTTGGATTCAGGCCATTTAGCTTCGATAACCAATCTATTGAATGTAGTGATATAATGTAATAAATCAGATGTGCCTTGTTTAAGGCTAAGGAGTTCATTGTCTGTGGCCTGTATGAGTGTATGATGAGCGAACATCCTTCGTAGCGTTTCCTTGAAGACAGGGAGGCTATACAGCATAGGGTCATCAGTGTCCACCAATGGTATCGACCACAGGGCGGCATCTCCTCCTAGGTAGGATAGGATGAAAGTGACTTTGGAGGCGTCATCCGGAAAGGCTGAAGCACGTGCCATGAAATGTAAGTGGCATTGGTTGAGAAAGATGCTGTATTTGAAGCTATCACCAAAGAAACGTTCCGGAGCGGCTAGCTGAACTGTGTGTGGAGCTATAACTTGTATGGGAGGGTTAGACCCATGCGAAGTGGGTACGGATTCTCCGTGAGTGAATAAGGGGGGTCGTAGAATACCCCCCTGTTTGGCCCTAACCACAGGGTCCAGACCCCAAGCCCCTGCTGGTCCAGTGGCCATCTGGCCCTGTAGGGCCGTTAAATCGTGTCGTAGGCTTTGGTTTTCCGCCTGTATGCACGGCAACATGGCTGCTATATCTTGTAGGGTAATATCGGGGTTGCTCATGGTCTTGGGGTTGCTCACGACGTCCGGGCGAGATAGGTAACTGGGGCCCCACAAATCTTACCTGATATACTTGTGGAGTAATCTTGCAGAGACGACGTGAACAACCTTCACCGTCCCCTACCTTCCCCTAGTGAGAGAATGTATACTGACCGGGACAAGGATGGGACCGGGGGAAGGTATCCTAAAATGGAAATCGACGTGAAGACCTGGTGGGTGTTCCTATCGATGTTGGGGAACTCTCCCTGGATCACCAGCTAAATAATGAATAAATCATATGATTAGTGTTTACCCTTCCTGTCCTCAAGATCATACATGCATCATACACACATACATCCAGGTCGTCCTGAATAATTATATACACCTGGAAATAGTGAGAGCCAGCATAATAGGGAGGTCTTCAGTGAGCTCCTGCGCATAAGGAAAGGTACATATGACAAGGCGCTCCTGCGCGTGTCGCAATGAAAGTAAATGAAAGCGCTCCTGCGCTAAATGCTGTTGTTGAAAAAGCGAAGTGAAGAAGGTAAGGAAGACAAGCGGCACCGTGCTCCAGCACGTGTTGCAGCAAAGAAAGATAAAGCACACCTGCTCAACCAAAGAAGTGCAGCACCACGCTCCAGCGTGTGTCGCAGGCAAAAGAAGTAAAGCGCACCAGCGCTAGTAGATATATGCTGCACCGCGCTCCAGCGCGTGTCGTAGGCAAAGGAAAGCAAAGCGCACCAGCGCTTGTAGAAACACATGCGGCACCGCGCTCCAGCACATGTCGCAGGCAAGGAAAGCAAGGCGCACCAGCGCTTGTAGAAACGTATGCGGCACCGCGCTCCAGCGCGTGTCGCAGGCAAAGGAAAGCAAAGCGCACCAGCGCTTGTAGAAATGTATGCGGCACCGCGCTCCAATGCGTGTCGCAGGCAAAGGAAAACAAGCGCACCAGCGCTAATGTTGTAGAATGGACACTGCGCTCCAGCGCGTGTCTTGTCAAGAAACAAAGAAAAGCCCTCCTGCGCTAGGGAGACAAGGATCACGCACCTATGCTCCTGCGCAAGCGTGAAGCTGAATAGGGGATTCCTGAACAGTGGCAAGTTCAGGAAGATGTCAAGTAGCTTGTACTGGAACAGTAGTGGAAGCACTGTCGGGCTGTGCACCGCGGGCTTAAATGCGGTCTCACCCGGTAGTGCAAGCTGAGTGCTTCCGGTCTGCAGTGCTGTATCGTCCGCAAAACGTGGACCGGAGTAGTTCGTACATACACCTCTCACACAGTGCACAAGCGGAACATGACAGGGGGTCTCGCCTTTTGTTATGTTGTGGGGTGGAGTTCCCAGTTCTAAACTCAAGCGTGAGTGGATGTGTCATAATCATATTGGTGAGGCAAGTCTGGCTGGGGTGGTGGACATGAGGAAGAAAGCACAAAAAACGAATGGAGATGTTGGCGAGAAACCTGATTGTCATGATGTGAGAGTGGGATGTTGGGTCAGGATCAAGAAGCCAGGATATGTTCTCAAAGGTAATTCCAGGTTTTCTTGTCCCAAACAAGTGGTTAAGGTGTCACAAAGCGTAGTTCACACCAGTAACAGCACGATGTGGAACAGGGACAAGATTTTTTGTTATTCCTGGGAGCAAAGTGGACCTTGTGCGAACTCACTTGGAAGAGTCATCAGAGCAGGAGTGCTTAAGGGAACCATGTATAATCAGAGTGAGTAGTGGAGGGCACAAACCGGTTTGGCACAAGGACTACACTGTGGGACGTCTCTCAACCAAACGTGTGTTGTCATCTCTTAATTTCTCCAGGTCTTATCCACTGTGTACTGTATGGGTGTATTTAATGTGTATGTTGTTTTATCATTCTTTATGGGTTACAATTGTTTGTGTTTATTAGCTTTATTTTGTTTAAAGGGGAAGGATGTTTTGTGTTGGCATGGCACATGGGCATAACCAGGTGACAATGAGAAATGTTGGGCTTAAAGGAATTCGAGGATGAGCAGTTCAGAGAGCAGTGAGAAGGAATATGAGCAGTGTGTTGTGCTGGTGGAGTTCTTATGAAAATAAACTCTTCAACTTACCTTTGCTGCATGGATTCCCTCTTTTCAGGGAGCTTCGTAGCCCCAACTTTCCTGGGCCGATTTCCCCATCCCCCGGGGCTAGTCATTCTTGGAATGGGGAGCGGGTCCGCGTGGCCTCCCTCCCTGGGATTATTTCGGTCCTGGGGACCCCATTACCCGGGGCCCAGCCTTTTATTTTTATAAATAAGGGGGAGGCGGTGCGGCCACCCTCCTGGGCCGATTTTGGCCCCAGGGATCCCATTCCCTGGGGCCTGCACCTTAAAAGAAAATAATTAAAAAAGGAGGGGGCCCTCCCCCAGGGCCCGGCCTCTAGCCTAGGTGCCTCTAGTCAGGTCACCTAGACACTTAGGTGAGGACCACGGGGGAGCCTGAAGGCCCCTGCAGTTCCTGCTGGCTCCCCGCATCCTGTGGGAGCCAGCATTGCTTATGGACAGAGGGAGCTGATGAACATGCAGCTACCTCTGTCCAAATGCAATTCTGCTCTGCTTTCATCAAGTGAGAGCATTTTTAATGCTCTCACTTGATGAAAGTAGAGCAGTGTTTGCTATGGCTTGGCGGGAGCAGTAAAGCTCCTGCTAAGCCATAGCAAACAGCAATGTCCAGAGGGGGGACACCCTGGGACATTGCAAGTTCCGGCTCTGGGGGGTGGTGGTCCCCAGGGCAATTATTGACACCAGGAGGGGGACTGCGCGTCCTCCCTCCTTTTTTGTCATTTGCCCCGGGAATGTGGTGGTCCTCGGGGCTGGAGGGGAGTCCGCGTGGCACCCCCCTTTTTTTCAAAATGAAAGCCAAGGGGAGGTGGTGGCTTTAGCCCGTGTGCCCCCCTATTATTTAAAAAAAATACCCCCGGGACTTGGCCCACCCGGGGGCCGATAATGAACAAAGTGTGGGAACCAGTGCTTCTTTTATTTTCATTTTCAGCTGGATCCGCGGATCCCGCCAACATTTTTTTTTTCTTGATTTTTTGGGCCCAGTGGGTCCCCCCTGAGAGGCCTATATGGAATATGAGCCCCTCTGGGTCTCTGTTCGCCTACTCAATTTCTCTGTATTAAAATCTTTAAAAGGATATATACATTGTGATCCAATCAATCAAACATATAAAGTGTGGTTGCTCAATAAAAAGGGAGAACTAAAAAGTTATTTTTACAGACAGCAATCCCATGGCAATGTTACATTTACTATTCCCACTCCAGTCAGTGCAACAGTAGGGAAAGAGATGGACTTTGGAGGGGTTAGATTTACTATTCCTACTCCAGTCTGTGCAACATTAGGGAAAACATTGGACTTTGGCGATGTTAAATTTATTATTCCCACACCAGTCTAAGCAAATTTAGGGAAAGCGTGAGACTTTGGAGGGGTTAGATTTACTATTCCTATTCCTGTCTGTGTAACAATAGGGAAAGCGTTGGACTTTGGAGGGGTTAGATTTATTATTCCCACTCCAAAGAGCGCAACAGTAGGGAAAGTGTTGGACTTTGTTAGGGTTAGATTTACGATTCCTACTGCAGTCAGCGCAGCAGTAGGCAAAGTGTTGGATTTTGTAGGTATTAGATTTACTATTCCTACTCCAGTGTGTGTGTGTGTGTGTTAAAAAAAATGAAAACAATTAAATATATAATTAGAGAGAAAGAAAAAAATTTAATTACAGATAATAAATTCAACTTCAAAAGATAAAATAATTAGTAATAAATGTAATTTCAATTAATACATAAAAAAATTCAAATAACAAATATAATAGCACAGATACATTTTCACAAACACTTACCATAAAATAAAATCACAATGTTAAAACACATTATACATTAAAAAATATATATATAGTTAATTAGTAATTTACATGTAAATGTCAATTATTCAAAATATATATATATTTTCTTCTCAACCATCTCATCCAAAGAAAGTAAAACACATTTAAAAATACATGTGTAATACACATAGAAATATTAAAATATATAAAAAACGAAATTAAACAGTAGAACATTTATATACTTATTAATAACTTAATTTACATAGTTTGTAATCAAATAACATGTTATGTAAAAATCAACATTAACTTAAATTTCAGTTAATGTTTTGTAACTTTTCCACCCTACTGATTGTTACTTGATTATCCTCCCACCCTCAACCGCTATAAAACCAGCAGCCTGCACCTTAACTATAACCAAAATAAATCAGTATTAAACAATTTAGATAATGAATAATAAATTACATAATTAACTAACAATTAATAATTAATTGTTGATAAATTATTACTTAATTAGCTTCCCACCCTACAACCCTAAAAACCAAGCTGCCCACAAATAAAATATAACTAAAATAAATCAGTTTAAACAATGTATATAATTAATAACCTATTACATAATTAATTAAAAATGAAGACTAAAATTTTAATTGGTACTTAATTAACTTCCCACCCTATCCCTCTACAAACCGAACGCATGACCACACAATAAATTATTAATAATAATTAAATAAAAAATATTAAATCACTTATATAAACTATATTTTGGAAAATGTATAACAATTATGCAAACAATAGTAACACATTAAATTTAAATATTGACTAAAACAAATTAAAATAATTAAAAAACAATATTTTTACATCTATATTACTGAAAACGACATTAAAAATGATATTCTTATTATTACTTTATTAATATATTATTACTTACCAAAAAAAACGATATCCTTGACAACAACATTTTTGAATCATGATATTTTTTTCCGATATTTCTGTTTTCAGATATATTTCGAACTCAATACTTTGTGTAAATACCCCAATCAGCCATAAAGCTTGCCACCTTAACCAACTCAGGCCTACAGTTTTGAGCATATGCTGTTCCACAAGGCAGTTCTTAAATTGTAAAAAATGTAAGAGGCAGGCCCCTTCTGAGGAGGCCACTGCAGCTTGCACCATGTTTAGTCCCTGCCAGCGCTGCTAATGACAATACCATCGAAAATATTAGCCATCACACTCCTACAAGTGTGACAATTCAGAATTCATCTTTCATATTTAATCCGTATATTCATATTTAATGTATGTTGAATTATTAAACAAATGTTATTGTGCTCATCTCAAAGTGAGACAGGCAGTGCCACTGTGTGGCGGACTGTCATAAGTGTCGGTGTTGAGAATTAACTGCTAGAACTGAGTATTAAGCACTGCCACAAGGCAACCATCAGTCACAGAGTCATTGTATTAGAAAAGTATACGCAATTACACTGACTAGGCAAAATACTATGGGGCATATTCTCAAGGAGTTATTGCCGATTTATCTGCGCTTTAGTGCTGCAAAAGTGGCGATAGACTTATCGCCCTATTCACAAGCTGGTGCAAACTGCCGACATCGCCAGTTTTCCTGCGATACCTGCCGCAAAACACATCGCCACGGATGAGAGCGACAATTAACGCTAATGATATGCAGAGTAGGCGTTCCCATGCAAAAACACACGAAAACACCACTTCACGATATTCTCAACGACCAGCCAGATCTGCGATGCCGGACAAAAGGCGATAAGGCGCGTTAGCAGCAGGGACTTAACACCTGCTTTATACTGGTCTTAAGTAGGATGAAAACCTGCAGTACAAAGGGAGCCCAGTCTAGAGCCACATCTGAAGACCAACAGATGCCATGGAGACAATGATCATGCAGCCTGGAGACCCAAGAGGGCCACAACACCCACCGCAACCACCCCCCGGACCCTCCCCCCAGGTCATGAAGTCCAGTAGTCAACGGTAGTGGAAAAACAGAACTTTATTACAAATACATAAACAACAAGACGAAAACCTCAGCCAACGCATTCCATTCCCAACGGGGAACTTCACCAGGGCAACGTGGGGATCCATCAAACTGCAAATGCTGCGGGAACTCCCCAATACCATTCCACATTCCGAAATCAGTAGTCAGAAACCTGTTGGAGAAAAGGTGACAATGGTCAAGCGACCTCATAGTCACAAATGTAATCTGGAACATTGGATTGCACTTGGACAAACCGGAATGCTGACAGGTATGATGAATCCAGTCCAAATATACTGTAACAGAAGTCCGTGTGCCTGTAACCTCCGCAGGAAAGAAAAGGAAGGTTACGACCACACAAACATCTGTTACGGTCACATCATGCAGGATTCTTCATACCTGTAAACATCACGGTTTGTATCATCTTGATACCCCTGCACCTTCACTACCCCCATGCTGTGCATGAACAGCTGGAGACCATGCAAGGGAATAACGCCATAGCTGCCTTACCGCACATGTCTGGGGCAATTGACTGTATGCATGTACCACTTGTGCCCCCTGCCGACCCTGCACACAATTACCCCTACAGAAAGCACACTCATTCCATCAATGTGCAGGCAATAGTGGACCACCGGGGACAGTTCACCAATGTCCCTAGGCATTGTGCATGATACATACATCTTCCGACAGTCCATCATCAACCAGCGCTTCCAGGATGGCACCTATGGCAATGCACTGCTCATTGGTAAGTACCAACTGAACACAACACACACCTCAACTCCACAATCACACAACCCACAACTGTGGGAGAGCACACGTAACAAAATCACATACAACATGCCCAACTACTGGACACGACAACACAAGTAACCGTGGTAACAGGGGCCAGACATGTAGACAAACCATCCACAAAGGCAGAGCCCCTCTGCCACACAACTGCAGAATGTGGGGAGAGGTGGGAACCAAGAATGTGCGAAGGAGGCAAGTGACCCAGCAATAAGAAAGGACACAATGCCAAGTGTGGCGGAGATGTGCTGGACAGACTGCAGTATGCAGAGCACAGACATGCCCATGTGGACATCTACTGCTGGTGTTTGCAGTGTAGTGGACAGTGGACGCAAACAGGTTACCCCAGGCAGTGTGGAAGCCCTTGGACATGTAGCCATGTGGTCCCCCCACTGTAAGCCTGAGCGGAGCGGCCTTGGCCGGCGTATGTCGCGAATGAATAGCCCGGGGCCCTGGGCGTGGTTCAGTTCCGGGATGGCCACCACAGTAACTGCTGCGTGTGTCTCTGTGTCTGCCATATCGTGACCATAGGCCTAAACACACGTGCCCGACCACATTCAATGGCCGTATTCACACTGGAGACAAGGTGACTACGTCCCAAGCCAATACGCGCACATCTCGTCAGCGCATGCAGGGTCATGTCTGCCAGGGCGGCGCCCCCCACCCAGCCACGAGGCAGCCGCCATGACCGGTGGTGCCTGCGCATTCCTGTGCACCTGCTGCACCCCAGCCCTGGTCCCCAGACCGGTCCGTCGCCCAGCGATGACTGCCCGCCCCTGCGCACCCATGCCTCAATGCTCACCTGCCGCCATCAGCGTGTCTCCAAGAGGGCCCTCCACGTGCCGGTGCAACCTCCTCAGCTGATCGCTGGATTCTGCGCCACAGGCCCCCAGCGCACCCTGCGGCACCGCACCGCGGAGTCATGTGTGTGCTGACTGCTGCCTGCGAGTACACTGCGGTCCAGCAGGTCTCACAATTCAAATCGAGTCTTGATTTGCTGGATGCCGTATCGAGGCCAACGCATCATCGCAAGCTGCACACCCGCTCAGCTCTTCAGGTGGGCCTAACTCTGTGCAACGCAAGTCATAGCCACGTGGCAGTAGGCCCATGCCGGACGCAGGCCATCAGGTGCCACTAACTCTGTGCAACGCAAGTCATCGCCACGTGGCGGTAGGCCCATGCCGGACGCAGGCCATCGGGTGCCACTAACTCAGTGCAACGCAAGTCACGGACCCTTTATGATTGAGTTCCGTGGATGCGGACGCCTTCATGTCACCTCCGGTAGTGGGGGATGTGCTGTGATGGGCCCCTTTTATTGGCAGGGACACATGTCCCGTGACACCTGTGCTGGATGGGTGTGGTGTGGGTGTAAACCAGCCCTCAGGGAGTGGCTGTGGCATGCTGACAACTGGACCAGTGACCAGCAGATCACTACAGGGAAGACCTGGGACATGTAGCTGTGTCGTCACCCCCTGTGAGCATAAGCGGAGTGGGCAGGGCTGGCGTATGCCAGTCCAGCGTAGGGGTGTGAATAATGAGCCCGGGGCTCTGGGGATGGTTCAGTTCTGGCCTGGACAAGGAAGTAACCAATGCGTGTGTCTCCGTTGTAGTGTCTGCGCCACCCGGACCGCAATCGGCAATGTTGCACCATGTGACCCAAGCCCCACAACATGTGCAAAATGGACGTGAGGGGGAATCAGTGACCCTACATTCAACCATACTGTCATACTTGAAGGATCATAGACATGACACATCTGTGTGAATTTGAATGTTTTATTCACATTTATTGGAGTGTAGCAGCTGGAGCAGTACAGGGCCATGCACACCCCACTTGACATTGTTGGCCCGTGGAGGGCCAGCCAGAGTCCATTGGCAAAGGACAAGTTCATCGGAAGAGGAAGAGTTCAGTCCGCAGTCTGATTGCTGTGTCATTGGTAACCAAACAGAATATGGCAGTCTATGTAGAGGTTCAAGGTGAGTGCCGCAGAGTGTATCGGGGGACAGTGGACGGTGATGATGCAAAGGGCCGAACCAAGCTGAAACAGGCCATATGGCGGAGATGAATGCTAGCGCTTCCTCATTACCACAACGGCAGTCTCATCCACAACATCGTCCTCTGATGTGTGATGTGCCTCACCTGTGGGTGTTGGTGTTTCGGCTGCAGCACTGTGTGGCACTGACACATCAGGGGCCGGAGGTGGATTGTCGTCCACACTGTGTGGCGGTGACACATCAGGTGCCGGAGGTGGAATGTCTGCCGCACTGTGGAGCACTGACACATCAGGGGGCGGAGATATGGATGGTGTAGGAGCAGCAGCATTCATCTGCGCCAGGCCTTGTGACAGCAATGCCATGAAGAGGACCTGCAGGGCATTGAAGATCCCAGCTACATCTCACTGATGTGCAGCCGTGGCAGCCATCCTTTCCGCCTCCATCCGCACCGTATCCTCCATGAGCCTCCGCATGTGTCCTAACTCACGGCTGAGATCGCTGGAGCCACCCTGACTAGACAGGTGTTCTTGTCTCCGAGTCATGACTCCAGCGATGTCAGCCATGGCTCGTTGGAGACCATGGAGCGGACTGTGGGTGTCCGTTAGCGACTGTAAGTGGTCCCTGATGGGACGTAGACACCCATGGATGGCATCTAGTTTGGCTGCCATGAGGTCGAACCTCACCCGCACCTGCTCAGCCATCTCCTTCTGCCCTCAACACACGGCATTGAAATGCCATGTGTTGGTCGTGGGGATCCTGGGAGACAGCGGGGGTGGTGGGTGCTTCCTGCTGTGTGGTCTGTGCAGGGGTGGGGTCTCCTCGATGCAGCTGGGCTGCCCTGCTCCTGGAGGTGGGGTGCCGAAGCTGTCCATGAGCTCTTGGAGGGCGTCGGTGTCGAAGTTGGGTAGGTCCTCCTCGTCATCAGTGAGGAGGTGTTCGGTCTGCTCTGCAGGAGGTGATGATTCTCCCTCTGCAATGTAAAGGGGAGATGCAGTTTAACAGTGTGTTCCATGTATGTTCAGGCGTTGGCCTAGTTTCCAAACAGACTGCATGACAATGTACATTGTGACTGTTTAGGAGGAGCTGCCTATTTGAAGCGGGACAGTGGACATTTGTGCACCATCAGGGATGTGGGGTTGTACTTGTCCATTATCATGTCACAGTTTCCTGCTATGCCAAATGTGATTGGCCAGTTTCTATACAAAAGCGGCAACAGTTGTGTCCTCTGTTCTGTTGTGGAAGTGTTGCAGTTTGTACCACATTGTTGTCAATGTTGATGTGCTCTGTATCTTGTGTGTGTGCTGCATTGTGGGAGAGTCGCCCCTGCAGCTCAGACTCTGCTTGGCCTTCTCCCTTTCAGGCGGTGTGCCTTTGACGTCTGTGCTTTTGCAGTGCTGAGATGTTGCATACTTGGGTAAATTGGGCTCTTGGTGGGAGTTGGGACTCTTGGGCATGGTTTGTCCGCAGATGTCTTGTTGCCATCAGGGGTTGTTTATGCACCTGGATGTGTCAGTGTGTGACCTGCTACTTTTCGGATGTGGATCACACTCAGCCACCTCGGTGTCGTGGCGTCC
The DNA here is from genome assembly GCA_963921515.1 of Calotriton arnoldi. Lineage (NCBI taxonomy): Eukaryota > Metazoa > Chordata > Amphibia > Caudata > Salamandridae > Calotriton > Calotriton arnoldi. The sequence goes on from CAWUFW010000243.1 coordinate 3,825,368, forward strand.
AACATGTCATGATGAGTGGCCTGCAGACATGCTCATCGTCATGCAGTGTCGCTGGCATTGTCAGTGGGGCTCACGGATCCGCAGCTTTGCTGGGTTCAGCACATGTGCATGGGTTTGTTATGAGATTGGTGATGTGTGGGGAGGGCCCCCTCTGAGCACATTGTGGACGGGGGACTACTTGCTGTTTCTATGTGTGCTGCAGAATGGCAAGGAGATCAGGGACATGATCCAGAGTCATTGTGGTTGTGCAGTGTGCTATACGTCATTGTGCATGTGTGCCATTGTGCCCATCTCCCCGGTCCCCCCAGTCCCTGGTGGTTACTCACCCTGTTGCTGTTGTGTCAGGTCATGTTGAGCAGTGTCCGGTCCCCCGACTCCTGCCACCGTCTCCACACTGATGACTGTGGACACCATTTCCTCCATCTCATCCAGCTCCTCCTGTGGCGCAGGACTCCCATCCCCAGTCTGCATTGCTGCTTTGCGGTTGTTTGTGAGTTTCAGCTTGGTTTTGCGCTTCACATCAGTCCAGCGCCTCTTGACCTCATCCATTGTCCTCCTCAGCACTCCGACTGCATTCACCTTGTCCACGATGGACTGCCATTTTCCATTTTTTGTTGCCAATGACACAGTGGAGGTGACGGACAGATGTTGATGGTGTTCTATCACCTCCTTAATCAGGATCCTGTTTTCCTGCGGACTGAACCGTGTCTTCCTCTTCTTCTTCTCCTTGCCCTTCCCTGACCCCGAGGTCCTAGGCTGGTCCTCCGTGGGGCTTGTGGGGTTCGGGTTATCCTCTGCACTTGCTCCGGCTGCCTCCATTGTGCTTCGCAGTTGTCATGTTTTTGTTTGCAGCTTTTATGGTGATTTTTCCTGACCGACGTGGGAATTGCAAGCCTGGCGCTACTTGTTGCCGATTTTTCTATCGCGGTTGGGCCCATCGCGACTTTTTTCATGTTCGGGTTTCCTTTTTTATCGCCGTCGCGGTAGTTGTATCGCGGACATTTGAGGCGTTATCGGGAAACTATCGTATGTTACCGCCATGTTGGGAATACGACTTTGTCACAGAGTTATTTTCCCGCGATAGACAGCGATATGAAAAATTGCGTTAACCTATTTTGGCGATGTTTATCGCACGTTCTTGAGAATATCCCCCTTTCTCTCATAAGAGGGCCCTGCAAGAATCCCCACAAACCAATCCTACTATAAACACAGTTTGTCACAAGAGGTAACCAACACCAAAACCCTTGCACACTGTGGTAATCTGTGAGACTCCATGTAACAAAATTCCTACCTGTAGGCGTTAATATAGAGTAAAAGCAATTCCCACTTCAATGCCATTTAACCTTAACATATACATCTCACAATAAATATGTCAGGCCTGGTGCCTTTATCAAAACATTTTATAATAAAAATATAAGGCATATAGCCATGATCAATGGCTTGCTACCATAACCAACTCAGCTCTGCTGCAACGAGTATAAGGCTTTCCACAAGCCAAAAAGTGCAATAGAAGCAGTGTTTTTAGAGGAAGCACCCAAATTTAGCTCAATCAAATCCGTTACTCAGTAGACCCAACATATGCCTAAGCACATCTCTCAGTAGTACTCTGAAATCTCTTTTTTGTTGATCACATAAGGTCAGGCTGAAGAGCTTTAATGAAATTGAAATAGCAGGATGGCAGGAAATTATCTCAGTGAAAATGAAAAAATGTAACTGGACCAAGTCTTAGATGACTTAGATGAAAGGAGATTGTCTCACTGACAAATTGAGAGTATTTTGCTTCTAATATGAAGATCGAGAAATGAAAAATGCAAGGACTACAACTACCATAAGGTTATGGGGCCTTAGTGTAGGGTACAAAGTTCCCATAGTCTCTTACGACTCTGTCCTCTGACATGGAGCACACAGCTTCCACTTGAAACTGGTCTTAAAGAGCCATTGGCAGCTGGTGCCAGGCCAACCACCTGTTAGAAATTGGGTTTCTAGTTGGCAGAGGTCTGCACCCTGTTCAAGTAGGGACGACAATCCTAGTCAGGGTAAGTCACAACACAACCTAGATTGTCCTGTGCTTACCCTCTGGTAGCTCGGCAATGAGCAGGCAGGCTTAACTTAGAAGGCAATCTGTATTGTGCAATAACTCATACAACAACACAGTAAACACAGCACAAAAAAGACTCTACACCAGGTTAGAAAAATAGATTATTATGTTTTGAACACAGTAAGACCAAAACTACATAAATCCAACACATAGAAGTTCAGATATTGAATTTTGAAGAAATGAGTGCAGTAAAGAGCTAAGACGCAAGTAGCGCTAAAAATGTTACTTTAGGTCGTGCTGGACCGGGGCAAAGTTAAAGTTCAGGCTGACCCCGATGGAGTGCTGGACGGCTACAGGACCCATGCAGGCCCCGGTGAACAAAGTACCTTTCCTGGTGCCAAGCAACGAGATGCATCTGTGTCAAGCCCCGAAGGCGCAGGATGCATCGATCTTCTACACGCAGTGAAGTCGATGCGTCAGTTCCAAAGATGGGTGCCAGTGTCAAGAGGCATCGAGTGATGCGCCACATTCTGCCACGCATTTGAGGAGATGTGTCAATCTCACTAAGCTGCAGTGGAGGCAACATGCTGTCAGCTGCGTCGATCTCTGAAGGCAAAGCACTCGTTCTAATACAATGTGCCGATTTTACTCCTGCAACCATGTTGATGCAGGCAGGTAGAAGATGCGTTGATTTTGTAGCAACACAGCTCTAACACCCACTTCTGAGGTCCAAAACCAGAAAGCCACCTCAGGCAAGGGTAGGACAAGGGTTTTTTGTGTCCCTGAGATGTCAGAAAACTGGAGGCAAGCCAACAAGCCCTTGGAGATCACTTTGGAGGGAGGGCAGAGTTCAGATCTCCATCAGCTTAATCAAAGAGCAGCAGCCAGCAGGGCAACTAGCAGAAAAGCAGTCCACCCAGAAAAGAAGTCCAGTTGAGTGCTTTAGCCATCACAGCAGTTCTTCTGACAGAGGTCCTTTACAAGATCCAGAGGAGTCTGATTTGATGGGGTCAGAGACCCAGAACTTATACTCAAAAGTGCCTTTGATGTAGGGGGTAACTTCGAAGGAGCTCCCTGAAATGTACAAAGATCCCTTTCCAGGGCTCCAAAAATCGACTCGCCCAAACGCAATTGGGAGTAAAATGTTATCAGTTCGAGCTATTTTTAGCACCTACTAGTCCCATCTGGTGAGTAAACTCAGCCTGTTAAGGAACAGGTGTTCTACTCATGCAGAAAGTGAATGAGCAATAAAGATGTCATTAAATCTTGTTTTTATCTTGACACATTTGATGTCTGTTCAAGGAAAGAGGTCATATGTCAGTTTGTCTTTTAACTAATTGCTGCATGGAAAATGAGGTTTATTTTCCTCTCTTGCTAGAGTTAGAGGTGTTTGTCAAGTGAGCTGTCTGTAGATGTCAGTTATTTTTCTCTAACAATAACATTTAAATAAATTATATTACAAATATTTCAAAACATATCAGGTTTTACAAAAGCAATTTTTTTGTATTTAAGAAGTGTGATGCAAACAAAGTTAAATAGGAGCAAAACAAACCAGAACACTCTACTTGGTGATGTGCAAGTGACACATATTTGCAGAAACTCTATTTCCAAACGTTATTGTTTGTACACTATATAGTTTTATCATTAAAGCTGCATGTCAGTGGGAAGGTTTGTGGCCATTTCAATGTAAAATATGCTGATTACAAATGACAGTGTGCTCTCATTTTATTCTTCAGTTATGTATTCATTAAAAGTGATAGTTTTGAAACATGATTTCAGAAACATTCCTGCCCCCGCCCTGATGAAAATGCTGTTAATTAATTAAGAGGCAAGTCAGGAGTCATGTGTATCCTATATGTGGCTAGATTTGTATTATATACTGAAAGAAAGTTTAGTTTATTAAATCAAACAAAAGAGTTTTTTGTACAGTAGACATGCTGAACTCGCACATTTAAAGGTGCTCTCATATGTGATAATGAAGAAAATGGCTGTTCAATAAATTAAATTATTGGCCCACGATCACATCATTAGAAACTAGTTTGTGGGTCAAGAGCATTACAAATAGGTTGAGTAGATTATTTAAGTCACTAGACCTGCAGGTCTAGTAACATTTACGTGATTTTTTGAGGCCTGCTTTCAACCCAGTCCTGTCTGCCAGACTATCTGTGGGGATAGCCACTCCTTTATGTGGGGTCAGGCCAATAGCCTTTGAAGCATAAGTGTGAGCCCTTTCCATTCCTCCCTGCCAAGGAAGCCCCAGCAGAATGCAGATGAGCCTCACCTTCCCATGTTTGTGGCTGTCTAGAGGGAATGCACAAAGTGTAGCTTTCACCCAATCCAGACATGTATTGGAGACAGTCTGCAAAGCACACAGAGTTAAGTAAAAAAGAAAAGAACAGAAAAATGTCCACTTTGTAAAAGTGGCATTTCTACAACTGTAATGTGAAATCCAACTTCACCAGTAAGGAGGATTTATCATAGCCTTTCTAAACATACCAAACATGAAAAAACTACTCCTTTCTAATCAGGAGTTACCACTTAAAAGTGTATAAGGGAATTCTCAAAGCTAACCTATGAGAGGAGGCTTCTTTCAGCGATTCCCTGCACTCCAGCAATTCACTTTGAGCTGCCGGTCTGGGGTGTGACTATGTCTCGCAGACTTCCTCTCCACCAACGCGGGACCAGGAGAAGAGGAGGCAACATGCTTTGAAAAGTGATCATCGGGTCCCGTAGCGATGGCTTCTTTTAGTGGTTCCCTGTCCACCAGCAATCCCCTTTGAGCTGCCTGTCTGGGGTGGGACTACATCCCCCAGACTTTCACTCCATCAAAGCAGGGCTGGGAGCAGAAGAGGTGACGTGATTTAAAAAGCGCTTATCCATTCCAACCGTGCAGGACGTGCATGGGTCATGCCTGGGAATGCGCCGGGTCCATGGCTGAATGAGGCTGGGCTGGGCCTACTCTCTTGGCTCATGGTTCTGGCTCTGCTTAAATCTGCCTTTTGGTCAGCCTCCTAACAACACTGAACTGCCTTGCTGCTTTGGAGTCGATATCTAGAAATTAAGTGGAATTTGTATCATTGTACTCTTCCAAAATAAGGCACGGTGTTGCCTTTTATCTTTGACGCTTGACTGGGATATATTGTATTAGGATTTCCTCTACCTTTGCAGCCCAAAGCATTTGTCCTGGGCTTTTCTGCTACCATGGACAAGTGCAAAACTGGGAGTGCAAAGCCAGAAGTGGATCCGAAACGCACCACCATAGACTCATTTCTTGCACGAGTTGTGGAAGTCATCGCTAAGGAAATAGATCTAGAGGAGCACCGCCTATCTTTGGGTTTGTCAGGGCCAAGTGGGCCTGTGGAGGTAACTGAGGAGTCTATGAACACAACCAGTCTGGTCAGGGAGCAGAATCAGGATGAGAGACTTAATACTACTGAGGTCACGGATGATCTCTACCATCGGCAATCCCCTCCTAGGATAGTGATAGCAACTTCTACTATGGCCTCTGTTTCTACAGTTCGCTCACCAGCAACCAAATGCGAGAGGAAAAGCCGGAGGGTTGTTGCCCTTGGCCAAGCTCTGTTGCTTCCCCTGGCTCGGTCCGTTCTGGGGGAGACAACTATTCTGCTCCTCTAAATGAGTCTCTCTGGGCCACTATTCTATGTAAACTGACAAACACGATTAAGGATTTGTTATCGTCACTTAAGGAGAAGTTGGATAGGCTAGAAGGAAAACGGGAAAAAGCAATCTCCCTCTGCTGGAATGTGATAAACCGGAGTAAGATCATTGGCACTTCAGCGGAGCTTCCCATCCTGAATCAGGGGTCAAATAATTCCATCTCCAGTCAGGGTTGTGCTCGACCCTATGCCCGGGCTCCTACTGGGATTGGCATATTATCAGGGCCGACTTCTCAGGGCTGGATGGTAGAGTGCAACCGGGGGAGGGGGGGTGACCTAGGGCCTCATATTCCTCAGTGTCTAACTATGCAGCAGTCAACAGCTAAAGGTAATTCACATTTGAATAAATTACAACCCTTAGTTTCCCAGCCACAGAAGCAAGCAGAGCACTGTGGTGTCCCTTATACCTGCTCGGCTTCCTGTGATCCTGTGACAATCAATTAACCACCTGCTTGCAGCCCGAATGTGCCTGTTATGGGCAATGTCCCCCCTTTGAACCCTGGATCAAGCGAAGCCCTGGAGTCCTTGAAGAATAAAGTCGTCCACTGGCTTGACATGAATCATAAATTTTCATTCAATAGAGCACATCAAATTCTATTAACCAGGAGAGTAGGATGGATAGGGACTTTGAGAAAAACTTAAAGGGGGATTGTATTGTCATCAACGTTCAGCATCCAAGCTTCGCCGGTGAATCTCTGGCAAGATCTGTGCCGTCCTCCCTGTTTGTAAGGAATATGTCTCTTGGGTGATTCGATGAGTGCAAGATAGTGCCTAAATGAATAATTCACTGCATGACTAGTGCCTGAATGAATTGATGAATGTATGGGTAGTGGCTGGGGGATTCGATAGGTGCATGAATAGTGCCTGAGTGAATGGATGAGTGGATGGGTAGTGCCTGAGTGAATGGGTTAGTGCATGAGTAGTGCCTGGGTGATTGGATAAGTGCATGGGTAGTGCCTGGGTGAATGGATCACTGCATGAGTAGTGCCTGAGTGAATGAATAACTGTATGGTTAGTGGCTGGGTGATTAGATGAGTGCATGAGTAGTGCCTGAGTGAATGGGTGAGTGCAAGGATAGTGCCTGAGTGAATGGATGAGTGCAAAGGTTGTGCCGGAGTGAATGAATGAGTGCATTAGTACTGTATTGGATGAGTGCCTGGGTGATTGGATGAGTGCATGGGTAGTGCCTGAGGGAATGGATGAGTGCAAAGATAGTGCCTGAGTGAATGGATGAATGCAAAGGTGGTACCTGAGTGAATGAATGAGTGCATGAGTACTGCATGGGTGATTCAATGAGTGCATGGGTAGTGCCTGGGTAATTGGATGTGTGTATGGGTAGTGCCTTGGCAAATAGATAAGTGCAAGAGTAGTGCCTGAGTGATTGCATGACTGCATAGTACTTCTTGAGTGAATGCATGACTCTATGGGCACTGCCTGGGTGATTGGGTGACTGCAAGTCTGGTACCTGGGTGAATGGATGACTGCAAGTGGAGTGCCTGGATGAATGAAAGAGTGCAAGTGTAGTGCCTAGGTAATTCTATAACTGCATTAGTAGTGACTAAGTGAAGGCATGACTCCATGGGTAACATCTGGGTGATTGGATGAGTGCCTGAGTAATGGCTGGGAGATTGGATAAATTGAAATGCAGTACCTGAGTGATTGGATGACTGCCTAGGTAGTGGCTGTGTGATTGGACAAATGCAAATGTTGTGCCTGGGAGATGGGATGAGTATATGAGTAGTGACTCGATGAATCCATCACTAGATTAGTGATTTGACACCTGTAATAAATCTCAACCTCCAACCAGTGTAAAAAAATATAAACAGACAAACATGTATAACAAATTTCATTTCGAACATTAATCAACCAAACAAAATACAATATTTTTTGACCAAAACTTTAATTCAACATAGACAAATGTTTTATTGTTTTTTTACTATTTTCAGCTTTCATGCGTCTTCACTTTCAACAGTGCTTTGCATGAAGCATCATCATTAAACAGTGGGAAAAAACAATCAATGGATTGTAAAAAAACAAACAAATGTGCATAGTACATCATTACAACTATGCCATACTGTTCACTGCACTCACTACAAGTTTTTTTAATACTGGCTTGCTGATAGGTTACTACCTTAACTATATGGTAAAACTGTTTCCAATATTTTTATATCTGGTACAAAATGTCCAACAATTATGAAGCAGTCTTCCTTTTTGGATATCCTTTTTTAAACATCATCCCTGTTAGGCCAAATGATGTTTAAAATGTTCTTAGTCCATGTACGAGAAACATAACACACAGTACTACGTAGAAGTTGCTGTAGCAGAAACAAAAGGGGACTTTTTTAGTGGTGAAGAGACTTTGCACATGCAACTTAAGGCTACTGGTATTATAGTACCTCCATTTACTTTTTATCTGTAGTACCAGAATGCAGTCATCAAATGTTTTATACATTCCTTTCCCCGCAGTTAAAAAGAGTCCTTCATTTCTAACAGCTTGCTGCAGACAATACCCCAATATGCCGAATAATTTCTAAGAAACACATAATCCATATATATGTGAACACAATACCACATTTTCTTATCTTAGATTCTCCTTAGAACTTTGGTTCGAGAAATAGAAGCTATGAGTTTGGTAACTTTTTATGTAGTCTTGATTTAAATGTCACTTGTATGTCATTGCACTCTGTCCATCCTGTTTGACATCTTAAGTTTATTGTGTAGTGTCCAGAGGTTATATTAAATCCTTCATGAAATATGATTGATATAGTTGTGAAAGTTCCTTTTGAGATGAAAAGTTGTGCAGCTTTAAAGTTTGTTATTTCAGTTCCTAATTTAGTACCATCCACTCTGCATCATTGTAGAGTGACTATGACATATTTTCCACACCTTTGTAGAAACAACATTGACCTAAGTTCTGATCTGCAGTTTGGACAGGTCATACCTTGATGGGCGTTTGTAGTTAAATTTTCAAAGGGCACAGCCTTACAGTCTGGTAATGTCAAGTAGAGGAATCGTTCTGAATTGATTTCAGTGCTAGACGTAAATTCGCAATCTTCACAGTTATGAGTCCATTTATAAGTTAAACCAAATAATTCATTGATACTCACATCTTCTTCACCTAATAGTCCTAGCATTACCATTAGAAACTCTTGAGCATCCTGCTGGAGATTTTGAGAGAACACTACTTATCCAGTATAGTCATCTGTGAGTTTTCTTATTCCAGTAGCAGAATGAATAATACTTCTGTCACTTCTTAATTCTTCAAGTAAACTACACAGTTGTAAAGACATTCTTTTATCTACTTTTTCTTTAATAGAATTGTAAAATGAGGCAAATAGTATACTGCATTTAACAATACATTAGCATAACAGTTCACTCCAGATTTATTATCAAAATGATACCCTTCTATTTCCTCATTGGGTTGTAGTTTTCTTTGCTTTCCTCCTTGTTGTTTTTCTTTTTGTTCATCTTTCTGTTCAACTCTGATAGACTGCTTTGATATTTTCCACATTGGACACAGTATTGCTTTTTGAACCACAGGATACTGGCCTAAATGAGGAGCATGTTGAGCTCCTAACCTATTATTCACCATTGCACAGCTCATATCAGCACTTACTTTCTTCTCATCAAAATCAATCAGAAATAAACCAGACAATGTTCTAATTTGCGACAATGCAACATATGACATTCCTTCTTTGAATACACTGCCACCAATATTAATAAGACCTGTATCTACACTTAAACCTTGCGATTTGTGAAAAGTTACTGCATATGCTAAAGACACTGGGAACTGCTTTCGCTGGAGATACAGGTCTTTCACAAGTGGGAAACGTGCAACGCATCTACCAATCTGCTTAACTTCAGCAATAACATCGAATTTTATGGCTAAGTATTCCACATCATTTGTTTGAATAATTAATACATTTCATAACTTTGCCCATTGCGCCATTCACCAGTCCTTCTTCAACATTTAAATTACTATGTAAGATTACACAACCATTTTTACAGATACATAGCAGTTTTTCTAATCCTGCAGTTTTTGACACAGACTTTTCTAAACTATCTAACTTTGATTGCAGTTTTTCTGTTAGTAGCACTGTAACTCCTTGATGTTCCATTTTATTATTTGCTTTAATTCCGAAGATCTCTTCTTTTTCCAGTTACAATAATTGTTCATTTAATTTACTACACTCCTCAAGAGTTGGCATCAAACAAACAATAGACTTCTCTTCCTTAGCAAAATTATACATTACTTCAGCAGCTGAAGCATTACTTGGAAACACATTTTTTTTTGAGACGGGTTTGTATTACCGTCTTTCCCTCTTTTGTGAGAACTTCCACTCTTATGTCCTTTACTATATCTCCATTATGCATATCTGATGCATTTTTTTTAAAAACTTTGTTTATTGGCATTTTCAGTATTATTATACAGATCCTACAGGGTATATGGTTTCATTTTCAATTAATAAATGTGCATGTTTTTCACTTTTTGAGTTCCAGTCTTTTATTTACATCCAAGTTATAATATTTTGCTTTGTGGTAAACCATTTTCCATTAAGTTGAACATTAATTATACACTACACATTAGCACTATTTGTGTTCTCAGGGAGTTGCTTACAGACATTTTTCAGCTAATGTTTTATTTTCCTCACCTCGTGTTTTTTCCTTGCTTGTGTGTATATGTTCCCAGTTTCTAACAATGCCTTTTGTAAACTTAACTATTATCTCTGTGCCTTACAACTTATGCCTTTCCTGGTTTCGAATGTAGTGCTGACTTTACTGATCTGTGCTATGGGGGTCTGGCTGAATGCGTGATGTCTGTACTGGGTGTGTGGTTCCTCTTATGGTGCTCTCTATGAGGTTCCCTCGGTATCCCAGGAATAGCGTTTCTAATATCATGTATCTTCCTTTATGCTAGCTTTACCGTCAAGGCGATCCACTACTTTTGCTTTTATTCTATGTTGGGTGGCCTACCTGGGGGCTTCACGGTTCCCTTGTTTTCTGTCCTGTAATTTTCAATGTCTAGGGTCTCCCAGGCTCCCATCAGCTCCTTCCACTAGTCCGCCATTGGTTTCTTACGTACCCCTCTCGCCTCCTTTCTAAAGAGGGCCCTGATTTCCGCTTCCGCCCAACTCGTGAGGTCCTTTTTCCAAGCTTCTAATCATGGTCCCGTTCTAGATTTCCAGGCCATTGCTACTCGCCTCTTGGCAAGGGCCATAGCCAGGTCTATAAACTTATTTCCCACTTTTCGCTTTGGTGGGCAGGGAAAAAGTCCCAACAGGCACTCTCTCCCCATGTTGTTTAGCTCCCTCCCCAGTGCCGCCCACATCCGGAAGGGGGTCAGCCATGGGCAACTCCAAACCATATGAATGAAGTTCGCGTCTTGTTGAGCACATCTTGGGCACTCCCTCGCTTCACCCCTTGTATCAATTTAATCTTATGTGGTGTCAGGTATGCCATATTATATAATTAAACTGTATATATTTTAGTCTTGTGTTGCGGGATATGGACTTAGGGGAGGCCAAGACCTTCTCCCATTCCCGGTCTGTGAATTGGTCATTTACTGCTTGTCCCCAGTGTTCCCTAATTCTGGGCAGTGGAATCAGTGAGGCCTCCACCAGCGTCATGTAAAACCACTTTAATTGGTGGCTCGCTCTTCCCAGCGTGATCAGTGCATGATGTAGGGGGTGTGTTTCCGGCTCTTCTCTCCCTCCTCCCCATAAGTCTGTGAAGGTGCAGACTAGAGCCTCCTATTGTAGGAACTGGCCCACTGGCAAACCATATTGCTCCGCCAGTTCCTCAAAGGGGATCAGCGTCTTTTCCTGGTATATGTCACCTACCGCCCGAAGCCCCACCGCTTCCAATTCCAACAAGAAGATTTGGCACAGGATTCCGTGAGGCAGGCCCACCAGGGGAAGTTGAGGGGAATACATGGGAGTCACTGGTAGTTTGGCCAGGCTATTTTTCCAGCACTGTAGTGACGTAGTCTGCAGGATTGATTTGTAGGGGGTTACAATTGTGGGGTCCAGTAGCTTGGTCAGCAGCTGGGTGGGGTAGGTTTCTAAGTTTCTCATGTATATCCCCTCCACATTGGCCCCTCCCAGCCACTGGGCCAGCCACTGCAGCTGGGAGGCCAGGTAGTATAACTCAAAATTAGGCACTCCCAATCCTCCTCTATGAACCGGGTGCCGTAAAGTCATCAATGAGACCCTCCTGCATCCCACTCCCCACACCATGTCTCGTACCAATGTATCTAAGGAGGCAAACCATCTTCTGGGCAGCACTAGTGGGAGGTTCACAAAGTAATAAAGTACTCTGGGTAGCATGACCATCTTGGTCAATGAAATCTGTGCCATTACTGGGAGCTTCAGGGAGCTCCAAAACGCTACACAAGATCTCAGCGAGCGAAGCGCTCTGTCAAGGTTACACTCGCGCATGTCCGCCAGTGTGTGGTAGACATGAATGCCCAAATATTTAAACGTGGTTGGGACCCAGTTAAGATCTGCTGGGAGCGCCGCTGGACTCGGCAGTGCCCCTGCCACCGGGAAGAGGTAAGTCTTTGCCTTATTTACTCGTAGTCCTATCAGGGTAGCAAACCTCTCCAATAGCCTCAGGGCCATATCTGAGCCACTCACCACCTCCCGTAGCTATATCAGCAGCTCATCAGCGTATAAGGAGATGACATGTCGTCTCCCGTCCAATGTCAGTCCCATTCCCGTCCCGCCCTGGAGGAACAGGGCCACTAAGGGTTCCATCGCCAGCGCGAACAGCATGGGCGAGAGGGGGCAACCTGTGCCTCGTGCCGCGGGAGATCCCATACTGGGCCTAGACTGTTCCTCCCGTTCGAACCTTAGCTTTTGGGCAATCGTATAATAGTTTTACACATCAAGTCCACTTTTCCCCCAATCCCATCCGCTCCATGCATGCAAAGAGGTATTTCCAGCTAACAGTATCGAAAGCCTTTTCCAGGTCAATCGACAATATTGCAGATTGTTCAAGCGTACTCGCTTCCGGATGATGCAATATGGAATATAGGGGCATATTCTCAAGGACCTATCGCCGATTTATCGGCACTTTAGCGCTGCAAAAGTGGCGATAGATTTTTCGCCCTATTCTCAAGCTGGTGCAAACTGCCTATATCGCCAGTTTCCCAGCGATAGCTGCCGCAAAAAACATCGCCACGGATGAGAACGACAACTAACGCTAATTATATGCAGAGTAGGCGTTCCTGTGCAAAAACACACGAAACACCACTTCGCGATATTCCCAACAACCAGCCAGATCTGCGATGCGATCCAAAAACAGGCGATAAGGCGCGTTAGCAGCAGGGATTTAACACCTGCCTTTTACTGGTGTTAAGCAGGACGACAACCTGCAGTATGAAAGGGAGCCCAGCCCAGAGCCACATCTGAAGACCAACACATGTCATGGAGCTACTGATCATGCAGCTGGGAGACCCAAGAGGTCCACAACACCCACCGCCACCACCCCCAGGCCCTCCCCCCCGGACTACCACCCAGGCAGCGCAGAACAAGACAGCTGACCTTCCGAAAACGGCATGGCCCCTCAGCCACACAATTGCAGAATGTGGGGAGAGGCAGGAACCAAGTATGCGTGAAGGAGGCAAGTCACCCATGAATAAGAATGTACACAATGCCAAGTGTGGCGGTAATGTGCTGGACAGACCTCAGTATGCAGAGCACAGACGTGTCCATGTGGACATATACTGCTGGTGTTTGTAGTGGTGTGGACAGTGGACGCAACCATGTTACCTCAGGCAGTGGGGAAGACCTCAGTCAAGTAGCTGTGTCCCCCCCCTGTAAGCGTAAGCGGAGTGGGCTCGTCCGGCGTACGCCAGTCCAGCGTAGGAGTGTGAATAAATAGCCCGGGGCTCTGGGCGTGGTTCTCTTCCGGGATGGCCAACGCGTCTGCCAGGGCGGCACCCCTCACCCTGCCACAAGTCCGTCGCCGTGACCGCCAGCCTCCTCAGCCGAACGCCGGCTTCCTTGACACAGGCCCCCAGCGCACCCAGCGGCACAGCACTGCGGAGTTATGTGTGTGCTGACTACTGCCTTAGGCCTACACTGCGGTCAGCAGGTCCCCCAATTCAAATTGAGTCTTGATTTATTTATGTCGCAGTCCAGTAGGCAACAGACATTGCTTCCAGTGCGGCCCGCCCGGATGACGCATCATCGCTGGCTGCACACCCGCTGAGCACTTCAGGTGCCACTAACTCTGTGCAGCTCAAATCAACGCCACGTGGCTGTGGGCCCTTGCTGACCGCTGCCTCCGGCCTACACTGCGGTCAGCAGGTCCCCCAACTCAAATAGAGTCTTCATTTATTGAAGGCGCAGTCCAGTAGGCAACAGACATGGCTTTCAGTGCGGCCCGCCCGGACGACGCATCATCGCTGGCTGCACACCCGCTGAGCGCTTCAGGTGCCACTAACTTTGTGCAGCTCAAGTCAACGCCACGTGGCTGTGGGCCCTTGCTGACCACTGCCTCCGGCCCACACTGTGGTCAGCAGGTCCCCCAACTCAAATAGAGTCTTCATTTATTGACGGCAAAGTCCAGTAGGCAACAGACATGGCTTCCAGTGTGGCCCGCCCGGACGACGCATCATCACTAGCTGCACACCCGCTCAGCTCTTCAGGTGCCACTAACTCAGTGCACCACAAGTCATGGACCCTTCATGATTGAATCTTCTGTGTGTGATGTCAGAGCTGGTGCCCCTACCTCAGTGCACCACAAGTCATGGACCGCTCATGATTGAATCTTCTGTGTGTGATGTCAGAGCTGGTGCACTAACTCAGTGCACCACAAGTCATGGACCCTTCATGATTGAATCTTCTGTGTGTGATGTCAGAGCTGGTGCCACTAACTCAGTGCACCACAAGTCATGGACCCTTCATGATTGAATCTTCTGTGTGTGATGTCAGAGCTGGTGCCCCTACCTCAGTGCACCACAAGTCATGGACCCTTCATGACTGAGTCTTGTGTGTGTGATGTCAGAGCTGGTGCCCCTACCTCAGTGCACCACAAGTCATGGACCCTTCCTGATTGAGTCTTGTGTGTGTGAAACGTTGATCACTGTTCTAGTTGTTGCCAGCACCAACCACTCCCTGAGGGCTGGCTTACACTCACCCCACACCCATCCAGCACAGGCGTCACTGGACATGTGACCCTGGTAATAAAAAGGGGCCGGGCGCACGTGCCCGTAGCCAGTTTCACTATCTATCTAAGTGTGTCTGTGTGGTCATTATGTATGCATGATGGCCTCGGGCCCACCACATTACAGTGTGCTGTGGACAGCGGCCGCAACCATGTCACCTCAGGCAGTGGGTAAGACCTTGGACACGTAGCATTGTCGTCGTCCCATGTAAGCATAAGCGGAGTGGGCTGGGCCGACGTACGCCAGTCCAGCATAGGGGTGTGAAGAATTTGCCCGGGGCTCTGGGTGTGGTTCAGTTCTGGCCTGGACAAGGAAGTAACTAATGCGTGTGTCTCTGTTGTACTGTCGGCGCCACCCGGCCCGCAATCGACAATGTTGCAATGTAGCATGCACCAGGAGGACGGGCTCGCACGTACGGAGCAATGAAGGAGCGCAAGACCGCTCGGGGTCTTGGCTCATACATGCCAAGTGTTGTGTGTATCTGTATTGCCGCAGCATGTGCCAAATGCCTAGCCTTGATCGCTGCGCGAGTTCAGTCAGGCATGAACTCTACATCTGTGTCCGCCCTATCCTTACCATAGGCCTACACTCACGTGGCCGCCCACCTTCAACGGCCAACATCACAGTGTCGTTGTCAGGCCTGTGGACATGCGCAGACAGGCATGACAATGGTGTGCCGTAGGAGTGCAAGTGATGCAACCGCGCAGCGCACATAAGTAAATAGGCTCGGGGGAGGGAGGAGCAGTTGTGAGGAAAAGTAACACACAGTGATGCCGCTCATTTGCCACATGCAAGTCATGTCAAACATGAATCCCAAAGTCGCAAGCATCCCACCCCACCCCCAACAAGCCACATCACATTTCCTGAATGCAAGCAGATGATGAACTAACATTAGGGATGAAAGCTCCATTGTCTGAACTATCAGGCGGAAGCACATCTGCACCTCCGACCTCGGAATTGCATGTGCCCGGCACCCCCTGACAGATACTGTAGCAGCTGATGACGACTCCCACACTACGCACAGCCAGACGAAAGACCAACGTGTACACACCCCACACACAGAAGTCCTTGCTCGAAGTTATCTTGCATGGAATGGCCTTCACACTTACTCCCACACCATCTCAGGCGTACAACCATTGCACACTAAAACAACTCATTGTTCCGAGCTGTTGCATTTCATCCACAGAACTGGTGCAGGTCAGAACAGTGCCGCTTCAACCAGAGCCACTGACTCAATGGCAGAACATCCCGAACACATGCACAACGCCTGTCACATGGAACTGTACCGTGCACGTATGCTGCATTTACGGGGGGCACTGCCATTGGCAGTGCTGCGGATCAGTTACCGGCTAAGCTTCCGCCTTGCCAACGTCACCTGCGTCCAGCCTGTGTTGCATTGTCGATCGTGCATATTCGAGTGGTCCATGGATGTCTGCCTATCCAACAGGACGGTGACTGAATTGGATTTTGACATGTGTGTGCGCTCCCTGTTGGCCCACGACCAGGAGTGTCACTGTGAAACCCGTTTTTAGGATGTCTTGATACTTGGCATATATGCTGGCAGCTGGACCTGGGAGATTGCACAACTCCTCGTGTGCAGTGACCACATTGAACCGCTCCCCTATTGGGCTGAAGTGCTAATTGGTGAAAGGGGGTGGACGCAGCACATCTGTCCGGACCTGCAAATGGATTGCTTCGCCGTCCTGTTTGATGACGTCGACAACGACCTCATGTTGGAAATGATAGCCTACGAAGCTGCAATCGCTTTCATGGATGAGTAACTACGTACCTGCAGCCACAACAGATTGGAACCCATTGCACATGTCCCGACACCTTGTTGCATCTTGGTGATCTGGTCACATATCCCACGACAACAGTGGACATGGCTGCATTCGCCTGGACTCCGAATACATGAGCGGACAACAACGCGGGTTAACACACACCTGTGAAAGGTGAGGCACTGCCCCGGAGTGGACAGCGGCGCTTGGCAACGTTCCTCATTCTGACATACTGCTGCATTGGTCTGCATGTTGTGGCACTTATCTTGCCCGTACTGACACGCATATGCTAATAAAGTCTACGCACCTTCACTTGTATTCAACTGTGATGAGTGTTGTTTGAATGACAATGTGTGTCTCACTGCCTATCTGGGTCACGGCCATACATGCGCATTACCCAGGGAGTACCTTTTTGTGGAATCACTGTCCCTACATTCATCCATACTTTCATACTTGATTGATCATAGCCATGACACATCTGTATGAATTAGAAGTTTTTATTCGCATTGAGTGGAGTGTTGAAGCTGGACCAGTACAGGGCCATGCAAAACCCACTTCACATTGTTGCCCCGAGGAAGGCCAGCCAGAGTCCTTTAGGGATTGACAAGTTCATCGGAAGAGGAAGGCTTCAGTCCGCAGTGTGATTGCTGTGTCATTGGTAACCAAACCAAATATGGCAGTCCATGTCGTGGTCCAAGGTGAGAGTCGCTGAGTGTATCGGGGGACAGTGGAAGGTGTTATTCCAGGGCATGATGCAGAGGGCAGAACCAAGCTGATACAGGCCATATGGCGGAGATGAATGCTACCACTTCATTCTGACCACACAGCCAGATTTATCATCATCTTCGTCCTCTGATGTGTGTGTCAGGTGCCTCACATGTGGGTGGTGGTGTTTAGTCTGCTGTACTGTGTGGCACTGACACTTCAGGGGGCGGAGATGTGGATGGAGTAGTAGCAGCAGCATTCATCCGCGCCAGGCCTTGTGGCGGCAATGCCATGGCGAGGATCTGCAGGGCATGGAAGATCCCACCTACATCTCGCAGGTGTGTAGCCCTTGGCAAACATTCTTTCCGCCTGCACCCGCTCCAAGCTCTCCATCATTCTCCTTATGTGTTCCAACTCCCGGCTGACATCGCTGGAGCCCGTCTGACTAGACAGTTGTTCTTGGCTCGGAGTCATGACTCCAGCGATGTCAGCCATGGATTGTTGGAGAACATGGAGTGGACAGTGGGTGTCCGTTAGGGACTGTAAGTCATCCCTGATGGGACTTAGACACCAACGTATGGCATCTAGTTTGGCTGCCATGAGGTCGAACCCCACCCGCAGCTGATCAGCCTTCTTCTCCTGGCACCCTAACACATGGCGTTGGAATGCCATGTGTTGGTCGTGGGGGTCCTGGGAGCCAGCCGTGGTGGTGGGTGCTTCCTGCTGTGTGGTCTGTGCAGGGGGAGGGGTCTCCTCGATGCAGCTGGGCTGCCCTGCTCCTGGAGGTGGGGTGCTAAAGCTGTCCATGAGCTGTTGGAGGGCATCAGTGTCGATGTTGGGGAGGTCCTCTTCATCATCAGTGCTGAGTTGTTGGGTCTGCTCTGCAGGAGGTGTTGATTCTCCCTCTGCAATGTGAAGGGGAGATGCAGATTGACATTGTGTTCACATGTATGTTCACGCATTGTACAAGTTTACTAACAGACTGCATGACAATGTACATTGTGACTGTTTGTGAGGAGATGCCTATTTGTTGCGGGACAGTTGACATTTCTACACCATCAGGGATGTGAGGTTGTACTTGTGCATTATCATCTCACAGTTTCCTGCTATGCCAAATGCGAATGGCCATTTTCTACACACAAGCGGCAGCAGTTGTGTCCTCTGTTCTGTTGTGAAAGTGTTGCAGTTTGTACCACATTGTTGTCAATGTTGAGGTGCTCTGATTCTTATGTGTGTGTGCTGCATTGTGGGTGTGTTGCCCCTTCAGCTCTGATTTGGCTGGCCCTTATCCCTTTCCGGCGGTGTGCCTTTCACTTCTGTGCTTGTACAGTGCTGAGATATTGCAGACTTGGGTAAATTGGGCTCTTGGTAGGAGTTGTGACTCTTGGGCATGGTTTGTCCGAAGATGTGCTATACTTAATTGTGCATGTGTGCCATTGTGCCCATCTCCCCCCGTCCCCGCAGTCCCTGGTCGTTACTCACCCTAATGCTGTTGGCTCAGGTCATGTTGTGCAGTCTCCGATCCCCCAACTCCTGCCACCGTCTCCCCAATGATGACTCGGGTCACCATTTCCTCCATCGCATCCAGCTCCTGGGGTGTCGCTGGACTCCCACCTCCAGTCTGCAGTGCTGCTTTCAGGTTGGCTGTGAGTTTCAGCTTGGTTTTGCGCTTCACATCAGTCCAGCGCTTCTTGCAGTCGTCCACTTCCCTTCTTTTCCCTCCGACTGCATTCACCTTGGCCAAGATGGACTGCCATATTGTATTTTTGGTTGCCAATGACACAGTGAAGGTGATGTACAGTTGGTGGTGGTGTTCTATCACCTCCGTAATGAGGATCTGGTTTTCCTGCGTACTGAAACGCGGGTTCCTCTTATTCTTCTCCTTGCCCTTCCCTGTCCCCGAGGTCCCAGGCTGGTCCTCCGTGGGGCTTGTGGGGTTCTGGTTGTCCTCTGTACTTGCTCCGGCTAACTCCATGGTGCTTCGCAGTTGTTTCTATTTTGTTAGTGTTTTTTGTTGCCGCTTTTATAGTGGTTTTTCCCACCTGACTTGTGGGACTTGCAGGCCTGGCGCTGCTTATCGCTGGATTTTTTATCGCAGTTGGGCCCATCGCAACTTTTTTCACGTTCAAGTTTAGATTTTTATCGCCATCCCGGTAATTTTATTGCGGACATTTGACGCGTTGTCGGTAAACTATTGCATGTTACCGCCGTGTTGAGAATACGACATTAACACAGAGTTCTTTTCCCGCGATAGACGGCGATGTGAAAAATTGCGTTAACCTATTTTGGCGATGTATATCGCACGTTCTTGAGAATATCCCCCATAGTCTCCGAAGGTTGTTTGAGGTGTTTCGGGAGGGGATGAATCCATTTTGTCTGAGTGTATCAGCGTAGGCATGTGCGGGAGCAGTCGTCCCGCCAACACCTTGCTCAAGATTTTGAAGTCTAGGTTGAGCATAGAAAACAGCCGGTAATCCCCCACTCGGGTCACCAGGCGGTGGTCTTGGGGAGTGGGATCACAATAGCACTCTGCATGGAGTCTGGTAGTCGCCCCAGCTCCATCGCCTTAGCATACAGGGCTTCCAGGTGAGGCGCTAATTTGGATGCGAAAGTCGAGTAAAACTCAGCTGGTAGGCTGTCTTGGCCTGGCGTTTTCCCTGAGGCCATCAACTTCATGGCTTGTCTTATTTCCGCCTGCGTCACCGTCCCTCCCAGTGATTCCTTAAGGCACTCATCTAGTTTCGGCAGCCGCAGGGATGCCACGAAATCTCCAATCTAGTGAAGCCAGAGGTGGGGCGGTGTATAATGTCTCATAATATTCCCTGAAAAGAGTGTTAATCTAATGTATGCTATTGTCTGCCCCGTTGTTGATGTGTGTTATATGAGACCCTCTCGTTGCCAGTTTTATCAACCTAGCTAACAGTCGTCCTGTCTTGCCTTCTTCGTCATGCACCCTGGCCAGGTGGCCCATGTACTCAAATTTTCGAAGTTGTTCTAGTGCCTCGCTATGTTGGGATCTGATGTCTCTAAGATCCGCTGATGCCTGCCCATCTGTCCCCTGTCTGTTCTCAAGTGTGTGAAGAGGCTTCTCTAATTCATCTAATTACTGGCATAATGTTCTCCGCACTCCAGCCGACTGGCTCAGGCATTGGCCTCGGATCGCTACTTTAAAAGCCTCCCATTCTATTTACTCAGAGGAGGCGGAGTGCTCGTTTATGGCAAAGTAGGTATCAATATAAGAGCCTAGGGATTCCCTAAAGGGACCATCTTCCATCATTTCTAGTCAGAATCGCCACATCGGTATCGGGGGTCTGTTTCTCAGTGGGCGTTGGAAAAGGAGTAATGGGCTATGGTCTGAGCAGGTGCACCCCAGGTATTCGGTATGCGTGATCGTCTCGGTTAAGTCTGTGGTGCAAAAGAACGTATCTATTCTGGTGTGTAATTGGTGTAGGGGGGAGAAATAAGAGTACTCCCTGCCTAATACGTGTTGAACTCTCCAAATATACACTAGACCCCAATGGTCGCTCTAGTCTTGGAACCCTGCCTCCGTGCAGTGTGGCTGCGTCTCCTGGAGGGGGGATGTGAGCGATCTAGTGTTACCTCCTGCACACAGTTGAAGTCTCCCCCTATTATTGTAGTTTTCAGTGGCATGTCTGCCAAATGGGTTGAGAGTTTCCTCAAGATGGCCAGTTGGTCGTAGTTTGGAGCATAAATGCTTCCAATGGTCATAGTCCTACTGCCAAGTTTCCAGTGTACTAACACATATCTCCCCTCCTTATCTATCTTAATGGAGTTAACCTCAAAAGGAACCCCAGCTCTTATCCACACCAGTATGCCCCTAGCAAAAGCCGAATAATTAGCGGCGTAGATCTGGCCCCTCCATTGCTTGCGTAACTTTTGGACCTCGCTTTGTGTCAGATGTGTCTCTTGGAGTAAGGCAATCTGAACCCCCCTCCTCCTCAGGTAATTATTCACTGAACATCGTTTAGTCATTGAAGCCAACCCCCTTACATTCCAGGTGAGAAATGTAACAGTACTTGCGTCCATTACCATTGCCAACTATGTTCAGGTGTCACCCAGCACCCCCAGGGTCCCCCCAGCCATGTTTTAATACTTAAAGAACATTCACGCTTGACTGTAAAGGCATTGGCACATAGAGAAGAAAAAAGTAACAGTTCCCCACAACTTACAACTCCCTTTCCCCAGAGCAGATCAACAACGGTCAACTGCCCAAACATTGTCCTATTCATTAACTGCCTATGTGGGCCAGGACCATAGCGGTGCCATCCCGTCGGGGGTGGGTGCAGCAAGTAGTGTGAATTCGACTACTTGCCTTGCTGCACCCACTTCTATTCAGTCCGTCCGGGCCGAACTCTCTTCCAGAGTATTCTTTCCCAGTTGACCCTTCCTCATGTTTAGCACTGTCCAATTACTCTTCTGGCCCATCTCAAATAATATCATCTGCCGTCCTGGGGGTGACCGTCGGCAGTATCACGCTGTCCTCTTCAGAGACCTCAGATTCGATCCCTCCGTCCCTTTAGCCGAACCTGATCCCATCTCGGAGGGAACGTCCGTGTTATTCAGTATATCCTCTACCGCCTGTAACGCTGCCGCTCTTTCTTTCTCTGTTTGTGAAGGGCTCGGCTTTTTGGGTCTCTCTTTTCGGGATCTTCTCCTGCGCCGCTTCCAGTGGTCTCCATCTAATCATCTGGGATACTGATTACTTTCTCTCACCGGTTTTCTAGTTTTGTATGCCTCTAACCAGTCCCATGCCATTTTGGGATCGTCACAAAAATGGGATTGCCCGTCGAGCACTATGCATAGGTGGGCTGGAAACACCAGAGAGTACTGAAGGCCTTCGTCTCGGAAGGCTTTTTTAACTTCTAAGTAAGACATCCTTCTTCTTAGTACTTCAAGGGTATAGCCTGGAAAGATAGAGACCTTACTGTTTTGTACTGTAAACGGCCCATCTGTTCTCGCCTTCTGAAGGAGCACATCCCTGTCTTTATAATGCAACAGCATGGCCACCACTGGCTGCTGAGGCCGGCCCGGGGCCGGAGGCCTCCCAGGCACTCGATGCGCTCTCTCACGGGTATAAAAAGTGGACAGCCCCTCAGGCGCTACTACCGCCCGGAGCCAAGTTTCCAGGTAGCTAATCATGTCTCCATTTTCCACCTTTTCGGGCAGGCCCACCACACGAATGTTATTTCGCCTATTGCGGCCCTCTGCATCTTCCACCCTTTGTTCAAGTGTGTCTACTCTGGCCGTGAGATCCGTTATTTGATGCGACGTTGCCGTTTGCGCCGGGGCCAAGGTCACTATTGTCACTTCCGCCGCCTTTACCCTCTCAGACAGCTTGTGATTTTCATTACGGAGAAGCCCCAGCCCCACCGAGACAGTGCTGATATCTTGGTGGAGAGTGGCCTTGGTATCTGCCATGGCCTCCAGGATTTTGGCCAACTGTTGCTGTACCGGATCTGCTGACTGCGGAGCCTGGGAGGCCATCTACTGCTCAGTCCGCGGGTCCTCCTCCTGCTCCAGAGGAGCCTCCACCCCCCTAGTGTGGGACTTGCCCATGTCATCGCTTGCCGCCCCTCTGGGTAAGAGAACCATAGTAGCCTATCTTGTCTGGCGTTCGTGAGGAGTACACTAATCCATAACCTCCACTTCAATCAGTGTCCGGCTATACCTCGCAGTTCCCCCACTACTGTCAGCTGTGCAAGGCTGGCTGAGGCCATGGTCTCTCCTTGGCACTCTCTACTGCTGTAGCTAACCTTAGTGGCTCCAGCCACTCTCCCGCTGCCTAGCTCCCTCCACCGCCGAACCCCTCTCACCGCTGCTTCCTCTTTAGGTCTGTCTGGTCACAGTCAGGGCTATTGTTCTTGCTGGGCTCTTAGGTAGGTGCAGCCGTTATAACTGCGCACCCAATTCAGGCTCCCTAGTACTACTCTCACAGCCGCTCTTCCTTACAGCAGGCCCACACTGCTCATCTGGGGCATCACCCCTCCATTCCCCCCGGATGGCCCAGCATTTCACACTCTCCCGGGCAAGTTCTACCAACCCTGCAGCCAGTTTGGCGGTGACACCGCCTTCTGCCTCCCGCGGCGTTCCACTCAGCTTGCCCGGGCTGCCGCCATCGGGCGTCTCTTTGTAAGTGGTGCCCCCCGCTTACTGGTCTCATCGATTCCGGTGCCTACTTTGCTGCCAGTTTCTCTGGTTTCTCCGCTGTGGCCTTGCGGTGTTTCTGGGCTGCCGTCTGCGCGCAGGGTGGGCGCTCACTCTCCCAGGCACAGCCAGTTCTCCTTCTCTGGGTTACCCGCTGGGTAGCTTCACTGCAGGATCTTTTGCCGCACCTCCCGATGCACGGTTTCTCCACTGACAGCCAGGAGGTTTATGCTGTCAAAGTCTGCAGGTTACCCTGCCGGCTGCCACCCACCGCCGTCAGCGCGCCTCCCGGCCTTGACCACGTAGGCCTTGGAAATGCATCCGGGGCCTCAGCTCACTCCTGTCGTCGAGGGCCACTGCTGCTGCTGAATTACCTCCGGAACACTCAAGCACTCAGCTTGCCCAGGCTGGCGCCTCTTAATGCGTGATGCCCCCTGCTGTGCGGCCTCACCGATTCCAGCGCTTACTTTGCTGCCAGGATTCGCGCCGGGGTATGCCACGCAATGGTTGCTCTGGTTTCTCCGCTGCGGCCTTGTGGTGTTTCTGGGCTGCCGTCTGCGCACCGGGGCAGGTGCTCACGGCCGTCTCCAGGCTCACTCTCCTAGGCACGGCCAGTTCTCCGTCTCAGGGTTATCCGCTGGGCAGCTTCACTCCGGGATCTTTTGCCACGCCTCCTGATGCAGGCCTTGGGAGTGCGTCCGGGGCTTCAGCTCACTCCTGTCTTTGAGAGCCACTGCTGCAGCGGATTTACCTCCGGGACACTCGCACCCTGTCGTAGTCCCAGGAGATCGTCCGCCACCTCTTAGTTCGGCCCAGGTTTTGAATTTCCCAGGATAATTCATGGGCTGGTGCGGAGCTCCAAGCTCATGCATCCGCCATGTTCCGCAGTCAGGCCACGCCTCTAATGCATATCTGATGCTTGGCGCATATTTTGGATTAACTCTTTGTATTGCAAGTTTTCCCAAATGTTTACATTTCCAATACTTCCTAGTGAATTCGTTGTTTCATTATGTAGGAGTTTCTTGAATACAGGTTGTCCTTTAATGGGAGTTAGTTGTAGCAGGTCTTCAAAGACTAATAAGTGTTTTCTTCCAAAACGTACACTATAGTCAGTTTTTAATATTTGCTGCATTCTTAAATGTATAAAAGCTAGCATTAGGTTAGACACCACGGTGACTTCATCATTAATTAGTAGCTTTAATTTCTTTAATACTCTTGCCACTTCATGAAAAGCATCATCAGATAATTTGTTGTATTGTAATTTGTTGTCATGTTCACCAAGCAGCATTAATAATCGATGAAGGGTAACTCCTTTAACATTATGAGCATCTAAGCCTGTTGTTGCAGTGACAACACATGACAAATTGTAATCTGTTGTCATCTGTAAGTAACTTGTCAGTACTTTAATCAATAAGCTTTTTCCGGTTCCAGCTTGACCACTTATGTACAATAGAACAGGTTTATATATACAACATGAACACTTTTTTTCTCATGGAGAAATCCATGTTCTACTTTACCTTTTACCTTTTCAAAAATGTCTTTCTGATCTGCATTCAATTGCTGTATTAGTAGTTCTAGATCCACTGTTTCCCGTCTTACTTGCTGCATTGCATTCTCCACCTCATTCATAGCTATTGCAGCTTCATTTTCAATGATTGGCTGTCCAAGAGGATCTTGACTTCCAGGTGCTGAACTTTGACTGCTCTGAGAACTGTCTCTTGCTATCTCAGCAACAATTGTTTCTTCTTGTTCAATCTCTTCTCTCAAGATTAGAAGATACACTGGAAACACAGAGCACTCAATGGTGTCTTTCACAGAGTTGAATGAGTCTTCATAACAGTCAAATTCTCAAAGTAGCTCACTTTCAGTTCGCCATGGCTTAAACAACTGTAACAAGGCTAAATAGAACAAGCATTTGCAATGCAACGCAATGGTCTCGCAATACTGAAAGTTTGAGCTATTGGCATTGCATTATTATTTGGCAACGCCAATAGCTCAAACTTTCAGTAATGCGAGACCTATTGCATTGTAAATGCTTGTTGTCAATTGTCCTAAAATTTTTCTCAACTGGCTTTTGTAATGTTATGCCGTTTTACTCTTTTATCAAATTGTTTTTATTATGTTTTTATACAGCTTTTACTTTATGATTATTTTTGCATTTATTGCACACTTTTATGACTAAAACTGTCGAATAAAGCAAATGAAATGTAAATTTAAAAAAAAGTTTCTCTAAATTCTATTTGTCCACTAATGGTAAAAGTATCGAAAGGGTCAGTGAAGGTGGAAGATGGACACTGGTGGAGTAAGAGGAATGTGGTGTTGGTGGAGAGCTGTTCATTCAGATGAGAGGGAGCAGAGACGTTATGGCTAAAGTTGTTGGTTAAGAGGGTGATGATGCTGGTGTGAGTGGTCATTTTTGGACTACTTCAGATCTATCTGGTGCAAGGAAAGATGTAAGTGTTGCAGATGACAAGTCATTAAGTGGTCAAAATATGGGTTCTAACTTTGGTGGAGGGTGATGTCAGTTCATAAACTGTGAGTTGCAAGACAGTGATGATAATGAGTTATTTACAGTTATGTACACATATTTTCCTGGAACAATAGCGTGAGAGGGCTCTCGAGCACTATATTCAATTATTATTATGTTTTAGCTGGGTGCTCTGTTCTGATGAAGGCAGCATTGGAAGTTGCTCGGAGCGCTCCATAGGGAATACACACCCAAGCCTTAAGGCTTCATATTTACCAAATAAATCTGGAACTGTAAAAGCAGCTTGTGTCTAGAGTTCTTTGTTACTAGCACTTCACAACAGACCCAATCTATGTTGTACATTTTATCGACACATCGAAATGAAATGTTTTGCACTGATTTACACGATGGTGAGCCAAGGCCTGGACCATAACCTAGTTCTCCATTATCAAGAGTCGGCAGCGCTACCTATTGGGAGGGACACATACCCTACCATAAAATCTCGGCTCGCTTCGGCCTCAAGGTTTTAAAAGGACCTAGAACCTGGCTCGAGCTTTCAATGGTTTGTCGACCTTTAGTTAGCACTTCTATAATATTAAATATGTATTTTCTAAACTTGCTCATATTTTAAACCTGGAAAACACACAAGCTGATTTTCTTGATTTAGTCCTAAACGAATAATATGCTGTAAATACAGGCAGTGTTTAAATGAACAGGAATTTGGACGTGGTATTCGAACTGATCCAGCATGAGGCTGCACAAAGCCTACCTATTACCCCCAAATTCACGTACATCACACACAAAAGACCCCTTGACCTGCGGAAGCCCGCAGCACAAAAGTCAAGCAACTAAATGATCAATAGTCCACCGTCGCTACCGACATGATGGGCCTTTCCTACCAGACATGCCCAGCGACAAGCAGAGGCCACCAGTCAGAAATCGAAGTGAGGCCACCTAGCCAATCAGTGTTCTACCATAGTTGATTAACTTCTTGCTGCACCAGCGAATAAAAGGTTTAATTTGTTTTTTTGAGAGTGCAGGTGGTGGAGGGCAAAGAGAGAGGAGCTGGAGGGCACAAAGAGAGGAGCTGGAGGGCACAGAGAGGAGAGGAGGTGGACGGCACAGAGAGAGTAGCTGGAGGGCACAGGGAGAGGAGCTGGAGGGCACAGAGAGAGGAGCTGGAGGGCACAGAGAGAAGAGGTGGTTGAGGGCACAGAGAGAGGAGGTGGAGGGCATAGAGAGAGGAGCTGGAGGGCACAGAGAGCATAGGTGGTGGAGGGCACAGAGAGAGGAGCTAGAGGGCACATAGGGTGCAGGTGGTGGAGGGCACAGAGAGCGCAGGTGGCACTCCATTAATATTAAGCATTTATTTTGCATCTTCTAAAAGGAAGACGATCAATCTTTTCCAGATGAAATGTGTTAAAGTTTAGAGGTCAGCGCAAGCAAGCAGCATGGAACTGGGTTTAAAAGGGAAAAATAATTTCAAGGGATGCTGCCCATCAAACTTCTGATTTTTAAAATCTTACTTCTTGAATGAAGATAAACAGTCCTTTGCGAATTGTAGTTATTTCGAATGTATTTATTCATATTAGAAAGCTTGCATTTTCAAACATATTATTCGAAATTAATGTTTTTCTCACTCTTGCGTTCAGATTTTGGCAGCGTTTATGCCTGCGCGGGTTTGCCCACCTCTCTGTTTACCGAAGACTCACTTTCTTAGACGTGTGACCTTGCGCATGTTTGTATTTTTGCAGTTTTTCTGTTCCATCAGCGTCTGGCCTGTTGGTAAATGTCACTTGACAGTGTTGATATTTGCGCAACTGCGCAGGTGGAAAACATTACTCCAGAGGGTTTAAAAATCACCCAATATAATGAAAAAAATGTAAAGTGACATATGGGCAGCCTGAAACCGCCGATGAAATGTGTTAAAGATTAGAGGTCAGTGCAAGCAAGCAGCATAAAACTGGGGTTAAAAGGAAAAAATTATTACAAGGGATGCTGCCCAACAAACATATGATTTTTAAAAACATACTTTTAGAATGAAGATAAACAGTCCTTTGCGAAATGTAGTTATTTCGAATGTATTTATTCATATTAGAAAGCATGCATTTTCAAACATATTATTCGAAATTAATGTTTTTCTCACTCTTGCGTTCAGAATTTGGCAGCGTTTTTGCCTGCGCATCCTTTGCCCACCTCTCTGTTTACCGAAGGCTCACTTTCTTAGACATGTGACCTTGCGCATGTTTGTGATTTTGCAGTTTTTCTGTTCCAGCAGCGTCTGGCTTGTTGGAAAATATCACTTGACACTGTTGATATTTGCGCAACTTCGCAGGTGGAAAACATTACTCCCGAAAGTTCATAAATCACCCAATATAATGAAAATAAATAAAAGTGACATATGGGCAGGCTGAAACCGCCACTACGAAAATGAAAGTAGCAGAGGTATGAAAACCAATAACGAGGAGGGGCCATCACACGCTATACAGTGTGATGGCCAAACAATGCCTTCTCTCAGTGAAATCGCCAGGGACGGAACTAAGGAGGCAAAGGAGGGGCATTTACACAAATGCACCAATGACAAGCCAGCATTTGTGAATGCCAGAGATAGTAAACAAATGCAATGGGTGAGTTTGCCAAACCCCACAGAAGAGGTACAACAGGTCGATCAAGCTCGACCTAAAAACTCTCTTTTGTCTGGTATTTGGCAACTTAGCTTTCAATGATTGATTACATTTCCTTTGTTATGTCTCACCAAACATTCTTCACATCCAGCCACAGCAAATTTACCTTCATCTATGTTTTCACTGACATTACTTCTGAAAGTACAATGTTGAAGTATTTCATAGAGACACATCATTTCCAGATAAGGACTTCTTCTTGGATAGTACATATCCAGCATGTTACTCTTCAAAATATCAGTATTGTGTGGCTCAAATTCTGCAATATATTGAATTTCAGGAAAAGAGTTCAGTACTCTGCTACGAGTATTAGCAAGCCCTAAACTCACCCATAGCACTCATCTAGATTTAGAAAAAAACTAGCTGAGCTTAACTGGTCTACACATTCATAGGAGCCTATCTCTCTGTGAGAAAGCATTTTCAAACTTAAACTGTACACTTTCTTCATAAGACTCTTTTCTGCTGAAATCCCCTCCCACATCTTCTTCATTTCAGTTTTCTCTGACTCTGTTATATAAGATGTAACATACAGAGCTACTGCAATTGAGTTGTCTGCAACAAACTGTACATCCATGTTTGCATTCCACATCTTCAGAATCACAGGGTTGTAGTCATTACTGTGCTTGGAGGCCTCTGTTCTTTTTAGGGTGTATGTATTTTTCAGTGATTTCCTTGTAAGTGTATGTCTACCTGCTGACAAAAAGCTGTTGACTCTTCCTTGTGAGATGACAGGTCGTGGGAATCCGAAATGACATCTTGTATAAAATTTCCCTTTTGCTCTGTATTTTCACTGACAGTATTTTCCACATCTAAGATTTTGGAATCGTAGAACTTGTTGTAATATGTTGTCACTACTCTCCTTTAGGATGGAGCAAGTTACATACTGCTCAATAAAAGACAACATAGACTCATCACTGTCTGTTCCAAACTTTGGGGCATCTTTTACCCACAACAGCATGTGAATATGGGGAGCACCTCTGGCTTGGTACTCTTTAAGCCAAAAGAAATCAATCACTTCACCAAGAGTAGGTTTTGTTTTGTTCAAGATAAAAGCCATCATTGCTTGAATTCTGTGACTAAAATATCTGCAAACATTTGCAGGGTCTAGTGAGCACAGTTCTCCTGGCGTCTTCAGATAAATGACTTTTATATTTTAATTTGCCTCCTTCAAGTATTCTAGCAGGTCATCCCATGCACATTCAGCACAACTCAGCGTCAGGAACCAAGTAGGTGCTCCAAGGTTCCTCAACATGCAATTGAGTTTACCATGACGCTGATACCAATATTCATTAGTCCCACGCTGACATGCCATTAGGTTTATTAAATTATATTCCAAGTACTCATCTTTTCCTTGAACTTTCTTCCAAAGTTTTTTTGCTGATATATTATGCAAATTTACTCCTGTTTTTAGAATATAATTCATGGCAAATGAGAGACCAGACAAGACACTCTCAAATAATATGTGAAATATATATGGAATGCACTGACAAAATCGAGGGTCTTCTGAATAAAATCTAGTACATCCATACCCAGCTGCACGTATTTATACAGGCTGCTCATCATACCTGTCACCTAATCCCGTGGGAAAAAGATGTGGGAAACACCGAGTTTCTAAACTTTTTTTCCACACACTTAATGGAGCTTCTTTTGCCTCCTTCATTTGAAACAGCTCAATGGCATCACCAATAACCTCTTTAGAACGCAAAGGGTGGATGCTATAATGCGCTACATGGCACTTTAAAAAATGCAATTTTGGGCATTTTTCAAAGTTTGCACATGGTTACCATCAACTTGAAGTTGGTGGTAATTAGCATTTCCTAAATGCACAGTTCACATTTAGGAAAGGCTTATTGCATTTGCAATAGGGATTCGCAAATTGCGATTCCCTATGTGCATTTGCAATTTAGGTAATCGCAAACAATTGTGATTACCTAAATTGCAAATGCAAAGATTTTCATACATTAGAAAAGGCCTCTTTCCGTTCGCAAATGAGCCGACTTTGCGAATCGGCCCATTTGCGAATGGAAAAAGGCTTGATACATCTGGCCCTTAGCTCAGTGTACCTAGCAACCCAGTGGAACCAGTAGGTCACAAGTTCATAGCACATTCTAGAAGGAACAAGCTACTTCCAAATAAGATACAGCAGGTGTGCTTTACTCCACAAATTCAAAAGCATATCCATGTCTGCATTACATTTCTTTTCTTAAACAACAGCCAATAATAAGACTTTTTGCTAAGGCATCCAACACTCTACCTGATGTTATTCACTTTCATGCTGACAGCATCCAATGAAATATATTTTCTTTTTTTTAAAACCTTCATTTTAACTGCTTTTCCTTTGGAAAACAACCTCATTCAGCTACAGCCTTCTCCTGAATACTATTGCTCCTTCACTTCAAAATGCTTAGACTATGGATTGTGGGCCACAGCTATAGCTACTGGGCTAAAGAGGCTGTAAAAAAGAGAGGTATTGACAGGGACATGGGTTTGCCAATTGTGCAGATTACTTGGTTTGGCTAGAGAGGGTTAAAGTTTTATCAGTTGCTAGCTTTGGTTAAATCCATTGTGGATTCCCAAGCTCCTCACCTCATGAGTGTGCACTTTGGTGGCAATGACCTAGGCACATTGACTGGGATAGGGCTTGAAATCCTAAAGAAAGAAACCTTTGCAGAACTGATGTCGCTTTTTCCTCACGCTGTCTTGGTGTACTATGATATATATCAGAGACAGAAATGGAAGTGGCCAAATCACTTCTGTCCACAGATTGACAAAGCCAGGAAACATGTTAATAAAACTGTTTCTGCATTTCTCAGAGACCATCACATGGGCTGCATCTATAACAACAATCTACGTTTTGACATGCATGGAATTTATAGAAATAATGGAGTGCACTTTACAGATGAAGGCAACAGAGTGTTTCTAAGTACCTGAAACTCTGCATCTGTACTTATGTATAGCAGCCATATACACACAACCTATGCAACGGCTCTTGTCAGAGCCACCCTAGTATCTGAAATATTGTGAAGTCTCGATCCCCGCAAATACGTCGTGAAAACTACAAACAAAAACAGACATTCAATGACCACCAACACATCCAAAAGTAATATGTAAAAAAATTAATTCTGAACAATGCCCTACACATATTACTATATAAATACTTCTTTCAAAGCTTGTTTAAATTCATATTTTTCTACTAAGTTTCTTTTAAAACCATCTTTCAAACCTATTTTCTGTTTTCGCACTTATTCGGGACATCGTGATGACTTAGTTAACCGCGATGATTGCGCCTTTTCCATACAGTCTAAAACACATATATCCACAAATACTACAGAATTTTACACACTAGGGGTTTCTTACAGTATTCTCTAAAGTCATGTTTTTCCCGAGAGTTTCTATAAAAACCATCTCTTAAACCTAATTTATCTTTTCGAGGTGATTCCGGACACTGCAATGACATCGGTAATCGCGATCCCAGCGGACACGTCGCAAAAACAGAAAACAAAAGCAGAAATTCAATAGCCACCACCACATTAAAAAATTATAACTATATAATTAATTCTAACCATCATTGTAGATAATTCACTATATAAATAAGTCTATAAAACCATTTATTAGAATCTCAATATCTCTATAACAATTAGTGTTAATGATTCACTGATAGATTTTTTTATATTCCCACCAATATTCGCGACGACGTCGTTAGTCGCGACGTCCCCACAGCGGTACACGGGGGGCGCTGGCGGTCACGGCGTCATCCTGAATATCACGCGTGATTAAAAAAATCAATTTTGGACACATAACCTGTGTCACTAACACCCCCATTTCTGAAACATGGGGTCAGAGTACCTCTACTCTGACTCCTTATGTTAGCTTTTTCTGAAATTTTCAGGCCCGGGTACCATTCCCGATCAATAAAATGGCGGACGCAACTTTCTGTTCAGGTTCAGTCCAGCCAATCAGAGCATTCTGGTTGGCGCGTGCATTCGCGATTAATCACGAAACCACTGCGAAATATCAGCGGGCAGAGATATCACTATAATTTTCGGCTTACATTTCTCAAAAACTACTGAAAAGATTTACACCAAAAGGCACTTCCTTGAGCCAACATCCACCTCCTTGCCAAATTTGGTGTCAGTCCTTTCAACGGTTCAGGCTATAGGTGTGGATAAAGGTTCCTATGGGAATTAATATTACAAACGCACCCTTAATTCTCAGTCCCCACTGCACGGATCACCCCATACTTTCCATGACAACCAGAACGTACCTTGACACTTTTGTTTAGGAAAATTTCATGAAGATTGGTCAAACGACGTCAAAGTCATAGGCAAGTCATAAAATAGCTTTTCCTATGGAAGCTAGGTCCACTAGTAGGTAATATATTCATTGTGAATATAAATATATATATATTTCAGGAGTTTGGTATGCCTGAACTCAGAATATAAAGATGCATCTTTTAGTGAGGAGGATTTTTAAATGCTGGGTTTGAAAATACCACTTTTCGAAAGTGGATATTTTCTTGCTTAGCCTTACAGTGAGCCTCTGCTAGGTTTGTGTATTGACTGTCTGGCTTTGGAGTGACAGGGGCTGGGGATGTGCATTCTGTTCAGACAACCACTTGGTGGGGTGAGGTGTGTCCTGCCTTTCCAGGGTGAGGCAGGGCTGGGCTGAATAGACCTGGGCTGCATTCAGAGTAGGGGGAGGAGATTTCTTTCACACCTGAATGGGCCTGGTCTGCCTTGGACAATGATGTCTCCACCTCATGCCAGGAAGCTGCACCAGAGAGAACAGAGCTAGTTTTGGCTTGGCAAAGACCTTCTCTGCCCCAGAGAACAAAGGAATTTGTGCTATAAAAAGTGGGACCCAGACCCCTGAACTTTAGAACTTTTTGGGACTAAGAAGACTGCCAAGAAGAAGAGCCGGAGAAGCTGTGAGGAGGAACTACCACTTTGCTGTGTGCTTTTCTGTGTTGGCCTTCAGTGGCTGCTTCTGTCTTGGGCAGTGAAAGGACTGGACTGAACTTTCTGCAACTTCTTTGTGTGAGTTTCTCCAAGGGCTTGAGGTAGAGCTTGCCCCCTAGTCAAGAAGTCTCAGGAACAGCAAAGACTTCAAGCTCATCTGCTACCAGCACTGGGGACTGTGTGTTTTGTGCTGCAACAGAAGAAAAAGCAACCCGATGCCGTCAACGATGCTGCTGCTGACTCCCTGTCCTGAAGGCACCGCAGAGAGCACTGCCACACTTCACACCACAACCCTGGTCTCACCAATGACACCACCTGATGCTGCCAACGAGCCGCTGCTTGCACTGCGACCTATGGGCAACGCACTCAGCACCGGCTCGCTTGATGCCGCTGCCCTGGTATCACTGACGATGACACTCCCCTCTGACATCGGTGCCGCTGCTAGCACCGTGGTTCGGGGGTACCGCTCGTAAGTTACACGATGCACTGCCCTCATCCCTCACCGCAGCCTTGGCTTACCGACGCCATTGACTCCAGTTCGTCAGCCAACAGCAGCGCTTCCGCAACGACAGCGCCGCTGCTTGCACCGTGAACTGCAAGCACCGTGCCGAGCACCGTATCACTCCGCACTGCAGCTCTGGTCTCACCGACGCCGATGGACGACTGTCACCGAGCCGCTGCCTGCACTGGGACCTGAGGGCACCGCAAGCCGCACCGCTGCACTTCGCACCGCAGCTCCGACGCCTGCCGACGCCGGCGCTCCCGACTTCACCCACGAGGAGTTCGATCTGCAACGCGTGTGACTTCAAGGGCCCGGCGACCCCTGCACCGACCTCCGGAACCGATACCTGCGGACGCCGGCTCTTTGGGGCTAAACGAGAGACCACCAACACCCTGCATTTCTAAAAAGTACTGTTTTGGGAGCCTTTCTGACACCGCAGCTGGCCCGCAACCCCGCGGTCAGCCAGAACTTTATGGATTTGTTGTTCACGACACCGTCATAGCCCCCGACGGAGCTATCGACTTCACAGAACTGTATTTCAAGTCTACTTTTGATTATTTAGAATTTGGAGAACTGTATGGTGGAATTTTATCGTTTTTGGTCTTGTTTGCACAGATAAAATATTGGTTATTTTTCTAAAACTGGTGTGGTGTCCTTTTGTAGTGTTTACACTGTATCACTGTTGGTTATGTGCAAATGCTTTACACACTGCCTCTGAGATAAGCCTAACTGCTTGTGCCAAGCTACCAAGGGGGTGAGAAGGGGTTATTTTAGGAGTGTAACTCCCTTACCCTGACTAGGAAGAAGGTTCACTACTTGGACAAAGGTGCAAACCTTGCCAACTATATAGTCTCATTCTAACATTGGTTGTCAGCGGTGTGGATAGGCCTTGCGTTTGCACTTGACTTACAGTGATTGGTGTGCACTACTACCACATCGCAGACCATTACATAACACATACTGTTTTGTTGGTCATTATTTGTGATCCCATCGTTTTGGATCTTGAACTTCCTACTGCATCATGCCTGGTCCAGCAGCATCATCTATTGCATCATCTTTAGAGGTGGCCTTTGAGGAGGAAAGGTTGGAAACCTACAACGTCAAAGAGTTGAAGGCCATTTGTAATAACCTAAAAGTCCAAATCACAGGACTCACCCGGAAGGAGGAGCTACAAAAGCACTTAGGGCCTGGGTGACAGCCAGACAGGCCAGTGGGCAGTCTGGAGACCTTAGAGGAGAGGAAGAGGAGCCTACCAGGCCAGGCAGCAGTGGTCTGTCCCCAGAGGAGCTGGAGGACAGAAGGGAAGCTAGGAGGAATGAGATAGAGCTTGAGAGGCTCAAGATAGAGTCACAGAGCATTGGCATTAGACCATGAGTGTGGGCTCAAGGAGCTGGCGCTGAAGAGCAAATCCAGCACTGATGGTGGCAGCAACTCTTCAGGGCAGACAGATAGAATTGTGCACATCCCCAAGAATATGGGCAAGGAATTCAAGAAGGGGGATGACATACAAAGGTGGTATCAGGGTTATGAGGCATCTATCCACATGAATGGGGTCCCTGAGAAGAATTGGGGGGCAGGATTGTTGCCTCTTTTCCCAGAAGAAGCAAGGGACACTTTAGTGGCTTTGGGTATGAGGTGTAACCTCACCTATGCTGACATGAAGGAGGCCCTTCTCACCAGGTATGGTCTCACTCCTGAAAAGTACAGGGATCAGTGTAGGCCCAGTAAGAAAACTGATGCAAAGACTTGGTTGGAATGTGTGGATTATTTCTGCAGGTCACTGGATGGCTGGGTGAAGGGCAGTAATGTGACAGATTTTCAGGGGCCCTACAATTTGATTGCATGGGAGCACTTGTCTAGTCTATGTTTTGCAGAGCTGCACCATCACTTGGTTGAAAGTAAGCTGACTGACCCCAGGAAGCTTGCTATGGAGGCGGACTGCAGGGTAAGTACCATGGTCCACACGAAGATGTATGGGGGTGACTCAGCCAAAGGTGGGCAGGGTCCCCAGCAGAAGAGTCAGGGGGACAAGGGTAAAGCACAGGAGTTTTCTAAAGTGTCCCAAACTACTACCCATGGTAAAGGTTCCCATCCCCCAGGAGATAAGAATCAAGGGGTCTCTTCAGGAAAGCCTGTGGAGACCGGCCCCCGGACATGCTTTGCCTGTAAGCAGGTGGGTCACATAAGGGGGGATCCCAAGTGCTCCAAGAGGGACCAGTCACCCACCGGTGGACAGACCACGGTGTTGGCTAGTGTAGATCTTGGGGAGGAGGGGTGCCCACAGGATGGTGGTAATCCCGCAGAAATTACCCTCATCTCACTAGGGGACAGTGAGATGGCCCCAGGAAACCAGGTGCCTGCTAACACAAAAAAAATACAGCGCCTGGGTGACCATCAATGGGAAAAGGGTAGAGGCTCTCAGAGATACTGGAGCCAGTATGACCTCAGTCTGGTGTCACCTAGTCTCTGAGGAGTAAGTAGTTCCCGGGGCATTCCACCAAGTAGTTGCTGTGGAAAACTCGGAACACCAGTGTAAGGTGGCGCAGGTTCCCTTTGAATGGGGAGGGTCTCAGGTCCCTTGAGGGTTGTTGTGAGCCCTACCATGCCTGTCGATTGTCTGCTAGGGAACGAGCTGGAGCAGTCCTTGTGGAAGGATGTTGAGCTCAGGTCACACTTGGAGGTGCTTGGGTTGCCAGAGTGGGCATGCGTGACCACTCAGTCAATGGTGGCCAGAAATGGAGATCAGAAGGACCTAATGCCTGAAACAGTGGCTCAGGTTCCTGCCAAGAGAAAGGGCATGGGGCATGGGAAACCCAAGCCTGAGGTTCCCATGGTCTGGGAGGCTGACCTTGATTGGATGCCCCAGTACCTACAGGGGAGCAGGAAGCTGAACTGGGGGACTTATCTGAGCTGACCCATTGGCAGCAAGAATGTGGTCCCACCAGGGAAGAATTCAGCAGGGAGCAGAAGGAATGCCCTTCTCTAGAAGGTTTGCGGCAGCAGGCTGCAAACCAGGCAGCTGGTGACCAGTCTGGATCACACTGGATTTACTGGGAGAATGGTTTCCTATGTAGCGAGCCTAAGGTCGCCGAGCTTGGGTCAGCCCGTGTGCTGGTGGTACCCCAGCACTTCAGGACCTTCCTACTGGGTCTAGCTCACGCGTGCCTTTGGCAGGACATTTGGGGCAGGACAAGACCTTTGACAGGATTGTCACCCTCTTCTTTTGGCCCCAAATGCGAAGGCAGTCAGATGTGCATTGTAGGTCTTGCCAAACTTTCCAGGCAAGTGGTAAGAGTGGGAGGAAGTGTAAAGCTCCTCTCCAACCTTTTTCAGTATTTGGAACCCCTTTTGAAAGGGTTGGGATGGCCATTGTGGGGCTACTGGATCCCAGGACAGCCATGGACAACAGGTACATCCTGGTCTTGGTGGACCGTGCCACCCGGTATCCGGAGGCAATCCTTCTCAGAACAACGACGGCGCCAGTGGTGGGCCGTGCATTAATGAGGATCTTTCCCGCGTGGGTTTCCCCAGAGAGGTGGTTTCTGACCGTGGCACCAATTTCATATCCAAGTATATGACATCCCTGTGGGAGGAGTGCAGTGTGACTTACAAGTTCACCAATCCTTACCACCCATAAGGTAATGGTTTGGTGGAGAGATTCAACCAAACCTTGAAGGGCATGATTAAGGGCCTAACAGAACCAAAGAGGCGTAAGTAGGACGTCCTCTTACCATGCCTTCTCTTTGCATACAGGGAAGTACCACAGAAGTCTCTAGGATTCAGTCCCTTTAAGCTTCTGTATGAGCACCCTGTGAGAGGACCTCTCAGTTTGGTGAAGGAAGGCTGGGAGACAGCTGCCAGGAAAACTCCCCAGGCTGTGTACAGCTACATACTAAACTGCCCGCTTCAGGAAACTCGCTCAGGCGAACCTGGAAGCAAGCCAGGAGGAGATGGAGCACTGGTATGACCAGAATGCCACTCCGGTAGAGTTTCAGCCTGACACCTTCCTGGTGAATTTGCAGACTCCCAGGAACCCTTTGAGTGTCCTCCATGTGAACCGCCTCAAACCTCTCTTTGGGAGGTCTGAAGTGAGCTTGCCTTTGGTGACAGATGATGGGGTGGAAGAGGAGAGTGGACCTCTCCCTGACCTCCTGTATACCAAGGAGCATGATGGGTCAGTGGAAGGTGTGATCCTCTCCCCTACACTGACCCAGGAGCAGCAAAGTGACTGTCACGAGTTGTTGGGACAGTTCGCCACCCTGTTCTCTCTGACAACAGATGTTACTCACTGGTGTACCCATGACGTGGGCACTGGTGACAGCACTCCTGTAAAACAACAAGATTTACAGGTTGACTGACTGGGTCAGGGTCAGCATCAAAGAGGAGGTCTCTAAGATGTTGGCATTAGGGGTGATAAAGTCCTCCAACAGTCCTTGGTCCCAAAGGCTGCTGCACCCGGTGCCACTCCGGAACTGTGGTTCTGTGTGGACTGCCGCAGGCTCAATGCCATCACCAAGACTGACGCGCACCTCATCCCCAGAGCTGATGATCTCATTGATCGGTTGGGAGCTGCCAAGTTCCTCAGCACGTTTGATTTGATGTCTGGGTACTGGCAGATTGCCTTAACCGAGGGGGAAAAGGAGAGGTCAGCATTTTTAACCCCAGAGGGGGACTACCAGTTTCGGGTGATGCCCTTTGGGTTGAAGAATGCCCCTGCCACCTTTCAGAGGTTGGTCAACGAGGTGTTGGCCGGACTGGAGGATTTCAGTGCCGCCCACCTGGACGACATTGCAGTATCCAGTTCCAGCTGGGAAGAACACCTGCAGCACCTCTGGGAAGTGTTGAAGGCTCTGCAGAGGGCAGGCCTCATGGTCAAGGCCAGCAAGTGCCAGATCGGGCAGGGCTCCGTGGTGTACTTGGAGCACCAGGTAGGAAGTGGCCAGGTGGTGCCCCTACAGCCCAAGATTAACACCATTCTGGCTTGGGAGCCCACCAAGACCTAGACAGATGTGAGAGGATTCTTAGGTCTCACTGGATACTACAGGAGATTTGTTAAGGGCTATGGCATTGTTGCCCCCTTAACAGAGCTGACTCCCAGGAAGCAGCGCAGGAAGGTGATCTGGACTGATGCCTGCCAGAAATATTTTGATGCCCTGAAGGCAGCCATGTGCATGGCGCCCGTGCTCAAGGCACCCGACTTCTCCAAGGAATTCGTAATGCAGACTGAAGCTTCAGAGCATGGTGTGGAGTGGTGCTCTCACAACTGAATGAAGAGGTCCTGGACCAGCCTGTAGTCTTCTTCAGCAGGGGACTACTCCCCAGGGAACAGAGGTGGAGTGCCATAGAATCAGAAGCTTTTGTTGTGGTCTGGGCACTAAAGAAGCTAAGACCCTACCTGTTTGGGACTCACTTCCAAGTCAGACATACCACAGGCCCCTCAGATGGTTATTGCTGATGAGGGGTGAGAACCCAAAACTGTTGAGGTGACCCATCTCCCTACAGGGAATGGATTTTACGGTGGAACACCGCCCTGGCACAGAACACGCCAATGCTGATGGTCCAGGTTCTTCCGCCTTAGTGAAGAGAACTTCCAAGAGGGTGGGTAGTTCTCCCTACTTTCAGCTGGAGGGGACATGTGTTAGACCTGGCATCTTTTGGCGTGTTTCTCCTGGCTTTTTGCCTTCTGACCTCCCGGTTTTGACTCTGTTTTCGCTGGTTTTATGTCTCTGCGCACTTTTTTTACTGCTGTTCAGTGTTAAAGTGCAAGTGCTCCTGTGGTAAATTGTGTTATGGATTGGTGTTTCCATGATTGGCATATTTGATTTACTGGTAAGTCCCTAGTAAAGTGCACAGGTTGTGCCAGGGCCTGTAAATCAAATGTTGCTGGTGGGCCTGTAGCACTGGTTGTGCCACCCACACAAGCAGCCCTGTAAAGAGTTCTCAGACCTGCCACTACAGTGTCTGCATGCAGTTTATAACTGCCATGTCGACCTGGAAAGTGCACAAACTTTGCAGGCCCTAACCTTCCCTTTACTTACATGTGAGTCATCCCTAATGTAGGCCCAAGGTACCCCTGTGGACAGGGTGCAGTATATGTTAAAGGTAGGGCATGCCCTGATGTGTGTGGCATGTCCTGATAGTGAAATACTGTCAATTTAGTTTTTCACTGTTGAAAGGCTATCTGTCCCATAGGATAGAATGGGTAGTTTACTTATAACATCTTATAAGTATAACTGCCCCTGGGAACAAGATAGGGAAGGGGAGTTTGGTATGCCTGAACTCATAAAATAAAGATGCATCTTTTAGTAAGGAGGATTTTTATATGCTGGGTTGGAAAATACCACTTTTATAAAGTGGATATTTTCTTGCTTAGCCATCCAGTGCGCCTCTGCCAGGTTTGTGCATTGACTGTCTGACTTCAAAGTGATAGGGGCTGGGGATGTGCATTCTGTTCAGACAGCCACCTGGGGGGGTGTCCCCAGCAGAAGAGTGGGTGGGACAAGGGTAAAGCACAGGAGTTCTCTAAAGGGCCCCAAACTACTACCCAGGGTAAAGGTTCCCATCCCCCAGGAGATAAGAAACAAGGGGTCTCTTCAGGAAAGGAGGTGTGCTCTGCCTTTGCAGGGTGAGTTAGGGCTGAGCTGAATAGACCTGGGTAACATTCAGAGTAGGGGGAGGAGATATCTTTCACATATGAATGGGCCTGGTCTACCTTGGACAATGCTGTCTCCACCTCCTGCAAGGAAGCTGCACCAGAGAGGGCAGAACTGGTTTTGGCTGGGCAAAGAGCTTCTCTGCCCCAGAGAACAAAGGAATTTTGAGCTATAAAAAGTGGGGCCCAGACCCCTGAACTTTAGAACTCTTTGGGACTAAGAAGACTGCCAAGAAGAAGAGCTGGAGAAACTGTGAGGAGGAACTACCACTTTGCTGTGTGCTTTTCTGTGTTGGCCTTCAGTGGCTGCTTCTGTCTTGGGCAGTGAAAGGACTGGACTGAACTTTCTGTA
This sequence comes from Calotriton arnoldi, assembly GCA_963921515.1. Classification (NCBI taxonomy): domain Eukaryota; kingdom Metazoa; phylum Chordata; class Amphibia; order Caudata; family Salamandridae; genus Calotriton; species Calotriton arnoldi. The sequence goes on from CAWUFW010000243.1 coordinate 3,866,515, forward strand.
ACTTCTTTGTGTGAGTTTCTCCAACGGCTTGAGGTAGAGCTTGCCCCCTGTTCAAGACGTCCCAGGAACAGCAAAGACTTCAAGTTCATCTGCTACCAGCACTGGGGACTATGTGTTTTGTGCTGCAACAGAAGAAAAAGCAACCCGACGCCGTCAACAAAGTCGCTGCCGACTCCATGTCCTGAAGGCACCACAGAGGGCACCGCCGCACTTTGCGTCGCAACCCTGGTCTCACCGACGACGTCACCTGATGCCGCCACCGAGCCGCTGCTTCCACCGCGGCCTGTGGGCACTGCACTCCGCACCACCTCGCTTCACGCCGCCGCCCTGGTATCACCGAAGACAACGCTGCCCGCTGACATAGACGCTGCTGCTTGCACCGTGGTTCGGGGGCACCGCTTGTAAATTACATGACACACGCCCTCATCCCGCACTGTAGCCTTGGCCTACCGACGCCGGTGCTATCGACTCTAGTGCGTCAGCCAAAGACAGCGCTACCGCAACGACGTTGACGCTGCTTGCACCGTGACCTGCCATCACTGCATGACTTTCACACAGCAGCCCTGGTCTTACCGAGACCACTAGATGACTGTCACTGAGCTGCTGCCTGCACCGCGACCTAAGGGCGCCGCATGCCGCACCGCTGCTCTTCGCACCGCAGCTCTAACGCCTGCCGATGGCAGCGCTCCCGACTTCAACCGCAAGGAATTCGATCTGCAACGCATGTGACTTCAAGGGCCCGACGACCCCTGCACTTACCTCCGGAACCGATGCCTGCGGACGCCGGCTCTCCGGGGCTCAACGAGAGGCCGCCAACACCCTGCATTTCTAAAAGGTACTGTTTTGCGGGTCTTTCTGACACCGAAGCTGGCCGTAGTCAGCCAGAACTGTTTGGATTTGTTTTTCACGATGCCGTGATAGCGCCAGATGGAGCTATCGACTTCAAGGAACTGTATTTTAAGTCTACTTTAGATTATTGAGAATTCTGAGAACTGTATGGTGGATTTTTATCATTTTTGGTCTTGCTTGTACAGATAAAATATTGGTTATTTTTCTAAAACTGGTGTGGTGTCCTTTTGTAGTGTTTACACTGCATTACTGTTGGTTATGTACAAATGCTTTACACACTGCCTCTGAGATAAGCCTAACTGCTCATGCCAAGCTACCAAGGGGGTGAGCAGAGGTTATATTAGGAGTGTAACTTCCTTACTCTGACTAGGAAGAAGGTGCAAACCCTTGCCAACTAGAGCCCCCCATTCCTAACTATATATATATATATATATATATATATATATATATATATTACCTACTGGCAATCGCCAGTAGGTAGTTATAGTTAGGACCTTGTTTCTATTCAAAAAGCGTTTTTTCTTTTGCCAATATCTTTGGCGCCGTTTGACGAATCTTCGCGAAATGTTCAAAACTAATGGGGCTCTCCGGTCAGCTCCTGTTTTGAAAGTTTCGGGGTGATTCGTCAAGCGGGGGCCGAGAAAAAAGGGGGTCCCAAAACGCGTTTTCCCCATGTTAGTTTCCATAGGAAACTTTAGACAAGGCTACAGCCCGAACTGCTGAATGGAATTACACCAAATTTGGCAAAAAAGTAGCTCTTGGTTCAGAAAGCACCCTTTTTGTTTTAAAATGGTGTAAATCCGTTCAGTAGTTTTTTAAATATTAAAGGAAAAAGAAATTTATATATCTGGGTGGAGCCTAACCACACATCTCATCGTGAGATCTGATTGGCTGTCAGCACTTCATCCAAGAAGTGTTGGCAGCGTTATATAGGAAGGTGAATTTTGGTAGAATAATCATTTTCACAAGGTTAACCCTCCCATAGATATTTAAAGGGAGGTTTGCCCATCGTGACAACAAACTCATCACCTCCTTGCTTACTCTCTTCCAGTTTACTATAGGGATTTCCTCCAATTTCTTAGTGAGCTGTATCCCTAAATATCTCATTTGATTTTGAACCCCCGGACTTCTCACCTCCTGATTCCATTCCATAATTACTGTTTTTTCCCTGTTAATTTTATACCCCGAAACCTCGCCAAATCTCTCCGCCTTCTCCATCAGCCTTGGAATTGCTTCTTGGGGATTTGTCATATACAGAAGCAAATCGTCTGCATATAATGCAATTTTCATTTCTAACCCACCGAGCTTAAAAGGCAAAATTGAGGTATCTGCTCTAAGCCAACAGGCAAACGGCTCAATATATAGGTTGAACAGGAGTGGGGACATGGGACACCCCTGCCTAGTGCCCCTTGTGATACCAAACCAATCTGTCAATTCCCCATTCACCAGCACTTTTGCTTTTGGGCAAAGGTATAGGTTTTTCACCGCCCTAACTAAATTGTTTGGAAAACCAAACCTTTTCAGTGTCTCCCACAAGTATGCCCAATTTACCTGATCAAATGCTTTAGCAGCATCTATTGCCACTAAAGTTAAAGGGACATTTCTTTCTTCAGCAGAATCTATGGCCCCCATTACCTGGAAGGTCAGTTCATTTAACTGCCTCCCTGGTATGAAGCCTCTTTGATCTGGATGAACTACCCCCTTTATTATTTTTGAGACTCGTGATGCAACTATTCCAGAAAAGATCTTATAGTCCGTATTTAATAAGGATATGGGTCTGTAAGACTCAATCTTCTGGGGGTCTTTATTTGGCTTTAAAATCAATGTAACCGTAGCTTCTGCCCATGAACAAGGTGGGTTTTCCCCATCAATATAGATTTTGTTAAACAGAGATTTTAAGATTGGCACTACTTTTTCCAAGATGCTCAAGTATAACTCTACTGGCAGCCCATCTGGGCCTGTGGCTTTCCCTCTTGCCATTTTTTTTACATTGTGTCAATATTTCATCCTCAGTAATGCTTTGTACCAGAAATGTCTTTTGTTCCTCTATCAATTGGGGAAGCGTTATCTGTTTTAGCCACTTCTGAATATTTCCATGTCCTGGCTTAATGTCCTCACTATATAATTCACTCATAAAGCTTCGGGCTTCATCTCGGATCTCTTGGTCCGCTTGTATAACTGCTCCTGACCCTCTTTTTACTAAATTCTTAATCATGTTCCTTGCTCTATCTGATTTAGCCTTCCACGCCAACAAAGAGCTGCACTTCTCTCCATATTCAAAATGTTGAAGCTTACTTGCCTTCCACTTTTCTAAGAGCTTCTTATCTATTTTTGCCTGAAACTCAGCCTGCAATCTCTCCAGCTCATTTACTAAAATTGGGATTGTGCTTAAGCCTTCCATTGATGCAACCTGTAATTCTCTTTCTTTTTCCTTAATCTCCTCTATTTTCCTTACCTCCTCTTGCTTCAAGACTTTCCTTCTTCCTGCTGTTATAGCTTTCATTATCCCTCTTGAATATGCCTTGAAGGCCTCCCATACTATCTGGACCTTAGCTGTTCCCATATTAAATTTAAAATACTCATCCGTCTTTTCCCCTAAGTCTCTGATAACTTCTTCGTTTAATAACATCGTCCTGTCTACTGTCTGCCTTCTCTGCACCTCTTTTTGCTTCAGTAACAAATTCATAACAACTGCTGAATGATCCGATAATATAGCAGGAATATGTTTTATCATCTCTACCTCCGCACACAACTCTTGGTCTAAAAGAAAATAATCAATTCGAGAATGATGCCTATATTTCTTGCTGTAAAAAGTAAAATCTCTAGTTTCTCCATTCAAACATCGCCAGATATCCACCAAATTAAACTCTCTCAACATATTTTTTAAACTAGAAAACGTTTTAGGGGGACTATTATATTTTGCTTTCGAAGTGCGATCTATTTCCTTATTTAAGACCAGGTTAAAGTCACCCCCATTATGATTGGAGCTGTTGTATCTAACATACTAACTTCAAGTTTAGAGAGCGCACCGGGGTTATCTTCGTTTGGTCCGTAGTATACTGCACAAACCAGGGGCCTATCCTGCACCGTTATGGTGACCACCAACCATCTCCCTGACTGATCTGTCTCATACTTAACTATTTTTATACCTACATTGCATCTTATAAGTAATGCTACTCCCCTTGAACTTCCTCTTTGCTCTGAACAGAGGACCTCCTGCACCCATCTAACTTTGCTAAAACTCTCTTTGCACTCTTGTACTTCTAAGTGAGTTTCTTGTAAAAAGATAATGTGTGCTTCAGTATTCCTTAAGAATTCTATAACCCTGAACAGCTTGCTCTTCTTCCTCAGCCCATTCACGTTCCAAGTTAGTAGTTTAAGATCATTTGATTTATTCATTTTTAAAATTGTTATCCCTGTAGCCTCCTAACTTCTTCCAATAAGAATCTGCAGCATGTATGAGGGCTATTTTTCTTTTTTTCCCTTTGCTCCCCACCCCCCCCCAGGAAACCTCCCATTACTCTTTTGGTGGTTCAAAACCGCCATTCAGGCTCCTCCCCCTGCTGAGAGGGGCATCAATACCAAAGAAAAGTTGAAGAACAAAAACCCATTATATATATATATATATATTTTTTTTTTCACATTGTATATCCACCCTATGTTTTCTGCAGAAGTAAATATGGTTTCTGGTCTCTTTTACCCAGGTTATGACTATGTCTACATCTGTGCCAAAAATGTGTCAACTTCCTCTGGACTACTGATATTATGCATCTTATTTTGCCACATAATTTTAAGCATAGCGGGAAATTTCATTTGGACCTGGGCACCCCGCCTTCTTAATTCCCCCATTCTCGTCCCTAGTTCCCACTGCCTCTGAGCCATTCTTTTACCGAGATCTGATCTAATTTGATAGCTAAAAGACTCATGCGTTAATGATGATTCTTTCAAAGCTCTCCCCAATATTAACTCCTTGACTGCGTACGTACGAAAATTAATTAATATTTTCCTAGGAGCCTTTCTTGCAGGGCTTAACTTAAAGGGGTCTCTGTGGACTCTCTGGATCTCCTTCTCCAGCTCTATGTCTGGTCTATCCTTCAGGATTCCTTCTTTCAACATTTTACAGACAAAAGCCTTAATGTCTCCCCCTTCTGCGCCCTCCGGAACTTTAAGAACTCTTAAGTTATTCCGCCTCGCTTGCATCTCAAGCCTCTCCATATCCTCCTGAAGGATTTTATTTTGAGCTTTTAAATTTTCCAAGTCTTTGGTGTTTCCTGATACTATCTCGGTCAGGATCCTCACCTCGCTCTCCAATGCCCTAGTTCGCGAAGCGATATCATCCAACTTCTCTTCGAGGACGTCACATTTGTCATGTATGTCTTTCTGATTACTCTCAGAGATCTCAAATTTAGAAAATATATCTTTTCTTAGGCTCAAAAACATTATTTCAAACTGATTTTTACCTCCCTCTGCTCCTTGTGTTACTGTATTTTCCTCCTCCAAGGTACTGCCACTACCTTGTGGTTGACTTTCACTTAAACCCAATGCCATTAGTGTTACTACGGGGAAATATCTGTAGTGTGGAGGGGTTTGGGTCCTGCATCCCCAACTGTACTTTATCTTGGACTTCCCCCATCCCCACTTCTTTCATCCGCTAATAGTGTAAAGCGGTTTTCCAATTGAACAGGGGCAGGGTTTGTCTGGACAGGGTTCATCTGAGCACCTTTTTTCCCCCCTCCTTTGGGGGCTGCAACCTGCTCCATTATTTTAAAATAGGAGGTTAGAGATGGAGCGATTTTTATCACTGTTCGCGCTTTGTCACCACTCCGCTTCTGTTTTCCCCCCGATTTTAATTTTTCCTATATAACTCTATTCCACTGTCTTTTAGAAAGGCAGACATAGCTAAGGTGCAAGGTAAAATAGGAAGCTTTATCTGGGCGACGAAAGGTTCAAGGATAGCCTGGAAAAAACTTAGAAAAGGGCTTACTAGGGGCGGGCTGGCATTACCTGACCTACTAACCTATTGTTATGCCTTCCACTTTAAAAAATTTCGAATGTTAGCTAGCAAGACAGACAGTTCATCATTAGGTCTACTATTTGAGGCCATGTTAAAAGATGTGGTGCAAGGTCAGAATTACTTTCTCTACAAGTATGGAGATCCAAAGTTCTACAAGAAAGTAAGGCTAAAGATTTTAAGAGCTGCTTTGGAGTCTTGGGTCTATATGAGGAAGAAAATGAAGATACCATATTACGCAGCTCAAGCCCCAATTTGGGACTCCCGGGTACTCCTGAATGTTTGAGGGATCAACTTAGTCAGCCGTTAAGAACGGGAGGTATAAATAAATGGGGAGACTTAAAAAGGAAGCCAATATAGTTAGTTGGGAAGTGCTTAATAATCTCACAAGAGGAACTTTGACGAGGTTCAAATATTATCAGATATCCTCTTGGTGGGCATCACAGAGCTGGTCCCAGGAAGAGGAAAATCCGAAATGGGATCAAGTAACTAGAACGGACAAGTGGAAAAAGAAATCTCTTTTGGTATTGGGCCCTAGTGGATGCGGAGGATAATCTGGAAAGTGAAATTTTGCATCTTTGGGAAAAAGAATATAATAGTGAAGACATACATAAATGTTGGTCTGATTCGTTTGATATGTTACAGGCTGTGGTAAAACCAGCATCACTCAAGAGGAATCATCTATATACTGCCTATAGAGTATATTGGTCTCCACAAAAGCTATCGAAAGTTACAGGTAACGTGTTTAACTGTTCAAGATGTAAATACCCCGTAGCAGATGATATGCATATGTTTATGGAATGCCCGGAAATCAAGCTCTACTGGTTGGGGGTGTGTAACTTTCTGGAAGAAGTACTGGGGATGCCAATAGAAGTAAGTACCAATCTGATTTTTTTCGGCCTTATAAAAGACTACCACTTGAATGCTCTTAGCGCAAAGTTTACGTTTTATGTGGTCATCTTAGCAAGACGAGAGATATGTAGGAAATGGAAGTCAGAATTCCCACCAACTTTTGCAGAATGTTTAAAGAATATTATTTGTACTAGTGAATCTGATATGGCGTGTGATCAAAGAAGTAAAGTCAGGATCTGGTCTGCATTGACAGATTGGAGGGAGAAGGCAAGAGAGTCTTATGATTAAGCCAAGCTTACTGTTGGTCCTGACCTCCTTGGTAACATTTCGGAGCCCCCAAAGTGAACAGGAGTTGGAAATGGAAACAGTAATATCTTTGCGGGAAAGCTCTGTTCTCTCTCCGTCTCCTCCAAGGGGTGGTACAGATTGATGGGGAGAGACAGGAGGAATCCTAATAAGAGTGCCGGCAGTATGAGGACAAAAAAAAAAAAAAAAAGAAGTGTTGGCAGCCATCTTGGGACCAATATACATGATAGCATCCCATTAAAATGCATTGTAGTGAATAGAAGGTTTTGAGGGTCACCAAAAGGAGAACTATAAAGGGTGATAAGACTTTAGTTACATTATAAATCATTTGTTGATGGTACCATACTAATTTTAGGAATTGTGGTGTGTTCTAAGGTGATTTTACCCTGTGAAAAACCTTCTGCTGGGATATCATGAATCATGTTTGAGAGAAAACTATTTTCTCATACTTTTCCCATATAGGTTTGGAAGGTGCTCCAGAAGCGAAAATGAGAGCATATTTTCTGTAAATTCACATTATCTTTCTCAGTCATGTGAGAATGAAGTCTGACATTCTCTGTAAAACATGTACATCCAACAAGGGCAGAGACTGTCAGTTGATTCCTTTGTGTTCTACTGCAGCTTCCCAGAGTGTTCTAAAGAACAACTAGAGCGCTAACAGTCTTGCTTATGACAAAACTATGGCACACCTGAAGCCATCTTGATTGGAATAAAGTGGTAACACTTAAAACATTTAATTTAAAAAGGAACAAAATGAGGGGGTTCATTTTGCCATAGAAATTATGATTAGTGCTGCAGAAAGAAAAATTAGGGCACATTTTGAGTGACTTCTCAAATCCTCTTCTATTTCATTAAAATATTCTGACATGCAGACTGAAACATGCACTTTCAATACCAGCAGCAGACTTCCCTGGTGAGCAGTAGCTCTACTACAGTGATCTAATAAGCAACTAGAGTGCTAACATTCTGAATTTATGGCAAATATGTGACACATCTGAATGCCTTCTTGATGGAATCAAAGTAAAAAACTGAAAGTATTTCCTACTGAGGAGACTGTAGTAAATGAGGAAATTAGGAAACTTCATAACAAATAAGTCTCCTAAGATGGCCACCAGAGACAAAAGAGCCCAAATGTATCACAAATATCACCCAGATGTAGCCCACGTATAGCCCAATGACAGAATGTCGCAGAGTGTTCAAAAGAACAACTAGAGCATAACAGTCTTACTTATGACAAAAGTATGGCACACCTGAAGCGATCTTGATTGGAATAAAGTGGTAACACTTAAAACATTTAATTTAAAAAGGAAAAAAATAAGGGGGCTCATTTTGCCATAGAAATTATGATTAGTGCTGCAGAAAGAAAAATTAGGGCACATTTTGAGTGACTTCTCAAAACCTCTTCTATTTCATTAAAAAATTCTGACATGCAGACTGAAACTTGCATTTTCAATACCAGCAGCAGACTTCCCTGGTGAGCAGTAGCTTTACTACAGTGATCTAATGAGCAACTAGAGTGCTAACATTCTGAATTTATGGCAAATGTGTGACACATCTGAACGCCTTCTTGATGGAATCAAAGTAAAAAACTGAAAGTATTTCCTACTGAGGAGACTGCAGTAAATGAGGAAATTAGGAAACTTCATAACAAATAAGTCTCCCAAGATGGCCACTGTAATGTTGCAAGGGTGGTGGAAGCCACCACGCCTCCCACTGTGTAAGGGGTGGTCTCAGTGGAGCCCCCTGTAAGTGTACTGCATAATGGGCCAAACCGGCGTACGCCGGGAGAACGTAACGTGTGGAAATAAATAGCCCAGGGCTCTGGGCGTGGCTCAGTTACGATCTGGCCACCACCTCAAACGTGTCTCCAGATCCTTATTTGTTAGTGGCCCGAGGCCTAGGCCACAACACTACACTGGCGACGAGGTGGTCAGGCAGCCCCGCTGCACCGCCTCCCACTCACCGTGTCTGCCGGCGTCGCCCTCTCCAGGAGCACCCCTGCCGCGCATCCAGTGTCTTCAGCCCGGCACGCCCCAGCCGCGTGTCCGGTGACCCCCTGCACCAGCTAGCAGTGCTGGCCTCCTGCCCGCCACGCACGATCACCCGCCCTTCTCCTGGCCCGGGCTCTCCACGCGGCTCCGACAACGAGCGTGCGCACGTGCGGTCCCTGCCTCTGACCCCACGTGGCGCTGCGGCGCTCTACAGGCCGTGTGCGCTCACGGACACTGCGCAACGACGTCTGCACCCAGTAAGAGTGTCTGAGTGGCCCCGCTGCCTCATCACTGCCCTCCCGGCCTATGCCAGTCCCGCGCTGCGAGCACCGCATGTCGTGCTGCTGCGCCCACGAGGCCTAGCCACCAGCCGGCACCTCTGCCCACGTGGTGCCCTGGCCTCAGGTGCCCCTGCCTGCCAGCACCTGCATCAAGGGCCGGAGCTTGACTACAGCTACATACACCCCCACAGCGGTAGCTTCCGTTGCCTGCAGTGCGCCCCCTCCACCACGCTCTGTGACCAGGGTCCCAGCCACCTGACCTCCAGGCCGTCTCGCCGCCACGCTTCTAAGGGTGCCCACTCCTCACCTGGCGCACCTCCTGGCCTCACCTCCACCTCCATCCACTGGTGCCCGCGCCCACCTGCGCCTGCAGTTTGCGTGGGTGTCGCCTCGTTTGCAGCTACCTGCTTTCTTGCCCACATGGCGTCTGTTCCACCACTGGAGCCATTTGCCGTCACAGGGCCTCCGCCCTCCCAGGCAGAGCGCTGGAAGGCATGGGTAGAGCGCCTGGAAACATACTTTGATGCAGCAGACATCCCGGCCCCGCGGAGGAGGCCTATGCTCCTTCACCTGGGAGGGGCGGAGATTCACAAAAATCGCAAAGACAGTGCGCGAAGCTGGGCCCCCGAGGAACTACGCCTCGATGCGCGACGCCATCACAGCCCACTTTGAGCCCTATGCCAACCCCGACTACGAGCGCTTCCTCCTCCGCCAAGCGCGACAACAGCCGGATGAGTCTGTGGACGTTCTCTATGGAAGACTGAAAGAGCTGGCGAGCACCTGCACCCTCCCTGATGTGGATGATGAAGTCCGGGCGCAATTCATTCAAGGCTGCGCATCTTCCAAGCTGCGCGAACGGGTCCTGCAGGAGCACAACATGCCGATGAGGGACATCCTGACATTATGGCGCTCTAAAGAACTGTCCAAAGCCAGGGCGGCCCACATGGAGCTCAAGCCCACCGTTGCAGTCAAGGAAGAACCAGTCTGCGCCATTCGCACCGATACCCAAGGAACCCAGCTTAAGTCCAGTAAGCCATCCCCACACGCCTCCAAACAAAGCCCAAGGAATCGCCCGTGTGGGTGGTGTGGCGGCCCGTACCCCCATGACGGTGCCTGCCCGGCCCAAGGAAGGTCCTGCAGTGCGTGCGGAAAATTAAATCACTTTTCCAAAGTATGCCGCTCGACGCCAAGAAGGAAACCGAAAGGCCCGCAACGCCATGTGAGAGCCCTCGAGCCTCTCCCTGACAGCTCCTCGAACAGCGACATGGACAAAGACGAGGCAGCAACAGTCCACGTCGTACGGATGCTGAATGCCCTCTCAGCCACCCAGCATGAGGCACCCATGTGCACGATTGGGGTGCAGGACCACTCGGTGGCAGCGCTAATTGACACAGGCGCCACCATCAACCTCATGGCTGCCAGCATCTATCGGAGCCTATCCAACCCGCCTGCCCTCCGCAGCACCAAAGTACAAGTGTATGCGTTCGACACCCACTCTCTGCTCAAACTGTGTGGAATGTTCCAGGCGGATCTCTCTCATGACCACACACACCAGCGGTCCAAGGTCTATGTCTCGCAAGAAGGGTCAGGGTTCTTGCTCAGCTGCCGCACCGCGCAGAATCTCAATCTCATCCAGTTCGCCTTCACCGTGCATGCCCATGACCTCGACCGCCTGCTGAGCGAGTTTACACCTCTCTTCAAGGGGATTGGATGCCTAAATGGCCCAGCTGTCCAGCTGCACATAGACAAGTCCGTAGCCCCTATCGCCCTCAGGCACAGGAGGATTGCCTTCCACCTCCGTCCGAAGGTAGAAGCGGAGCTCCGCCTCTTGGAGAATGCTGGGATCATTGAACGGGTGCGAGGCCCCACTCCGTGGGTGTCCCCCATCATCGTCGCGAAGAAACCGAAACAGCTGGATGCAGTCCGCATCTGCGTGGACATGAGGGTCCCAAACCTCGCCATCAAATGAGAACACCACCTGACGCCCACGGTAGATGACATTATTGGCGAGCTCGCGGGGTCCAAATGGTTCTCGAAGATGGACCTTCGCTCAGGGTACCACCAGGTCCCCCTGCACCCTGACTCCCATCCGATCACCATGTTCTCCACCCATGCCGGACTCTGGCGCTACACCCGCCTCAACTTTGGAATCTCGAGCTCAGCCGAGGTGTTCCAGAACATCGTCAAGAACGTCCTCCAAGGGCTAGAGTGAGTGCTCAATTTGAGCGACAGCATCTTGGTGAACGCTCCCACCTTAGAAGAGCACCTCTTTCGCCTTCATGCAGTGTTTGTTTTCCTCTGAGCTAGCGGGCTGACCTTACACAAGGAAAAGTGTGAGTTCCTGCGGCGGGACATCCGCTTCTTTGGATACCAGTTCTCAGAAAAAGGCATCGGACCCGATCCGGACAAGGTGAAGGACATTCAGGAGGCGCCAGCCCCGACGTCAGTGTCAGGAGTCCGCAGCTTCTTGGGCATGGTCACATACTGCGGGCGCTTCATCAAAAACCTCTCCGACCTAACCGGCGCCCTCAGAGACCTCACCAAAACTCCCAGCCACTGGACGTGGGGTGTGGAACAGGAGAAGGCGTTCCAAAAAACAAACGCTGCAATGTCTGCCGACACCACGCTAGTATACTTCGATCCACAGCACGCCTCCCAACTGGTAGTTGACGCCAGCCCCACGGGCCTAGGCGCTGTCCTAGCGCAACGACAGGACTGCGGAGATTGGGCCCCTGTTGCCTACGCCAGCCGGACCCTCATGCCCACAGAACAACGGTATTCTCAAATCGAAAAAGAAGGCATTGCGATCCTTTGGGGGTGCTGCCATTTCCACGTATACCTGTATGGCTACCCGTTTACAGTCATCACAGATCACAAGCCTCTGATCCCGCTGTTCCAGGGCTCATCGTCTCGCCCTCCCCCACGGATCGAGAAGTGGGTCCTACAGCTGCAGGAGTTTCAGTTCACCGAGGAATACAAACCAGGCACCCGAAACCCAGCGGACTTCCTGTCACAGCACGCCCGGCCAGTCACCCCTCCAGAAGCCGCCGAAGCAGCAGCTACGGAAGACTACGTAAGGCTGGTAGTGGAAAGGTCCAGACCTCTCCCGATGTCCCTGAAGGAGGTCATAGAAGCTACGCGAGATGACGACTGCCTCCAGATCACCATCCGAGCTGTCGCCTCAGGAGACTGGAAGCCCCTACAGAGCCCTACACCGCTTCGTACCGTATCAGCCTAGACCATCCTGAAGTCCTTGTACCAAGTCCGTCATGAACTGTCCGTGTCAGCCGATGGCTGTCTTCTGAGAGGCCTGCGCCTTATCCTACCAGAGAGTCTGACTCAACAAGCAGCCCTCCTTGCACATGGTGCTCATCAAGGGATCGTCAAATCGAAAAACCGCCTCCGGCGTAAGGTCTGGTTCCCGGGCCTGGACCAACGGATAGAGTCAGTGGTGCAACACTGCCCTGTATGCCTAGTGACGAGCCTGCCAAGCAAACCGGCACCTGTCATCACAGAAGCGGCACCGAACGCACCATGGGAGAGAGTGCTGATTTTGGTAGCCTACCCGGAGGGAAGTGCATGTTGGTAGTGGTGGACGATTTCTCACGGTATCCAGAGGTTGAGTTTGTCCTCTCCACGGCCGCGGCAGAGGTGATTCCCAAACTGGAGAAACTCATGGAGACCCATGGACTCTTTGGTGAGCTCCGCACTGACAATGGACCACCGTTCACCAGTGCAGAAATAGCCGAATATCTCACTTCCCACAAAGTAAAGCATTGCAAGATAACGCCATGGTGGCCCCAGGCCAATGGGGAGGTGGAACGCCTGATGCGGACCCTGAACAAAACAATCCAAATTGCCCTAGCTGATGGACACAATCTAGAGCAAGCTGTGTATCGGTTCCTCCGAGAGTACCGGCTCACTCCTCACTGCACCACAGGCATCACCCCGAGCCGGCTGTGTTTTGGTCGGGCTGTGACAGACACTATCCCGCATCATCCAGCGTGGGCCAAAGCACCCAACCCTCCGAACCAGTCACTCTCCAGGCGAGAGAAGAACAACAATGAAGCATCTCAGAGAAGACACGCCAAAGAATACCCAATTGGCGTTGGTGGGCGAGTACTGGTACGAGACCGCCACCCGGAGGGAAGTTCAGGTTGCCCTTCAAACTAGACCCCTGGACTGTGACTGCGATAAAAGGCACAATGATAACCGCCCAAAGAGGACACGTGAGTGTGACCCGCAACATATCATTCTTCAAGAAAGTCACAGATGACGAAGTGGACGAATTCCCGATGCCCGAAGGACACAACAAGACTTTCTCAGATGGACTCCCGTGCAACAGCGGTGAAGCCCGTGGGCCCGCGTCCTCAGCCACGGAAGATCAGCCCACCACTCCAGCTCTTGGGACGACCCGAGACCTGGAACCTGAGAGCAGCCAGAGGCCCGGAGTCTGCAGCGACCCACCCGGGTCATCGCCAACACCTCCAGTGCGGAACAGCCAGAATAGATACAACCTGCGGCCTTGTCCAAGGCCGTCCCAGAAGTATAAAGACTGTGTCCCCTGAGGCTAGTTGGCGACAGCAGGACGAGTCGCAGCCTGTAAGAGCAGCCGCAGACGAAGACCAAGTAAGACTGTTCCATGAGTGCCCCACGTCAGGGGTTGTGTTTTGTGAAATGTATGTTTTATTCTGTTTTCTTCCATGCACACATGTTGGTGTTTTCTTTCAGTTAATATTCTCCCGGTAAAGGAGGAATGTAATGTTGCAAGAGTAGTGGAAGCCACCACGCCTCCCACTGTGTAAGGGGTGGTCCCAGTGGAGCCCCCTGTAAGTGTACTGCATAATGGGCCAAACCGGCGTACTCCGGGAGAACGTAACGTGTGGAAATAAATGGTCCAGGGCTCTGGGCGTGGCTCAGTTACGATCTGGCCACCACCTCAAACGTGTCTCCAGCTCCTTATTTGTTAGTGGCCCCGAGGCCTAGGCCACAACACTACAGCCACCAGAGACAAAGGGGCCCAAATGTAGCACAAATATCACCCAGATGTAGCCCATGTATAGCCCAATGACAGAATGTCCCAGAGTGTTCTAAAGAACAACTAGAGCGCTAACAGTCTTACTTATGACAAACGTATGGCACACCTGAAGCCATCTTGATTGGAATAAACTGGTAACACTTAAAACATTTAATTTAAAAAGGAACAAAATGAGGGGGTTCATTTTGCCATAGAAATTATTAGTGCCGAAGAAAGAAAAATTAGGGCACATTTTGAGTGACTTCTCAAATCCTCTTCTATTTCATGAAAACCACCAGAGACAAAAGAGCCCAAATGTCGCACAAATCACCCAGATGTAGCCCACGTATAGCCCAATGACAGAAGTGTGCAAAACACTTTTTATTTTTTGTTTTTTTGCAGTTTTATATAGTGCAGACTGGTCAGGTATTGGAGTGCTTTACATGAGCATTGGTTACATCACACAAGGACAAATTCATTTTGGTTGTAGACATGGGGAGTTTAAGTGATTTGACCAGAATCACAAAATGTCGAGCTGAAGCAGAAACTCCAACCTGGTTCCCCAGTTGCAAAGTCTGCAGCTCTGGAAGTAACACCACGTCCTCTCCCTTAACCCCTTAACTGCTGGGCCTTTTCCCCCCCGTGCTGAGCCCTTTTTTGGCTATTTGTAGTAGTTTGCGATTAGGCCTCCGTAACTTTTTGACCACATAAGGTATCCACGCCAAATTTGCGTCCTTTCTTCCAACATCATGGGGATTCTAAAGGTACCCAGGGTTTGTGGATTCCCCTGGAGGGGTCCCAGATTTTAGCCAAAATACAGCTAAATGTTTGTTTTTTTGTGGAAAAATGGGAAAAAAGTCCCGCATATGAAAGCGTCTGGGTTTTCCCTGCAAATGGTATCAAAAAGGGTTTGTGGGGCTGAAATCTCCATTTTCCCAGCTTTTAGGGAATGACAGACTTTTGTCAGAAAACCCCAAAATTTTACACAGTTTTGGCATTTTTCTGGGACATAGCCTATTTTTGCTATTTTTTGTGCTTTCAACCTCCTTCCAGTTAATGGTAGAAATGGGTATGAAAGCAATAATGGATCCTGGAAATCTATACATTTTAGAAAAGTAGACAAAATTCTGAATTCAGCAAGGGGTCATTTGTGTAAATCCATCAAGGTTTCTTTATAGAAACTAACAGTTAAATATAGGAAAAATGGAAAATTAGTTGAAAAAAACAGTCTTTTGTGTCAACGTTTTCACCTGTAACTTCTTCTAATTAAGACAGCTCTTTGAAAGCAATATACCGTTACATCCACTGGACCTTACTGGTTGTGGGGATAATTAGGACTTGTAGGTTCACCAAGAACCCGACGAACCCAGAGCCAAAAACTGAGCAGTGTCTTGCAATGGTTTTTTATTGTGTACCGGGTATATAGCAATTATTCTGGGAAAATGTATACATGGAAAATTCGGTATGAAAGACTCCTATGTATTTCTGAAATGGGAACAAAATATAGAGTTTAGAAACAATAGATATTTGCACATTTCCGAAATTGGGAATACTCATACTAGCATGAGAATTAAAGGTCATTTTTCAAAATGACTTCTTTTTTACACATTGTCTTTCATTTGGAAGGCAGAAATGCATCGAAAGTCAATAGGTAATAACAGTTGCTTTACAAATATGAATTACCCTAAGTCTCCCGATAAAAATGGTACCTCACTTGTGTGGGTAGGCATAGTGCCCACGACAGGAAACGGCTGAAAACGCAACGTGAACACACCACATTTTCACATTGAAAAATTACCCTTTTTTTGCAAAGTGCCTAGCTGTAGTTTTTGAACCCTTGCTCTGCCGGCACCCAGGGAAACCTAGCAAACCTATACATTTTTGAAAACTAGACACCCAGAGGAATCCAGGATGGGGTGACTTGACTGGCTCTCACCAGGTTCTGTTACCCAGAATCCCTTGCAAACCTAAAAAATTGTCCAAAAAAACACATTTTCCCTACATTTCTGTGGTGGAAAGTTCTGGAATCTGCGTGGATACACAAATTTCAACCCACCCTGCGTTCCCCAAAGTCTTCCGAGAAAAATGGTACCTCACTTGTGTGGGTAGGCCTAGAGCCTGCGACAGGAAATGGCGCAAAACACAACGTGGACACACCCCAATTTCACAGTGAAAAATGACCCTTTTTTGGCAAAGTGCCTAGCTGTAGTTTTTGAATCCTAGCTCTGCCTGCATCTAGGGAAACCTAGCAAACCTATACATTTTTGAAAACTAGACACCCAGGGAAATCCAGGATGGGGTGACGTTACTGCCTCTCACCAGGTTCTGTTACCCAGAATCCCTTGCAAACCTAAAAAATTGTCCAAAAAAACACATTTTCCTCACATTTCTGTGGTGGAAAGTCCTGGAATCTGCGTGGATCCACAAATTTCTACCCACCCGCGTTCCCCAAAGTCTTCCGAGAAAAATGGTACCTCACTTGTGTGGGTAGGCCTAGAGCCTGCGACAGGAAATCGCGCAAAACGCAACGTGGACACACCCCAATTTCACAGTGAAAAATGACCCTTTTTTGGCAAAGTGCCTAGCTGTAGTTTTTGAATCCTAGCTCTGCCTGCATCTAGGGAAACCTACCAAACCTATATATTTTTGAAAACTAGACACCCAGGGGAATCCAGGATGGGGTGACTTTACTGCCTCTCACCAGGTTCTGTTACCCAGAATCCCTTGCAAACCTAAAACATTGTCAAAAAAACCCATTTTCCTCACATTTCTGTGGTGGAAAGTCCTGGAATCTGTGTGGATCCACAAATTTCTACCCACCCCGCGTTCCCCAAAGTCTTCCGAGAAAAATGGTACCTCACTTGTGTGGGTAGGCCTAGAGCCCGCGACAGGAAATCGCACAAAACGCAACGTGGACACACCCCAATTTCACAGTGTAAAATGACCCTTTTTTGGCAAAGTGCCTAGCTGTAGTTTTTGAATCCTAGCTCTGCCTGCATCTAGGGAAACCTAGCAAACCTATATATTTTTGAAAACTAGACACGCAGGGGAATCCAGGATGGGGTGACTTTACTGCCTCTCACCAGGTTCTGTTACCCAGAATCCCTTGCAAACCTAAAAAATTGTACAAAAAAACACATTTTCCTCACATTTCTGTGGTGGAAAGTCCTGGAATCTGCGTGGATCCACAAATTTCTGCCCACCCCGTTTTCCCCAAAGTGTTCCGAGAAAAATGGTACCTCACTTGTGTGGGTAGGCCTAGTGTCCGCGTCAGGAAACGGCACAAAACGCAACGTGGACACACCTCAATTTCACTGTGAAAAATGACCCTTATTTGGCAAAGTGCCTAGCTGTAGTTTTTTAACCCTAGCTCTGCCTGCATCTAGGGAAACCTAGCAAACCTATATATTTTTGAAAACTAGACACCCAGGGGAATCCAGGATGGGGTGACTTTACTGCCTCTCACCAGGTTCTGTTACCCAGAATCCCTTGCAAACCTAAACAATTGTCCAAAAAAACACATTTTCCTCACATTTCTGTGGTGGAAAGTCCTGGAATCTGCGTGGATCCACAAATTTCTACCCACCCCGCGTTCCCCAAAGTCTTCTGAGAAAAATGGTACCTCACTTGTGTGGGTAGGCCTAGTGTCCGCGTCAGGAAACGGCGCAAAACACAACGTGGACACACCTCAATTTCACTGTGAAAAATGACCCTTATTTGGCAAAGTGCCTAGCTGTAGTTTTTGAACCCTAGCTCTGCCAGCACCTAGGGAAACCTAGCAAACCTATACATTTTTGAAAACTAGACACCCAGGAGAATCCAGGATGGGGTGACTTGACTGCCTCTCGCCAGGTTATGTTACCCAGAATCCCTTGCAAACCTAAACAATTGTCCAAAAAAACAAATTTTCCTCACATTTCTGTGGTGGAAAGTTCTGGAATCTGCGTGGATCCACAAAATTCCACCCACCCCGCGTTCCCCAAAGTCTTCCGATAAAAATGGTACCTCACTTGTGTGGGAGGCCCAAGTACCCGCGACAGGAAACGGCCCAAAACGCAACATGGACACACCACATTTTCGCAGAGAAAAACGGACCCTTTTTCAACAAAGTGGCTAGCTCTAGATTTTGAACCCTAGCTCTGCCGGCACCTAGGGAAACCTTTCAAACCTATACATTTTTGAAAAGTAGACACCCAGGGGAATCCAGGATGGGGTGACTTGACTGGCTCTCACCAGGTTCTGTTACCCAGAATCCCTTGCAAACCTAAAAAATTGTTAAAAAAACACATTTTCCTCACATTTCTGTGGTGGAAAGTTCTGGAATCTGCGTGGATCCACAAAATTCCCTAGCTGGCCGCGAGCACGGGGCCAAAAACCGAGGTGACCCCCCTTGCAAAACCAGGTTGTTTTGTGATAGGCAATTTTAATGTCACCTCAATACGTTTTGGGCCCTAGCCTGTCGCGGGTACTTGGGCCTCCCACACGAGTGGGGTACCATTTTTATCGGGAGACCTTGGGGAACACTGGGTGGTAGGAAATGCATGTCTGCCCGGCGATGCCACAACTTTTCCACACAAAAATGTGTGGAAAAAGTGATTTATTTCAGCTAAATTCGAGGTTTGCAGGGGATTCTGGGTAAGAAAACGTTGGGGGATCCACGCAAGCCATACCTCCCTGAAACCCCCCAGGTGTCTAGTTTTCAGAAATGTGTGGGTTTGATAGGTTTCCCTCGCTGGCCGCCGAGCACGAGGCCAAAAACCGAGGTGACCCCCTTGCAAAACCAGGTTGTTTTGTGATAGGCAATTTTAATGTCACCTCAATACGTTTTGGGCCCTAGCCTGTCGCGGGTACTTGGGCCTCCCACACGAGTGAGGTACCATTTTTATCGGGAGACCTTGGGGAACACTGGGTGGTAGGAAATGCATGTCTGCCCGGCGATGCCACAACTTTCCCACACAAAAATGTGTGGAAAAAGTGATTTTTTCAGCTAAATTCGAGGTTTGCAGGGGATTCTGGGTAAGAAAACCTTGGGGGATCCATGCAAGCCATACCTCCCTGGAACCCCCCGGGTGTCTAGTTTTCAGAAATGTGTAGGTTTGATAGGTTTCCTTAGCTGGCCGCCGAGCACGGGCCAAAAACCGAGGTGACCCCCCTTGCAAAACCAGGTTGTTTTGTGATAGGCAATTTTAATGTCACCTCAATACGTTTTGGGCCCTAGCCTGTTGCAGGTACTTGGGCCTCCCACACGAGTGAGGTACCATTTTTATCGGGAGACCTTGGGGAACACTGGGTGGTAGGAAATGCATGTCTGCCCGGCGATGCCACAACTTTCCCACACAAAAATGTGTGGAAAAAGTGATTTTTTCAGCTAAATTCGAGGTTTGCAGGGGATTCTGGGTAAGAAAATGTTGGGGGATCCACGCAAGCCATACCTCCCTGGAACCCCCCAGGTGTCTAGTTTTCAGAAATGTGTAGGTTTGATAGGTTTCCCTAGCTGGCCGCGGAGCACGGGGCCAAAACCCGAGGTGACCCCCCTTGCAAAACCAGGTTGTTTTGTGATAGGCAATTTTAATGTCACCTCAATACGTTTTGGGCCCTAGCCTGTCGCGGGTACTTGGGCCTCCCACACGAGTGCGGTACCATTTTTATCGAGAGACCTTGGGGAACACTGGGTGGTAGGAAATGCGTGTCTGCCCGGCGATGCCACAACTTTCCCACACAAAAATGTGTGGAAAAAGTGATTTTTTCAGCTAAATTCGAGGTTGGCAGGGGATTCTGGGTAAGAAAACGTTGGAGGATCCACGCAAGCCATACCTCCTTGAAACCCCCCGGGTGTCTAGTTTTCAGAAATGTATGGGTTTGATAGGTTTCCCTAGCTGGCCGCCGAGCACGGGGCCAAAAACCGAGGTGACCCCCCTTGCAAAACCAGGTTGTTTTGAGATAGGCAATTTTAATGTCACCTCAATACGTTTTGGGCCCTAGCCTGTCGCGGGTACTTGGGCCTCCCACACGAGTGAGGTACCATTTTTATCGGGAGACCTTGGGGAACACTGGGTGGTAGGAAATGCATGTCTGCCCGGCGATGCCACAACTTTCCCACACAAAAATGTGTGGAAAAAGTGATTCACAAGTCATTCACCCTTGTACTTCCCCCTTTGTCTACTACTCAAAAATGTAAAGGTTTGCCTAGGTGACGACTGAGCTAGGGCAGAAAGTCCCCTGCTACCCATTGTGAAAAAAAAAATATCTTACAAAGGGCCATTAAACCGATACAAATATAAATCTAACACTCATTTGATAAAGCTAATCCACCACTTACACAGGTTGGTTTTAGCACCTCCAGAAACGCTGGCTTCAAAGCACAAATACTTATCAAAGTATATAAATATTGAAGCCAAGCCTTCTGAAGGGGAGCCATAAAGCCACATCACGGCACCAACCACTTTATGGTCCATTCACATGCCATTCACACACCACACACAAGACTTCCGTACCGCCAGCCACGGGCCCAAACAACCATATCACTTGCACTCACACAAACATACTGCCGCCATGCAAGGGCCCATCACATTCATATGCCACAAGACATAATGACTTTGACTATATTCTACCACCTGTCAAGTCTCCACCTCCTTCTTCCAGAACGTTACCGAACTCATGCCCAGTGAACCTATACTAATGACTTCCATGACAGCCACATGAGGCTCAGGAAGACATGTCTTTCATGCACCTTTAGTGCACTCACTCTGCTAAATCCAACTCCTTCCAGTTTGTGGATGCAAGTTGGGGGTGCTCGAGTATGCCGCAAAAACATTTCTCGAGCTGAGCAAGCATATCTACCTTTGAAACTAAGGCAAACATGCTGGAAATTTTCAAAAGATAACATCATAAACTATGAACGGATGAATGTGAAACAAGGGTAGTCCGTGACAACGTAGCATATGTCCAATCCACCGTTATGTTCAGTGACTGTAATGCACTTATCATACAGCAAACTGACCATCTACTAAGTTCTAACGGAGGATGAACATGGCAAGCAGCATTGACCCATAAGTACTACAGTAAATTCAGTGTGAGTGTGGCAGCAATGGATTTGAATCCATGGGTGAAGAAGAAGTCAGGACGTGTATCTATACTACCTTTACTATCTGCCTTCTACCGTTGCAATATTCCTCGGAAAGCGTACCTACCGTAAGCTGTTCTAACCCGTTCGTGTGTCTGTCCTCAGAGTCCTGACTAACCCTGTCCAATTGTTAAGATACCCTATACTAATGCCTTCCATCTCTAGCTACTTGAAGCTTGAGTGAACATTTCTGTCACGAGCTATCAATGCTCTCACAATGCTCTATCCAACTCCTTCCAGTTTGTGGATGCAAATTGGGGGGTGCCCGAGTATGCTGCAAAAACATTTCTCGAGCTGAGCAAGCATATCTGCCTTTGAAACTAAGGCAAACATGCTGGAAATTTTCAAAAACTTCCTAAAGAGACCATCATAAACTACGAAGAACGGTTGAATGGGAAACACGGGTACTCCATGACAACGTGGCATATGTTCTGTCCACCAGTATGTGCAGCGTGGGGACTATAATGCACTTGTCAATTGGAGAACAAAACAACTACCACGTTCTGAAAGCAGATAACGGTGTTGAGAAGTCCATGATTTCATGAAGTAGAGGAAGAAATATCCTGCAGCTGCTTGCGTAGTGAAGGAGTGGCCCACAGACAGTAGGTATCCATTCATACCAATTGAAAGGTTAACCTATTGGCAGCACCACCTAAGTCAATTTCCCAGTATTTTGCTTTAGTGTGATACAACATAAGCAAGTAGGAAAACAGAAGGCAGGCTTACTTGGGCACTGGGGACAGTAAACACGAGTCTCCTGCCTCTTTCCCTGCACCGAGCACACTTTACAACGACGACATGGTCGCTCCTTTTGGGTGTTGCAGGAATTTTATCTGCAAAGTGTCGCTCCTGCAGCCTTGCCACGTCCTCCAGAACACATGAAGTGGAGGCTTCTGCTTCTGTAGCAGTAAGACTTTCAATCACAGACAACTGAAAGTCAAGGAAAGACATGAGTCTTCCTGTGGTGGTCTCACGATAAACAACATACGCATTGTATGTTGCCATCTGGATCAGGTGCGTAAACAGTTTCTTATACCAAGTGCGAGTTTTACGACTCGCATTGTATGGCTGAAGAACCTGGTCGTTCTTGTCCACTCCGCCCATGTACTTGTTGTAATCAAGTATACAGGTGGGCTTGTGGACTTCGGCCATCTGACCCCAAACCGTGACAGGGGAAGTGCTCTCAGCATGAATTGTAGTGAGCACGTACACGTCACGCCTATCTGAGAACTTAACTGCGAGCAGTTCGTTGGAACGCAACGCAGTGCTCTGGGATTTCTGGAGCTTCTTGCAAACAAGCTCCTGCGGGAATCCTTTGCGGCGACAACAAATTATACCGCAAGCCACGGTGCCAGCTTTATAGAGCTCACTGAACAGCTCTACTCCTGTATAGAAATTGTCCACATAAAGGTTATAACCTTTGTGAAGAAGTGGCTGGACAAGCTCCCATACAATCTTTCCTGTGACCCCTAGCATGGGAGGGCAACCTACAGGGTTAAGAGTTGTGTCCTTCCCTGTATACACTCTCAAGCTGTACACATAGCCAGTCGAGCTCTCACACAGCATGTACAGCTTGATGCCATAGCGAGCACGTTTGCTCGGAATGTACTGCCTAAACAGCAGCCGCCCTTTATACAAGATCAAGGACTCATCAATGGCTATATTCTTTCCAGGAGTATAAACCTCTGGAAACCTGGCAAACAAATGTTCCACGACCGGCCGAATTTTGAACAACCTGTCATAGTCTGGATGGTCCCGGGGCAATGCAGCAGAGTTGTCATTGAAATGCAGCATGCGCTGCAATAGCAAAAAACGATCTCTGCTCATGTATGGTGCGAAGATGGGGGTTAACCAAACCGTGCGAGTAGACCAGTAGGATAGCAAGGTTGGTTTATGCACCACCCCCATTTTAAGCGTGAGGCCCAAAAATATCTTCAACTCCCCTAGAGAAGTGGGAGCCCACTTGCGCGCCCTAGAATGAGGCCCAAGAGTGCCTCCTTGCTCCCTCAGAAATTGTTCGGCACGCAAATTTGTTTGCTGCACAATTTCGTCTAGGAAGTCAACACCAAAAAAGAGATGGAGGTAGTCAATTGGCAAAAAAAATTCCGTATCTACTTTACATCCAGCGTCACCAGTGAAAGGCGGAATTTGGGGCTGAACTAAATTGGGAGGCTGCCAAGACAGTACTACGTCTGTGCTTGCGGCCTGCACTCTGGGTTGCTCTAACCTGTTACGGGTGTCCTGCTGCACAGACTGCGCTGGCAAAGGCACAGCACGACTGACATCGTCTCCTTCAGAATCGCTGTACGATGAGTCATCGGATGGAACTGCGCCGACTGAAAAGTCACTCCCAGATTCGGCTCCATTGTCCTCTCCCTCAGATGCTGTCTCAGTATCTGCTGTCTCAGTCTCTGATCCTGCCTCAGAGCTGAACTCCAGAACCAGATTTAGGGCCTGGGCAGCATTCATCCAATGATATGCCATCTCTGCTAGTGCCTAAACTATCCTTTTAAAACACAATCCTACATAGAAGGCAGATATGTTGTTGGTTTTAAAGTGTAGGTGGGTGTGTGCGTGAGTGAGTGAAGTGTTTAAGTCAATAATGACGAAGTCACCTTACCTTTGCGAAATCTGTACGCTCTCCAAAAAGACTAAGAAAGAGAGAAAAAAGACACAGTATTACTTTACCTTGCCACATACCCATCATCGCAGCCTTTTAGCGCTGGTGGGAGCCAGTGCGACCATCATTTTGGCGCCAAGATGCCTACGGGTGAACGTGTGCTTTACAATTGCACACTATGACCTCCTTTGATGCGCCCACTACCATCCTTGCAAACGTGCCCCTCATCTCTCCATAGCCCTCTCTCACATACATTTAGTCTGTTACAAAGTGTTTCTACTTTGTGGCTTTACTAATCCACTTAGCTGTCTACATAATACCGATCTGTTCGTTTCAGCATACCCTTTATGGCGTCAAAACTGCCAGTACACAAAAGTCAGATATCTCTATCTAGCAGAATTTTTTTTTTGTACTCTGCAGCAGTACCACACTTTACTGCCTTTCAGGTAACTTCAAAGAGACTCATTATAGTTCTTTCACAGTCTCATAATTTCAGCACTGAGAAATATCTCTGTAAATAAATATTTATATATATATAAAACAATTAATTCCCAATGTCAGAGCGCTCAATACCTGGTGCAGGCAGCAACGGGTAGAATCCTTACCCGATATTTAAATTCAGAAACACAAAGGATGCCGCACTCCAAGACCGGTTTCAGAGTTGCTTTATTTTCACCACCAGTCGTGGTGAAAATAAAGCAACTCTGAAACCAATCTCTGGAGTGCGGCATCCTTGTGTTTCTGAATATATATATATATATATATATATATATATATATATATATATATATATATATATATATATATATATACCAAGCTCCGTTTCCTTGTTTCCCAAAACGAAAAACAGCACTCGCGAGGGCCAATAAACTCTAGCAACTGCCCCCGCGAGTGCTGTTTTTCTTTTTGGGAAACAAGGAAACAGAGCCTGAATAAATATCGCGGGCGCACCCCCGCGTTTGTGAAGCACCCGTCCGCAAGTGCGCCGTTCACTGTGCATCAAGGAGCATATATATATATATATATATATACACACACTCACACACACACGGACACATATATATATATACATAGATTTTATCTCTACATATATTTATATCTGTGTATCTATATACATATATCTATACATATATATGTATATAGATACATATATATCATTCACTCTTTAGACTTATGTATATATATGTATCTATATACACATACATATGTATATAGATACATATATATACATATATCATCTACAGAGAGAAAGAGACTCTCTCTCTTTCTATATATATATATATATATATATATATATATATATATATATATATATATATATATAAATATATATATAAAGAAAGATCTCTCTCTTTCTCTAATTTTTTTTATAGCTATGGCTTCCCTGGGGACCGATTGTGGACCACACGGAAAGCACATAGCTATAAAAAAAAACAATTGCCCCCACAGGGGGTCGGCCACTGAGCAGGAGGACCGACCCCCTGCCAATATTGCCACCATTGTACATTTTTTAAAATATTTTTAGCATTTTTGGGGGACGATCGTGCCCCCCAAGGAAAGCCTACATGTCTAAATAAAAAATATGCCCCCACAGGGGGTCGGCCACTGAGCAGGAGGACTGACCCCCTGCCAATATCGCCGCCATTTATTATTATTTTTTTCATTTTTTTTTCATTTTTGGGGGGCGATCGCGCACCCCAAACAAAGCCAACATTGAACAATAAAAAAATATGCCCCCGGGGGGGCCGACCCATTACCACGAGGGCCGACCCCCCCAAAGACATCCCTGGTGTCTAGTGGGGTTTCCTGGCCGTGGATCGCAGCGCTGCCGCGATCCACGGGCAGGAAACCCTTTCAGGAAGGCCTCGTTTGAAAGGAGACTCTCCCTTTCAAACGAGGCCTCCTGAAAGCTGGGGAGGCCGTTTTCGGCCGGATTTCCCATTGGAGTAGAGCGCGGACTTACCTGCTGCTGTCCTCGGCCCCGGTGGGGAAATCAGTGACGTCAGAGCGCCTCGCGGTGCGCTGACGTCACAGATGGGCGGGAGGGGGCGGGGAGACGCGGAAAGCCTTCCACGTCCCCCCCAGGGGGAATAAAAAAAAAAACAATCTCCGGTGCGATGCACCGGAGGTTTAAAGGGGGCCCTCCCTGGTGACGGCCAATGGACGTGCGCCGCACCAGGGAGGTAGTGCTTGCGTCGGCCATTGGCCGACGCAAGCACCAAAGGGGTTAAGTGCAACATTTAATCAAGTGGTCAACTGGATAAAAAAACATAAAGATAACAAATAATGTAGTTATTTGAAAACTCAGAAAATATGTCCTCATTTTAGTTTTTTAGAACACTAACCATAATTTCGATGCAAATAAGACCCTCTCATTTCTGTAATTTCTAAAGGAAATGCTCTAGGTATTACAGTTTTGATTACATAAGATGACGTCAGGCGTGCCACACTTTTGTAATAAATATAGAATGTTAGCAATCTAGTTGTTCATTAGGATACTGTTGAAGGGCAGAGGCCAGGGGCACGGACTCAGAAAATTGAAGGCAGGTAGGAGGGTGCAGAGCCAACAATTTGACCACACTGGGCAGGCAGGAAGGGCAGTGGCAGCACAACAGACTATAGAGGGCAGTGGAAAGGGGGGCTGGGGCAACAAACCAACAATGCAGGACAGGCAAGAGAGGTTGTGGCAATATAATAGACCATTGTGGGCAGAAGGAAGAGGCAGTGGTAGTACAACCATACATGCCAACAAACCCGATTCAGCCAGGAAACGCCCAATGTTTTTAAGCCCAAATGGGCTTTATTTGATCTGTCTCCTGTCTACAATCTCCTCTTTTTCAATGTAAGTCAATGGGGAAAATCAATATCCCAGTTTTTTTTCTCCAAAATCTCCCTCTTACCAAGTTCAAAATGTTAGCAAGTATGGTACATTGAATCATGGAAGGCAGGAGGAATTGGGGTAGGGACATGGACTCGGATAACAGGAGGGACATGGACAGGTGCACCAAACTGACCTTACAGGGCAGGCATCAGGGTTTGCAGCAGCAGAATACACCACAGAGGGCATGCAGGACGGGAGTGCAGCACAACAATCCATGGAAAGCAATAGGGAGGGGACAGGACCATGCACATGGACAACAGAGAACAGAGGGGAAAGAGGCAATGGCAGCTAGCAGACCATAACGAACAGGAGAGAAAGCTGCAGCATAACGGACCATAAAGGGAAGGAGGGAGGGATCAGGGGCATTACAATGGAACAGACAAGCCTGGAGGGAAGGAATAGGGGTCTGCACATGGATAACAGAGGGCAGGGGGCAGGGCAGGAGCAGCAAGCTGACCATGGAGGTCAGGCAGGATGGGCACTAGAAGCAAGACACACCATGGAGAGCAACAGTGAGACTATAATGGCATACACACAGACCAAGGAGGGAAGGTGGGAGGGGGTCTGGGGCAGCTAGCTGACCACACAGAGAAGGTGGGAGGGGCCGTGGCAGCACAGAAGACCATGCATGGCAAGCGGGAGGGTTAGTGGCCGCACAATGGCCATGATGGGCAAGAAGGAGGGGGCAGGGGCATGCACAAAGGACCATGGAGGGTAGAAGGGAGGGGAGGGGTAGGAGCTGGGCAAAGACAAGAGAGTTCAGGGGAAGGGGCGTCACAAAAGACCACACGGGGCAGGCAGGAGGAGCAGTTGCAGCACAACAGACCAGGGAGGGCAGAAGGGTGTGGCAGTAAAATGGACCATGGAGGACAGGAGGAAGGGGATAGGGGCATGGAACGTGGACAGGCAGGGTGGAGGTGGCA
Source organism: Calotriton arnoldi (assembly GCA_963921515.1). Classification (NCBI taxonomy): domain Eukaryota; kingdom Metazoa; phylum Chordata; class Amphibia; order Caudata; family Salamandridae; genus Calotriton; species Calotriton arnoldi. The sequence goes on from CAWUFW010000243.1 coordinate 3,894,369, forward strand.
GGGACAGGTTACAGTCATCTGACAATGCTAGGCAGGTGGGAGGGGAGTGGCAGCTCAACAGAACACTCAGAGAAGATAGGAGGGGCAGGTCCATGGAACATGGTGGGCAAAAAGGATGGAGCAGGGGCATGCACACAGACATCGGAGGGCAGGGGGAAGGAGAGTAGAGGCAGCAAGCTAAGCACAGAGGCTAAGCAGGAGGTCAATGATGGGGCATAGAATTGGGCAATGGAGGGCAGGAGGAGTGGACTGGGACATCATGCTAAATGGAGGGCAGTGGCAGCACATCAGACCATGCATGGCAGGAGGGAGGAGGCTAGTGCATGGATTCAGACCACAGAGGATAGGGAGGAGGTGGATGGGGCAGCAAGCTAACTGTTCAGAGAAGGCGGGAAGGCCAGTGGCAGAACAACGGCCACACAGGGCTGTAATAAGGGAGCAAGGGCATGGACTTGGACAATGGATGGTAAGGAGGAGGGGAGGCAGGAGCAGCAAGCTTGGGTGGGGGCAGCACAATGCCAGGCCAGGCCCTGCTTCCAACCCCCCACCATCCATTGTGATAGGCATCTTACTTAACATTAAAAAAAACTAGAAATTTGCTGGAAAAAACAAAGATTACAGGGACGTTATAGTTAGACTCAGATTTCACTCGTACAAAACCAGTGAAGTTCAGCAGTTATAGTTACCTGAGCTAACTATAACTTACGCCCCCGCAATGCACTGCTTATGACCTCAGACATTACATCATTCATGACATGGTCAGTGACATCACTCATGACATCACTCATGACATCTCAAATGAGCTGTGAATGGAATGGAATTATAATCGCTAGAACTTTATTTAGTGATAGTGTGTGTATATTAACACCCCTTTTTTTTCTTTTCTTTCGTGTAAGAACCATTATAATATGCAACGTGCCCAGATCAATATGGCCGATAGCCTTTCACTTTAAAGTAATGTGTAGTCCATTGTTTATGTTGATGTTTGCAATCCTAAGTATGTTTATTATGAACAAGTCACGTTGACGAACATACAGGTATGGCGGTCACAGGGCAAGATATGCTGAAATGACATTGTGTGCATATTAACACTTGTTTTCTTTTCTTTATTGTATCAATTCCTGAATTTTCACATCGTGACCAGGCCAATATGGGCGCCAGTTTTTTGGATTAAAGTAATATGTAGTCCTTTGTTAATGTTGGCAACTGGAGGCATTTGTACATTTAAATAAGGAAGCTACAATGACGGCTTGTATCGTTATCAAGGTTCGGACAAGCCGGAACGCGTGGATCGCGTCCTTTGCAGATTAAATACTTCAAAACTACAACCTGAGTGCTGATTCCTTCCTTGTAAGAGTGAGAGGAGATTGAATACATATATATAAAATTCACTGAAAAAACCACAGGTTTCAGGGACGTTATAGTTAGAAATTAGCATTTAAAAAAACCTTAGATATTTACTGAAAAAACCACAGGTTTCAGGGACGTTATAGTTAGTCTGACATTTCACTCGTACAAAACCAGAGAAATTCCGCCGTTATAGTTAGCTGAGCTAACTATAACTCACGCCCCCGCAATGCACTGCTGATGACGTCACATATTACATCACTCATGACATGGTCAGTGACATCACTGATGACATCTCAAATGACATCACTGATGATATCACTGATGACATCATCCAGTGACTGTGAGTGTTTCTAAAAAGTTTAAGAATGTGATATATATATGATGATTCAGTCTGTGTGACTGACTGTATAAGTGAGTGATTATTCGTGTCTGGGTGAATGTATGGGTGAGTGACTAATCTGTGTGAATGTCTGTATCAGTCTGTCAGTTGGTGTGTAAGTGGCTGCATGGGTTGGTGAATAGGTACATGAGTGTCTATATGGGTTATTGATTGGTGTTCTGAGTACCTGTATGGGTGCCTGAGTGTCTGTGTGTTGTGTGACTACCTGCATGGTGTTGTGAGTGGGTGATTCACTGGGTGTATGGGTTCATGAGTGCATCTGCGAGGGGCTGTATGGGTGAGTGAGTGTGCATATGGCTGTGCTGGTGAGTGAATGGATGTCTCAGTGGTATATGTGCGAGTAACTGCATATGTGAATGGCAGTATATGTGAGTGTTGGAGCATATAAATGACTGTATGTGAAAGTGAGTGATTGTGAGAGTGGATGTATGGATGAGTGTGTGCTTGTGTCAGTGATTCTATAAGAGAGTAAGTATGTGTTAGTATCTGTGAATAAGTGAGGTGGTGTGTGCATAACTGTATAGGTGAGCAAATGGCATTGTGATTGACTCTTTGGGTGACTGACTAGGTGTGTGAGTAACTCTATGGGTGAGTGGCGATGTATGAGTGTCTGTATGGGTGTATGAGTGCATATAATAGTGGCTGTATTGATGAGTGACTGCATGTATGAGTGACTGTATGGGTGAGTGAGCGGATGTGTGTGTAGACCTATGAATCAGTGGTATAGGTGTCTATGGTTTCGAGAATGGTAGTCTGTATTTTAGAGTGGGTGTATGAAAGGTTATATTAGGGTGTGAGTAGGTGCATCAGAGATTAAGTGGATGATGCCATCAGTGATGTCATTTGAGATGTCATCAGTGATGTCATCAGTGATGTCACTGACCATGTCATGAGTAATGTAATATGTGACATCATTAGCAGTTCATTGCGGGGGCGTGAGTTATATATTTATATATATATTTCTTCAATTCCTTCGCGCTCTCTCCCTGCGAAAGTCACGGCACCACAGCAGGTGTATATATATATTACCTACTGGCGGTCGCCAGTAGGTAGTTATAGTTAGGACCTCGTTTCTATTCAAAAAGCGTTTTTTTTTCCCAATAACTTTGGCGTCATTTGACGAATCTTCGCAAAATTTTCAAAACTAGTGGGGCGCTCCAGTCAGCTCCGGTCTTGAAAGTTTCGGGGTGATTCGTCAAGCGAGGGCTGAGAAAAAATGGGGGTCCCAAAACGCATTTTACCCATGTAATTTTCCATAGGAAACTTTAGACAAAGCTACAGCCCGAACTGCGGAACGGAATTACACCAAATTTGGCAAAAAGGTAGGTCTTGGTTCAGAAAGAGCCCTTTTTTTAAATGGTGTAAATCCGTTCAGTAGTTCCTGAGAAATTAGAAAAAGAAAAAGTTTCGATATCTGTGGGCGCGGTGGGTTCGCGAACCCTCCTGAGCACAAGCTTCATTCTGATTGGCTGCCAACACTCCAAACCAGGAAGTGTTGGCAGCCATCTTGTGACTCGGTAGAACCGAGTCACAAGAAAACAGTAAAACAAAGATAAAAAACAAGAAAAGGGGGCAGGGTAGAAACACCCTGACCCCCTAGGCCTGCTCAGGGGTCCCACAAGGACCCCCAGGGCCCAAAAAAGCATTTTTAAAAAATAATTTTGGCGGAATTCGCATTGGGGTCACGAATCCCACCGAAAATGTTTTAAAAAAGAAGCGCGGGCTCCCACGCTTCATTTTAATGAGGCCCCCAGATGGGCCATGTCCCGGGAGCAATGTGGTTTAAATTTGCGGGGGCCTGTGGGGGCCCCCGCAGCCCCGGGGACCGCCACCTCCCCGGGTCCTTGAAAATAAAGGCATAGGGGGTTCTCAACCCCCCCACGCTGCCCCGGAGACTGCCACCTCCCCGGGGCTAAATTAAATAAGGGCTGGGGGGCCTCACGGGCCCCCCAAGCCCCGGGGACCGCCACCACCCCGGGGCTGAAATCAATCATTAGTGTGGGGGGGCTTCCGCCCCCCCACACTGCCCCAGGGACCACCACCTCCCCAGGGCACTTTGTAATGAAATGCGGGGTGCCGTTACGGACCCCCAGGCCCCGGGGACAACCACCTCCCCGGGGCTTAAAACGTTGGGAGGGGGGCCGCGCGGCCCCCCTCCTGGAGCCCTTGATGGCCCTTGGGACCGCCACCCCCCAGGGCCGGTTCCTGCAGTGTCCCGGGGTGCCCACCCCCGGGACACTGGTGTTTGCTATGGCAGGGCGGGAGCCGTGCGGCTCCCGCCCTGTCATAGCAAACTCTGCTTTGCTTCCTTGAAGCGAGAGCAGGGAAACCTGCTCTCGCTTCAATGAAGCAAAGCAGAATTGCTTTTGAGCAAGGGGAACTGCATGTCAGCAGCTCCCCTTGCTCAAAAGCAATGCCGGCTCCCGCAGGAGGCGGGGAGCCGGCGGGATCGTGGGGGCATTGGGGCTCCCCCCACGGTCCCCAACGGAGTGGCCAGGCCCCAGGGGATGGGGTCCCCAGGGCCAGAAGAGGCCTAGGAGGGGGGCCACGCGGCCCCCCCTCCTAAAAACTAAAAAAAAGGAACCGGCAACTCGCCGGAGGCCCCGCCCCCTCCCTGCACCACTGTGCAAACGCGCCCTGTGCCGCGTTTTAAATTGGGGAATTAATTCCCCTTCAATCCCGAGGGTCCCTGGGGGCCAACTAGCCCACCAGGTACCTCCAGTAAGCACCACAGGGCTGCGTTGCAGAGAGGTGGTCCGAGGCCACCCCCATTTTTACACCTTGGTATGTAATTGATGCAATGGGGAGAAGTAGGAGTAGTCTCGGTCGCCTGCATGTTGCGTCCTCCGGGTGTCTTCGAGTCCCCAATGTCCCCTCCAGGCTAGGAACCCCGCTATTGTACGGTTGGTTTGGGTGCTTGGCAATGGGCGGTGTGAGCGATTGAGGGCAGTATCAGTGACGCAAATAAAGTCTCCCCACAGAATCATGTTCGGGGTTAGTACTTCAGCCAGGGGTACTGAAAGATTTAGAAGGAAAACACTTGGTCCTGATTAGGGGCATATACACTACCCTGCGTGATTTCCTGCCCAAAGAGCCTGCCCTGCAGGGGTTCAAATTGTGTGCCTGCTCTAATCCAGATCATTGCACCTCTTGCATAGGCAGAAGAGGAGGTCGCAAATACTTGCCCTCTACATTTTCTGCGTAATTTCTCCCCCTCACCACAGGTGATGTGCGTTTCCTGATGGAGTGCGATCTGCACCCCCTCCTGCGCAAGTATCTGTGTATATTGTGGCGCTTGGCAGCTGAACCCATTCCTCTAATGTTCCAAGTCAATAGTTTTAATATGTGTCGTTCAGTGGGCATTTTAAGAGTCTGGGTACTTAGATCTTCTTTCCCCCTCCAGGCCCTGGAAGCAATAAGCCAAGACCCCACTTGCGCAAAGGACAAAAAGCGAAAGTGAAATAATAAAAACTCCCACAAACCAAAACTCCCTCTTCCCAAGAAGCCGCCCAAACTACAGGCAATTCGTCTAGATAGTCGGCAGGCCTCTTCCATGGGTAGGTGAGGCCTTCCAGGGGGTCAGGCTGCCGTAAACATGTAACTGTCGGATTTGTAAAGTTCCTGTGTTCAGTGCAGCTGGTGCAGGCCCATGGTTGAAATGTCTCCGGTTGAATCTTCCATGGCCACGACTGGGCGTCTTAAAGTGTATCATTGTATGATTCCCTACTGAAGAGGCTCTGTTTGACTAGAGGTCGTCTGCCAATCTGGGGGTAACAACCGATAATGTGACACTGTCTGCTTGTGTATACACACAAAAGGAGATAGGAATGTAGATTACACACTTATTAAGTTTAAGTGGCGTGTGCCCTGTGTTGAAAAACTGCCCTCACCCACAAATTGTGGCATGCTTCATCATTGGGCTTGCTAACTGACACCCCTGAGCAGACCAACGCCTGGGGTGGAGCAAAGAGAAGGGGAAGACAATACAAACATAGATAAAATCAATAAAGGTATCAAGAAAATTAAATGTGCAGATAGTGAGATCTAAAACTTGCTTGGATATATCCGCCCTTCATGCTTTATTCCTGGATTATCCGTGCAGGATTAAAAAGAAAAAATGGGATGGTGGTGTTAGGGATTTTTAGCAGCCCTTCACCCCTCCTCACTGCATACTTGTCAACATGTTTTTGCCTGTTGATTTGCCCTCAAAGGGGTCTATATGGCTATCTTCAGGACCCTTGATCCCATGTATATATCCCTTCTCCTCTACCTTGATTCTGTAGGATTAGGTAATCGGCCCTTTCAATTAAGGTTTATTCAAAACACACCTCAGTGATATCTGTGGATATAAGTATGACAATTAAATTATTAAATTAAACTGACGAAATCAAACTTTCATAAAAATTAACTGGTTCTGAATTATACGTCACCCGTGTATTTTCCCTTCACTGGCACACGGAAATATTATACTTGTCAATATTTATTTAAATCGGAAAGAGAGTCTGTCCCTCTGATTATATGCACACCCTCTGACTTTGTCATTTCGTTTCAGAAGTTCACCTGTACTGTAGACCACCTAGACCTGGTTGTATCCCTAATATATGCTTACAAAGCAGTGACCGTGTTTCATAGTCATGTGTGGTCAAACTGGCGCGGGAGCGGCTCCCTGTAGTCACACACTATTGTACATAAGGAGACAAATATGTTTTGTTAATCGGCTGTTGCATTATTCTCGTTTTCTTGTTAACCCATAGGTGCAATGCTGCTTTTAACCCCATTGTTGTATCGCACTCAAATATTTTTTCTCTCAGAGCCCACATCCCCCTTATGGACATACACTGAACATCCCGCGGATGCTCCGGTTTTCAAGCGAGCTCGGGCCCCACCCACTGAACTCCTTACTTTGTCAAGGTGGGACCGCCACCTATTTAGTGCCCTCCTCTCGCCGTGTAGCTGCCAATGAGGTGGGCCTGCCGGTTTACCAAGTGTTTCTCTACCGGTCATGTGGTGTTTTTGTTCCACGTGACCGGGCGCGGCGACTAGTGTTACGCTCCTCAATATGGTAGAAAAGGCTCTTTTCGCCCATCATATTGGAGGCGAAACAGGTTTTTTTACTGGTAGAAACTTTGAAGCTAATCTTCCTTCATCAAAACCCGATTTTAACTTCATGTTACAACGAGGGACTGGTTTCATTACTGTATATTGTGTTTGTTGCTACTGGTAATCCTGTTTAGTTAAGAGGCTATTTATCCTACAATTTTAATAAATATCAAAATCCAACACCCGTGCTAGGGTGTGTTTTCTGTGATTTCTTTGGGGGAACGTGCTGAGAAAAAATCCCATCATCCCCCTTTGATTGTAATAAACCGTCTGGACTTATATTTATATATATATATTTATAAAAATTATATATACACATTAAAGCGGATCCCGCTTTTCCTGTATTCTTGTGCGTGGCTTTGTTCATACCCATGTCTCTGGTCTGAATTCAAATCAGTGCCTCATCAATGGAGATGATCCCACCAGTGGAACAACACACAGGACTGCATCATGTGGGGGAGTCCTCTCTCATCTATTCAGTGAGTTCAATGGTATATCATCATTGAGGCCCTTTTCATTGCTCTGGATACTGTATACCTATTTCTGTTCCCTCATTAGTAATGCCCTCTTAGCATCTTGAGTGGTTTTTGGAATGTTGGGTTTACATAGTACTGTCCAATACGTCATCCACTGTATGGTGTTGATCCAGCGGTGTACTAACAACAGATACTCCACTACCATATACTCACCTGGGCCCATATACTTTTTCACACTAAATACCAAGTAGACCGCTGGAGCTTGTAGTTTATAGATTTCATGTCATGTCACAGTTATATTTCTTGTTCTAACTAAACCTTTCACTGATCAAAAAGTTCTTTCCTCTGGTCGATGGACCATTTGTTGGAAGTAGTTGATGGTGATAATTAACATAACTTATAAAACATTCTTTGATAAAATAATCACAGACTCGGGGAGTTTAAAATCTTTATCTAAATTAATGGAATGTGAACCATCTCAAAGTTTCAGTACAAACACCCTCATTCGTAAGAGTGTCAATTCAATCAATACTCAATAAACACTAATAGTTCAGATTCACACAATGACTATACTCAGAAAGGAGAGGACAGAGAGAGAAGAACATCTATCAATACGATGAATTTATAATTACCAAGAATGGTGTGAAGACCAACCCCCTGGCCAAAGGGCTGGTAAGGGTCCCCCGGGATAGATCAGGTGACAAAGACTTCAGGACAGGAATCAGGACAGGATACTTCACCTCTCTAAATACCGACGACTGCGTCGCACCCCTCTCTGACACTCTCTTCCTCCTCGTGGTTCTTCGCGATCTTCTTTCTCACCCAATTAAGTTAAATAGATGGTTCTGCATTCAGTTTCTTCATCAGCGTCTTCTCAGCATCAGCACCACCCCCTGCACCGACAGCTTCCAGAGCTCTGCAACATCGACGTCTCAGCTCTCGCTTCTTCTCCCGCTTCAATCTCTTGCTCAGACCACTTCCATCTAACTAACTAAAACTACCTCAGTTATACCTTTCAATATTCTCGTACCACCCATTAATGTTTCAATTTCATAAAAGACTAACTCTGATTGGTCAGGCGAGGGGGGATGATCATCACACCATGCTTACATTTCACTTATTTCATTGCACCATTGTCTTTTAACCCATCCCCTTAAACTTTAGTAAAATCATTTCCTTTCTCATACATCTCCAAACTTTATTAATACAAAATGTTGCAAAGTTATGAATAAAGCTCCTTCATATGAACTCTTCACCCTCATGTTCCCAGGGCACATCTTCGCTGGCCTTGGACGCGTGACAAGTCCTTAGTCATCTTTTCCTCGTTCTCTCTCCGGTGCGCATGCGTGGTGTTACATCAGTCAGTTCAATTCAGACAAGTTCGAGAGGCCCAAATGCGCACTAATAATAAAGTCAAAAGAAGAGATGTTATTCTCAAAAATAAATGATTTCACTGTATACCACCAACCTCTACTCTAACCCACTTAGATTATTGTTACCCTTTCTGCATTTGCGTTAGTATAAAAACTTATTTTCTATTCTGCGAAGCAGGTGCCATGCATGTGAACTTTCAAGCGGCCATTTTAGTACCCTTTGCGCAGGCGCAAGATTTTCCCTCCAAGCATAAGTACGTCATACTACGTAGATGCAGTAGACGCATGTGCAGTAAAGATCCCTTGTTAAAGTGCGTCCTAGTCCTTCGTTCATGTTATTGCGATTAGTAAACACATACGCAAGCTTCACTGTCCCGTGTGTCTTTTCTAAAATGCTAAATATTAATCACAAACACGTTGTTAGTAGTTCGTTAATGAGTTAAACAAAAGGATTGCTTCCGAGCAAGTCTCATTTACGAGCCCTTGCTCCATCAATCCCCTCTCTGATGGCATCTTAAGCCATCACAAAATTACCCATCCCATCCCAGATACCAACTTTAATATTTCTCAGTTTTCTCTATTTCTTTTCAAAATTTTCATCAGACAACTCGTTTCCTTCTAAATCTTTCATCTTCTTGTATATTCTGCCTTTTATTTCTTCTAGCTGTATTTCATCATAATTTCTTTTTCGTTTTTGTCCCTTTCCTTTTCTTTCAAAATGTATTTTTCCTCTCTTTCCTTTTCTACAACACTTATATGTAATTATTATTAACATCACTACCGTTATCATCATGACTAATGGTATTATTATTTGACCTAGGAAACTTTTCCCAAAATCAGCAAACCATTTCAATATTGATGTTATACTTTTCGTTAGTCTTCTCCACACACAGTCAACCTCCAGTTGGGTCAAGTCTTTATGCATTCTCGTAATGTTTTCAATATATCCTTTAATTTCTCTGCTCTTGTCCGGAATATAAGTGCAGCAATGTTGAATTTTCAACATGCCACAAACTCCACCTTCTTTTGCTAATAATATGTCAAGAGCAAGATGGTTCTGTAAAACCATAGACCTAATTGCAACCATTTCTGTGTTAATCATTAAGAATCCTCCTGCAGTATCTGTAGAAAGACAATCAACTATGGTTGATAACTTACACATTTTCTGTGAATTAAGAATGACTCCAACTGAGGGTATCAATGCACTAAAAATATCTCCTACAATTTCAGAAAAACTTGCTCTTCTTCTACGTGTTAGTCCATTAGACTTTCCATTGGTTCCACTGATTTTGTCTACATGATACATTTTTGGAAAAACTATTCCAAAGTAACAGCTCCCGTACCATCTTGCAGGTAACCTATAATATGCGTTGTTCCCATAAACATAGTATACTCCTGGGAACACAGGATCAGTTCCCCCTTTTAGTCCCCACCCTCCTAAAATTAGGAAGTTGTGTTCACATTTACTGGAACCAATGTAATTATTGTTATAATCTGTCTTTAATCTGTGGAGGCAGAATTTTCCCTTTTTCATAAAATCCAGGGACATCGCAGCATGAGCCTTGCCATTTGCATAGATTCCCTCTTTTCCCGCCCATGGAGGTACATTGGGTTTCTGTTTCGTTGCTTTCTTTATTAAATCCTGTCTCCTTTCTTCTACTACATCTAAAAAATCTTTTTCTTCTTTTCTCAATGTACATGTTAGATTATCTTTATGTGCCTGAACTAAATCTATTGAATTCATTGTTAAGAAAAATTCACCCATAAACTGTCCATTTTTACTACTAGCTACTGGATTCATATTCTTTCTAATAGGTAACTCAGAAAATACTACATCTAGATTTGAATAAAAATACTGAAGTCTCCCTGTAGCATAAAATAGACTCGATAAAATACTACATGACACACCATATGTTAAAGATATATGGTGATACGTCACCCCTTCTGATACTGATGAGGGTAACTTCATACACACATAGCAATTGTTAATCTCCATAGTACTAACATATTGAAATAACAATTTAACAAACACATTTGAGGACGTATTATAATTTGACTCATTATGATAATTTGCTTCATCTTCCACTCCTATCTCTATTTTAGTTTCTTTTATTCTATTTACCTTAACACTAGTATTTGTATTATTCTTGTCACTTATGTTCATTAACAAAGGTACTCCTACTGGTAGGAATAACCATACCAATGCTGGTAGTAAAATACCACAAAAACAAAATCTAAAACACTTTCTTTTTAATCCACATTTTGGTTTCCCGGTAACTTCAGTTTCTCCCATTTTACTCCTGAGAAAATCTCTTTTCTCTTATCCTTTCTTTGTCAATTTGTCTTTCTTTATTTTTTTCTTAAGGAGGCCTTAATTTGCTTTCGTCAATCTGTGCAACATGAACCTCTTCTGTTTCATCAGTCAGATCTAGGGATTCAAATTCCTCGAGTATGACGTAGGTCCACTCAGGAGCCTTATATCTTCTGTTTAGATTGCTCATTCTTGGACTTCTTCGAGTTATTTTTGCTAAGGTTTGTTTAGGTCGTGTTTGGCTTGTGATCTCATTTACTTGTTCTGGTTTCTTTTCTGATCTTCGCAAATGATATTTTAATTTCTTTATTCCAGTTGGCCAATTGTCTCCCTTTCTGACTCTTTTGATTTGTACTGCACTTTCACCTTCTTTATCTCCTTGTAAGGTTCTTTTTATTTCACTTAGTCTAGGCACAATCGATTCCCGTTCTCCATTTTCTATACTTGAACCTTCTTTTACTTTCTCCTGCTCAAATCTTATTGTAATTTGTTCTTCTTCTTTCTGAGCTTGTTCTTCTAATTCTATCTGGCCCTGTTCAGGTCTTACTTCAAACTGTTCTTTTTCTGCCTTAATTTGTTCTTCTAATTCTACCTGATCCTGTTCAGGTCTTATTTCAAACTTTTCTTCTTCTTCTGCCTGAACGTTTTCTTCTAATATTCCCTCCTCAGGTTCCTGAAAGTCTTTTTCTATCTCCACCTGAGTGTGTTCTTCTTCTCCTGTCTTTTCCTGTCTACTTTCCTGTCTTTTCAGTTCTGTTCTTCTTCTTGTTTCAATAGCATCATCAATTACTTCAATTACTGGTATCCATTCTTCCTGACTTGTACCTGGCTGTTCGTCATACAGTTTTCTTTCAGAATCTATCACTCTAGATTCTTTAATTTCACAGCTTACAACTCTTGACGCTTCAGCCTGTTCAGTCAGTGGTTGCTCTTGTTGTTCTGATGGGCTCGGAACTCTTCTGGTATGACTAGCATGAATCCAATTGGGCAAACCTGCACACTTCACTGCTGTGGTAGTGACTAGTATGACTTGCCGCGGTTTATCCCACCTTGGTGCTAAGCACGACTTTCTTGCATGTTTCTTCACTAGCACCCAACCTCCAGGTTTCAAATCATGCGCTTGGTCTGGCTGTCTTTCAACTGCATCTTCTCCAACCTGGTGAGAGACAGAACGCATCATTTCAGCCAATCCTTTGCAATAGTCCAATACCAGATCATCAGTTATACTCATTAATTTATTCCCAGGAATAAAGGCCTGTCTCATGGCTCTTCCCATGAGAACCTCATGTGGGCTCATTCCTGTTTTTCTGTCTGGAATACTTCTGAGACCCATCAATACAAGAGGTAATGCATCTGGCCATTTCAGCTTTGTGGAAGCACACACCTTCCCCAATCTTGACTTGATTGTGCCATTCATTTGCTCAACAATTCAAACTCTGGATGATAAGCACAGTGCAGTTTTTGCTCAATGTTAAATGCATAACAGATTAATCGAATTATTTCATTATTAAAATGAGGGCCTCTATCCGATTCCAAAGTGACTGGAAAACCAAATCGCGGAACTAACTCCCTCAACAACAATTTTGCAACTGTAAGACTGTCATTTCTTCGAGTGGGATAGGCTTCCACCCATCTTGAGAAAAGGCATACTATGACAAGTATATATTTCAGTCCATTACATGGGGGCAATTCGATAAAATCCAACTGTAATCTGGTGAAGGGTCCTTCTGCCTTTCCAATCTTTCCCCAGCTAACTACTGTCTTCCTACCTGGATTTTGCTGCTGACAGGTTAGGCATCTTTGGCAAAGGCTCTCTGCAACTACCCTGAACCTCGGATTGTACCAACTCTGTCTGAATAACCTGATCATTGAGTCTCTCCCTATGTGTGTTGCTCCATGATACACGCTTGCCATTTTTGAAAGCAGACAATCTGGCATGACTGGTCTTCCATCTAGATACACCCATACCTCATCTTGTGGTCTCTTTGTACAAGCTGCCTTTATCCAAATTTCCTTTTCCCTCAGCTTCTTCCTGCAATTGTCTAATCTCGTCCCATGTTTCTGGTACTGAGAAGAACATAAGTTGGCATCTGGTTTCACCCGTTTCAATTTTTCTGTTTATAGCCACTGTATTTTTGGCACAGTATTTGGCCACTTGATCAGCATAATTATTGCCAGCAGTCACATAGTCATTTCCTGACTGATGTGCGGCGCATTTTACAACTGCTATCTCTTTTGGCAACTGTAATGCTTCCAACAAATCCTTCACATTTTTGCTGTTTCTGATAGGAGATCCTGAAGAAGTCAGAAATCCCCTCTGCATCCAGAGCTGGCCGAAGTCGTGCACAACCCCGAACCCATATTGGCTGTCCGTAAATATTGTTACTTGCCAATTTGTCCCCAATTTGCATGCCATTGTTAAGGCAACCAATTCAGCTACTTGTGCAGACTTGACTCCAGGTAAACAGGATGTTTCAATTACCCCAGATATCTTACAAACAGCATATGCAGCACTTAATCCTCCTTGTTGTGTTCTGAGGCAGGAACCATCTACAAATAGCTCATGATCAGCCTCTTTCAAAGGTGTCTCTTTTATATCAGACCGGGGCTTCGTGCATAACTCAGTCACATCCAAACAATCATGATCACTCTCATCTCTCACTTCTTCATTGCATGTGTCTGGCAATAGGGTGTCTGGGTTCATAATCGTACACCTTATCACTGTCACATTTTCAGCTCCCAAGATCACTCTTTTATACTTAGTCAATCGACTAGGGGTGAGGTGCTGTGTTCTTGTTCTTGTCAAAAGAATTTCAACTGAGTGTGGAACATAGACTTTTACTGGATGTCCCATCACTATTGACTCACTCTGCTCCAGACTCATACAAGTAGCAGCTACTGCTTTTAAGCAGCCAGGTAATGCTGACGCCACTGGATCCAATGTAGCCGAAAAATATGCCACTGGTCGTCGACTCAATCCATGTCTCTGTGTTAAAACTGAAAGTGCACAATTTTCTCTCTCACAACAAAATAATGCAAAATCTTTTGAATAATCAGGCATACCCAGAGCAGGAGCCTCACACAAACAACTTCGCAATTTCACAAATGCCTCTAAACACTCATCATTCCAATCAATCAGATCTTTTGCTCTCTTCCGGGTCATTTGTATTAATGGTTTCGCTAACATAGAAAAACCATTAATCCATTGACTACAGTACCCAACCACTCCCAAAAACATTCTCATTTCTCTCTGAGTCTGTGGCAATTGCATTTCTTTGATTTGTTTTATTATTTCCGGTGTCACTTTTCTAACTCCTCTTTCTATTTTATGCCCTAAATATTTAACTTCTTGTTGACAGAACTGTAACTTTTCTGGAGACACTTTGGGGCCGATTCCGATCTCGGCCGGTAGTGCTCCGAATCGGATTCGGATTTACCGGATCCGATTCGGAGCCCTGTTTCCCGACCGAATCGTACGCGGGTCCGGCCGAGCGAGTACGATGCAAGCTCCCGCGAAATCGCCGACCGACTCGTACGCGGCTTCAACACGCTCCGACCGACTCGCACGGACACGACTCGCACCGCGCTATGGAGACGTTTCCCGGCCGGGTAAGTACGATGCGCGCCGCAAGCAGTCCGACCGACTCGCGCCGTCGGGCTCGAAAGAGCTGTCAGAGCCGGACTTTGGGGGTCCGCGTCGGACCCCCCTGTACGCGTAGGCGCGCAAGTCGCACACAGGGGGGACCCATGGGTCCCCCTACCTGTGCATGTACGCCGCGATGCGCATGGACGCGTACCCACTGTAGGGGGCGCCCTTGTTTGCCTCGCACCCATTGAGTCAATGGGAGCCCGCGTACGCGTCGTACGACCGGCTCCAATTGACTTCAATGGGAGTCCGACCGAATCGAGTCCGATAGCATGCGAATGCATCGTACTCGTCCGGTCGGACTGCTAGGGTCCGATTCGGTCGGAATTCTCTCCGGGTCCGGCTCAGTCGGAGAGATTTCCGGCCGGAATCGGAATCGGCCCCTTTGTGTCCTCCTTCAGCCAAATGGTTCAGTAATGCAATTGTGTCTGTGACACAATCTTCCCGAGTTTTTGATGCCACCAGTAGGTCATCAATATACTGGACCAGAACAGATTTTCCAGGCATAATCAATGATTCTAGACACTTTTTCAAAATCTGATTAAAAATTGAGGGACTTTCTGTGTACCCTTGAGGAACTCGACACCATGCGTAAATACGATCTTCAAACTTAAACGTAAAAAGATACTGGCTGTCTGGATGCAAAGGAATAGAAAAGAACGCTTGACATAAATCAATTACTGTAAACCAACATGCATTCCATGGTATCTGATAAAGAATCACTGCTGGATTTGGCACTATTGGACAACATGGCACTACAATTTTATTTATTTTCTGTAAATCCTGCACTATTCTGTACTTTTTGCTAGGCTTTTTCAGTCCCATTATTGGTGAATTACAGGTACTACCCATCACTTCTTTTAATATGCCTTGTTTAACCATTTGTTCTATTTCTGGAATAATTCCTGCTTTTACTTCTGGACTCATCTTGTACTGTCGAGTATTTGGATACACTGCACCTTCTTTCACTGTCACTTTCACTGGGTCTATATTTGTCATCAATCCAATGTCTTTTCCTGTAAAATCCCACACTTCTGGATTTACTGTGGTTTTCAATTCTTCTGGTAATTCATTCTCAGTTATTTATGAAAACATCTCATCTTCTGTTCCCTGTTTAGCTAGCGTCATCTTGTATACTACATCTTCATCAGGGGTTTGGAAAGCGACACCATCCGGTGTACAATAGATCGTGCAATTCATTTTGCACAAAAGATCTCTTCCCAACAGATTTACAGGACTGGAATCGCAAACTACAAACCGATGCATTTCTTTAAAATTTCCAATGTGCACCTCCATTGGTTTGGTAATTGGGGTTCTAATCTGTTGGTTTGAAACGCCTACAACTTGTATTGATTCTCCCGAGAGGGGTAGGTTTGGGATGTCTGCTGTTTTCACAGTAGACCTGGTAGCACCAGTACCCAATAGGAAAGTAATGTCTTTACCTTCTACTTTCCCATCAACAAATGGACCTGACTGATCTACCGGCAAGGATGCGCCAAGCATGCACTCCTCTTCCTCCCCCCTCAGGCACCGTCATTGTACGAAACTCGAACTCTCCTCATCATTCTGCAACAAATATTGTGTAATCATTCCATTATTCTTACCACTTTCTCCTTGAAATCCGGTGTTTGCACTGAAACCTCAATGATTCACAAAATTTGGCATAGGAGCTGGTGGCACCTGATATTGTGGAGTAACTAACTGCCGTTGCTGATTCATATGTACTTCTTTCAGCGTCTGTGGGATTAAATTTTGATTTGGCCCATTATTACTCTTATTATTCTGAGTACTCTTACACCCGTTCTTCCAGTGTCCAAGCTTTCTGCACGCATGACAAGGAAACTTCTTTTTCGCCTCTTCTCTGTCCATTTGTCCCCTATATTTACTTCCATTCGCTCCTTGATTATTCTGACTCTGTTCTTTCATTTGATTATTATTTTGGTCAATTGTTTTCTCTTCTTGTTGTTCTGCCAATTTAACTTGTGCCCACATCATTTTCTCTTTTAGCTTCCTACGCCTGGCTTCAATGTCATCTGCAATATTTCGCATAATTTAAAATCTCATCCACTGTCTTACTTTGCCAACACAACATGTGCTGCTGTATCATTTGACCGATTTCTGGTTTCAAACCATATACAAACCGATACACAAAATGTCCCATATACTTGTCACCAATATTCTCAAAGCCACTATACTGCTTAAACACCTGTAGCAATCTTTCATAATAGGCATGTACAGATTCATTTGGTTCTTGTGTTGTTCTATCTATTTTTACCCAATCTGTTTCTTTAGGAGGAATTTTCCCTTTCAAATACGTAATCACTTGGTGATACTTTTTCATCACTTCACCTGAAGGTGCCCCTGTCTTTGCATCTCTAGCATACTCCTCATTAGGCCAATCAATTGTAATTTTACATTCTGTCCATAAATCAGCAGGTACCACTATATCAAATAGACCATCCAAGTCTTTCAATAGAACTTCTGAAACCTTCACAAATCTCTCTACCTGTTTGTACCATTCAACTGGTTTTTCTCTCAACTTTGGAAAATCATTTGTAAATGACAAAATATCTTGTCTACTCCAAGGTACATGAACGTATCCACCTCCAGACACCTCTCTCATTGGAACAATTTTTACACTTTGCTTGACTCTCTTACTGGAAATGCAGCTGCTGCTTCTCTCGCTTGTACTTCCTCTTTCTTTCTTATCCATCTAATTCTCCATTTATCAATGTCTCCCCATTTAGCAAAATGTTCATTAATTCTTTTATCTGTAGTCTCTTTCCAGAAGCATTCACACTTTCTAAATCTTTATCAGTAAAGTCCACTCAATATGGTTTCTGTAATAACTTTGATTTCTCTATGTCTATTCCAATCTCTGAAGCAACTTCAGTCAATCTCTCATGAAATACTCTTGCTCTCCTGGTTATACTTTTAATAATTCCTCATCATTGTAAGCATTCAATTTTTCTGTACCCACACATCCTGTCATCATCTCTTCCAATTCCACTTTCAATCTGCTGATGTCTAAAATCCTTGGTGTTGGGTTCTGATTATCTCTTTCCTGTGCCCATTTTTCTATCTCCTCGGAGGTAACTACTGTTGCACCTCCAGTTCCTGTCTAAACCAAAGGTCTTCTTTCTCTCAAATTCATGGGTGTAACTCTTTTTGGAGTTTCAGTCAAAGGTTCCACATTAGGGAGATCCATTAATGAAATAATTGACTCACTTTCACTAGCCTGATCATCTGTAATTATTATTTCTTTCTGAGGACTATTTAATGGAATTGTTACAGATTGGGGCTTCTTGCAAATCTTATTATCTCCATACAATGGGATTACCGGACCAATGGTCACTGGTACTGTCAAAGCTTCAGTATTCAAATTTAATTGACTTATCTTTTGAACTAGTTCTTCCCTGGTTTTATTCAGAGCATCTCTTTTATTATCCTGCAACACCCTGCTATATGATGTATCTTGTAAAATCTGTGGGGTCAATGGCACTCCCATTACTGGTGCACTTGGGGTAACCTTACTAGCTGCTTCTTGATACGGTGGTGGATTTTTAATTAAAATATCCTCTAACAACTCATCATCTGATTCACCATATCCTGCTGTATTCAGGTGTTTCGTTTTCTCCTTACACTTTCCTCCAGACTGTTCCCCAGCCATTAACACTGGATATAACCCTTCTGATACCATAGCTCTCCTCCATTGTTTCATCTGCCCTTTGCGTGTCTCATGCAAGTGTCTGGGAAAGAATCCTCTATACCTTCCACCTCTGCACTTCTCTTGTTCATATGACTCAGTCTCCCATTCTTCCAAAGCCTCATATTGAGTTAACCTAGGTCTAGGTTCCAAATCATTCATTTTCAATCTCAAATTCTGAAGAATCCTTCCATTAAATGTACCATCCTTAGAAAATGCTAACACTCCATCATCCTTCATATACTCTATCCAGTTTTCCATAAATGATGCTGGTGTTTTCGGTGGTGGAATAGGAATTCCCTCTCTGGTCAACACAGGCTTATCCTTTACAAAGAAATTCTTAATTCTCTTTAAAAATGACATTTTTCTTTTCTCTCCGTACATTCTTGAAGAACGATGTATAAAATTGTATTCTGCAAACCCTTGAAATCTTCTTCCTGTACGCCTTGTACCAACAGTCAAATCAAAATCTCTCATACAATCTTTTCTCCACCAATCTTAGCGCAGCTTCTAACTAACTATCCAATCAAATCAGGCTCACGCTCGTGTTCTGACCAATGCCAGTGCGGCCTTTTCCTGATGTCAGTTCTGCTCCTTTCTACTGACCCCTCCTTTACAAGGCTGCTCCTGTCACACACCCGCTGTTTCTACCAATCCCAGCGCGGCTCACTATAACGTCAGTCTAACCCCGGTGACTACTGACCCCTCCTTTACAAGGCTCCTCCTGTCACACGCCCTCTGCTTCTACCAATCCCAGTGCGGCTCACTGTGACGTCAGTATCACTCCAGCGATTGACCCTCCCTTCACAAGGTAATACAAAAACTTATTTCTCAATATTTTCTTTAAAATTCTTTGTTATTAACGACATAAAAACATTTGCTACTCTGTCTGTTCCACTAAATCAAAGGATAGTTTATTTCTTTCCACTGCGAGTAATACCCTTCCGCTTACTCTTCATATAAGCTCTAGAGAACCTGCTACTCCTCCGGTGTCACCCGTTTTGGGAAATTCAAAACCAAAGTTTCACCAGCGAACTTCTTTTGCTGTCAATCAAGCTTGGAAGAACCTGCTACTCCTTCAGTGTTACCCTTTCTAGGTGATATAACGCCTAAAGTTTCACTAGTGAACTCTTTGCTATCAATCACTCTCACTTTTACACAGAAAATAGTCCCTACTTTAACACTGCCAGCCCTACCTAGCTTCTCAGTGTTATTCCAACAGACGAGTAACCTCACTGCAGTGGGGTTTCTATCGCCACCCGCTATTCATTCCCCGGGAATTTTCCAGACAACATAAAACAAGACACTAACTCTTTTTGTTAAACATAAATCAATAATCAATAATCTATACTTATCACCAAACTAGTCAATAATAACCATAGCTCTGCTACCAGAAAACTGATCCAGCGGTGTACTAACAACAGGTACTCCACTACCATATACTCACCTGGGCCCATATAACTTCACACACTTAATACCTAGTAGACCGCTGGAGCTTCTGCAGTTTTATAAATTTCATGTCACAGGAATAGTTATATTTCTTTGTTCTAACTAAACCTTTCACTGATCAAAAAGTTCTTTCCTCTGGTCGATGGACCATTAGTTGGAACTAGTTGATGGTGACAATTAACGTAACTATTTAAAACATTCTTTAATAAAATAAGCACAGACTCGGTAAGTTTTTTAAATCTTTATCTAAATTAATGGAATGTGAACCATCTCAAAATTTCAGTACAAACACCCTCATTCGCAAAAGTGTTAATCCAAATCAATACTCAATAAACACTAATAGATCAGATTCGCACAATAACTTATGCTCAGAAAGGAGAGGACAGAGAGAGAAGAACATTTATCAATACGATGAATTTATAATTACCAAGAATGGTGTGAAGACCAACCCCCTGGCCAAAGGGCTGGTAAGGGTCCCCCGGGATAGATCAGGTGACAAAGACTTCAGGACAGGAATCAGGACAGGATACTTCACCTCACTAAATACCGACGACTGCGTCGCACCCCTCTCTGACACTCTCTTCCTCCTCGTGGTTCTTCCGCGATCTTCTTTCTAACCCAATTAAGCTAAATAGATCAATCAATCAATCAATCAAGCATTTGTATAGCGCACTACTCACCCGGGGGGTCTCAAGGCGCTGGGGGGAGGGGGTCCGCTACTGCTCGAACAGCCAGGTCTTGAGCTGTTTCCTGAAGGCGAGGTGGTCTTGGGTCAGGCGGAGGTGGGTCGGAAGGGAGTTCCAGGTCTTGGCGGCCAGGTAGGAGAAGGACCTTCCTCCTGTGGTGGCTCTTCGGATGCGGGGGACGACGGCGAGGGCGTGGCTGGTCGATCGAAGCTGGCGTTTGGGAGCGTAGAAGTTGAGGCGGCTGTTGAGGTATCCTGGGCCATGGTTGTGTAGGGCTTTGTGTGCGTGGGTGAGGAGCCGGAAGGTGATTCTCTTGTTGACTGGGAGCCAGTGCAGGTCTCTCAGGTGTCCGGAGATGTGGCTTCGGCGGGGGATGTCCAGGATGAGTCGTGCTGAGGTGTTCTGGATCCGCTGGAGTCTCCTCTGGAGTTTGGCGGTGGTTCCGGCATAGAGGGAGATGCCGTAGTCCAGACGGCTGGTGACGAGGGCCTGGGTGACCGTCTTCCTGGTCTCGGTGGGGATCCACCGGAAGATCTTACGAAGCATGCGCAGGATGTTGAAGCACGACGAGGAGACAGCGTTGACTTGCCTGGTCATGGAGAGGGAGGAGTCCAGGATGAAGCCCAGGTTGCGTGCGTGGTCTGTTGGTTTGGGTGCGCTGCCCAGGGCGGGGGGCCACCAGGAGTCGTCCCAGGCGGAGGGTGAGGATCCCAGGATGAGGACTTCCGTCTTGTCCGAGTTCAGTTTCAGGCGGCTGTTCGACATCCATTTGGCTACGTCTGTCATCCCTTCGTGCAGGTTGGCTCTGGCGGTGGTGGGGTCGTTGGTGAGGGAGAGGATCAGCTGGGTGTCGTCGGCGTAGGAGATGATGTTGAGGTTGTGCTGGCGTGCGATGGCTGCGAGGGGGCTCATGTATACGTTGAAGAGTGTTGGGCTGAGCGAGGAGCCTTGAGGAACGCCGCAGATGACTTCGGTGGCCTCTGATCTGAACGGGGGAGGCGGACTCTCTGTGTCCTTCCGGCGAGGAAGGAGATGATCCACTCCAGTGCCTTCTCCTGGATTCCGACGTTGTTGAGGCGCTGTACTAGGGTACGGTGGCAGACAGTGTCGAAGGCTGCGGAGAGGTCCAGGAGGATGAGGGCCGCTGTTTCTCCGTTGTCGAGTAGGGCTCGGATGTCATCGGTAGCTGCGATCAGGGCGGTCTCGGTGCTGTGGTTGGCCCGGAAGCCGGACTGCGAGGGGTCGAGGGACCCGTTCGTCTCGAGGAAGGCGGCCAGTTGCTTGTTGACGGTCTTCTCGATGACTTTTGCCGGAAACGGGAGTAGCGAGATGGGGCGGTAGTTCTTGAGGTCGGTGGGGTCGGCTGATGGTTTCTTGAGTAGAGCACTGAGTTCGGCGTGCTTCCAGCTCTCCGGGAAGGTGGCGATGTCGAAGGAGGTGTTGATGATGTCCCGCAGGTGGGGTGCGATGACAGCGTCGGCCTTGTTGAAGACGTGGTGAGGGCAGGGGTCTGTCGGAGATCCGGAGTGGATGGAGTTCATCGTGCGGATAGTGTCTTCGGTGCTGATCGGGGCCCAGGCGCGGAGGGTGGTGGTGGGGGCGGTGGTTCGGTCGCGGCGTGCGTCGGTTGAGTGCTGAAGCTGTTGTGTATGTCCGCGATCTTGTTGTGGAAGTAGGAGGCGAGGGAGTTGCAGAGGTCTTGCGAAGGGGTGATGTCGTTGTTTCCGGCGTTGGGGTTGGAGAGCTCTTTGACGATGTTGAAGAGTTCCTTGCTGTTGTGTGCGTTGTTGTCCAGTCGTTCCTTGAATGCGGTTTTCTTGGTGGTGTGGATCAGTTGGTGGTGTTTGCGGGTGGCGAGCTTGAGGGCAGTCATGTTGTCCGGTGTTGGGTCTCTGCGCCAGGTTTTCTCGAGTGCTCTGCAGTTCTTCTTGGAGCTCTTGAGTTCGTCGTTAAACCATGGGGCTTTCTTGCTGCCGGGTCTGCTCGGCTGGGTCTTCAGAGGGGCGAGGTCGTCTGCGCAGTCGCTGATCCATTTCGTGAGGTTGGTGGCCGCTTGGCTGGGGTTCGTTGTGCTGGTGGGAGGGTTCTTGCTCAGGGAAGTGGCGAGCTGATCTGCAGTGATCTTGTTCCAGCTTCTGCGGGGAGCCTGTTGCTTGTGATGGTGGAGCGTGGTCCTTCTGAAGCTGAAGTGGACGCAACTGTGGTCCGTCCAGTGGAGTCCTGTGGCGTGGCTGAAGGCGATGTCCTTGCTGGAAGAGAAGACCGGGTCGAGTGTGTGTCCGGCGTAGTGGGTGGGGGTGGTCACCAGTTGCTTGAGTCCGAGGTTGGCGAGATTGTCCAGCAGGGTGGCGGTGTTGCGGTCTTTGTTGTTCTCCAGGTGGAAGTTGAGGTCCCCGAGGAGGATGTAGTCGGCGGAGGGGAGGGCGTGTGGGCTGATGAAGTCGGCGATGTCCTCGCTGAATTGAGTGCGTGGTCCCGGAGGTCTGTAGATGAGGGTGCCTCTGAGGGTGGTCTTGGGGTTGACGTGGATCTGGAAGTGCAGGTGTTCGGTGGGTGTGAGGGTGTCGACGGTGTTGGTCGTGATGCGGATGGAGTTCCTGTGGATGATGGCGATGCCTCCTCCTGTCTGGTTGACGCGGTCCCTCCGGATGATCTTGTAGCCGTCCGGGATGGCGATGGCGATGTCGGGCGCTGAGGAGGCGTTCATCCAGGTTTCCGTGAGGAAGGCGACGTCTGGGGCTGTGGTGTCGAGCAGGTTCCAGAGCTCGACGGCGTGTCTGTGGATGGAGCGGGTGTTGAGCAGGATGCACTTCAGGTGGGTGCTGCTGGCGTTCGGCTTGGTGGGTGCTGGTGTGGCGTGGGTCCGGTTGCAGGTGAACTTGCAGGAGTGGCAGCTGAAGGGTCCGTGGGTGCGTCTCGGTGTGGCATGGTAGCAGCCCGGGGTTCGGCCGGTGTTCAGTGCGATGAGTTCGGTGGCGTCGTAGGTCCGTTGGGTCGGCTTCCGTCGGTGGGGGCCAGGGGTCCTGGCACTGGGCGCGGTCCAGGCGCGGACGGGCGCAGACGGGCTTACCTTAGGCGCACCTTCGGCGCTCATACGGTGCTCCCGCTGCGCGCGTCCGCTGCGCGGTCGCTGAGGGGGCGTCATAAGAAGGGGGCCGGGAGGGCGGGTCAGCTGGGAGGCGGGATCGTCTGTTCCAATCGTCTGGCGTGGGGGCGGGTCCGCAGGCAGGAAGCGGCGGGAAAAGCGGGAGCAGGCAAGGCGGGCGGCCCAGCGGCGGCTGGGTCGCTGCGACGGCGTCGGCTCTCCGCGGTGAAGAGTTCAGGCAGCAGGAGGCTCTGGAGCAGGAGAGGTGAGGAGCGAGGGGGTGACCAGGCCAGAAGCGCAGTGGTCACTCCCAGGAGGCAGGCAGGGTCCCCTTAAGAAGGGGGCCGGGAGGGCGGGTCAGCTGGGAGGCGGGATCGTCTGTTCCAATCGTCTGGCGTGGGGGCGGGTCCGCAGGCAGGAAGCGGCGGGAAAACGGGAGCAGGCAAGGCGGGCGGCCCAGCGGCGGCTGGGTCGCTGCGACGGCGTCGGCTCTCCGCGGTGAAGAGTTCAGGCAGCAGGAGGCTCTGGAGCAGGAGAGGTGAGGAGCGAGGGGGCGACCAGGCCAGAAGCGTAGATGGTTCTGCATTCAGTTTCTTCATCAGCGTCTCACAGCATCAGCACCACCCACAGCACCGACAGCCTCCCGAGTTCTGCAGCATCGACGTCTTAGCATTCAGCATAACGCGCTCAGCATAACTCCAACATCAACCCCCTCTTTCTAACTAAACTACCTCAATTATACCTTTTCATAACCAAGTACCACCCATTAATGTTTCAATATCGTAAAAGACTAACTCTGATGGGTCAGGTGAGGGGGGATGATCATCACACCATGCTTACATTTCACTTATTTGACTGTACTATTGTCTTTTAACCCATCCCCTCAAACTTTATTAAATCATTTCCTTTCCCATACATCTCCAAACTTTATTAATACAAAATGTTGCGAAGTTATGAATAAAGCTCCTTCATATGAACTCTTCACCCTCATGTTCCCAGGGCACATCTACGCTGGCCTTGGACGCGTGACAAGTCCTTAGTCATCTTTTCCTCGTTCTCTCTCCGGTGCGCATGCGTGGGGTTACGTCAGTCAGTTCAATTCAGACAAGCTCGAGAGGCCGAAATGCGCACTCATAATAAAGTCAAAAGAAGAGATGTTATTCTCAAAAATAAATGATTTCACTGTATACCACCAACCTCTACTCTAACCCACTTAGATTATTGTTACCCTTTCTGCATTTGCGTTAGTATAAAAACGTATTTTCTATTCTGCAAAGCAGGTGCCATGCATGTGACCTTTCAAGCGGCCATTTTAGTACCCTTTGCGCAGGCGCAAGATTTTCCCTCCAAGCATTAGTACGTCATACTACGTAGATGCAGTAGACGCATGCGCAGTAAAGATCCCTTGTTAAAGTGCGTCCTAGTCCTTCGTTCATGTTATTGCGATTAGTAAACACATACGCAAGCTTCACTGTCCCGTGTGTCTTTTCTAAAATGCTAAATATTAATCACAAACACGGTTAGTAGTTAGTTAATGAGTTAAACGAAAGGATTGCTTCCGAGCAAGTCTCATTTACGAGCCCTTGCTCCATCACTAGCAACAAAAAAAACGAAGTGAAGTACATTTTTTAATCTGATAATCAGCTGTCTCACATATACCTGTGTCCCCTACTCAACCCAATGTGTCTTTTCCTCTTTGTTGTTTTAGGTCCGGTTGGCAGCGCCCTCAGCATGCAGTATGGGGCGTGAGCGGTGGCGATGGCCGGAGGGGTCCTCGCCTTCCTGGGAATTTTCCTGGCCTCATTTGGAAACTCCTTGCTGCACCTCTACCTCACCCTGGGAGTCTTGACAGGTGGGAGATGTGGAAGACATGCCCTGAGGATGGATGAGTCGGCTATGCTTGTGAGGGAGGGATTGTCCGACGTTTGGAAGCAAGAGAGATCATGTGATGTGGTCATTGGTACCACAATTGGTCCGTAATTGTTGAGTTCGCTGGGGTCTGCCAATGGTTTCTTTAGTAGGGCATTGACTTCTGCATGTTTCCAGTCCTTGGGAAAGGTAGCAGTGGCTACTGAGGTGTTCCATATTGCTCCCCTTCTTCATACTAAATGCAGTTCACACACAAAAAGAAAGGGTATTTCAGGGAAAGTGCAGTGTTTCATGGCATGTTCTGTCTTTATCCCTTCTACACCTTTATTTCCATTCTATATGATGTGTTACAGTCTAAGATCCGTGACCTGTAGTTAGATTTGATTGTAAGCCAATTAGGAGTTGGCAAGCTGGAAGGTAGTTCAATGTCCAGCGTGTTGTGTAATAAATTACTTGAAATTGGCAACAGTTGCAGACCTCCCGCATTTACGACAGAGTGTACTTGTGCAATGGCCTTAAAAACACATCCATAACATTTCATGACAAAGTACAAACTTAAGACACAGGATACAGTGCACTTCTATAAAACATCTCTGCTTCACCTAAGTCCCTCTACAAAAGTGTGTGAACATGTGTGGATCCAATGCAGAAGGGTCCATCAACCAGATGACTCAAGGGCTTACAATTCAGAAGTGTTGACTTGGAGGAAGCATTGTCAAATTCTGCTTTTAATTGTTTCTTATTGTTTTTATTTGTGTTGTATCATACATTTCCCTGTGTTGTTTATTAGTCTACTGTTATGTGTGCTTTCCCTTCCTTTGTACCCGTGCTCTTCCCTCCTTGTCTCTTGCTTCCCTGGTTTTCTTACCATCACCATTCCACTGTGTATATTCCATTGTGTTTGACAACCTGTGACCGGCTGGGTACTACAACAAAGGTCAGTCTTAGGTTCCATTTCCTGGATCTTTTGATTTGCTACCGGAAGCTATAACTTGGCATCCCTTGGGAGTTCTGTGTTTCTTTAATTGTGTGTGCACCTGTGTGAAAGTGCTTCCTCAGAGCCCTTAGCAGACTACACTGGGAAAGAACACTGAGAAGAAAAATGGCGTCAATGGAGTATATGTATCATGACTGAGGCAGGTCATAACAATCTTTATTTTCTTCCTACTCCGGCTTCGGTTGCGCTCTGGTATATTCACCAACCATGGGTACTATCCCACAGCACTTCATCCGCCGAAGGGGCCTAGTGCTGGGCTTGGCACTCACTGGAATGGGCCTTTCCTCCATCCTCTTCTCACCACTCTTCCAAGCTCTCATTGACATCTACAGATGGCAAGGGGCCCTCTTCATCCTTTCAGCAATGCAGTTGAACCTGTGCATCTGTGGGGCTCTACTTAGTCCTGTCCATGTGCTGCAAGACCACCGCCATGGCCAAGCAGAAGCAGGGAGTCTTCCAAGTGTGCCTTGTTCTTGCGCAAGTTCGTCTCTGACCTGGACCTCAGTCTGTTTCGGAACCGTGGCTTTGTGATGTTCCAAGCTGGAATGTTGCTTGTATCTGCCAGTACCATCTTGGTTTATGTCCACCTGGTGTTACACGGCAAGGACGTGGGCCTCAGCAGCTATGAGGCAGCCTTACTCATGTCAGCGACAAGTCTAGCAGACACATGCTCTTGCCCCCTATCAGGATGGTTTGCTGACCTGAAGCTGCTTTCGCCACTGCAACTCTTGGTACTGTGGGCTTCAACAACTGGTCTCAGCATGCTCCTCCTACCCCTTGGCAAAACCTTCCCTGGCATCATGGCCCTTGGGCTCATCTACGGCCTGAACACTGGTGCCTTTTCACTAATTTTTTTTACTGTACTGCCTGACCTGGTGACTGTTGAGAGGACGACCAGTGCTATGGGGCTCTCCATGATGGTCAATAGCTTTGGTGTACTGCTAAGTCCCCCATTTTCAGGTAAAGAATTGGAATAAAGTAAATCATATTGCAAAGGGCACTGGAGGAGTTCAGTAGAGGAGGACCGAGAAATAGAGTAGTATTCGAGGGATGTGGGGAAGGGTGGGGAGTGGAAAAGATCCACACTCCCCAAATGCATATAAAATATTGGACTTGGATGAGGTTAGGAATAAGTGGTTGGGAATGGATAGAAAAGTAGATCCCAAATGCAGTATTGCAGCTGGTTATTGCTACAATAATATAGCGCCAAACCACCTGCAGTAACTACACTAGTCACTGCGCGCTAACACATTCCTCTGGCTCTTGCATGCACATAGCAGCTTGAGTTAACTTCTCTTGTTAACTTCATACCATAGGCTAGTGTTAGACAAAACACTTATGAGAATATAACAAATGATGATGAAGGAGTCCCTCGCACATGAGGACCCCACACCCTATCTGATGTGCAGTAACAAGAAACATATGGGGGGTAAGTGAAGAGTTTATTTGAGTATCAACCAATATCCAATAGCTCCAGTCCGAAAAATGGCCATAGACTGTTTCTCTAACCATCCTTATGCAGGAGAATCTCCTACATTCTCCCCAGCAACATTCCATGGAGTAAACCAAAGTGAAGAAGAAGGAGGAGGAAATTAGGGCATGTAACATTACCCACTACAGCACATATCCTTCCCTCCCCTACTGAGGTAACATATAAAATACTTCATATTGAAATAATTATGCAAGATTGCAAGTTTGGTAGTCCTTCAAGCAGGTGGGAATTTTGGTTGCCCTCCTTGTCCTAGCTAGAACTGTGCACCACTCTATTCTGTGCCTTCTTTTTAAGATTATCCTTTACCCTTGATGAAAGAGGATCACAGAGATTGAAAATGCATATCCTCTCCAGACTGGCCATTCTCCAGCACAATCACATTCTTACCAACTCTTACAATTTTGCGAACATTTGAAAAACGTAGTCATCCTGTCCTATGTGATCTCTGGTCTTAATAGGTAGACCCAATCTTCAGCTCTCGAAG
This sequence comes from Calotriton arnoldi, assembly GCA_963921515.1. Lineage (NCBI taxonomy): Eukaryota > Metazoa > Chordata > Amphibia > Caudata > Salamandridae > Calotriton > Calotriton arnoldi. The sequence continues at coordinate 3,922,793 of CAWUFW010000243.1, forward strand.
AGTATTTTTTCATAGTGCAATCTTTGCTACACTTTTCCTCATACTTTTCTTGGTGCCTCCATACTTTCTGCACTATGTTTTCTCTATTGACACCCCACCCCAATTTCACTGTGGACCACTAAGTGGACATTTTTTGCACCGAGAGGTGTTCCTTTGAGAGACATAAATTGAGGCACCCCAGAATGGGTGTGCTACAGTAAACCCAAATTACATTTTGTGGAGTTTCCTTGCCCAGAATGCCTTTCTTCTTGGCTGTTTGCAGGCATTCCTTCACCATGCAATTTACCTTTTCCACCGTTCACGTTCATCCTGGGGCAATAAAGAGCTGTACTATAGTCTGTGATCTTAATTTAATCCAAACGTTCTAGCTTTTCCTGTGACATTAGATGCACACTATTGTCCGTGATAAGCATTTTTGGTATAACGTCCTCTATGAATAACTCCCTCAGACAATCAATGAGGATTTTAGTAGTGGTTCACAATTTTGGTCACTGTGCAACTAGAATGATTATCTACCAATACTAGAAGGGATAGTCCTCCATAACTAGGGTCTTTGATGGGATCTATAATAACCAGAGCTAATTTAGCCATTGGCTTGCTTGGTACTTCTACCGGTGAAAGAGTGGTTTTATGAACCTACTTGACCTTGACACTCCTAGCACAAATTATACAATTGTTCACCTTGCATTCAACCAAAGAGTCTAATCCTGGACCGCAATACACATACCTTACCCATATTTGAATAAGGTTTCTCCCTAAGTGCCATTTATGTGTTATTGGCTCATTCAGTAAAGAAAAAAGGGGCATCATTTTCCCACCTGTCAGCAGTTCCCCCTTTACAACTATAATTCATCCTTCTCCCCCAATATTGTCTGAGGTTATTTTCCAAAGCTTGTTTTTAGGCCAACCATTTACTACATGTTGTTTGGTTCTGTTAAGGGTATCATTCTGTGCATAAGCCAAGTCTCACTCATCTTTGGTAAAAAAGTTCTAGTCTGAAATCAAAAATTACATAATCAATTTGGTGGGATCAACACGCTGGGACAAATGTCCTACCACCCAGCGTTCCCCTTGGCCTCACGATAAAAATGATACCTCACTTGTGTGGGTGTCAAATGCAGAATAGCCTAAAAACGCATTTAAAAAAAATATAGCGCTTAGAGTTCGCTGTGCTATGCCCTCAATCCCTATGTTTTTGGCTCTTCCGAGTCTCAGGCCCTTGACCCACCCACACAAGTGAGGTATCATTTTACTCGGGAGACTGAGGGGAATGCTGAGTGGTAGGACATTTGTGCCGGCGCAGTGATCCCAGTCAGAAATGTGAGCAAATGTGATTTTCTTTTTCAGCTAAATTTGAGGTTTGCAGGGGATTCTGGGTAGGAAAACATTGGGGAATCCACTGAAGTTACACATCCCTAGACTCCACCGGGTGTCTAGTTTTCAGAAATGTGTGGGTTTGGTGGGTTTCCCTAGCTGGCCGCCGAGCCTGGGACCAAAAACACAGTTGACCCCCTTACAAAACCAGGTCATTTTGTGATATATAATTTTAATGTCTCCACAATACGTTTTGGGCCCTTCCCTGTCACGGGTACTTGGCCCACCCACACAAGTGAGGAACCATTTTTATTGGGAGACCAGGGGGAACGTGATTTAGTTCAGCTAAATTTGAGGTTTGCACGGCATTCTGGGTAGGAAAACGTTGGGAGATCCACACAAGTCACACCTCCCTGGGCTCCACAAGGTGTTTTTTTGTTTTTAGAAATGTCTGGGTTTGGTAGGTTTCCCTAGAAATTCCCCTGGGTGTCTTGTTTTAAAAAATGTACAGGTTTGCTAGATTTCCCTACGTGCCGGCTGCGCTAGGGCCCAATATCCGCAGCTAGGCACATTGAAAATAAAAAGGTCAGTGCTTAGTGGGTTTTCTGATACCTTGTGGGGGCAGCTCGGGGCTATTGCCCTGAAATGCCCCCAAGGGGTGCAAAAAGACTGTGGCCATTTCTTGGGGAGGGGGCATTGGCATGCTCATTTTGGTCAGCCCCCACCCCTATATATAAAAAAACCAGCATAATCCCTGGCGCCTAGTGGGCTCTCTGCCCCCGGGGGTGGGCTCTCTGCCCCGGGGGGGGGCAGAAAGACTGTGGCAATTTTTTTGAGGGGTGGGGACATTGGCATGGCCATTCTGGGCCGCCCCTGCCCCTATGTATAAAAAGAAAATAATAAGCCCTGGTGCCTAGTGGGCTTTTTGCCCCCCCCAGGGGGCATATCAGGGGCTATTGCCCCCATTTCTCTCCTGGGGGGGCTGAAAGACTTTTTGGGGGGAGGGGTGGGGGCCTTGGCAAGCCCATTCTGGGCAGCCCCCACCCCTGAACTTTGAAAAAAATAATCCCTGGTGCCTAGTGGACTTTTTGCCCTACCGGGGGGCAGATAAGGGGCTATTGCCCCCATCTGCCTCCTGGGGGCAGAAAGACGTTGGCATTTTTTTTTGGGAGGTTGGGGGCATTGGCATGCCCATTCTGGGCAGCCCCCACCCCTAAAGCCTGAAAAAATAACCCCTGGTGCCTAATGGGCCTTCTGACCCCATGGGGGGCAGATAAGGGGCTATAGTATTGCCCCCATCTGCCTCCCAGGAGGGCCGAAACATTGTGGCAATTGTTTTTGGCCTGGGAGTATTGGCATGCCCATTCTGCAGAGTCCCCACCCCTATGTATAAAAAGAAAACCTGATCCCTGGACCCTGGTGGGCTTTCTGCCCCCCAGGGAAATGTTTTTGGGGGGTGGGGGCATCGGCATGCCCATTCTGGGCAGCCCCCACCCATGAACTATAAAAAAAAGGATCCCTGGTGTCTAGGGTGCTTTCTGCCCAGGGGGAGGGGGGGCAGAAAGACTGATTATGCCCATTTTAAAATGGGGGAGCAAAGGCCCTTGCCTAAGGGGCCACTCCACCCTCCCTGGTGTCTAGTGGGTGGATCCCTGCTTGGGGATCGCCCTCCTTCGGTGATCCCCAAGCAGGATCCACTAGGGAGGGGTACCACTGGAAAGGGGAGAATCTCCCCTTTCCAATGACACCTCTCTTGTATGTTTCGGTGCTCGGGGGGTGAGATAGCCCCATGAGCACTGAAACTGAAACTCAAACTAAGTTTCAGTTTCATTTTCAATGTAATGACGTCAGTACACCATGCCCATGATCGTCATTACATTGGAAACAAAAAAAAATGCCTCGGGAGGTTGGGGAAGCTCTTCCCAACCTCCCGAGGCAAAACAAAAGGAAATCCCTCTGCTGTTTACAGCAGAGGGATTTCGTGTTAGTGTGCACATGACGGAATGGATCCTTCATGAGTACCGAAGGGGTTAATAGAATTTTATTAGACCTGTCACCCTTAGGGTGGGTTTCCACCAGCCTTTTTGCTTTACTTCTTCATTTTTTGCTGAGTTTGTTTTTGTTGGCCTTAGGACTCTTCACACTTTACCACTGCTAATCAGTGCTAAAGTGCTTGTGCTCGCTTCTTTAAACATGATAAAATTGGCTTGCACCCAATTGGCACATTTAATTTACTTATAAGTCCCTAGCAAGGTGGTACTACATTTACCTAGGAGCTGTAAATTAAATGCTACTAGTAGGCCTGCAGCACTCATTGTGCCACCCACTAAAGTAAACCTATAAATATGTCTCAGGCCTGCCATTGCAGCCTGTGTGTGCAGTTTAAAACTGCCTTTTCAGCCTAGCAAAATAAATCTTTCGCCAGGCCTAAACCTGTGTTTCTAATACATATGTCACCTCTAAGGTAGGCCCTAAGTAGCCCATTGGAAGAGTGCAATGTATTTAAAAAGTTGGACATGTACTTCTAAGTTTTACTTGTCCTGGTAGTGAAAAACTCTTAATTAATTTTTCACTACTGTGACACATCCTCAACGGCAGACTTCACATCACAAGTCCCTCGCTAACGGCATCATCAATGACCTTGTAGGATTCTGCATCACAGCCCGCAGCTCCTCAGAAGCACCACATATGCGAGATGCATCATCGACCGAGGATCTCACAACTCTCCGCAAACCAGGATTTAAGGCACTTTGTTCAGCAGGCCTAACCTGATCCCTGTATCTGGTCCATCGCGGTCAGCCTGAAGTTGAAACATTGTCACAGTCCAGCGTGACCAGATAAACACAGGTCGCTCTTTGTGCTTCTAGGCACTATTTTCACGAAATTCTTAAAAATTGCAAATCGCTGGTTTTACTTTTTGGATTTTGTTGTTTTGGTCTCAAATAATGTATTAAGTGTCACCCTATTTTTCTAAATTGGTGTGAGCTTTTCTTGCGTTTTGCTTTCACTTTATTACTGTTTGAAGTGCTGCATAAATACTTTAAACATTTCCTCCAAGTTAAGCCTGACTGCTTTAATGCCAAGCTACCCAGAGGGTTGAGCATAAGTTAATTTAGGACTTGCTTGTGTTTCACTCTGACAAAAAATGTAGTTGCTGCCTGAGTCAGGCTTCAGCCCCTCAACCAGTGACCCAATTTGTAACATTTATTTTAAATGTTGAACCTGCAAATGTCCAGGCAAAGTCTGCTAAACTTAAGATAGTTTAACAGCATGTCTGATCATTATCATAAGGATCATCTTACTTGTCAAAGTTCCAGTTATAGATTATTACAGAACCTGGTATATCACTGCTATGCATCCTCTACATGGGCAAGATAGACATGTTGGCCAATACAACAGCAGCCTCAATAATGGTAGCAGAGGTAACCAGTAAAGTTTGCCCAAGGGATGGTACAATCCCCAAACAAAAGACAAGGCACAAGCAGACAGAAATTGTGGTGTTAACCTATCTTACATATTCAACTGTGTCTAAGAACATCTTTAGTGCCTAAACTCTAATGAATTCCCCACCCTCATGTGGGTAGGGCACCCTGTCCTCTTTGCATCAGTAGTAGAAATGCCAGTCTCCTTAAGACTTTCTGTTGCACGAGAGAGGATTCCAACTATTCAAGTGAGAAAGAGATCAATAGGAGTGTCTTGAGTTACAACTCTGGAGCGTTCGTGATGCCCACAGTGTGCCTGCAAGAAAGTGAACCGAGGCAACTTAGATGTGACATACAGATCACAGGGCTGACCAAGATGGCTTTCTTTGACACTTGTGCCACCATAAATCTATTGGCTGGTTCACATTATGGCCAGCTTAAACTAGACAAAGTAGATTCACACAAGCATCATGGTATTTGCTTTTGGGGAACAAAAGCCTCCAACTGGTGTATTTAAGTTCACCTTTCACCACGGTGACTCATGCACCGAAGCCAGATCTTTTATCACACTTGACCAAGTCCTTAATCGCTGGCACCACTGTCAAATCCTTCTCCTTTGCCTATTTTGCACAACAGTTCTGCTAAGCTCATCATATCCTAAGATTCACCCTCTAATAAAATATAGTTGGTTACAAGGAAATGTTTGTGTCTATATATAACAAGTGTAATTACACATCAATTATATGGCACACAATTTGTGTTGCAATCCATGTTCAGGCATTATACAGGCCAAGGAAGGTGGAGAAAAAGTTGGAGAACCAGGAGGTTATATTACTTAGAAACCCGCCGTCATCAACTCCATAGGTGTCACCCTTTATTTAAAGGAAGAAATACATTCAACCTGATGAAATATGGATATAGATGTTGATATGCATTGTCACAACTACGCCATCCAAAAAAAAACATCCTATCCTCCCTGGTAACAGTTTCTTGTCTCTTCACAAATCTGGACTTGAAACCAATATACCATCAGATGTTATCTTTTCAATTGAGGACGTTTTTCAGACATAGGACACAGAAATGTTGATGGGCAGGTTGAGAGCCATCATTTACATGCTATATGAAACCATGGACCAGAAATGCTAGGCACATCAGTGTTCAGTATTTTAAAGAGTAGATTGAAAGTTATGTCCCTATAGCACAATATTCAAAATGCAAATACATTAAGCCAAGACTTGCATTGTTTGTTGATGTTTTATAGATAATACGTCAAAAGTGTAATAGAAGCCAATGCCTCAACCGCAGTGCAAGAACTATGGAGTTTTATGTGTATGGTAAACATCAGTAGTTAATAGTTAACCTGATATTCATTCTGCAAGTGTGTGAATTACTTAAAGCCCTGTTGACTTGGGAGGAAGGAATCAAAACAGTGGAAGCCCTTCACAATGGCACATTTTGATTAGGAGGAAGACACAGAGTTAGTGATTGATGCTAGCTTAAGTAGCATAGGAGAAATCCTGTGTGAAAATCCAGAAAGACCAAAAGATAATAGTAGCCTTATATAGTAGATAATGCCTGCCAAGCCCTCATACCCAATAAATAATTAAAGTCATTAATTAAAGGGAGAAAAATAACGTTCTATTGAACTTCTACCAGTTATTCTTATGTTGCCACTCATTTTCAGATATAATTAAACATAAATACCTGTCCTCAATTTGAAGCAGACCTGCACTGCCTCCACCTGTCACCTCCAGTTTCAGCGCTCGGACAGGGTTTATCACCATGGGCTGAAAAATCTAGAGGATGTCCTGTTCCAGGTGTCCCCAGGTTGCCATACTCATGAGGAATGAGAGACTGATAGCTCTAAAGTATGTCATTTTTGTGGTCCATAACACCCTTCTATAAGTAATGCCTCTTGAAGAAGTCAGAGAAAACATGATGGCTGGTGGGTGCATGCAGCATGCATGAGGCACACTACATTTGCATCTAGACTATGTTTCTATCACATTGCGGGATCTAAACTGTGGAAGCATGATAATGCAGCAGAGCCCTATCTAACATGTAATCTGATCTCACTGTTAAAGAAAATATTGATCTTTTATAAGGCTCACAGCTAATCATTCGCTGACATCTTACACTGTCAAGGGTAGCCATGGCTCATGAAAGACACTAAGGTATGGTCAATAGAAAGAGTTGTCTGAGAGAAAAGACTTGAATTTCCACGATATATAATGTTATAGAAGAAATGATTGCAAGTTAAGTCAACTGCCAAGCCACTGGCCTCCAAGACAAGACTGAAACCTCTCTAAAGTGCTCTGTTGTCTCTCAGGGATTGGTTTTCCATATAGAACACTATAAATAAGTACATAAGTGTTTGTAGGCAGAGTAACAGCCCCTGTAGAAAGTTGCCACATACTTCTGCTCACTCTGAGGAGTTTGTACCTCCTCGTAGCCAAAGACTGAAAATGGTACACTGCATTATACTGATGTTGAAATGCTGGTGTCCACATTTCTTCAAAGAAAAAGCACCCCATTCATCCACCAGATAGTCTACTGCAGCAGTAATGTCTTCATGACCAATAGCAAGGTCCTGGATTCCTTTAGATCATGGATTCGAGGTGTCTGAAAAACACCAGAAAGAGATTAAAAAGTGAAGCAGGCATAATAAAAGGTCAAATGTGAGAGACACTGTCCTCCTGAAGAACAGAACCCCTGGAGGTAAACTATGGGTCCCATTTGGATTTGGGTGGTAATGGAAAATGGTTTGGTTTGTGCAGGAGGTGCTAATCCCTTTTGTTGGAGGATTCTCCTCAGGTGGAGAATCCACTGGTGCAGTTATCTCTGCTCTATGGAGGTGATTCTCCTGACCAATTTGGATTTAGCATGTCATCAACAAATAGGAAGGTTTTTGGTTACCGCCCAAAGGGAACAATTTAATTTCAAGGTTATAACATCAAACAAATCTAGATCCCAAGTCTATTACATAGAAGTTGTAAGTCTCTATCCCACTGATCAAAATCCCAAGAGACCTTCTTGAAGATACCCCATGCTCTCCCAAGTGATCTTTAGGATGTACCTTCTATACCATCATCAACAGGTGCATCTAAGGATCCACAGACTATCAACAGGTCCACCAGTCTGTCACCCTCTCAGATGTAGCAAGAGGATGTCAAGATTTAGTGGCCACAGTAAAGTCCCTGTTACAAATTGGGTCTCTAGTTGGCAGATGTATGCACCCTGTCCAAGTAGGGGCCACAATCCTAGTTAGGGTAAGTCAGATACACACCCTAAATTAACCTGTGCCTACCCTCTGGTAGCTTGGCACAGAGCAATCAGGCTTAACTTCAGAGGCAACACTTAAAATAGTAACACAGTGACAACACCACAAAAAGAGTCCACACCAAGTTAGAAAAATAGATTATATTTTTATGAGTAAAACAAAACCACAATGACAAAAATCCAATAAGTGGAAAACAAGACATGAATTTTTAAAGAATAAACTGTTGTGTAGTGCTCAGAAACAAATGGCGCTAACCAGGGCTGTCTGGCCTTACTTGCCTAGGTCAAATCCAAAAGTCCGGGCCGACCGCGATGGAGCACCGGTCAAATACAGGGACCAGCCTTGGCCCCGCTAAACAGCACCTTGGATGCATTGACGTCAAGGGCGATGAGTGCAGTACATGAGGCGATGCATCACTGTCGATCCCTCAGATGTAGGCGATGTGTCGGTTCTGAGCTGCGCAAAGTTGAAGATGCTTTGAGAGTCAAGATGTGCTGGACATTGGGGCGATGCATCGTCATTGAATTGCTGGGATGTAGGCGATGAGAGCCGCACAAAGAAATGTGTTGGTGCCGCGCAAAGTCAGAGATGCGTCAGAAACAGGGGCAAATGCACCACACCGTTGGTGATGCGGTGACCATGGTTCAAGCAGCAGTGGTGATGCATCTATGTTGATGGAAATGCACTGCTTCCGATTGGAGCAACTTCGTCGATACGTGAATTTTGCAGAAAGCAGCCAGAAAAACACACATCCCAGGGACCAGGACTGGGTTGGTACCACTTGGCAGGGCAGGACTTACAGTTAGCACTGTCAAGGGGTTGTAGAAGAATTGTTGTGAGTCTTTGATGCCCCTGAGACTTCAGAACAGAAGGCAAGCCAACAATCTCTTGTAGTCACTCTGGTTCTGGGGATGTAGAGCTGCATGTCCAATCCTTCTCACTCCTAGACAAGGAGGGCAGCAGAGCAGGCATAGCAAAGCAGGACTACAGCAAAGTTCAGCAGAGTGACAGTCCTTTCAGCAGCACAACAGTCCTTCTTCCTTGCAGAATGTCCTCAGGTCCAGAAGTGTACTGAGTATGTTGTTTCAGGGGTCTAGTACTTATACCAAGTGTGCCTTTGAATTGGGGGAGACTTCAAAGAGAGGCCTTTGAAGTGCACAGAGTCCTTACCCTTCCTGCCCTGGCTCTAGACTCACTACAGGGGTGATGCAGCCCTTGTGTGGGGACAGAACACAGTCTAGTCAGGTGTAAGTGACGCAATGCTCAGCTCTGCACCATCAAGCCATTTAATGGCCCAATAAAGCCCATCATGTCAGAGGGAATGTTCAAATCCCAGCTGTCACTCACCCCAGTTGTGTATTCAGAGATAGGCAGAAGGCACCAACTGGCTAAAGTAAGAAAACGCCAACTTTCTAAACGTGGCATTTTCAGAATTACAATTTAAAATCTGACTTCATCATAAGTTGTGATTTTAAATTGTGATTGCAGAGACACGAAACCTGGGGGGCCAATCTCTTCCCAACTGGAAATTTCACTTATGAAAGGTAATAAGGCAATCCCAATGGTAACCTATGGGAGACATAGGCCTTGCATCAGTTAAAAACAAATGTATTTGTTTTTCACTACCAGAACATGTAAAACCTAATAATACACGTCCAGCTTTTTAAATACACTGCACCCTTCCATTGGAGCTGTCCAAGTACAAGTCTTACCTTAGGGGTGACTTAAATGTATTAAAAAGGAAGGTTTGGGCCTGGCAAGAGGGTTAACTTGCCAGGTCAACATGGCAGTTTAAAACTGCTCACACAGGCACTGCAATGGCAGGCCTGAGACATGTTAAAAGGGCTACTCAAGTGGGTTGCATAATCAGTTCAGCAGGCCCACTAGTAGCATTTGATGTGCAAGCCCTGGGCACATGTAGTGCACTTTACTAGGGGGTTTATAAGTAAATTAAATATATCAATTGTGGATAAGCTCATGTTACCATGTTTTAGGTAAAGACCACTTGCACTTTAGCACGGGTCAGCAGGGGTAACGTGCCCAGAGTCCTAAAGGCCAACAACAATGAGGACAGAAAAAAGGGAGGAAGGTAAAAACTTTGGGTGTGTCCCTGCAGAAAGGGCCAGGTCCAACAGTCCCCTATAAGGCTGAAGGACTATCTGTGAGCGCTATTCCTCACCCGCTGTCACCTGATCATGTGTACACCCGTGTGTCTTGATTGTTCCACTCCTCTTTAGCCATTTCTTTTTTAAAAAAATTATTTTGTATTTTTGGAGAAAGACAGTATTGTAGCTGGCTGCTGCCACAACATCACACAGGCCCATTAAGGAGACAGGAGGTGAGTGAAAAGGACGACACTATAAAGCAGATTTGAAGGAGATAGAAGGGCACTACAAGGGGTTAGAAGGACATTCAGTGGCACTAGAAAATACTGGGACGAGAGAACTGCAGTAGAGTTGGCAAAACACTAGAATCAGGATGGAGATGGAATTAGAAGATTATGAGGGCACTACAAGGAGATGGAAGGACACTCGAAGTGCTTGTAGGAGTTTAAATGGCTCTAGAAAGAATTGGGCAGAAAACTAAAGAGCACTAGAACTGGGAAGACATGAAATTGGGATGGAAATGTATTAAAAGATTAGAGGGCACTACTAGGTGATTGCAAGAAGATCAGAGCACCCTAGACTAGGGAAGTGGAGAGAAGAGTAGAGTTTGAATGCAGATGAGAAGTCATTAGAAGTAATAGGAAAAGAGCTGGGAGCATTAGAGGAGATTGAAAGTGGATGGAAAATGGTTCAGAAACAGAAAACAGGAGCAATGTAGATGGGAAGGTACTACAGGGGGATTAGGATAGTTGTCCAGATAGGCGGGCAGACTATATGAGCTGTAACAAGTTTGGAAGGGGATGTGAAGAACTGTTAAGCCAATGGGGCAGGGTTGAGATAGAGTTGGCTAAGTGCCATGTTTGCAGCTTTCATATGTCACAATTGTAACACTGTTTGTCTCCCGGTAATCTGTTTACAGGATTCCTCAGGGACCTTACCGGGGGCTTCACTGTCTCATTCCTTGTCTTTGGGGGACTGACGCTAGCTGGGAGTGGTATTATGATGTGCAGCCCCTCATTCTTCACCAGAAGCTCATTGCCCTGCAGGATGAAAAAGAGTCATAATTTGTCACATACTGAAGAGGAGCCACCGGCGTCCACCACTCTGATGAGACTATCATCCATGGACCAATCTATGGAAAACTTGAAGACCACCAAACTGTGTACTGTATCCAGTTAGCGATAGTCATCTCAGAAAACCACTAAATGACTTCAGTGTGCAATATCAGGACATGGTTTCTCTTTTCCACTTCTATTGCTTTTGGACGAGGGTGGTTTAGGTGGTTAAAAGTACCAAAGCTTTTTATTAATTTTTTCTATTTTCAGGGGAGTCAAAATGTAAGAAAAGCTTTTGCAACTGCTACCAGTCTGGCATTTCTGGTGCATAGCAAACAGAGCTAAAAACTCCTTTAGTTCTTCAAAATATTATTGTAACAGTCACCTTCAGCCAAGAGAGCTTTGTCATGCTTTTGAGGTGGGAGCAGTACCTACCAAGACTTCCAACCCTTGCTCACGGAGACTGGTTAACAAGTGTATTGTAATTAAATGGAAAAAACATGGCATTCATGACAAGCTGAAGGCTGAAATTAACATTATCAGGAGGACTAGAGAGAACATACCAGAAGTCCTAATGCACCTAATTGGACCAAGGCAAGGAGGATACACAGGAGTTAAATACTACAATAACTAAGGAGGGTCTCAGGGAGCAATTTTTAAAGACCAGCGCGGATGAATTCCCCAAACATAACATGAAAAAACAAACACCAAACCGCAGGTCTAGTGCAACAGGCAAACCTGAAAATAAGGTGAAAGTCCTCTAAACCAGTTGTGCTGTAGACAGAGAGATACACTCAACCTTAATAAGGAAAATCCTATAAAAAGGACGGATACCCATCACTCACCGAAGTGACATGCTTCATTATCTGGGTCTCCTCCTGATAACACACTAGTGTAATCAAGGGCTGCAACCTTCTAAAACTATGAAGGGAGCTCACGGATGTTTTGAACTAGGTGTGTGGAAGTAACTCAGAGATAGCTCTCTGCAGTGTCACAATCATGGGATACAGATTTTCTAGGAGGGATGGGCGCAGTGCATGAGATGTGAAAGTGAAATTAAAAATGGATCGCAAGAGAAAATTGTTTTTTAATAAGTATCCCTTGTTATCCACACTAAAAACAGTGCAAACAGTTTTAAATAATAACTGTGTTGGTATAGTAATTAGGTCTACATGTTTCAGCCACTTGGATAATTAATTCTAGGCTTTCTTCAGAACCGAATATTTAGCTACTGCGATATGTGAAAAAGGAAAACTATGTTGTATTACTACAATTGGAACGAATACAATCATATAACCTGGTTTTCAGGTATGTGAATCCTCTGTCAAAGAACGAATGCTGATGGCACCTGTGAAAATAAAGACTACTTTCAGCAACAAAAGAGAGAAGAGACTACAACCAAATTAACATTTGCTAGGATGTACAACTAATCTACATCACATTCTTATTTACATGCATATTATGCAGATCAATAACTTTCTGGATGTGCTCACCCGTTTCTGACGAGGAGAAGACCTCACCTCACCTGGCATCGGCTCAGGAAAAAGAGGGCACGCTCTAAAGAAAAAGTACAGTCTATGAGACTGGCCATTAGTTCGCTCTTAGCACCCTAGATCTGCTTTATAAGTGTTACCGTGTTTGAAAAGGAGCATAAAAGGGCATAAAAAATTAGTTATAGACTACAATGTCCATTAAAGTGTGTTCGAGTGGAGAGTAATTGTTATCATGGAGTACTGTTCTCTACCTAGATTTGAGTATATAAGCTTGAAACCGGTTAACTCGCCATGTTCATAAAGATACAAGTAGTAATAAACATGTATTGTCACGAGGATATTTCAAGACCGGATAGAAAAACACATACCGCCAGATTAAGAAATGTAAAATAATTATGCTCTAGCGGTCTAGCACTATGTCAGTACGTGATATAGTTAACGCACTAGGTCAAAAACTGACTAATTTAAAATTCCCAAGCAAAGCTCTAACACTGTTTAACAATCTAGTGCTGCACCAGCAGGAGCCTTACCTGTCCGTCGTTGCCACGCGGCCTGCCTGGGCCGAATGTGGAGGTAATGCTTCCAGGAAAAGGTCTCCTTTTAAAGCCGGTGCTGCTACCAGGTGTTATGCATTGATACCTCTTGTGCGCAGAATGATGATGTCATCAGGCATAAAACTACAAATGTAGCTGAATTCGGCATGGGAGTTGTAGTTCTTTAAAAGAAATAAGAACTACCGAATTCCGATATGAACCATGGGAAATGTGGTTTCTCAGACAATTTTTATGTTATAGTTCTGAACTACCAAATTTAGATAAGAATCATGGGAAATGTAGTTTCTAAGACAATATTTATGTTACGGTTCTGAAAGCCTGCCTTGATGCATAACTACGGGTATTGACCCGTCAAATTATCACAAAATGGTTTATAATAGGTAATTATAATCGCATCTGATCGCATGTGTGGAATGTTCAAAGGCACCCATCGCGATAAACAGTTTTGTGAGGTCTACCTGAGTTTTCAGGGCGAGTGACATTTAGTACAACCACTAAGGTTACAACCCCATGCCTAATAGAACTCATATCAGAGTGTCTAGGTGACTAGTGCATACGGTTGTCAATTTTTAGTATTCGCAGACATAATTTAGCAGACATAATTTAGTTACTTCTGATAAACTGACCTAACGGGATTCGGATCACATAGTGATGCGGTGTTTATAGCATCGTCCATGGGATCTCATCATTTAATCCACGTTTGTCAGTCCGCAATTTAAACACCCATTTTTGCTCCTTGGTAAACAAGAATTTAGCCACATCACTGATATGATTGGGTATAAAAGGATGTTCAAGAACTGTCCATACAAATTCATCAGCCTTGTGATCACATTCTATAAAGTGCTTGGTTAACTTGGTTGTCTGTTTCTTACACCTTATAGTGCTCTTGTGTTCTAACATTCTCAGTTTCACCTTCCGTGTAGTCATGCCAACGTATTGATAATCGCATGGGCATGTTATCAAATAGATCAAGTTATCCCTATTGCAGTTAGTGAAACTCCTCTGTACCCAAGGTCTATTTGTTCCAATGTCAATGGTCTTAGAATGGCGGGTTTGAGGGCAAGCCGCACATGATCCGCAAGGAAAATGACCTTCGACGGCTGGTAAATCCCATAGTGTGCCTACTGAACGGGTAGGTGGTGTTTCGGGTCTAGTATGAACCAGTCTATCCCGTAGGTTGGTGCTCCTCTTGAAAGAGAACAGAGGTTGAGGAATTCTTTCCCCTCCGGTGTTTAGGATGCGCCAATGTTTCCGCACGACATGTTGAATCTTGTTAGACAACGTGCTAAACGTGTTTAAAAAAGTCAGTCTATTCATTGTAGGTTTTTCTATAGGTGGATCCAGAAGTGCTTCTCGATTGTTATTTGTGGCACGTTTCAGTGAACGTTGTACCAATCTCTTAGGATATTGTCTAGCCTGAAGTTGTTTAGACAATGTTTTCGAATGGTCCCTGAACTTCTCCATTGTGGAGCAGTTCCTCCGTAAACGAAGGAACTGCCCGTATGGTAGGTTATCGCGAAGTGACTTGGGGTGATGGCTATCGTAGCAAAGAAGTGAGTTTCTAGCCATCGGTTTGCGATAGAGTTCGCTCTCTAGACCTGTAGGTGTAGCAATGATGGTTAGGTCTAGAAATGGTAACCTGTATTTGTCCAATTCTACAGTAAACCTCAAAAAATGATTCCTGGTATTCAGCCAAGTATGGAAACGGAGAATAGAGTCTGGATCCCCTCGCCACACCACAAGCACGTCATCGATATATCGCTTTCATAAGCGAATTGAATCGAAAAAGGGATTATCAGCTGTTAAAATGTGTTGTTCTTCAAAGTTGTGTACATACAGGTTCACCAGACTCGGTGCAAAAACGCTGCCCATACTGGTGCCGGACACCTGGAGGTAGATAGTCTCTTCAAATCTAAAAAAGTTCTCTTTCATGGCGAGTGTTGCTAACGCCATGATAAAAGGCACCGGAGTAATAGAGTCAAGTTGCCTGTTCTCCAATAAAATTGCAATAGTGTCAAGCGTCTCGTCCTGGGGAATGGAAGTGTAGAGAGATTCTACATCAAATGAGACTAGGTAGTCTGTCTCCATGTCAAATTCCACTAGTGGCAATAGTCGTAATATGTCTTTCGTATCTTGGAAATACGTCGGCATCTCTTTGACCATTGGTCTCAAGAAGTGGTCTACAAAGGTAGACAGAGGTTCGAGAATAGAACCTTGGCCGGATATAATAGGCCTCCCAGGCGGTGGTCTCTGCTGCTTGTGCACTTTAGGTAAGGCATAAAAGTATGGCATCACTGGATATTTTGTCTGTAAGAAAGAAGCCTCATAAGGAGTGATCCAGCCCTCATTGCTGGCCTCCTCTACCAGATCAGAAATGGCTTTTTGGATTCTTTCCGTGGGATCTTGTTTTAAGGGGCGGTACGATCTCCTATCTTCCAGTTGTCGTAGACACTCTGTACGGTAAGTGTCAGAGTCTAAGATGACAACCGCTCCGCCCTTATCGGCGGGTTTTATGATTATCTTCGGGTCCATTGTAAGAGAGCGTAATGCCTGTTGTTCCTTTTTCGGAAGGTTATTGTATGGTTTCTTATCTGCGGTGCAGAGATTTGTCACATCATCCTGTACTGCTTTCTCGAATGTTAATACCTGAGGGGGTACTGTGTGCGTAGGTGGATAGAAAGTCGAACGTTTCTTGAGGCCAGTATTACTATCAGGACTCTCTTGTGAAGATTCTTGAATTCACAACACGGCGGTACCATGCGATAGGTTGCCGAAAACGCGGCCAATGTCCGCGATACAACCACCGCAACGGAGATAAAAACACAAACCCGAACACCAAAAAACATGCGATGAGCCCATTCACGAGGAGGAAAGCAGCGATAAGCAGCGCCAGGCCCGCGACACATATACGGCATGCGGGAATAAGCACAACAAAAGCAGGAAAAAGAAAGACAAACCAAACAGAAAACAGCGAAGCACAATGGAGGCAGTCGGAGCTAGTACACAACCCCACAAGCACCATTGGCAACAAAACATCGTACATGGCAGGCCATTGTGGACAAGGTGAATGCAGCCGGAGAGCGGAGGAGGACAATGGCAGAAAACCAGAACAGCTGGAATGATGCGAAACGCACAAATAAGCAGAAACACGCCAACAACCAGAAGGCAGCAATGCACACCGGAGGTGGGAGTCCAGCGCCACACCAGGAGCTGGATGACATGGAGGAAATGGTGTCCACCACATCAGTCTGGAGATGGTGGCAGGAGTCGGGGACCGGAAACTGCTCAAAATCAACAGACACAACAGCAACAGGGAGAGGAACGACCAGGGACTGGGGGGACGGGGGGAGATGGGCACAATGGCACACATGCACAATTAAGCACAGTACAACTGCAGACAAACCATGCCCAAGAGGAACAACACCAACCAAGACCACAAGTCACACAAGTCGGCAATACCACACCACTGAACAAGCACAGAAGTGAAAACCACACTGCCTGAAAGGGAGAAGGGTGATCCAAATCAGAGCTGAAGGGACATCTCACACACAATGCAGCACACATACATAGGAAGCAGAGCACCCCAACATCCAACACAATGTGGTACAAACACCAACATATGCACAACCCAACACAGGACACAAGTGCACCCGCTTGTGGCCTGTAAATGGCCATACGCATCTAGCAAAGCACGAAACAGGGACATGATAATGCACAAGTACCAACCCACAGCCCTGATGGGGTAGCAATGCATGTAAGGCAGGGACCCAGATAGGCCGTGACACACACATAGGCATACAAATAAACACTCAACACAGTTGGAGACAAGTGAACGTGCGGAAACTTTATCAACAATTGCATGTCAGTACGGCCAAGGGAAGTGCCACGACATGCAGACCAATGCAGCAGCATGTCTGAATGAGGAACGTCAGAAAGCGCCCATGTCCACCCTGGGGGAGTCCATCACCAACACAAGTCATTGCCAACCCGCGTATGTTGTCCGCGCATGGATCAGGAGTCCAGGCCAATGCAGCCATGTCCACTGTCGTCTTGGGACATGTGACCAGATCTCCAACATGCAACCAGGCGTCGGGACACGTGCAATGGGTCACATGCAGTCCTGGCTGCAGGTACCTTGTCACTCGTCCATGAACGCGAGTGCAGCAGCGTAGGCCAACATTTCCAATGCGAGATCGTTGTCCACCACATCTGACATGTCGGTGACGTAACCCATCAGCTGTCCCGGACAGATGTGCTGACTCCAACCCCTGGCCCCAATATGCACGAAAGCCCAATCGGGGAGCGGCTCAATGTGGTCACGGACACGACGACTCGTGCAATCTCCCAGGTCCAGTTGCCAGCATGCATGCCAAACATCCAGGCATGCCATAAACGGGCATCACGGTGACACTCCTGGTCGTGGGCCAACAGGGGGCACACACACACGTCGAAATCCGGGTCAGCTCCCGTAACGTTGGAGAGGCAGACATCCATGGACCACTCGAATATGCACGAGCGACAGTGCAACACAGGCTGAACGCAGGTGACGTTGGCAATGCGGAAGCTCAGCCTGTAACTGATCTGCAGCACTGCCAATGTCAGTGCCCCCAGTACATGCAGCAGACGTGCACGGTACAGGTCCACGTGACTGGAGTTGAGCATGTGTCCGGGATGGTCTGCCATTGCGTCAGTGGCACTGCTTGAAGCGGCACTGTGCTGACCTGCGCCAGTCCTGTGGATGAAATGCCACAGCTCGGAGCAATGAGCAGTGTCTGTGTGCAACGGGTGCAGGCCTGGGGTGTGGTGGGAGTACGTGTGAAGGCCATTTCACGCACGCTAACTACGACCAATGACTTCTGCGTGTGGGATGTAATGGACAACGCGCCTCATACCGAAAAATCCTCGCAACCTGTGTTAAAAACCACAGGGATCTACATAGAGATCACGGCACTAGGATAAGTCTTCTACATTTTTTAAAGTGGCACGCCATTGCTCTATAGTCTAATGAAAAAAATCCTTCACTGATAAATATGCGATAACAAAGCAGGGTAAATCTACAAGGACTAGACACCCCAACCTCCGTATCACGTGCTATTACAAATGTTACGATTCAGCAACACAGGGTGCCCACAGTCCCCCTCGTGCAAACTAAATGGGCGCCATATTGGAGTGGTGGCTATTGAAAGAAAGAGTCCCCTGTCCCTGTTGTTCTAAAAACAAAAACAACTAATCTATTTGGTGCTCTACATCTTGGTCTATTTGGTGCTCTATCTCTTTGGTATTAAAGGGCCCCTCTCTTTTATTGAGAACCATATGTGGGGTAGCCATCATTTGGGAATGTGACTTTTATCCGAGTTGCTATGTATACGTATTTTATTTCTTGAATTTATTGTTATGTGCTTTTATGGTTTATTTTAAAACCGAATAAAGACGAGAATAATATAACTAAAACATGTAAAATGTAAAGCTAAAATGGAGAACCAAAGTGGGCCCAAGAAGGCTTCACGACATGTATGGAGGAGGTCTTATATACCAAAGCTCATCTAAAATGTATCTTACTCATCTGAATGGTTCTGTATATTTTGCTTCTCTATTTTAATGTCAACAGACTCATTATCTAGTTTCTTCTAGACAGTATCTTGCACCATCACAGGGAACACACCCAACCTCGTATTCCTCATCCATGCCCTTTTCTGCAGACCTCATCTTAATTCTAACCAATGGCTCACAGCATTTTTAATAAAGGAATTGAGTGTGTAGTTCCTAATGAATGTCAGGGTTCCTCAATTTAGTATCACAGACTGCAGAGGTCATATGGAGTGTCCTCTCTTAGGAGCAAGAGCCCTCACACACACATGGGTAATATGCTTCATCATTGGGCAGTGCTGCTAGTGCTGCATAGCCCAACAGGCCCCCAAGGGGGATCTTTGCCAGAGGTCGTTATTGGAGAGTGGGAGAGTGGGAGTGCTGGACCTAAATTACTCTCTGTCCCTTTTTAGTTACAATAATAGAATTTTTGTCATGATCAGGAACTTTCAGTGATCCTTCTCAACCTCTCCACAGCTTTCGAAACTGTGTCCTGTCACAGACTCATCAAGAGACTGCACCAGATCGGATTCAAGGGAGATGCACTCAGATGGATGATATCATTCCTCACAGAACGCACACAGATAATCCATCTCCTCTTCACCTCGGAACCTGCGGGCACCATTTGCGGCATCCCTCAAGGCTCAGCCCCACAATCTTCAATACCTACATGATGCCTCTAGACGACATTGTCAGAACCCACAATATCAATATCATATTCTACGCCAATGACACCCAGCTCATCCTCTCACTCTCAGCAGACCCCACCACCTCCAAGACCTACTTCCACAACTGTATGAAGAACGTCGCAGCCTGGATAAAGGACAATTGTCTGAAGCTCAAGACGGACATGACGGAAGTGCTGATCTTTGGCAATCATGCCTCACTCTGGAACAGCACCTGGTGGCCCGCTGAACTCAGACCCACCCCACACCAACCTTGCAACCTTGGCATCATCCTGGACAGCAAACTCGCCATGAAATGACAGATCAACAAAGTTTCCTCTGTCTGCTTCTACACTCTTCCCATGCTCCGAAGCATCTTCAAATGACTCCCCACTAGAAACACGAGAAAAACAGTCACACAAACCTTAATCACCAGCCCCCTGGACTACTGCAACGCACTGTATGCAGGAACCACCACGAACTCATGGGAAGGCTCCAGACGATACAGAACTCAATGGCCAGACTGATCCTCAACCTGCTCAAATGGACCCACATCACCCAACACCTGAGGAACCTCCATTGGCTCCCAGTCCAGAAAAGATGCCTATTCAAACTATTGACACACGCCTACAAAGCCCTCCACCACCAAGGACCAGCATACATGAACCACCGACTGAACTTCCACCAACCATACAGAAACCTTTGCTCTGCCTCCCTCACCCTTGCAGACACCACACATCTACTGTAGCCACGGAGGCGGGTGCTCCTTCTTCCACCTTGCCGCCAAGTCCTGGAATGCCTTCCCTCTCCAATTCCGAACATCACCCTCGCTGACAGACTTCAGGAAGTGACTCAAGACCTGGCTTTTTGACTAAGCCCAACAACCCAGCGTATGTATACCCTCCTGGGTGATTAGCTGCGCTACACAAATACTGATTGATTGAGTGATTATGACAGTTTCATGTGTATTTCTATAGACAAGACTGATGAAACAAGAAAAGAAACCTTTCTTTTACAGTGCTACTAGTACCATGATCCTTTGCCCTGATCTGGCTGGGAATCTTTTGTTAATAAGGTAGACACACCCAGTTACCAATGGCTACTATCCGAAATCCCTCGCTGGAAGGGGAGGAGGAGTTCTCTCCCTGGCTTTCAGTTGACAAACGCATGAAATCTTGGAAGGAGAGTTTGTATGCTCACAGCACTCAGAATCCTCATGGGGATTAGTCACTCATAAATCAGCCAAATGAACGGGGCCTCTGTTCCACTTCTGTGATGTCCGATTAGCAGCGCTGTGAAAGTGCATTCATTTTGGAGAAATCAAAGTAACATTTTCGTACATTTGATTTTGATTTCTGTTTAAGTACGAGGAAACTACATCTGTCTTGCTCGGCAGTGAACACTGTTAACTGCATTCTGTTTCAAAAGTTAAAGACTTTTTACAACAATGAACTCTTTCTGCCATTAACCACAAACATTTATAAAACAACTTACCATAGGTTTTAGGGACAGTTATAGTTAGTTGGACATTTCACTCGTACAAAACCATAGAAATTCCCCCGTTATAGTTAGTTCAGCTAACTATAACTCGCGCCCCGCAATGCACTGCTGATGACGTCACCTATTACATCACTCATGACATGGTCAGTGACATCACTGATGACATCACTGATGACATCTCAAATGACATCACTGATGACATCACTGATGACATCATCCAGTGACTGTGTGTTTCTGTAAAGTTTAAATATGTTTAATATATATAGGGAAAGGCGTATTGAAGAATGAGTGGGTGTATAAGTGTCTGAATGGATGATTTAGTACGTGAGTGACTGACTCTACCAGTGAGTGATTAAATGTATCTTACTGAATGCATGGGTTAGTGACTAAACTGTGTGAATGTCTGTATCCGTCTGTCTGTTGGTTTGTAAGCGGCTGCATGGCTTTCTGAATAGCTACATGAGTGTCTACATGGGTTATTGATTGATTGTCTGAGTATCTGTATGGGTGCCTGAGTGTTTGTGTGGGTGGGGTGTGTGTGACTCTGTGCATAGATGTGTGAGTTGGTGATTCACTGGGTGCATGGTTTCAAGAGTGCATCTGTGATGGACTGTATGGGTGGGTGAGTGTGTGTATGGGTGTGTTAGTGATTGAATGTATATCTCAGTGGTACATGTGTGAGTAACTACATATGTGAAAGGCAGTATATATGTGTGTTGGAGTATATAAATGGCTATAAGTGAGAGTGTGTGATTGTGAGAGTGGCTGTATGGATGAGTGTGTACTTGTATCAGTGATTGTATAAGAGCGTAAGAATGTGCTAGTATTTGTATGAGTAAGTGAGCTGGTGTGTGTATAATTGTATAGGTGAGTAAATGGGTGTGTGATTAAGTTTTTGCATGACTGACTAGGTGTTTGAGTACCTCTATGGATGAGTGGCGGTGTGTGAGTGTTTATATAGGTGTATGAGTGCATATGATAGTCCTGTACTGAGTGACTAAGTATGAGTGACTGTATGGGTGAGTGAGTGGATGTGTGTGTAGACCTAAGAATCAGTGAGTGGGTATGTAGTTTTTGGTGTTGGAGTGTCTATGGTTTTGAGAATGGCAGTCTGTAATTTAGAGTGGGTGTATCAAAAGTTATATTAGGGTGTGAGAAGATGCATGAAATTATCACATGGATGATGTCATCAGTGATGTCATTTGAGATGTCATCAGTGATGTCATCAGTGATGTCACTGACCATGTCATGAGTGATGTAATATGTGACGTCATCAGCAGTGCATTGCGGGGCGCGAGTTATAGTTAGCTGAACTAACTATAACGGGGGAATTTCTATGGTTTTGTACGAGTGAAATGTCCAACTAACTATAACTGTCACTAAAACCTATGGTTTTTTCAGTGAATTTCAAAGGTTTTTTAAATGCTAATTTCTAACTATAACGTGTCTGAAACCTATGGTTTTTTCAGTGAATTTCAAAGGTTTTTTAAATGCTAATTTCTAACTATAACGTGCCTGAAACCTATGATTTTTTAAGTGAATTTCAAAGGTTTTTTTAAATGCTAGTTTCTAACTATGCCTACAGAGTTAGGACATGTGAAGAAAGAAGAAAAAACGCACAGAAAGAAGCAAAAGATGTGCAGAAAGAACCAACAGAGGAGCAGAAAGAGGCCTTGTTGCAAAATCATCCTGTGCCCACAACTTTTTCAGACGGGTACTGGTGGTAACTGACTCTGACTAACCAGAGCCAGTGCTATGCTAAAAGACACTTAGAATACAGTGAAAACACCTACATACACTAGGGAACACTATGCGTTGGGGTACCCCTGTGATTAGCATGACCTCCTCTGCAAGTCCCTAGTACATAATAGGGCAGGGGGATTAAAACTACCTCTTAAAACGTGCTACAGGGCGCGTTTGCACAGTGGTGAAGGGAGGGGGGGCCTGAGGTGACATGTGTGCAAACGCACCCCGTGGTGCATTTTAAGTTGCGGGATTAAGTCCCCTTGAATTCTGAGGGTCCCTGGGGCCCAACTAGCCCCCAGGTACCTACAGTTAGTACCACAGAGCTGAGTTGCAGAGAGGCGTTCCGAGGCCACGCACCTTTTTTCACCTCTCTGCAACGCAACTCTGTTGTGCTTACTGAAGGTACCTGGTGGGCTAGTTGGCCCCCAGGGTCCCTCAGGATTCAAAGGGAATTAATTCCCCAACTTAAAACGCACCACAGGGCGTGTTTGCGCACATGACACCTGAGGCCCCGCCCCTCCCTTCACCACTGTGCAAACGCGCCCTGTGGTGCGTTTTAAGTTGGGGATTAGGTCACCTTGAATCCTGAGGGTCCCTGGGGCCCAACTAGCCCACTAGGTACTTCCAGTAAGCACCACAGGCCTGCGTTGCAACGCCTGTAACAAATTGTGCAGTTGTGTTTAGGTAGTGAAGAGGGTCATGCTGGGGGTAGTGTTTTAGGGTTTAGGGTAGTGCAGTGGTGTTTGTGTAGTGTAGGGGGTCATGCTGGGGGTAGATTTAGGGTTTAGGGTAGTGCAGTGGTGTTTGGGTAGTGTAGGGAGTCATGCTGGGGGAGTGTTTTAGGGTTTAGGGTAGTGCAGTGGTGTTTGGGTAGTGTAGGGGGTCGTGCTGGGGTAGTGTTTTAGGGTTTAGGGTAGTGCAGTGGTGTTTGGGTAGTGTAGGGGGTTCGTGCTGGGGGTAGTGTTTTAGGGTTTAGGGTAGTGCAGTGGTGTTTGGGTAGTGTAGGGGTACTGCTGGGGTAGTTTGTAGGGTTTAGGGTAGTGCAGTGGTGTTTGGGTAGTGTAGTGGTTCATGCTGGGGGTAGTTTTTTAGGGTTTAGGTAGTGCAGTGGTGTTTGTGTAGTGTAGGGGGTAGTGTTTTAGGGTTTAGGGTAGTGCAGTGGTGTTTGTGTAGTGTAGGAGGTCGTGGTTTAGGGTTTAGGGTAGTGCAGTGGTCTTTGGGTAGTGTAGGGAGTCGTGCGGGGGTAGTGTTTTAGGGTTTAGGGTAGTGTAGGGGGTCATGCGGGGGGTAGTGTTTTAGGTATTAGGGTAGTGCATTGGTGTTTGGGTAGTGTAGGGGGTCATGCGGGGGTAGTGTTTTAGGGTTTAGGGCAGTGCAGTGGTGTTTGGGTAGTGTAGGGGGTCGTGCTGGGGGAGTGTTTTAGGGTTTAGGGCAGTGCAGTGGTGTTCGGGTAGTGTAGGGGGTCGTGCTGGGGGGAGTGTTTGAGGGTTTAGGGCAGTGCAGACGTGTTCGGGTAGTGTAGGGGGTTGTGCTGGGGGTAGTATTTTAGGGTTTAGGGTAGTGCAGTGGTGTTCGGGTAGTGTAGGGGGTCGTGCTGGGGGTAGTGTTCTAGGGTTTAGGGCAGTGCAGTGGTGTTTGGGCAGTGTAGGGGGTAATGCTGGGGGTGGTGTTTTAGGGTTTAGGGCAGTGCAGTGGTGTTCGGGCAGTGTAGGGGGTCGTGCTGGGGGTGGTGTTTCAGGGTTTAGGGCAGTGCAGTGGTATTCGGGCAGTGTAGGGGGTGGTGTTTCAGGGTTTAGGGCAGTGCAGTGGTGTTTAGGCAGTGTAGGGGGTCGTGCAGGGGGTGGTGTTTCAGGGTTTAGGGCAGTGGTGTTCGGGCAGTGTAGGGGGTCGTGCTGGGGGTGGTGTTTCAGGGTTTGGGGCAGTGCAGTGGTGTTCGAGCAGTAAAGGGGGTCGTGCTGGGGGTGGTGTTTCAGGGTTTAGGGCAGTGCAGTGGTGTTCGGGCAGTGTAGGGGGCGGTGCAGGGGGTGGTGTTTCAGGGTTTAGGGCAGTGCAGTGGTGTTCGGGCAGTGTAGGGGGTCATGCAGGGGGTGGTGTTTCAGGGTTTAGGGCAGTGCAGTGGTATTCGGGCAGTGTAGGGGGTCGTGCTGGGGCTGGTGTTTCAGGGTTTAGGGCAGTACAGTGGTGTTCGGGCAGTGTAGGGGGTCGTGCTGGGGCTGGTGTTTCAGGGTTTAGGGCAGTGCAGTGGTGTTCGGGCAGTGTAGGGGGTTGTGCTGGGGCTGGTGTTTCAGGGTTTAGGGCAGTGCAGTGGTGTTCGGGCAGTGTAGGTGGTCGTGCTGGGGCTGGTGTTTCAGGGTTTAGGGCAGTGCAGTGGTGTTCGGGCAGTGTAGGGGTCCTGCTGGGGCTGGTGTTTCAGGGTTTAGGGCAGTGCAGTGGTGTTCAGGCAGTGTAGGGGGTCTTGCTGGGGCTGGTGTTTCAGAGTCTAGGGCAGTGCAGTGGTGTTCGGGCAGTGTAGGGGGTCTTGCTGGGGCTGGTGTTTCAGGGTTTAGGGCAGTGCAGTGGTGTTCGGGAAGTGTAGGGGGTCGTGCTGGGGGTGGTGTTTCAGGGTTTAGGGCAGTGCAGTGGTGTTCGGGCAGTGTAGGGGGTCGTGCTGGGGCTAGTGTTTCAGGATTTAGGGCAGAGCAATGGTGTTCAGGCAGTGTAGGGGGTTTTGCTGGAGGTGGTGTTTCAGGGTTTAGGGCAGTGCAGTGGTGTTCGTGCAGTGTATGGGGTGGTGTTTCAGGGTTTAGGGCAGTGGTGTTCAGGCAGTGTAGGGGGTCTTGCTGGGGTTGATGTTTCAGGGTTTAGGGCAGTGCAGTGGTGTTTGGGCAGTGTAGGGGGTCGTGCTGGAGGTGGTGTTTCAGGGTTTAGGGCAGTGCAGTTGTGTTCCGGCAGTGTAGGAGGTCATGCAGGGGGTGGTGTTTCAAGGTTTAGGGCAGTGCAGTGGTGTTCGGGCAGTGTAGGGGGTCGTGCTGGGGGTGGTGTTTTAGGGTTTAGGGCAGTGCAGTGGTGTTCGGGCAGTGTAGGGTGTCGTGCTGAGGGGTGGTGTTTCAGGGTTTAGGGCAGTGCAGTGGTGTTCGGGCAGTGTAGGGGGTCGTGCAGGGGGCTGGTGTTTCAGAGTTTAGGGTAGTGCAGTGGTGTTTGGACAGTGTAGGGGGTTGTGCAGGGGGTGGTGTTTCAGGGTTTAGGGCAGTGCAGTGGTGTTCGGGCAGTGTAGGGGTCTTGCTGGGGCTGGTGTTTCAGGGTTTAGGGCAGTGCAGTGGTGTTCGGGCAGTGTAGGGGGTCGTGCTGGGGCTGGTGTTTGTGGGTTTAGGGTAGTGCAGTGGTGTTCGGGCAGTGTAGGGGGTCGTGCTGGGGGTGGTGTTTCAGGGTTTAGGGCAGTGCAGTGGTATTCGGGCAGTGTAGGGGGTGGTGTTTCAGGGTTTAGGGCAGTGCAGTGGTGTTTAGGCAGTGTAGGGGGTCGTGCAGGGGGTGGTGTTTCAGGGTTTAGGGCAGTGGTGTTCGGGCAGTGTAGGGGGTCGTGCTGGGGGTGGTGTTTCAGGGGTTTGGGGCAGTGCAGTGGTGTTCGAGCAGTAAAGGGGGTCGTGCTGGGGGTGGTGTTTCAGGGTTTAGGGCAGTGCAGTGGTGTTCGGGCAGTGTAGGGGGCGGTGCAGGGGGTGGTGTTTCAGGGTTTAGGGCAGTGCAGTGGTGTTCGGGCAGTGTAGGGGGTCATGCAGGGGGTGGTGTTTCAGGGTTTAGGGCAGTGCAGTGGTATTCGGGCAGTGTAGGGGGTCGTGCTGGGGCTGGTGTTTCAGGGTTTAGGGCAGTACAGTGGTGTTCGGGCAGTGTAGGGGGTCGTGCTGGGGCTGGTGTTTCAGGGTTTAGGGCAGTGCAGTGGTGTTCGGGCAGTGTAGGGGGTTGTGCTGGGGCTGGTGTTTCAGGGTTTAGGGCAGTGCAGTGGTGTTCGGGCAGTGTAGGTGGTCGTGCTGGGGCTGGTGTTTCAGGGTTTAGGGCAGTGCAGTGGTGTTCGGGCAGTGTAGGGGTCCTGCTGGGGCTGGTGTTTCAGGGTTTAGGGCAGTGCAGTGGTGTTCAGGCAGTGTAGGGGGTCTTGCTGGGGCTGGTGTTTCAGAGTCTAGGGCAGTGCAGTGGTGTTCGGGCAGTGTAGGGGGTCTTGCTGGGGCTGGTGTTTCAGGGTTTAGGGCAGTGCAGTGGTGTTCGGGAAGTGTAGGGGTCGTGCTGGGGGTGGTGTTTCAGGGTTTAGGGCAGTGCAGTGGTGTTCGGGCAGTGTAGGGGGTCGTGCTGGGGCTAGTGTTTCAGGATTTAGGGCAGAGCAATGGTGTTCAGGCAGTGTAGGGGGTTTTGCTGGAGGTGGTGTTTCAGGGTTTAGGGCAGTGCAGTGGTGTTCGTGCAGTGTATGGGGTGGTGTTTCAGGGTTTAGGGCAGTGGTGTTCAGGCAGTGTAGGGGGTCTTGCTGGGGTTGATGTTTCAGGGTTTAGGGCAGTGCAGTGGTGTTTGGGCAGTGTAGGGGTCGTGCTGGAGGTGGTGTTTCAGGGTTTAGGGCAGTGCAGTTGTGTTCCGGCAGTGTAGGAGGTCATGCAGGGGGTGGTGTTTCAAGGTTTAGGGCAGTGCAGTGGTGTTCGGGCAGTGTAGGGGGTCGTGCTGGGGGTGGTGTTTTAGGGTTTAGGGCAGTGCAGTGGTGTTCGGGCAGTGTAGGGTGTCGTGCTGAGGGGTGGTGTTTCAGGGTTTAGGGCAGTGCAGTGGTGTTCGGGCAGTGTAGGGGGTCGTGCAGGGGGCTGGTGTTTCAGAGTTTAGGGTAGTGCAGTGGTGTTTGGGCAGTGTAGGGGGTTGTGCAGGGGGTGGTGTTTCAGGGTTTAGGGCAGTGCAGTGGTGTTCGGGCAGTGTAGGGGGTCTTGCTGGGGCTGGTGTTTCAGGGTTTAGGGCAGTGCAGTGGTGTTCGGGCAGTGTAGGGGGTCGTGCTGGGGCTGGTGTTTGTGGGTTTAGGGTAGTGCAGTGGTGTTCGGGCAGTGTAGGGCGTCGTGCTGGGGCTGGTGTTTCAGGGTTTAGGGCAGTGCAGTGGTTTTCAGGCAGTGTAGGCGGTCATGCTGGGGCTGGTGTTTCAGGGTTTAGGGCAGTGCAGTGGTGTTCGGGCAGTGTACGGGGTTGTGCTGGGGCTGGTGTTTCAGGGTTTAGGGCAGTGCAGTGGTGTTCGGGCAGTGTAGGGGGTCATGCTGGGGGTGGTGTTTCAGGGTTTAGGGCAGTGCAGTGGTGTTCGGACAGTGTAGGGGGTCGTGCTGGGGCTGGTGTTTCATGGTTTAGGGCAGTGCAGTGGTGTTCGGGCAGTGTAGGGGGTCGTGCTGGGGGTGGTGTTTCAGGGTTTAAGGCAGTGCAGTGGTGTTCGGGCAGTGTAGGGGGTCGTGCTGGGGGTGGTGTTTCAGGGTTTAGGGCAGTGGTGTTCGGGCAGTGTAGGGGGTCTTGCTGGGGGTGATGTTTCAGGGTTTAGGGCAGTGCAGTGGTGTTCGGGCAGTGTAGGAGGTCTTGCTGGGGGTAGTGTTTCAGGGTTTAGGGCAGTGCAGTGGTGTTCGGGCAGTGTAGGGGGCGTGCTGGGGGTGGTGTTTCAGGGTTTAGGGCAGTGCAGTGGTGTTCGGGCAGTGTAGGGGGTCGTGAAGGGGTGGTGTTTCAGGGTTTAGGGCAGTGCAGTGGTGTTCGGGCAGTGTAGGGGTCGTGCTAGGGTTGGTGTTTCAGGGTTTAGGGCAGTGCAGTGGTGTTCGGGCAGTGTAGGGAGTCGTGCTGGGGGTAGTGTTTTAGGGTTTAGGGTAGTGCAGTGGTGCTTGTGTAGTGTAGGGGGTCGTGCTGGGGGTTGTGTTTTAGGGTTTAGGGTAGTGCAGTGGTGTTTGTGTAGTGTAGGGGGTCATGTTTTAGGGTAGTGCAGTGGTGTTTGGGTAGTGTAGGGGGTCGTGCTGGGGGTAGTGTTTTAGGATTTAGGTTAGTGCAGTGGTGTTGGGGTAGTGTTTTAGGGTTTAGGGTAGTGCAGTGGTGTTTGTGTAGTGTAGGGGGTCATGCTGGGGGTAGTGTTTTAGGGTTTAGGATAGTGCAGTGGTGCTTGTGTAGTGTAGGGGGTCGTGCTGGGGGTAGTGTTTTAGGGTTTAGGGTAGTGCAGTGGTGTTTTTGTAGTGTAGGGGGTCATGTTTTAAGATGCAACGCTCCAATACCTGACCAGTCTGCACTACATAAAACTGCAAAAAACTAAAAATAAAAAGTGTTTTGCACACTTTTGTCATTGGGCTATATGTGGGCTACATCTGGGTAATATTTGTGCTACATTTGGGCTCTTTTTTCACTGGTGGCCATCTTGGAAGACTTCTTTGTTATGAAGTTTCCTAATTTCCTCATTTACTGCAGTCTCCTCAGTAGGAAATGCTTTCAGTTTTTACTTTGATTCCATCAAGAAGGCATTCAGATGTGTCACACATTTGCCATAAATTCAGAATGTTAGCACTCTAGTTGTTCATTAGATCACTGTAGTAAAGCTACTGCTCACCAAGGAGTTAACTGGAAGCCTACTGCTGGTATTGAAAGTGATTGTTTCAGTCTGCATGTCAGAATTTTCTAATGAAATAGAAGAGGATTTGAGATCTCACTGAAAACATGCACTAAATTTTCTTTTTGCAGCACTAACCATAATTTCTATGGCAAAATGAACCCCTCATTTTGTTCCTTTTTAAATTAAATGTTTTAAGTGTTACCAGTTTATTCCAATCAAGATGGCTTCAGGTGTGCCATACTTTTGTCATAAATAAGACTGTTAGCGCTCTAGTTGTTCTTTAGAACACTCTGGGAAGCTGCAGTAGAACACAAAGGCATCAACTGACAGGCTGCTCCTGTTGAAATATAACAGGAAGATATTTGAGATCACACTTGAAACATGTCCTAATTTTTCTTTCTACAGCACTAACCATAATTTCTATGACAAGATGAACTCCATCATTTTGTTCCTTTTTAAATTAAATGTTTTAAGTGTTACCAGTTTATTCCAATCAAGATGGCTTCAGGTGTGCCATACTTTTGTCATAAGTAAGGCTGTTAGCACTCTGGATGTTGTTTAGAACACTCTGGGAAGCTGCAGTAGAACACAAAGGAATCAACTGACAGTCTCTGCCCTTGTTGGATGTACATGTTTTACTGAGAATGTCAGACTTCATTCTCACATGACTGAGAAAGATAATGTGAATTTACAGAAAATATGCTCTCAATTTAGCTTCTGGAGCACCTTCCAAAACTGTATGGGACAAACATGTGAAAATAGTTTTCTCTCAAACATGATTCATGATATCCCAGCAGAAGGTTTTTCACAGGGTAAAATCACCTTAGAACACACCACAATTCCTGAAATTAGTATGGTACCATCAACAAATGAATTCTAATGTAACTAAAGTCTGTTATCACCCTTTATAGTTCTACTTTTGGTAACCCTCAAAATCTTCGATTCACTACAATGCATTTCAATGGGGTACTATCATTTATATTGGTCCCAAGATGGCTGCCAGCAATTCCAGGATGAAGTGCTGACAGCCAATCAGATCTCACGATGACATGTGTGGTTAGGCTCCGCCCAGATATATATGTGTTTTTACTTTTGATTTTCTCAGCAACTACTGAACGGATTTACACCATTTAACAAAAGGGTTCTTTCTGAACCAAGAACTACCTCTTTGCCAAATTTGGTGTAATTCCGTTCAGCAGTTCGGGCTGTAGCCTTGCATAAAGTTTCCTATGGGAAATTGATTTTTTGACTCTTATTTTTTAATTTCTCCGCAACTACTGAACGGATTTACACCATTTAACAAAAGGGTTCTTTCTGAACCAAGAACTACCTCTTTGCCAAATTTGGTGTAATTCCGTTCAGCAGTTCGGGCTGTAGCCGTGTCTAAAGTTTCCTATGGGAAAATGAATGGGGAAAACACGTTTTGGGACCCCCTTTTTCTCGGCCCCCGCTTGACGAATCACCCTGAATCTTTCAGGGTAGGAGCGGACCGGAGCGGGCCATAAAGTTTGAAAAATTTTGCGAAGATTCGTCAACCGACGCAAGAGTTATTTCAAATAGAATGTCGCGGATTTCCTATGGAAAATAGGTCCTAACTATAACTATCTACTAGATAATATATATATATATATATATATATATATATATATATATATATATATATATATATATATATATATAACAAATGCAAACTCACACAGCCTTCACAATGTGAGCAAACAAGCCCTCCAGTCGGGAGTAAAGTGAGACAAAGTTCTTTTATTCCAGCAGGTACCGGCAGAAGCATTACGCGTTTCGACCGCATGGTCTTAATCATATGCAAAAATGAGGAACAGTTGCTCGTTAGTTTAAGTACTTGAGAGCCAAAAACAGTGAGGAAGGACTGACATGCTCGTTCACAGTGAATGTATAGTTCATCACAATCGTTTTTTTATACGTGGGTGATCAGTTGCGGTAAGAAACCTCTACTCTTAAACAATATGTCCTAAATGTTATTAATAATGCAATGTTCGAGTTGGTCACTGATCATGTTCTTTACCCCTTCTTGGAACTACTAAGTCCACAATGCATTGCAATGAATTCTTAAGCACTGTCATATCCTTCCATTTTTCCAGCCACATGTAAAGTGTCTTCATCACAAAAATCACTCGCACTATCGTACTGTTATAGCCTCAAAAGGAATAATTTCATGCAGGGCTTTAGTAACATTTCAAATGCGTGTTTTTGTGAAAAATGTTCATCTTCATGTTCTTGGAAGCAAATCCATTATGCGGGTACTTGCGAGTGATGAATCTTCACTCCTCCATCGCGTCAGGGTTAATAACCCAGATGAACTCTGGCTGCTTCTATATATAAATATAATGATATTCAAAACTATCAAACTATGTATCAAAATCTTTAAATAAAACCTAAATTGGTGTTTAACATAGAAGGATATAACTGATAAAAAAAATCAAACTAAAACTAAACTTACCAATAAAATCAAACTATAAACAACTTTAACCAATAAACTCAGACAAGCAATTAAATCCACAATATAAAAGACACACCTATTTAGTCAATAAATATTTCTAAAGCGACAACCACTGCAAGATGATCAAATGTCTATTCAGGCCCTTAAAGAAGTATTATGCACATCTGAACAACTACCTAACCAAGTAAGTAAAACTTGTATTTAAACTAAAACTTACTCGTCACCAAACTTAAAAATTTAAAATAGCAAATCATTAACAAAACACTCTCCAACTTCTATCTCTTTACATGTAATTCCTAAAAGAAAACAGTACAACTTAAAAAAGTGATAAGCTATCAGAAAAACTTCTATTACAAACCAGCAGAAAGATATACCAAAGTAAGTATACAAAAGTTCTAAAACATATAACCTCACCCTACTGGAGAGCCTCAAACTCTACAAACTACCAACAAATAAACGTTTAAAATTAAATTGATCCTTTTTTTTTTTATTCCAACAGAAAAGGAAGCACATGCTCAACATTACAACACCCCAATGGAAAATCTGAAAAACAGTGTGAAACATCTAAAAAGAACATACATGTAAGTATTAAAAAAAAAGTAGTTTCAGAATTGTATATGTATATAGCAAACGTATAAACTTAAAAATGTTTATTTATTTATTTATACATGACATTACTATTACATTAATTTCAGATACAATGACACAGCAAGCCAAATGTATAACATCACTGAACAGAAAGCAATTACTGAGTCACATGGGTTACACCTACAGCCAAGAAAGTGCATCAACAGAAAATGTGAAATGGAAATCTACTAAATATTATTCTAATGCATGCTATGGGTGGGCCATTACAAAAGAAGATGTTGTAATGCATGTAAGAGAATACAACCACCCCACAAATGAGTCAGAAGTAGAATTAAGGGAAGTATTGTAGGAAATCAGAGAGGCAAGCACTATATCCTAGGAACTCACAACCAAAACCCTAAAAGATCAACTGCCTAAGGACCCCAAGCACATCACAGGGCTTCTGCCACCTATACCCAGTTTAAAATGTTTAATTGCACTAACTAAAAAGCCACCAGTGATACTCCTCCTGTCCCTAGAAGATACCAAGACATAGAAATACCTGAACATTTAACAATGAAATGAAATTTGTACTTGTAAAGCGCACCCATACCCCCAAAGGGGTGTCCAGGCGCTGTACGCATACCGCTGTGGAACCCTTCCTGACTTTTCCCTGTGAAATGTCCACTCCTGGGCACCCCCAGGGTGAAGCCAGGCATCCCAGCGCTGTTGGGGCCGTTGTGGAGATTAAGCAAGTTATTGCCCAGAGTTGCACCCATGATTAGAATAGGCACCGAGGCGAGAATTATCAGGTCCAAGGAAATTGAGCCCAAGACCCGCCGAGGCGGGAATTGAACCCTGGTCCCGGGCCAGATCTCTGCATCAGGGTCTGCCGCTCTAACCATTGAGCAACACTTCTCCAACAATGACACATAATAAACAATGAGAAACAAATCATAATATTCTTTACAGCAAATAACCTACTAAAACTAAGCCATTGTCAAATCTGGATGATGGATGGAATCTTCAAAATGTGTCCCAAACCATTTACTCAGATATATGTTATACGACCCTTTTATATATGTTCTACTCACAAATAAATAAAGCAGCACTTACGTCGGGATGAATGGTTTCACCTTCTTTAGGAATATGAGTTGAAGGAGTGCACCATGTATGGTTGCACTAATATGGGCTTGCATGTTGAGATTTCTGTTGAGTGAGATGTATAATTTCTTCTAGTGAGGATATCTTTAGGTAAATCTGATTATCGTCTGCATACTTGAGGAATGCAAGGTTAGCTTGATTTATGATCTCTGTAAGCAGTTCTATGTAAAGGTTGAAAAGTGTTAGGGCGATTGCGGATCCTTGGGGGACATCCAATCAGACCAGAGATGGGTTGGAAAGTAAGCTTCCCAATCTGATAAGTTGTGTTCAGTTTTGTAGATGGGGGTGAACCATTTTAGAATGTTTCCTGACAGATCCATTCTTTGTTCAAACAAATCAAGGAGGTGTCAAACACTGAGGAAAGATTTGTTTTGGTCCAGGATTTTGAGTGTCATTCACAATATGTTTGATGGCTGTCTCTGTGCTGTGTCTTGGTCTAAAATTAGATTAGAACTTGTCAAGTAAGTTGAAGGTAATAATTTGCTGGTACAGTTGGTTGGTTGTGCTCACATTTCTTCAGTAGGCTTGCTAGAAATGGGATGAATGAGACTGGTCAACAGTTATTCAGATCAGCAAGATCAACACCTGTTTTTTTCAGTAGGGGTGCCACTTGACCAATCTTTAGTCAGACTGGGCTAATACCTTGGGTTAGCAGTGAGTTTAGGATCATTACCCATAAGGGGGAAAAACGTTGGGTGAGAATATTTATGAATGTCCACGGTTTGGGATCGTTGAAATGTGAAGTTGGTTTCATCACTGCTATGTTCCATAGAACCTTGCACTCACTATAGGTTTTGAACTCATACACAGTTGCCTCATTTTTTATCCTTTTTCGGTGGGTGTTTGTTTGAGCACTGTTGATAATTGTAAGTTTTAGTTGGGAGAGATGCAAGTATGAGTCTCTTTCCAGAATCATTTTTGAGTCGATAGCGGTTGACTTTTCAATTTTTCTTTGAAAAAGGTTGATAATGCTTTGCAGTCCTCTGTGGAGGAGTTGCTGATGGTTGTGGTGTTCTCGGAACCGGTCTGTTATTTCACAGCTTGAAAGAGTTTATTGTTTTTTTTAATGTTATCGAGTTGCGAACTAAAGTAAGATTCTTTAGCTTTCCAAATATTCTTCTTGCACTTGTTTCTTCTCTACCGTATCTCTCTTAGATGTGTTGTGGAAGGTTCTTGTCTCCATCACCTCTATGCTAATATGAGACTTCTCCTTTCATCATTTAGATCTTGGTTGTACCATAGATGAGACAACTTGTTTTTGTGTCCAATAAGGTGGATTGGAACTACTACATCCTTTATGTTTAACATTGTCTGGTTGTAGTGTTCTGGTAGTTCATTCACGTCACACACTTCATGTGCAGGGATGAGGTTCCTCCGGCACAATGAGGCTGTTTACATTTTTAGTGTCTCTAACTCAGTGTATGAGTTTGCTTAGTTGACATTTCAAATTCTTTGTTTGTGCTCTGAGGTTGAATATGATCTGGTGGTGGTCCGATCGCTCTATTCGGATGGTGGTTCGATGTTCAGCACCCCTTCCTTAGATACTATGAGATCCAGTGTGACCCCTTTGGTGTGTGTTGGTTCTGTGCATGCTTGCACTAAGTTTTGTTCAGTGAGGAAGTTGTTTATGGTAGAGACTTGCATGTTGTCTTCATTGTTCCATTGTTCCGCTGGAGGTTGAAGTCCCATAGAAAGATGGCGTTTGGATGTTAAATGGAGTGAACTGTAATTGTTTTCATTATTTGAAAGGATTTGTAATCCCCTGGTGGGCGGTATGTGAGGTGTAGTTTTGCAAGTGAGCTGTTTGATGTAAAAAGTTTGATTTCCATGCAATCTAAGGATGATGGTTATCTACCCGGAAGGGATGAATATGAAGGGAGTTGCAATAAATCATAAGAATACCCTTCCCATGCCTGTTTGGGCAATCAAGTCTTTTTATGGTGAAGTTTGGGGAAACTAGTATATCCAATGTAGAAAGAGCGATTTTATATGCAGTGTTGGCTCATCATACCAATGAGGCTGCCAAGTGGAGAGGTGTGGAGAGGTGTGGTACAGCGGCCAGGGCAGCTGACTTCGGAGCACAGGGTTCACGGTTCGATCTCTGGCTCCGGCGGCAGCTCAGCTCAGCACCATGTGACTCTGGGCAATAGCTCACTTAATTTCCACTACGGCCCCCAGCGCCTTGAGACCCGTAAGGGTGAGTAGCTGCGCTATATAAAAACAGACTTACATTTTTTTTACATTTACCTTCAGGTTAATTAGAGGGAGGTAAGCCAATGCTAACCTTACGCCTGCATGGTTTTTGGAACTGAATAAAAGGAGGACAAAGGTAGTTAAGAGTATGGGTGGTGGAAGTAGCAATCTTGATGAACGGGTGCAGAGAGAATATTGAGTCAAGGTGAAACTGGGATGGTGTGTAAAGGGTCTATCGAAATTCAGTGGCTCTCATGAAAGGAAATTCCGTAATATTAGAAAATGGATAGAGATGGGACAGGAGGAGAGTGGCAGTGGATCAAAGAGGTGGTAAGTGTAAATCTGCTCAGATGAGGAATGGGGCAGTAGTTTTATGTTGAGTGATAGTGAGTGTAAATGTTCTGTGGCCTAGAAGGACACTGTAAAGAATGGTAGTGGAAATCGGAGTCAAGGACGTAGATTGAGGTCTTAGAGTGTCATGTAGTTCCTATAGTACCCCTGCAGGACCTGCACGTTTGGATAACATAAACCTGTGGGCTTGGTGTTAGACTGACTCTGTGCACCCCCACCGCATATGTTAGCCGG
The DNA here is from genome assembly GCA_963921515.1 of Calotriton arnoldi. Lineage (NCBI taxonomy): Eukaryota > Metazoa > Chordata > Amphibia > Caudata > Salamandridae > Calotriton > Calotriton arnoldi. The sequence goes on from CAWUFW010000243.1 coordinate 3,959,051, forward strand.
ATTTGCATTAGCTAGCTCACAGTGCCACTAGAATCTCCTCTTATCGGGGAGAGATTAGTTTCTGGCAACCTTAGATCATGACAACCCTGATCCCTCAGAATCGTGGAAACAATGTACTACTTTACGCTCAGTCACTCGTGCTTACTTATTCGGTTTGTCTCAGAGAGTTACACAGAATAAACAGTCTGGGCGTTTCAATAAGTATTTATTGAACAGTTGTTATTCTAGTGTAAAATATATGTGCTGCAGCAACCAGCAGACAATAGCAGAGATATATTATCAGCAGTACGATCAAAGTGAAAGGATAGTATAGTTCTACCATATTGCAATAATCATGAATACATACATGAATATAAAATGCGTAATAGAATGTCACCCAAAAGTGCACGTACTCCTACGATGCCTAACTAGATGTACCTAAATGTACCTAGCATGTGTGTAGGTCTAAAAGCCTAAGAGCCAAGAATCCTTCTAGGATTTAGTCGAACCCCCATACCTGAATAGAGAGAGTGTGGGACCCCATCCTGGTCTCGAGTTGGACACCCCGCAAGGGCTGTGTTAGACCGCTGTCAGCTGGAGCGACTGCATGCAGGAGCCTCAGCGTCTCTGGTCAGTGTGTCAGCATGGAAGTCTCGGTTCCCTCTATCTTACTGTGGCAAGATGTGGTGTATTTATACCCTAAAGTGTCACGTCCCTCAGTATGGTTTGTATTGGTCTTTGTTAGACATGAGGAAGACGTCAGGGGTGAACTTTGTACATACATATTATGCGGGAGATGTAGCTGGTGAATGTTCATGCATAATTTATGAGTACATTGTAGGCCTGTGTTCGAGAAAGACCTTGCAGTGTTCTAACCACAGACTAGATAACGTTCAACCCTCAGAGTTCGTTGTGTACTGTAGGGAACTAATGTAGGTGAAAGATCATGCCTATATTAGGGCATAGGAGATCATGACTATAATAGGGCATAGACGATTATGACCATAAAAGGGCATATACGAGTATGACCATAATAGGGCATATACGATTATGACCATATACGGCATATATGAACACATCTATATTAGGGCCTCTAAACGAAACGTAACAAGAAGAAAAGGGTGAAGAGGCCTCCAACCAGAATAGAAGGCTATGGGGCCGATTTATATTTCGGCGTATGGACCGCTGTTCCACCAGAGTGACAGAGTAGATTACTCTGTCATCTGTTGTAGAGACTGCCCGCTGAATTTATAAATGATGCCAAGCTGGTGGTCATTTATAAAGCATTGGCAGGAACCGGCAGTTTTTATCAACACAAATCGCTATTTGGTGCAGGGTTATGTCAGCATGACGCAACTTTGCACCAAACAGTTTTATTATTTTTTATTTTACAAAAGAAAATCCAAAACAGGATTTTATTTTCCAAATAAAAAAAATAATGTTCCCCTTTCCACGGAAGTCACCTCCCAATGGTGGGGGACCGTTATTTACATTTTGCTGTCCCTCACCACCAGGGTTTGCCTCGCGGTGAGGGACAGTAAAAAAAAAAAACTACATGTCCACCCATCTAAATTGGGTGGGCAGACATATAGCTATTTCTCTGACAGCCCTAGCTCCATTGGGCCATCAGAGAAGTGTGGCTGTGGCAGTGACAGAATAAACACTGCCATTGCCAAACCTATGTTCCACCCATAATTAAATTGGGTGGGTGGACCATTATGTAGACGTGTGTATACTCGGTCACCATTACAATGGAGTATACACACTACCAGCATATAAATCAGTGCCTATGTGTGGTGACATGCAGTATTTGACCTCTTGCTTGTCTAGTTGTTCTAGAGAAGAGCTACGCCAATCTAAATGATCACCTCTCCTTGGTTGGCTTAGCTTACCATTATGTCTTTATACTTCTCTTTTTATTTTGCTCTATTTTATATTTGTTTTCCTTAGTATTATGTTGTTGCCATTTTATTTATTGTGTGAGAAGGCAAGGGACTTTGTTGTAGTGCCTGCACTATCATGGAATATGTCACAAGAGAATCCTTGTAAGTAGCATTCTGGGAAGGATCGGATGATTGCTGGCTGTCCTAGGGAGCGATGTTCTTCCTGAAGTTTCTACAATAAAATCTCCTTACCTTTACTGCATGTAAATTAGTACGGCAAACTATTATGGGCCTCATTACGATACCGGATGGACCAAGAGCCGAGCCCGTGGTCTGATTCCTACCGCTGAGCCCGCGAATTAGTCTCCGCCGCATTAGCTGCATACAGGCTTACCCTCCGACCGTGGCGGTCGGAAAGCCATCAGCATGGAGCGCAGCATTGGGAAGTACTGTGACTGGATAGCGGCGGTCGGAATGATTTGGCCATGGATTGTGGAGCTCTCAAATTTCCCGGCATGGTGCATGGCGGTCAGAGAAACACCTGGAATGGAGTGTGGTGATAGCTAAGTTCTGCCCATGGACCACAGCAGTTGCAAAGAGTGTACATTGGACCATTTGAAAAAAATACAGCTCATGGATATTTCCAAAGTGGACACACCTACAATTCAAATTACAAAGCACACCCCATCCCAGACCATGATCCTTTGCCACTACACTCCAAGCACAGCGAGATACCATTTGCTGAGAAGGCACCCATGATATCGCAATTCTCTCAGGCACTCCACACACGTTTATACACTTATCACTTTGTCATTCCTTGGTCTTATCACATTATTTGTTTCCTTCACTGTCACACACCTTATTGGTTTTTTGCACAATGTCACCAGCCAAAAATCCACATTTTTCATACACCAAGTTGACAGTGATGGTGGATGAAATAATTAGAGTAGAGCCACAAATCTGTTGATCCCAAGTCCAACAAACTTCTCTTAATTGAAGAAATGAAATGTAGGACCAGATAGTCATCAAGGTGAATGCTGTTGGTTCCACCGTTCATGCAAAGGAGGAGTGCAGGAAGCAGTGGTATGACCTGAAGATGAGGGTCAAGACACTGGCATCCAGGCCCCACCTTGCACCACTGAAGACTGGCGGTGGTCCTCCCGAACCACCATTGGAACTCATACCATGAGAGGAGAAGGTGCACGCCATCCTGCATTCAGAAGGCTTGATCAGAATACCCTGGGGGTTGGAGACTGGTAAGTAACATCTCAACAGTTGTCACAACATATCTATGTTTTAATGAACACATCACAGCTCTTGCCATAGTAATGTCCATTTGCTGTAAAACATGCATTAGGCCCTGTTGTTTGTACACTAAACAAGATGTGCTAGTGCTGTTTGTCCATACCCACTTGTCAGCCATCTTGCAGCTGAACTTCAGCTCACATGCAGGTAGCCATTTTTCAAGTCTGGGGGATGGTAGCCTGGACTCACCACATCTACCATGAGGCCCTGATGATTGAACACCAAACAAGATGTATTAGTGCTGTTTGTCCATGCCCACATGTCAGCCATCTTGCAGCTGAACTTCAGCTCACATGCAGGTAGCCATTGTTCAAGCCTGGGGGATGTGAGCCTGGACTCACTACATCTACTGATGGAGCAAGGATTCGAGAAAATGAAACTTGCTCAAATGAATCCTCCATTAACCTTCACTAATCGTTAAAATTTGTAAGTGTGACGAAACTAATATACACCAGACACCGACACATGGAGAGAAAAGCTTATGCATGCTTAAAATAATGAGAAATAAAATGCAAATCGACTAAAATCGCTTTAATTTGCGAAAACGCTTTGTGCATGTGCAAACCTGAACTACGCAAGGATAACGTGACTAACTCGCTTTGAGAGGGAAAAACCTTGCGCATGCGCAAGAGAAACTAACTTGCGGTCTTGAGGTACCGCATGCCTGGCATATGCTTGCTTGAATGTAAAAGAAAGCTGCTGTTATTAATGCTTCTGCCCAAAGAAATAATAATAACATGGGATAGAGTAGAAGTGGGCGGTGAACAGTGATAATTACATATTTGAGAAAATAACATCTGTTTATGATTCTTTTATTAATAGAGTACATTCGGGCCTGTTAAAACCATGACTGAAAAAGAAAATGGCGAAAGTCGCACATGCTCAATGAATTCATGATGTGACCCAGTGACCGGAGGAGCTGAATGGCTGCCAAGATTCAAGGACAGAAGTGATGGGAAAAGGAAGACATGTAGCACTCATCTATGAAGCTTGTATTTAATAAAATATTGAATTTGCAACAAAATATGCATGAGAAAATAAAAATTATGAATGAGTCAAAGGGGAAGGGCTAGCAAACAATAAGGTTCACTAATAAAATGGATATTCCAGCCTGGTGTGACAAAGACTCCCCTAACCCCGTCCAATCATATTCCGTATTTTAGTAAAATTTGCAACTCTTGAGGGTGGGATATGAAGAAATAAAGACTATAACTAGAGTGACTTGAGTTGTTGAAGTTGTTGTTGAAGCTAGTGAGCTGCTGCAATTGCTGAGAGATGAGGAGAATTGGCTGAGAGCTGAGCACGATAGCGCATGAAGAGAAACTGCTGCACATGAACGCTGAGAGACGAGAGCAGACTCGGAATATTCAGATCTAAATGTCAGCCTGATTAGATTCGGAGATTGCGGAAGAATATCGAGGAGGGAGAGAGTGTGAGAGAGGGAATCGTCCTGGTGCGTCGGGTTTGTAGAGAAGTCTAGTAAGTTTCAGTCCTGTCCTGATCCTGTCCTTTAGTCTTTGTCTCCTGATCCTAAGTCAGGGGACCCCCACCAGTCCTTTGGCCAGAGGGGTGGTTTTCCAATCATCTTTATAAGGTAAATGTCATTCTGTCCTAAGTTTGCATATTTCTTTGCAAATGTGTTATTATGTGCCTTCTGTCTCTACATCTGTCCACTCTTATGCATTTGAATTTTGTTGAATGAGGGTGTGCAATTGAGTGTATTTTGCTAAATGATTTTCCCTCTCATTTAAGAAAAATGGAATTTGCACTGTAAGTCTGTAATTGATAAGCGTTCACATTTTATGACTGAAATTTTAGATAAAACTTATAATATTACTCAGAGTCTGAGGTTATTTCACTAAGAATTTTAGTTAAGAAGGTTGTTAATATCACCATCAGCTAACTCAACTAATGGTCCATCGATCAGAGGAATAGTGTTGATTCGTGAAGATTAGTTAGGCATTGAAATGATATTGTAATCAATTTGAGGTTACAAGAAATAACTAATCAGAATTTAAGTGAATTATAAAACTTGACCCCCCAGCAGATTGGCCAGGGAGTATGGATGAGCACTTCGGGATAAATGAACATGGGACCATTGAAACATTTCAGTTTTTGTGTGTGAAAGATATTCAACCCAGGACTTCGTGCTGGATCAGTTTTTCTGGTAGCAGAGTTATGGTTATTATTGATTAGTTTGGTGATTATTGATTATTGATTATATGTTCTTAACATGAAAAGTTAGTGTCCTGTTCTATGTTGTCTGGAAGTACAGGTACAGAGATACCTGGGAATCCTGGGAATGGAATTTTGAAGAGTGTGGTAAGGAAATCACACTGCAGAAGGTTACTTGTCTGTTCGTCATAATACCTAAAAGCTACAGAGGGCTTTAGGTGTTATGTTATGGACTATATCGTATAAGAGCCGAGTGTGAATGATAGCAAAGGGCCCACCTGTGAAACTTTGGCCTTACCCGAAGGAGGAGTATCCCTAGAGGAGTAATAGGTCCTCCCCGAGCTTAGGTGAAGGGTAAACAGTGGTTTTTACTCGCAGTGTAAGGAAGTATTTTTTCTTTGAAGCAAGTGAATAAACTATCTTTGGATTAGTGGAGCAGACAGAGTAGCGATGTTTTTACTTTGTTACTACCAAAGAAAAATATAAAGAAAAAACTGAAAATACATTGTCGTATTACCTAGTGAAGAGAGGGTCAGTAGCAGGAGTCATACTGACGTCACAGAGAGCCGTGCTGGTATTGGTTGAAACAGCGGGCGTGTGACAAGTGCTGATTGTAAAGGGAGGGTCAGTAGTAGGAGTAATACTGATGTCACAAAGAGCTGCGCTGGCATTGGTCAGACAAGAGGGTGTGTTGAAAGCTCTGATTGGCTGGTAGACAAGAACCGCGCTGGTATTGGTTGTGGAAGAGAATACGTAGTGAGCCTTGATTGGATTGTTGGTGTGAGTCGCGCTGATATAGGACGAGTGTTGGCAAATAGAATATGTGAGAAATACGGAAGAGTTTCTAGGTTTTGACTGCTGAAACAATTTGTCACAGGGATCGGAAGAATGAAGTTGATTAATAAAATCAAGTTTCTTTAAAAAGGATAGGCGTGTAGTAACCAGAGAAGGAATTCTTATGCTACCTCCTGATACGCCTGCTTCTTTTATGATGATGGAACGAGGATACCATACTTGTGTCTGGTTGGAAAATTGGGTAGAGTATACGAAAGGTGATAGTGTTTTAGCTTTCCCTGAACATGGTACGTTTAATGTGAAGATTCTTCAGAATTTGAGAAATAGGATGAATTCATTAGAACCTAGTCCTAGGTTAACGCAGTATGAAGCTTTAGAGGAGTGGGAAGTTGAGGCATTTGAGCGAGAGAAATACAGAGGAGGTAGAAGAATAAATAGAGGATTTCTTCCCAGATATCCGTTTGATACTCAAGGAGATCAGATGAAAAGATGGAGAAGAGCTGTAGTAACGGAAGGCTTGTATCCAGTGTTGATGGCTGAGGATCAAGTAGGGAGTAAGTGTAAAGAAAAATTGAAATACATAGGTATGACAGGAACAGGATGTGATGAATCTGATGATGAGTTACTAGAGGACATTTTAGTCAAATGACCTCCACCTTATCAAGAAAATGCTAGAGAGACAACTCCAAGTGCACCAATGATGGGAACTCCATTAGTTCTACAGGTTTTATATGATCCAACCGTCACCCGAGCGTTACAGGAAAAAGAAAGGGATGCATTGAATAAGACAAAAGAAGAGATAATTCAGAAAATAAATCAGTTAGGTTTAAATGCTGAAGCCTTGACAGTACCAGTAACAATTGGTCCTGTTATTCCATTATATGGGGATAAACGAGACACCCCGAGATTACAAACAGTGACAGTGCCACAGCATAATGTTAGAAAAAGGTAGTTATGTTAGAAGATCAAACCAGTGAAAGTGATTCGAATGTCTCATTACTAGATCTCCCCAATATTGAAACAGTGATTGAAACCCCGAAGAAAGGTTCACCAGTAAATAAAAGGAGAAAGGAACTGATTGTCACTCCAGTAGCAGGAAACTCTAAAGGATTTTCGCCAGAAGATCTAGAGGAGTGGGCAAAAGGATTAGACAAGAAAAAACCCCAAACACCAAATATAGATGTAGCCAAGTTGAAAGTGGATTTAGAAGAAATGATTATTGGTACTATAAGCCCGATCAGATTAGGTACATACGAAGATGATGAATTGTTGTTTTTGTGTAAAAGTATAACCTGGAGAGCAAAGAAACTTCATGAGAAAATAGTAGAAGTGGCTTCAGAATTTAGAAAAGATGTAGAAAAATCTAAATTATTACAAAAACCGTATAGGTCAGAATTTACTGAAAAGGATTTAGAAAGTTTGAATGAATCAGGAAGAAGATTACAAATAAAAGAGTTGATGTATAATTTGAAGAAATGGGGAGATGCAGACCGATGGAGAGGTAGATGGACAAGAAAAAGGGATGAGGCAGCTACAAAAGAAACATCTGCATTCCCATTAAGAGAGACAGAACAGGTTGAAAGAGTATGTCCAATGAGAGTAGTTCCTGGTGTTGGATATGTTCATATTCCTTGGTCTAGACAGGATATCTTGTCTTTTACGAATGATTTTCCCAGATTAAGAGAGAAACCAGTTGAATGGTACAAGCAGGTAGAGAGGTTTGTGAAAGTTTCAAAGGTACTATTAAAAGATTTGGATGGCCTGTTTGATATAGTGGTGCCAACTGATTTGTGGACAGAATGTAAAATTACTGTTGATTGGCCAACTGAAGAGTATCCCAGAGATGCAAAGACAAGTGCGCTTTCAGAAGATGTGATGAAAAAGTATCAACAAGTGATTACTTTCTTGAAAGGGAAAATTCCTCCAAAAGAAACAGATTGGTTTAAAATAGACAGAACAACTCAAGAACCAAAAGAGTCAGTGCACGCGTATTACGAAAGGCTATTGCAAGTATTTAAACAGTATAGTGGATTTGAAAATATTGGTGATAAGGATATGGGACATTTCGTGTATAGGTTTGTGTATGGATTGAGATCAGAAATTAGTCAGATGATTCAGCAGCATATGCTTTGCTGGCAAAGTAAGCCCATTGATGATATCTTGAAGTATGCGAAGTATTGTAGCGATGATATTGATGCAAAACACAAGAAACTGAAAGAAAAGATGATGTGGGCACAAGTGAAGTTAGCAGAACACCAAGAGGCAAATACTGGTTCTCAAAATGATAACCAGTTGAACGATCAGAATCAGAATAGTCAAGGATCGAATATTAATAAAGGAAAAGGGCAAATGAGTAGAGAAGAAGGAAAAAGGAGTATCCTTGTCATGCGTGCGGAAAGCATGGACATTGGGAGAATGAGTGTAGAAATGTTCAACAGAATAATGGGGTAAATCAAAATTTAAATCCACAGATGCAGAATGAGGTGGTTGTGAACCAGCAGAAACAGCAACATGTAGTTACTCCACAGTTACAGGTGCCACAAGCCCCTATGCCCAACTATGTGAACGCTCAAGTGCAGAGATACAGTGTGAACACCGGATTTCGTGGAGAGAGTGGTAAGAATACACAAACGGTTCAACAATATTGGATGCAAAGTAATGAGAGTGATTCAGATACTTCTCAATGACGGTGCCTGAGGGGGGAGGAAGAATGTGTGCTTGGCGTATCCTTGGCAATAGATCAGTCAGGGCCATTTGTTGATGGAAAAGTGGAAGGTAATGACATCACTTTCCTAGTGGATACTGGTGCTACCCGTTCTATTGTGAGAGCAGCAGAAATTCCAAACCTACCCCTCTCGGGAGAAACTATCCAAGTTGTAGGAGTCTCAAATAAGCAAATAAAAACCCCAGTCACTAAACCAATAGAAGTGAATATCGGGAATTTCAAAGACATGCATCGGTTTGTGGTGTGTGATTCAAGTCCAGTAAACTTGTTAGGGAGGGACTTGTTGTGTAAAATGATCTGTACCATCTATTGTACACCTGATGGTATTGCTTTCCAAACACCTGATGAAGATAACGCTTTCAAAATTATGCTAGCGAAACAAGGAACAGAAGTGGATGAGATGTTTTCACTTCTTACTGAAAGCAGTCTACCTGATGAGCTGAGAGACACAGTGAGATCAGATGTGTGGGATTTCACAGGAAAAGAAATTGGTCTGATGGCAAATGTAGACCCAATTAAAATAATGGTGAAAGAAGGTGCAATTCATCCAAACACACCACAATACAAAATGAGCCCTGAATTAAAAGCAGGAGTTGCCCCAGTAATTGATCAAATGATTGAACAAGGTATTTTGAAAGAAATAATGGGCAGTCCTTGTAATTCGCCAATCATGGGGCTTAAAAAGCCTAGTGGCAAGTATAGAATAGTGCAAAATTTAAGGAAAATCAATAAGATAGTAGTACCCTGTTGTCCAGTAGTAGCAAATCCAGCAGTGATCCTTTATCAGATACCTTGGAATGCACATTGGTATACAGTGATTGATCTGTGCCAAGCATTCTTTTCGATTCCATTGCACATGGATAGCCAATATCTTTTTGCATTCCGGTTCGGAGACCGTGTTTTGGCATGGTGCCAAGTTCCTCAAGGGTACACAGAAAGCCCCTCGATTTTCAATCAGATCCTGAAAAAGTGTTTGGAAACATTGGTTATGCCAGGAAATTCAGTTTTGGTCCAGTATATTGATGACCTATTGGTGGCATCAAAGACACGAGAGGCTTGTGTCACAGACACAATTGCCCTGCTGAACCATTTGGCAGAAAGTGGACACAAAGTGTCACCAGAAAAATTACAGTTTTGCCAACAAGAAGTTCAATATTTGGGACACAAGATAGAAAAGGGAGTTAGAAAAGTGACACCAGAGAGAATAAAAGTGATTCGACAAATGAGTCTGCCTAAAACTAAGAAAGAAGTACAAATGTTTTTGGGAGTGATTGGATATTGTAGTCAATGGATCAGTGGATTTTCATTGCTTTCAAAGCCTTTGCTAAAATTTACACGAAGGGATGTGACAGATCCTATTGAATGGCATGATGAAAGTGAGGATGCTTTCATAAAACTGAGGGATTGTTTGTGTCGAGCACCAGCATTAGGAATGCCTGACTATACGAAAGAATTTGCTTTGTTCTGTTGCGAGAGAGAAGGATGTGCACTTTCAGTATTAACACAGAGACATGAATTGACACGACGTCCAGTGGCATATTTTTCTGCCACTCTAGATTCAGTGGCTGCAGCATTGCCTGGCTGCTTAAAAGCAGTAGCTGCTACTTGTGTGAGTCTGGAGCAGAGTGAAACTATTGTAATGGGACATCCCTTAAAAGGTATATGTACCACATTCTGTCGAAATCCTTTTAACAAGGACTCGTACTCAGCACTTGACCCCTAGTCGGCTTACTAAGTATGAAAGAGTAATCATGGGTGCTGAAAACGTAAGTGTGATAAGATGCACCACAGTGAATCCAGCAACCTTGTTGCCGGACCCATACTGTGACTAAATAAAAGAGGAGGTTGATCATGATTGTTTGGACCTGACAGAGATGTGTACAAAGCCCAGACCGGACATCTTTTGATGTTCCATTGGGAGAATCAGATTATGTATTGTTTGTTGATGGGTCATGCTTGCGAAAACAAAATGGAGAACTGAGTTCTGCCTATGCTGTATGTACTGTTTCTGCTATTATAGAAGCATCCTGTCTAAGAGGAGTCAAGACTGCACAAATAGCTGAATTGGTAGCTTTAACAAAAGCATGTAAAATTGGGAAGAAATTGAGAGTAACCATATTCACGGATAGTCAATATGGTTTTGGGGTTGTGCATGACTTTGGTCAATTATGGATGCAAAGGGGATTTCTGACTTCTTCAGGTTCTCCTATCAGAAACAGTAAAATTGTCAAAGAACTATTGGAAGCACTACAATTGCCAAAAGAAATTGCAGTGGTCAAGTGTGCCGCACTAGGTCAGGAAATGATTATGTGACACAAGGCAACAAATATGCTGACCAAGTTGCACAATTTTGTGCTCGAAATACAATGTCTTTGAGCAGAGGGTTGGAAAAAGAAGCTACCAATTGCCAACTAATGTTTTTCTCTGCTTTTGAAACATGGGATGAAGTTAGACAGTTACAGGTTGAGGCAGAACCAAAAGAAAAGGAACTTTGAATTAAATCAGGATGCACAAGAAGAGCAGATGATGGGGTATGGGTGTGTCCAGATGGTAGACCAAAAAAGCCAGATATTCAGTTATCACAAATGGCAAGAGTATATCATAGAGCTTCACACATTGGGAGGGATGCCATAATTAGGCACTTTAGGCAGACATGGTACAATTCTAAGTTTAGACTCATTCCAGAGAGTCTCTGCCAACGATGTTTGAAATGCCAACAACAAAACCCAGGTAGAAAAACAGTTGTCAGTTGGGGAAAAATTGGAATGGCAGAGGGACCATTTACCAGACTGCAACTTGATTTTATAGAACTGCCGTCGTGCAATGGTTTAAAGTACGTCCTTGTCATTGTCCTTGTCTGTTTTCTCGATGGGTGGAAGCCTATCCAACGAGAAGGAATGACAGCCTCACAGTTGCCAAACTACTGTTGAGGGAGCTCATTTGGGTTTCCAGTCACTTTGGAATGTAATAGAGGACCTCATTTTAATAATGTGATAATTCGATTAATTTGTACAGCTCTCAAAGTTGAGCAGAAACTACATTGTGCCTATCGACCAGAGGCTTCTGGAGTGGTTGAGCAGCTCAACGGCACAATAAAATCCAGGTTAGGAAAGGTGTGGGCATCCTCTTCACTGAAATGGCCTGATGCTTTGCCCCTTGTATTGATGAGTCTTAGAAGCATCCCTGACAGAAGAACGGGATTGATTCCTCATGAAATTCTCACGGGAAGAGCAATGAGACAAGCATATGTACCTGGAAACAAACTGATGAATATAACTGATGATCTAATATTGGACTATTGTAAAGGACTAGCTGATCTGTTACGTTCTGTGTCTCACCAGGTTGGAGATGATGCAACCACAGCACAGCCGAATCAAGCTCATGATTTGTGTCCAGGAGACTGGGTTGTGATAAAGAAGCACACAAGAAAATCGTGTTTAGAACCCAGGTGGAAAGGGCCACATCAAATTATATTGGTCACCTCACCACTACAGCAGTGATGTTTTTTGGCTTGCCAAACTGGATTCATGCCAGTCATACACAAAGAGTCCCAAATCCACTTGAACGACAAGAGCAGCAACTGGTGGAGCAAAGAGAAGAACCAGAAGCTGAAAGTTGTGAAGTCAAAGAAATCAGAGAAACAGACTCTGAAGAATACATCGATGATGAACAACCAAGTACAAGTCAAGTAGAGTGGGCACCAGATACTGGTTCTCAAGAGACTGCTGTAGAGGCCAAAGAAGAGCAAGAGATTGAAAGACCAGAACAAATTGAATCAGAAAATCCAGATCAAGCTCAATCAGAAGAAGAAAATAAGAGACTGACAGATTCAGAGCAAATTCAGTCAACAGAAGAATCTGCTGCAGGAAAATCAGATCAAGCTCAATTACAGTTAAAAAAAGAAGAACTGAAAGATCAAGAAGAAATTCAATCAACAGAAAGACATAAAGTAGAAAGTCCAGAACAAGCTCAGCTAAAAGAAAAGGAAAATAAAAGAACACTAGAAATAGGCGAAGAAGGTGAAAAGGCAGTACAAACAAAGAGGGTCAGAAAAGGTGATCACTGGTCAAGTGGAGTAAAAGGACTAAGATATATTCTAAGAAGAAGAACAGAGAAAGAACAAGAACAAGTAAATGAAGTATCGAGTCAAACTGAGTGAGAACAACCAAGAAGAAAATCTTTACGAAGATCAAAAAGACAAAAAGTTCCGAACAAACAATATAAAGCTCCTGAATGGACGTACATCATCCTTGAGGATTTTGAGAATCTTGATCTAAACGAAGAACAAGAAAGTGTCACTAATGAAAGAAGTGATGAAAGCAAATTAAGACCACCTTAAAAGAAAAGACTTTGACATAAAAGGTGTAAATTGGCAAACAAAGTGAAGAAGAGAAGAAAAGAAACAGAAGAAGAAAAGAAAATAAAGATGAAAGGGGATCAAAAATGAAAAGCTGTTGAAGTGTGGGATCACACAAAGATTTTTATATATATATTTTTTTATTTTTAGAATTAAATTTAGAATTTAGAAGAAATAATTTAGATATTGATCAAATTTTAATACTAAAAATGGCAGAAACAAAAGTGGCTGAACATCCGAAATCTAGTTTAAAATGAAGATGTGTTAAATGTTGTTTGTGCAGTATTTTTATACTAATGCTAATGTGGTTATTGCTAACAGTTGTGATACCTGTTTTAATGGTGACTAATAACAGAAATAACACTAATACAAGTGATCGAGTAAGTGCAGTTACTAAAAGGACGACTACTACAAGTTTAGAGCAAATGGATGAGAGCATGTATCATCAAGACAAATCAAATAGTGATTCGTCATTAAATGTATTTACTAAACTTCTTTATGAATACGTAGATACCATGGATGTGAGTGATTGTTATGTTTGCATGAAGTTACCTTCGTCTGTTTCAGAGGGGGTGACATATCACCATCTTCCTTTAACATATGGTGTGTCATGTAGTGTTATGTCCAGTTTGTTCTATATAACAGGCAAATTGCAGTGTAATTATTCATATATGGATTTAGTATTTTCAGAGATTCCTATTCGAAATAACCTGAACCCAGTGCTTAGTGCTAAAGATGCAGAATTTATGGGCAAGTTCTTCTTAACCACAAACTCAATAGACGTAACATATGCTCATAAGAATAATTTAACTTGTATATTGCGTGATGAGGAAAAAGATTTTCTAAATTTAGTAGAAGAAAGAAGACAGGATTTTCAAAAGAAGGCTGTTGAACAGAAGGCACATGTATCTCCATGGGCAAATAAGGAGGGGGACTATAAGAAAGGCGAGATTCATACTGCAATGGCTCTAGACTTATCAAAGTTGGGAAAATTCTGTCTGCATAGACTAAAAACTGACTATAACAACGTTTTCATTGGTTCTAGTGAATGTGAACACACCTTCCTAATTATGGGGGGATGGGGACTAAAAGGTGGAACTGATCCTGATTTACCGGGAATATATTACGTGTGTGGTAAAAATGCCTATTATAGGTTGCCAACACGATGGTATGGTAGTTGTTATTTTGGAATAGTATTTACAAAAGTGTACCACTTTACTAAGAACAATGAAATGGATGTAATAAGTCAAGGACTAAAACGTAGTAAAAGAACAAGTTTTTCAGAAATAGTAGGTGATATATTTGGTGCACTGATACCAACAGTTGGAGTCATGTTGAATTCACATAAAATACGAAGATTGTCAACAATAGTTGATCGTCTATCAACAGATACTGCTGGAGGACTTTTAATGATTAATACCGAAATGGTTGCAATTAGATCTATGGTTTTGCAAAATCGACTTGCCCTTGATATATTATTGGCAAATGAGGGTGGAGTCTGTGGCATGTTGAAAGTCTAACATTGCTGTACATATATCCCAGACAAAAGTAAAGGTATTGAAGGATATATTAAGAATATTTCAAAGATTCATGACGATTTGACCCAACTGGAGGTTGACGGTGTCTGGGAAAGACTTAGTAAAAGTATTTCCGCTATAGGTAGTTGGTTTTCCACTTTAGGTAGTAGTCTATTAGGGAAGATCCTAATACCAGTAATCTCAATAACAATAATAGATCTGATAATGATGAAGACATATAGATGTTGCAAGAATAAAACAAGAGCAAGAATGATAGCCGAAATAAAGGATAAAAGAATTGGAAGAAAGAGAAACAAGGAAGAAATAGAATTACAGGAAATGAAAGGAAGTTTATATGATAAAATGAAAGAAGTAGGCATGAAAAGAAAAATTGAAGAATTTGTAGAAAGAGAGGAAGATACTAAAATTTAGATGAATAAAGTTGGCACTTGGTAATGATGGGTATTTTATGATGGCTTAAAAATGCCATCAGAGGGAGGATTGATGGAGCAAGGATTCGAGAAAATGAAACTTGCTCGAATGAATCCTCCATTAACCTCACTAATCGTTAAAATTTGTAAGTGTGACAAAACTAATATACACCAGACACCGACACATGGGGAGAAAAGCTTACACATGCTTAAAATAATGAGAAATAAAATGCAACGCGACTAAAACCGCTTTAATTTGCGAAAACGCTTTGCGCATGTGAAAACCTGAACTACGCAAGGATAACGTGACTAACTTGCTTGGAGAGGGAAAAACCTCGCGCATGCGCAAGAGAAACTAACTTGTGGTCTTGAGGTACCGCATGCCTGGCATATGCTTGCTTGAATTTAAAAGAAACCTGCTGTTATTAATGCTTCTGCCCAAAGAAATAATAATAACATGGGATAGAGTAGAAGTGGGTGGTGAACAGTGAGAATTACATATTTGAGGAAATAACATCTGTTTATGATTCTTTTATTAATAGTGTGCATACGGGCCTGCTAAACCATGACTGAAAAAGAAAATGGCGAAAGTCGCACATGCTCAATGAAATCATGATGTGACCCGGTGACAGGAGGAGCTGAATGGCTGCCAAGATTCAAGGACAGAAGTGATGGGAAAAGGAAGACATGTAGCACTCATCTATGAAGTTTGTATTTAATAAAATATTACATTTGCAACAAAATATGCATGAGAAAATAAAAATTATGAATGAGTCAAAAGGGAAGGGCTAGCAAACAATAAGGTTCACTAATAAAATGGATATGTCAGCCTGGTGTGACAAAGACTCCCTAACCCCGTCCAATCATATTCCGTATTTTAGTAAAATTTGCAACTCTTGAGGGTGGGAAATGAAGAAATAAAGACTATAACTAGAGTGACTTGAGTTGTTGAAGTTGTTGTTGAAGCTAGTGAGCTGCTGCAGTTGCTGAGAGATGAGGAGAATTGGCTGAGAGCTGAGCACGATAGGGCATGAAGAGAAACTGCTGCACATGAATGCTGAGAGACGAGAGCAGACTCAGAAGATTCAGATCCAAATGTCAGCCTGATTAGATCTGAAGATTGTGGAAGAATATCGAGGAGGGAGAGAGTGTGAGAGAGGGAATCGCCCTAGTGCGTCGGGTTTGTATAGAAGTCTAGTAAGTATCAGTCCTGTCCTGATCCTGTCCTTTAGTCTTTGTCTCCTGATCCTAAGTCAGGGAACCCCCACCAGTCCTTTGGCCAGAGGGGTGGTTTTCCAGTCATCTTTATTAGGTAAATGTCATTCTGTCCTAAATTTGCATATTTCTTTGCAAATGTGTTATTATGTGCATTCTGTCTCTACATCTGTCCACTCCTATGCATTTGAATTTTGTTGAATGAGGTTGTGCAATTGAGTGTATTTTGCTAAATGATTTTCCCTCTCATTTAAGAAAAATGGAATTTGCACTGTAAGTCTGTAATTGATGAGTGTTCAAATTTTATGACTGAAATGTTAGATAAAACTTATAATATTACTCAGAGTCTGTGGTTATTTCACTAAGAATTTTAGTTAAGAAGTTGTTAATATCACCATCAACTAACTCAACAAATGGTCCATTGACCAGAGGAAGAGTGTTGATTCGTGAAGATTAGTTAGGCATTGAAATGATATTGTAATCAATTTGAGGTTACTGGAAATAACTAATCAGAATTTAAGTGAATTATAAAACGTGACCCCTCAGAGGATTGGCCAGGGAGTGTGGATGAGCACTTCGGGATAAATGAACATGGGCCCATTGAAACATTTCAGTTTTTGTGTGTGAAAGATATTCAACTCTGGCCTTCGCGCTGGATCACTACCATGAGGCCCTGTTGATTGAACAACAAACAAGATGCCCCAGTGTCCTTCCTCCATACCCACGTGTCACCCATCTTGCATCTGAACTTCAGCTCACATGCAGGTAGCCATTGCTCAAGTCTGGGGGATGGGAGACTGCAGTGACTACAGCTATCATGAGGCCCTGTTGTTTGAACACCAAACAAGATGTACTAGTGCTGTTTGCCCATACTCACTTGACAGCTATGTCTCAATTGTTCCCCACGACATTTGGGCTGAACACTCAACACACAATGCACAGCTCTGACACATGTATGCCTACTGAGCATGAGCTTCCCCAGGTCTCCATACATGAACAGAATGAGGCCATGAGTGACAGCATATCAAGTGTGAACATCATATATTATAAATGCATCATGGTGACATAGCTGATGTGATTAGCCTGGTGACCCAATGATAATGCACACCACACATGAGTACCAATGCTAAACAATCAACCATATTATGTGTATGCCTGTATTGTACACAACTAGTAATTGCATTTAACATACACACATGTTGCTCCTACACGCTGTTCTGTGAAAGTCATTTGGAGAAGGCATATCCATCCCTCATTCCTACAAGAAGCACATCTGCACAGAAAAATATCGGCCAGTACAACCTCATGTAAAGGATGTCTCTCAATATCTAGAAACGACTAAAACATAAAGGGGGGAGCACTCAATGTTAGCCTACACTCCCAATGTTCTTCACAGTTTCAAACTCACTGTGTCAATGATGATGTGGATGTACAAAACACACATACAACAATGACAATGTACTCTTTCTCTGAACAGGTGGATCTGGCACAACATCTGCCCAGAGTCAAGACACCGCCCAAACCCCATCTCCAACCCATGATCAAGCCTTCAGTGATGCTGGTTCTCCTGGAGAAGTAGACATGGAGGATTGACCTGGTCCATCTGGTGGGCCTGGGCATACAGCAACAGTGAGTCTCAACACGCCCACAACCACATCTCCCACTCCGGCTGCAACATCTGTGCTGACCTCTGCCCCAACAACTGGTGCTCCTAGCACAGCAGAAACATCTCTTGCCTTCCACTCCCACCTCAAGATTTGAAGATTAACAACACTTTCACTGAGGATGTAGGAGGCAGTGCGAGTGTAGAGGCTGTGTCATGGACACAGGCCTGTGGGGGCAGGGGTGGCGGGAGGGAAACAGTGGGCCTGCTAAGTAAGGCCACTGCTGCTAAGGAAGCGCAGGCCAACCCTGAGAGACTCCTGGGTGTCTATGAGGACAACCAAGGAGCGATGGGCCTGATGGTAGAGGACCTCTAGGAGATGAAGCAGCTACAGAGGTCAATAGATCAGCTGTTTGAAACACACAATTAAAACACAGTTGAGCTGATTGGGTGCTGAGGGAGATAAATACCACACTATGCAGGGATTTTCCCCCAACAACTGCCCCTTCCCGTGGTATAACAACATTTTGCCCCCCTTCAACATCTGCGGCTGCCACAGGTAGGGAGGCCCTGACAAAATAAGATTCCTCAGACACCCCTGACCCTGTAGCAGTGGATCCCCCACCCATCTTGGGCTGGGATATCCTAGGAAAACGCCAGGAGGTTCGGGTGGCATGGCACCAACTACTGTCAGGAAGAGGCGTTGCACCTGATATCCCACTTTGTGTGTCACATCTTCACTTTGTTGACTCTCCAAGTACACATTTACATTTCCGATTGGAGGAGTCTGATGGACTGTGGACTAGAGACAATGTGGCTACTACTAACATGAATTCATCCACCAACACTGACTACTACACTCTTTTACCTTCACTAATTTTATGTGAAATCCTATATTTTTAAATCACTAAGTGCACTGCAATGAATTCAATGCTCACAATTTCTCAGGATCATGTAGCATCATTGACATTTAGCAAGGTATCATGTAATTCCCATGCGAAAAACCAATTCTAACTATGACCAACTTGTGTAAGCATCAACATGTGGATTGTCTGCTATGTGCACATGAGTATCACAAACATTTCACACCAACACAGACAAATAAGTGTCTAATCTCATCCCAAGTTTATTCCAGAGTACCAACCTCAAGCTGGCATAATGTCAGTAACTTAGCCTACAATATACAACAGTGAAATGATCAGTCTCGTACACCACAAAGGTCATGTCCAGAATGGAACAAAATTGTAGGGGAGGATACACATCACAATGCCAAAAGCTTTGGCCACATGCCAAAGCGGTCATGTCATCAGCTGGTGCCATACTCAACCAACTCAGAGTAGGAATCCCACATCAGTGAGAATAAAAAAAAACATATATAGCATAACAACAATTTTTTCTGCACAGGTCCTTTCCAATTCTGTATAGCTGCCTCTCATGGAATGTCACACACAAATGTCAGTGGTGTGCCACATGCACTGTGGCTCATAATGATCAGACCCATCAACAGCTACATCCAGTTCATACACATTGAGGACTTAGCCAATGTGAAGGGAGACAAGCTTGATTTGGCCCAAAAACAACATTCTGTTGGAGCACATGATGGAACACATATGGCAATAGGAACACGACACGACAGGGAGCAAGTACAATGGATTCATTGCAAATTCCATCCTATCGCAGTGGAAGCAGCCTTGGCACCAGAGGTGTACACCCAAAGTCTGTGCCGGACATCTCCACGAACAATACATGTTTATTTTGTAGTTTGTAACAGCATCACATACTTGCTGATGTCCCAACTCTGAAATACCCAATTGAGGTTGACATGGTGAAGATACCTACAACAAACCAATACATAAAGATTAGCGAGGAACTCATACTTATGACCCCAAACACAGCCCACTTCTGCAGTACACAGTACATGTCTAAATGTCACCTACACCAATCAACAAGTATTATGTGAACATGTATCCAAATCTCCCTCCCCAAACATACTCTGCACAGATATTTACACAGCTGTACATACCAAACAGGTAGCCAGCATCAAACTCCTCACATCATCACAGCTGCAGTCACTGTAGCAGGCTATGTAAGGACAGTGCACATCATACACTCATGAGAAGAAGTTGTTGATGACCACTTGATGAATGTCAACTCCTCCCTCTTCACCACTATCATCATCAATTGCCATTTCAGTCTCTTCACCCGGTGGCTCCTGCTGGTCTCCATCCTCTTCTATGAGAGGGCTGTTCCGTCTCAGTGCGAGGTTGCGGAGCATACACCAGGCAACGGTGATCTGACTAACCCTGGGCATAGTTCGCGTAGTAGGCTACGCGTAGCTACGCGAAGTGCACTTCGCACTACGCGAGCTACGCGTAGCACTACGCAAACTGCGTAGTGCGGTAGGAAATGCTGTTCGCGATGATTGCACAGTGCCGGATGCTTGTCCGCACTGTGCAATCATTGCAAACGGCATCTTGCACAGTGCAAGCGGTCATTTTCTGCCGCTCGAGTAGATTTGTACTCGAGCAGCAGCTTTCTCAACGCGGACTGGTAGTTTCTCATCGCGAGCGGTCGTGAGCATACGCGACCATTCGCAATGAAAAATCTGACCTCCCCGCGTTGAGAATCTTGCCCGGAGGTTTATTTTCCACGCTCGCGATCGGCAACTTGATGTTGCTGATCGCGAACGAGGAAAAAGTCTCGCCGGGATGTCATTTTGCTCGCTCGCGGTCGCAATCTTGATGTTGAGGACCACGAGCAAGCAAAAAATGACCGCTACGCTACGCGTGTTTGCACTGTGCTACGTGCAATTCGCGTAGTGCGAAGTAGCGTAAACTTCGCAAACTACGCGAGCGTAGCGTAGTACTTCGCCCAGGGTTAGATCTGACACACCTGCTCGGGTGAGTAGAGGAGCCCCCCCCATTCTAGTCCAGACATCTGAATCTGGCTTTCAGGAGCCCAAAAGCCCGCTCCACTAGCTGCCGTGTTCTTCCATGGGCCTCATTGAAGCAGACTTCCCCATGGGCAGTTGGGATATGCTGAGTCTCCTAGATGGAAGACAGACAGCAGTGCTAAAAAGTTTCACATACTTTTTGATCATGCAACCTGACGTCACACACACAAAGGTTGGACACATCGAACTTACCAACAAGCCATGCCCTCTCCAGTAGTACTTGTGACATCAGCTGGGGATTTGTGCTGTTCTGCAGTACGAAGGAGTCATGGGCAGAACCGGGGAATCTAGCTTCATAGTCCGATAGACCTGTTCATTGGTCAGTGGTGCCACCAAGGCAATATGCGTGCCATCTGTCGATCCTATCACATGTGGGATGCAACCAAATCCATAAAAGTGTCCTTTCACATTGGTCAAATCTTCACGCCTAGGGAACTGAATGTAGCTGTCCATGTGTCTCACCATCGCTGCAAGTACATCATGCAGTATGCCACTAAACATAGGTTGTGACATTCCTCCAGATATGGCCACAGGGTACTTAAAGGAGCCTGTGGCAACAGAAATGTAGTGCTGCCATGACTGTCACCATTGGTGTCAGAGCTATGCAATAGTGTCTTTGAGGCCATAAATCTGGTCCCACCTCCGCAGATAAATCTTGTATTGTCTGCCTATCAAGATGAAACTTCTGGATTACGTCTCTTTCTTCCATAGTTAGGAGGTTTGAGGATGGCCAGTACACTGGAGGCTGTGTCTCCTCCCTCTGACACAGAACCGATATGTGGAATAAATACACATAGGGATACAGGTCACAGTGCCCACACAAACATTTACCAAAACACACCCAAAAGTGATGTGAAAATACATTAATACATATGTGAGCAGTACACAGCAGTTTACTTCACTTTATGTACCACAAAATACTTTTATACAAGGC
This sequence comes from Calotriton arnoldi, assembly GCA_963921515.1. Taxonomy (NCBI): domain Eukaryota; kingdom Metazoa; phylum Chordata; class Amphibia; order Caudata; family Salamandridae; genus Calotriton; species Calotriton arnoldi. The sequence continues at coordinate 3,980,923 of CAWUFW010000243.1, forward strand.
TACTTATTGTATGATGAAACTGAATGAGATGCATTACACATAGCTGGATGCTACATTTCCACCATTGGGCACTGTTGTGGGAGATGCCCTTCCATGTGGAAGACAGCCGAAAGTTCACATACACATATCACATGTCAATATATTTACTGGAGTCGGTAGGATGATTAAGATGCACTACTTTACCAGAACAGCACGATCATGCTCTTCCCAGATTATACGAGAGAGGTGCAGGCCCAGCGTCGCACGTATGCAGAAGTCAAACAAAAACTCCGCACTCTGGGACTTCGATATGGTCTCCTCTACCCGGCCCGTCTCAGGGTCGTCTTTCAGGGCAAGATGTTGTTTTTTGACACCCCACAGGCTGCCTGGACTTGGCTCACTGAGGAGCGACCTCTGCGGATCCGATCTGCTTCCCCTCCCGCCCTGTCTGATCCTCCACTAACACGTTCATCTCCTCCCAAGCCACAACGGAGACACACCCGGTCCCGCCGGAGAGGGGATCGGCGAGCGGGGTCAGCGCGGTCGCCGGGACTCGGGTCCCAGTTGTTGATCTCCTCCGAGGCTTCTCAGGCTCTCCACAACCACAGCCGAGCCAGTTCACTGAGCGACCTGAGCCGGGGTCCAGACCCATCTGGGGCGATGCGCCCCGCCCTGTCTGACTCCGACCTGTCCAGAAGCCCCGCGCTCCAGGGGTCCGGTGAAGATGCAGGAATCTGATTGATAGAGGCCCGCAAGGCCGGAACTGAGGCAGAACTCTTGTGATACTTTAAGCCAAATATGCAGCTGATGACACTGTGACATCCGTTAAATATGGAGGGGTCCATCATTGCCACGAACTGCCCTGCTAAACGTTTTAGATTAGCTATTTGTTATTGTTGGTTTGCTTTCTTCAGGGCGACAGATGCTTCAATTTTGGAAGTATAGGGTGGGGGGTGGTTGGGGGGTTGGGGAGGGCCGTTGTCCTCTGAACTGTTTTTGCCATGGCTCCGTTTGAGCCTTTGTTCCTTCTTTTTCATGTCAATCTGCCAATTGCACACAACATTGCCATCATCAGACAGCATATCACCTTCCGCATGCCACGCCTTCCCTACGAATCTGTTGCTCTGGCTTCGTACGGGCCACTGTTTTATGTTTTTGAAGACAGCCTACTATTTGCGCACACCATCGCCACCGACAGATAACACACCACCTTACCACTGCCACATCTTTCCACCCTAGCTGCGAAGCACCTCTTCTCCTGGGCCCGAGCGTCCTAGGTCCTCCGTGCCCCCACATTACCTGTTACCCAGATGCCCACTCACAGTAGATCTCTTCATGTCCTGTCATGGAACGTGAATGGCTTGTTGGACTGCATTAAGCGTGCGGCGGTCCTCAAGTGCACCCAACGTCATGCGCCGGATGTGCTCCTCCTACAGGAGACTCATCTCCTGGGAACCCACTGCTCCTTTCTCGCACGATACGGGTTCGATAGAGTGTGGCACTCCGGTTTCGTGCGGGTTTCTCGTGGGGTGGCCATCTTAACCCAGAGAGGTCTCCCCTTTACTCCTATCCATGTGACGACCGACACGCAGGGCCGCTACGTTGCCATGGCCGGTAAGCTTGAGGGTCATGTCCTGAACCTACTATCAACATACATTCCCCCTGCCACACTTCCCTCTACTCTTCACCACCTTACAGAGGTGATCTCCACCCTACCCCAGGGTCAGACCATAATTGGAGGTGACTTCAATGCAGTTATGCAACCGTCACTCGACACAACGGGCGATCCGTCTTCATCGCGTCTCACCGGTTCCAAGCGACTATCCGATTGGTCGGCTGCCCTTGGCCTCTGTGACGCTTGGAGGGTTTGGAACCCCCGGACGAAACAGTACACTCACACTTCGGCGGCCCACCATACCCACTCCCGAATCGATTTGGTCCTCCTGCTTGCCACTGACTGCCAACAGGTCTCTAGCATCTCTATACTCCCCCGTGGTATCTCGGACCATTCCGCCATCTCCCTCCGCTTGGGAGGCACCGTTGATGGGGTGCGAGCGGTCTGGCGACTGAACACATGGTTTTTGCAGGACGCGGACATTAAGGACGCGCTTGCAGTAGAGTTGCGGCACTACTTTCTTGCTAACCAGGGTTCGGTCCCTTCCTCGGGCACACTATGGGGAGGCCGGTAAGGCTACCCTACGTGGAATAGCCAGAGGTCTGATACACGTGAAACAGGCCAAGCAGACTGAGTGCCTGACTCAGCGTTAGGCACAGGCTCTGCGGCTGGAATTGACCCTTGCGGAGACGGACGACGCTCAACCCCCCAGACAGCATGCGGCAATCCGGGATGAGATCCGTCAGATCTCCCTGGAGTCGGCCAAGATGCTATGGTGCTCCTCTGTGGCCCGTGTGTACGGTTGGGACGACAAGAACGGAAAGTTGCTTCATAACTTGGTCTCCTACCCTAAGGCCAACAGAATCATCCCTGAAATTTGAGACGCTGATGGGACCCACCACTGCACTTCACGGGCCCTTGCCCGGGCTTTCGCGGGTTACTACGCACAGTTCTATTCCGTCCGGCCCCCCGGGGCCTCTCTGGTTGGCTTGCTGGAACGAGCAGGGGTCCAATTACCCTGCCTTGCCCAGGCCGAATCGACGGACCTGGATCTACCCCTTACCCCGGAGGAAATCCATGGGGCTATTTCCCTACTGCACTCTGGGAAGACGCCAGGGCCGGATGGCTTCCCACAAGAGTCCTATGCGACTTACCGAGACTTATTGGTGCCCCACCTGGTCGACCTCTTTCACCATGTGTCTGAGAGGGGCGCCTTCCCCTCCGAGACCGATGTCGCCACTATAGTGGTCATCCCCAAGACCCAGCCACCTTCTCCTTCCTGTGCGGACTACCGTCCAATTTCTTTATTTAACACAGAAATGAAAATCTTTGCCACAACCCTGGCCCAGCGTCTCCGTCCATTATTACACAAATTGATTCATCCAGACGAATGTGGCTTCATGCCGGCGCGCGGTACTCGGCATTGTATAAGACGCCTTCACCTTGCCTTGGCCCACCGCCATCTCCTCACGCCATACCTGGCCCTGTTGATCATTGATTTCGAGAAGGCCTTTGACATGGTTGACTGGGGCTACTTGGAGGATGTTCTCACCATGATGGGGTTTGGCCCCCATTTCAGACGCCTTATCCTTGTCCTGTACTCCGATCCCAAAGCCAGAGTTTTGACCAATGGTGCCCTCTCGGAGGCGTTCCCACTTCGGAGAGGTACGCGTCAGGGGTGTCCTCTCTCGCTGCTCCTATTTGCGTTGGCGATGGAGCCCCTGGCCTGCCTCATACGCAACGACCCCCAAATCCGAGGATGGTCCTGGGACCCCCACCAGGTGGATAAAATTGCCCTCAATGCGGATGACGTCCTGCTTTTCTTAGCTGATCCGGAGAGCTCCGACCCGCGGTGCCTGGAGGTGCTTCAGACCTTCGAGAACGCCTCGGGCCTGCGACTCAACCCGAAGAAGTCCACTTTGGTCCCCCTCCATCCCTCGAGGGCCTGCTTTGACTGGCAGTCTAGCATCCCTCTACGGAGGCTATTGTTCAAATATCTCGGGATCTGGGTGGCTCTGCTCCCAGAGTTGGAATGGGCCCTCAACATTACACCCCTGATCACGAAAGCCAAACACGACCTCAAGCGATGGCAATCTCTCCCTCTCAATCCCCTTGGAAGAGGGGCACTCTTTAAAATGATGATTCTCCCCTGTTTTCTATACATCTTACAGAACGTCACCTTTCACCTTCCGGGTAGTTGGTTCCGAGACTTTGATGGGGTAATTATCAGGTTCCTGTGGGGAGGTGGGAGACCACGTATATCCCTGGCCCGCTGCCGGATTCCTCCCTTCGATGGAGGCATGGGTATGACGAATCTTCACCTTTACTACTTGGCCACCAGACTTATTGTCGTCCATGACTGGTTTACTGGCGGCTGGTCTGACCCGGCTTATCGGACCAAGCTCCGCACTATGGACTTTCTACAAATCCAAGCCTACCTATACGGGGCTCCCATTCCACAAACGATTCCACCTATCACCAGAGCGTTTCTAGTGGCCTGGCGCTCCGCCCTGCGCTACACGAGATGGGACAAGAGACTTACCCAACATACACCTCTGTGGCACGGCACGTGGCTGAGTGAAACATCGTCCCTCGAGGGCTTTCGGCAGTGGGATTGGGTCGGGATCTCGTTACTTGGAGATGTCTGGGTGGGCGATCACGTTAAGGCCGTCTCAGATCTGCAACAGCGTCACTCTCTTCACACCACCCAATTTTACAGGTATCTACAACTCCGCCATGCCCTCACTGCACACATTCCATCAGGCACTTCGCTTCCTGAGTTTAGCCCGCTGGAGGCTCAGGTTATGATGGGAAACTTGGGATGGGCGGGGTGTCCCGGATATCCCGCTCCCTCGTGAAAAATGGCCCTGCCACCCTAGACTCGCTACGAACCCGTTGGGAGGATTGGGTGGGTCCCCTGGAGAAGGCAGATTGGCGCGATGCCTTTATGGCCCCCAAAACTCTGAGGACTTCCTCAAAACTACGTCTCATCCAACTCTACTACCTCCACATGGCTTATCTCACTCCTGCGCGCCTATATAGGGCAGGGATGCGCTCCTCCCCAGATTGCACACGATGCGGCCAAGCTCCGGCCGATTTCTACCACATGGTTTGGTTATGCCCTGCCCTCGCTCCATTTTGGTCGGGCGTGGAGTCTGAGCTTACACAGACTCTGGGGTGGAAGATCCCTCACGATCCTATACGCCTTCTTCTGGGAGACTTCAATGGCCTGTATGGCTCCAGAGCCGACAAATGCTTCCTGGGCACAGCGGTGGCGGTGGCCAAGCGAGACATCGCAGCGGCCTGGGCTCAGGCCAAACCTCCTACCGTACAAAAGTGGCAGCGGGGGGTGGATTGGTGTGCGGCTCAAGAAGAACCCCTCTTTGAGGCCCGGGTATGTCCCGAGAAATTTCATAAGATATGGGGCAAATGGCTGAATCTACTGTCTTGAGTTATGTGCCTGTTCTTTCTCCTATACTGTTATATTGCTTTTCCAATGATGGAACTGGCTTGAAAGGTGTAAATTATGGATGGGATTTTTGCTGTCTGCCGAAGATGGACTTTGATTTACTGTGCAATCACCTGCTGTCTTTTGTTTGTCTGTTTCTTACAAATGCAAATAAATTTGATTATCAAAAAAAGATGCACTACTTTACATATAACTTGCAGCCATCATCACCAATCTGGAAAACACATGTGTCTGTAACAGCACTGTGCACATCTTGCACACATCATGGATATGGTGGACTTCGTCATGTAGTGGAGTCTGCATTGCACACATTACAGCCCCGTGGTAAACGTGTGTACATGCGCAGTCATGTTCAACACATACATGTGAGCAATGGTATAGGCAGGGGAATGGTGTCATACATCATGTGTGATATTACTACATACATAAATTGTTGAATATGTATGTAGAAAAACATTTTATGATGTAAATTTCAACACTGACAAGATGGAGACATAGGCTCTCCAATGGGACATGCAGGACAGCTGACAGCCAGCTGACGTGAACCGTGCGGTAGGCGGAGTCTACCACATCAGTCACAGCCATTGGCTGCCTTTGTAAAATGCTACCGCTGCGGTTCTAGTGATGTTTTTGCAGACAGAGGTGACCGCCTAAGATGATGCCTAAGTTCGCCAATGGGACATGCCCAATCTGCGACCACAGTTGATTTGAAGTGCGCAGTAGGGGTCTTCAACCACTAGGGTCACAGCCATTGATTAACCTTGTAAAATGCGACCGCTGCGGTTCAATGTATGTGGCGTCCACACTGAAGACAAGCTGTGTGGTGTATTTAAAGTTTGCGGTTCAGGAAATGAAATGCTTGCCTCCAGGCCCTGCTGCTTACTACACCTCCTCATCTCCAACTACTATTGCCACCTCTGGGAACTACCATAACACGCTGTACAGGGCAGAAGGCCTCTCCCTTCACTCCAGAGGAGCTTCAGACACTGGTAGAAGTGGTCATTCCCCTGTACCGCCAGTTCTATGGCTCACCAGAGGAGCAGGAAAGTACTGCTGATACAATTTTTACTCCATATGGATTGACCTAGCTAAGCCCATGGCCCACATTGTGGATCAGATTCCCATAGTGATATCAATGAATTGTAATTATGATGTGGTGGCCACAACATAGGACTCTAACAGTTATGGTACATGTGGCACTGATATTTGTGGACCTAACAGATTCAAGGTGATGTGCATATACTCCTGAACCATACACCAGTTGAATGCACATAGCAATGCATGTATGGATCTATTATGTTACAATGCTGACTTTGCTTATCATGTTATGGCAGATTACAGGAAATAGTGTGTGGCTTTACTTCAAAATTTGAGTATTTGTCCTGTGAGTGGGTTTTTATGGGACATGTGATCTAACTGTACAGTCCCACCAAGTGCTTAGCACATGAGGAATTACCAACCTGTCTTCAGACAGGTACCAAGACCTCAGAGACTCCTTCATAGTGACCCACTATGCTAATGTGACATATAGGATGGAAACTAGATGTACTGTAAGGTATGGTATATGTGGCCATGTCATGGTCATGGGGGCATGGTGTGCTCAGCATGCTGAGATCAAACACTGACATTGATGAGTGCCTTGCATGCTCCATGGCCCAGGCTAGGGCAGAGTGTATTACCCAATGCAACAGATGCACACAGTACTCCCCCTACAGACCGGCAGATCCTCAAATGTGGGCTGAAACCGTGTTAAAGGACCATGAATTGACATTAATGCACCTAGTTATACTAGATTGGGTATGGTGCAAGATGAGACCCCCACACCAGAGACTACTGTGCATGGGCCCATTGTGTCACTGTCATTGCACTAGCAAATGCCCTTAAATCCCACATGCCTTGGATTTTACCTGACATAAGAGTGATGCTGCAATTGTACAGGAACACATCTGTTAGTCTGGCACATCGGCAGTGCTGTTCCAAAGTGCATCACCAGCTGTGTGAATATGATATGTGAAATTGTGCAGTATGGACAATGCTATGTAGATGTTCTCCCATACACACCCGGCCACATATGGCATACGGTGTGTTCTGTAATGTCAGGACTTAAAACACTGACACATGCAGATGTAGTCTGAGGTTCACATCAGAAATCAACATGTCCTCTGATCCACTGACTTTAAATTATCATTTAAATGCATGGCAGCCCTCTTGTTTTTTGAGAGCCCAAACTTGGCATCAACTCAGTGCAATGGTAGTAGTGATGTTTCAGCCAGTGAGATTGAAGTCAATCAATCAATCAATCAATCACATGACTTTATTCGGCATAAAAGAATACCATAAAAGTACAAATAAAATACATCAAAGTTAAAACTAGTTCAGCAATCTAAAAGTTTCCATAAAACATAATCAGTACATCAATGATTAGGATATGCATCCCCTTGCACAATTCCCTTGTAATACCTTAAAAATAACTTACATCACTGGCGGGTGTATACTCCCCCCAAGCCCCTAGTTGCCCTTAGCCTGAATGCTGCCCTTAAAAAATTTACAGTACAAAAAAGAGTCAGAGCATCTGGGGACAACTTTAAAAATAACAAAGCTACCCTTGCCTGTTTAAATCTGGCTTTCTTTAAAATTCTCTTTAAAAATAGGATCCTAGGTTGTGAGTAAAAGGGACATAATAAAACAAGATGAAGGGTATCCTGTGGAGACCGTAGGTCGCAGTCACATGGTCCCTTCATCTCTATAGACGGTGTATATCCCGCCGGGTCGGCTAATACATGATGCAGGAGATTCAGCCTAAACCGTGTCATTAAGAATCTATCATGGGCATTATAAAAATGAGACAAATAAGGTTCGATGCCCATGGATGTTTTAGTTAAAAGATATTCTCTTACAGACTGCTTAATCAGCTCCCTGTCGTCCATGAGTGTTGTGATATGCTTAAAAAACCGATCCTTAACCATAGCCTTGTCCTTCATGGATATTTTAGAAGGGTTGATAAAAAGATCTGCTCATCCTATTCCCTCCAGGGTCTCCTTCACATATTTTAACCATGGGATTTTAAGGCCCCGATCAAGAACGAGGCAGTCTGCTATAATCTGCCTGCAGAAAGTCGCCTCCTCGCTTGCCCAAATTTTGACCCAGCAGACTAAGGGTCTAACTCCCAGCCTGTCCGTAATATAGCCAACACCAAGTTCCTCATGGACAATGTGGGATGATGTGCTCTGGGGCACTTTAAGCAAACGCCGAAAGTACTTATTTTCCTCAACTTGTATGTACTTTACATTAATAAATCCCCATACCTCACTTCCATACATAACCTTGGCACAACACATGGAGATATATAATCTCAAAATTTGCTCAGGTGACCACCGACCTAACCTATGTGCAAAATTCATGATCGACCCGGAGCAACTGGTTAGATTACGACATTTCTCTTCCATTAAATTTTTAAAATTTAGACGGTCATCAAATAAAATCCCCAGGTACGAGAAAGAATGCACCTTTCCCAGGCGATGTAATCCAATGGTATAATTGTACATTTTACTTGGTTTTTTGCCCACTTCCATGACATATGATTTTGACAGGTTGGGGGACAAATCTAAGTTCTCCATAAAAGAAACAAAGCCGTCTATCAGAATCTGCAGCCCTTTGGGTGTGCGGGCAAGCAGGACCGCATCGTCCGCGTAAAGCAGGACGGGGATTCCTCGAGAGCCAATCCTAGGTGAATCCACTTCTAAAGTGCTAAGTGCCTGATCGAGTCTATTTATATACAATGTAAACAAAAATGGGGCCAGAATACAGCCCTGTCTGACCCCACTAGAGCATGTGAAAGGTTCTGTAATGCTTCCTTCCTGACTATACCTAACCGTAGCAGTGGTGTTTGAGTGCAAGGTTTTTAAAATATTAATAAGTCCCGGATCCACGCCAAGGTCACCCATGATTGCCAATAATTTTCCTCGGTTGACTCGGTCAAAAGCCGCCGTCAAGTCCATAAATGCCAGGTACACGGTCCCTTGTCTGGCAATAGTGTACTTGGCTGAAAGTAAATATAAATTGAGACATTGATCAGTGGTAGACTTCCCTGGCCTAAAGACAAATTGGGTGTCAGTTATAATATGCTGATCCTCAGCCCAGTCCATTAGCCGGCTGAGGATGGCCCGCCCTAAAACTTTTGCTGACACATCAATTAGGGAAATTGGACGATAACAAAGTGGGTTATCCCTGTTACCTTTTTTAAAAATGGGAACAATCGTAGCTGTAGACCATGATGGCGGCATTACTGTGTCTACTGCTGAGTTAATAACCCTCGTCAGGATGGGTGCCCAGAGATCCACCTTGCTCAAAAAGAGATCGGGTGGAATCCCGTCTGGCCCCGGAGCCTTATTACGGGTCAAACCGTCAATCCCTACCCTGATCTCGTCCAAAGAGAAATTTATCGGGGCAATATTTTGCTCCCCCCTGTTGTCCTCGTCCTGGTCCTTATCTGTACAATGGCTGTAGAGCCCATAAAAGTGCTCACGCCATTGCCCCGGCAAGATATTGTTGGCTAGCCCGGGTTTATTTACCTCTTGGAAACTAGGGTTGTTCATAACTTTCCAAAAGGCAGTTGTATACTTTAACTCCATTGCCTCCCTCAGGTCCTCCCAGGCTTGGGTTTGTAATTTTGTTTTACGGCCTTTAACGGCTAACTTATAACTTTTCCTGCAGAAGGTCACCATACCCTTATCTTTCGGGGAAGATTTTAGAGCAACTTTCAGCTCTCTCAAGGCACGAGAGCAACATTGGTCAAACCACCTTGGGTCGTCCGGTCTAGCTCTATTTGATGTAGTCCTGAGCAGACCATCAATTAATTGGGCAACACCCTCGCATGCCCTGATTAATTCGGCCCCCTCTACAGCCGGGTCTAAACAACTCAAGATGACCTGTTCGCCGTCATTAAATAGTGCACTATAAAAAGCTTCACTGTTGGCCTGTGACCATCTCAACCTCTTGCCCTGATCTATAGCACATACCAACCCCCCCCACCCTAGATGGTTCCTGACGAAGATTCAACTCAGAGAGGGACAATACTAAAGGGTTGTGATCACTGAAAATACTCAGACAGATTCTAAAACCCGTCACCCAGTTTTTTAATGCAGCGGAAACAAAAATAAAATCAATAAATGAAGCGCATCCCCTGCCTTTAAATGTGGGGTGGATTGATTTGTCCTTTTCGGCATCAATCAAATCCATAGTGTGTATGAGGACATGCGTATTTAATAGCTTGCATAATTCCCGTCCCTCCCTGGTATGTTCCATGTGCGGGCCCTCTTCCAGCGTGCATGTTGACCAATCCCTCCAATTTACTCTCAAGTTTGGACACAGGTGGCAATTAAAGTCGCCTGCTAAAACCAGGTAGGGCGCCAGCTCCCCTCGCTCCTGTATGTGAGTGAGCCTTGTATCTAACTCACGCAAATTTACATTGCACTGGCCAGATGGCGACGCATTATAAAAATTTATAAAGATTAGCTTATAACTTTTATTATAAAACCTAATCCCCTGCATAATATCTGAGTCCCAATCCATGCCAGTCCATCTGCCCTGTAGCATGAGGTCGACATATATAACCAATCCTCCCCTTACTCTCCCTGATGGTGCCTTACATGCCGGTACAAAGTAGGTAACATAGCCCTCTAAGTGGAAGGTACTATTCTCAACTTCCCAGGTTTCCTGTAAACAAATAATTTGAAATTTCCTTATGTAGGATAGCCAATCTTCATTCTTAAATTTAGTAGATAAGCCTGCTATGTTCCAGGAAATTATTTTAAAATCTCTCTCATTTTGCCTATCTAGACTAGCCAATATCAGGTTGGTTTGGGGCCCATGATCTTCCATATTTTTGTCGCTGGGTTCTAGCATTGAAGCTGCTTGTTGATCTGAGCTAATTACACTTGCTACTTCCCCACATAGGCTGCCCTCTTCTGTCCCCCCCAAATCTAGATTGAAGTCATTTGTCCTGACTGTACAGATGTCTGTCCATGGCTTCAATACAAGTGTAGCCTTCTGGAGGACACATTGGTGTACTGTGTTAAGCTGTAACACCTTTCACATAACATGTGGTGAGGGCCATGGGTATGTGATGTCAGGAGTCTGGTGTAGTGAGTATAGCCATGATAAGGATGGAGGGTAGTACGCAGAGGATATTTAAACTGAGCAGTTAAGGATTTTCTGTAGGTCAGCATGTGCACTTCAAACATGTCATGTATGCAATGTTGTGACATGTCTATGCTAGCTGTGTAGTACCTCTGTGTCACCTTAGCTGATAACCTATATCTTGCGTGCCCACTCAGTCTCTTTATCAATATGATCCATAAAGGTCAAGGCCCATCATAAGGTGTCGATATGGAAAGCCATTGCCCAGAGCGTGCAGACCCTAGTGGTCGATTGTTGGTGCAGTGTTCACTGCAAGAAAAGGTGGGAGGACCTGAGACGCTGGACCAGGAAGTTCATTGAGGTCCAGCTGGGACTGTCCACCCCAGGCAGAAGGACGCTCACCGAACGCTGACACCCCTAATGGCCCTCATACTGGTGGTGGCATACCCAGACCTTGATGGGCAGTGGAGAGCCCAACAGCAGCTCAGAGGGGGTGAGCAGTTCCCTGAGTGTTCCATTATGCATGACATCTATTTTTCCATACAGGCAGCTATTGTCCATTTTAGGTGGAAGATGACTCATTTCCCACACAGTGAGAAATGTGTTGCATGTGTAGGTCTAGCAGTTGGAGCATGGTGTGCAGCTTTCAATATTGCACATGTGACCATGAACTAAGCATGCAGAAGTCACACATGTGTATCGATTGTTGAGCAGCCACTTGTCTGCCTATTTATTTGTTGAGATGAACAACCTCATCTTTGGAAGTAATGTCTGACAGTGATCCCAAAACGGTCATTTGTCAGCTTTGTGTCTGGAGTGATACTCCTGCACTACTGTGTCTCTTTTGATGGTGGACCACTCACCTATGGCGTGTGACACAATGCACTTTTGGATGCAGATACTAAGCTCGAAAATCCCTTGGTAAGAGGGGAATGTAGAGTAACATGAGTTGGCGAACATCACTGATAGCATATATTTTGTTGCCTACATGCTGGCATGTGTACATTTACGTGTTGTACTGCCACATGTACAACTGCTCCATACATGATAATGAGGGTCTACAAGTTGTTCTGACATTATCCCACATTATTTGTTGTGGTGGCTAATGTATACATGACAATGTTAGTCAATGATGGGTATACAGAGTATGTGTTACCACATACTATAGTGTTTAGACATAGATGGGTGAGTCGCACATACCTATAGACATTGATGGACATCATTACCCAGGTCAAATGTGGAGGCAATGACACACATGGTTGTAAAACTTCCAGTACTTTCTGGTAATGTTCCATTGCATGTCATTGTGAAGTTTGTATGCAGTCAGAAAGGATGTACATGTTCACTGTGTAGGCTCATTATGTGGCTGGTGATTTATATCAGAGAGTGGTATGCTGGCATGTTGTGGTCATATATTTGTGTCACCACTCAGTGATACATCGGTATTTGTGATAGCAAAACATGAAATGTACAGTGAATCCACTTCCCTTGTGGGCACTAGTAAGACCTCTTTGAGGACTAGAAATGTCCTATTCCTCGTGTTTTACAAATGTTCAATTGTCATTGAGATTTTTTTTTTTTAAATGGTGGGCCCACATGAGATAATCTAGACAAGGGATGTTCCTAGGCAGACTCATGTGCAATGTACATTTGTCCTGCTAACTAAAGCCAAATGGAGCCACTTTGTCTACATAGTACTATTCTGTACTACATGTGATACCTATCTAGGCTACTCTTGTGAATCTGTCAACTACGTCATCTGGTAGTGGACAGATTAAGTATGTGTCACTTGTGAAGTGTGAACATTGTGGAATGCGCACTTCCATGTCATGTCATTGGTGTTCCTCACAAGATACAGCTAGTTCTCTGTAGCAGGGGCCCAGCTGTCCTACATGTAGTGTGTCTGGGCCCAGAGGGTGTTGGGAGTTTCATGGAGGAGCAGCACGATGACTCTACAGCAGCATCTTTGTCAAGCTCCAGTGTATGCTCCCAGGTGGTGGTAGTGGACTCCCCTGGAACTCAGTCCGCTACATTCTTGTCTGCTACCCCCTACCATCTCCACCTTCCCTGCTGCTCCCAAACCAGCTGTCCGGGCCTGCTCCCCTAAGCAGGGGAGAGTCTCCTTCCTCCCAGGCACCTCACCCCCTGCCTCTGTCTCCCCTGCTGCCCTGAGTGTGGAGGCTATTGATCTCCTTAGGCAGGTCTCTGTTGGTCAGACAGCAGTGCTGAATGTCCTCCAGGTGCAAACATCCCAGCTAAACTTGATAGTGTCATGCATGGAAGGCATTTATGTTGACATGTCTGACCTACAGAGTTTCTTTCAGGCTCTGGCTTCCACATTCACAGCAGCCTTCTAGCATTCCCAGCTTTCCACCCCACCTCCTGCCCTTTCCCCAGCCACTATCCCTATCCCCCTACCTGCCCAAAGCATACACAAACGTCACGCATCCACATCAACAGTCACATGCAGCACATGCAAAGACAAGCATAAGATGCCAAAAACCAGCACACCCACTCACTATGCAGTCACCACACTCACCACCACATCCACTGACATACACACAGACACCACTACACCACAGCCTGCCACAGACACTTCCACCAACACACAGACAGACACCACACCCACAGCCTCAGCCGTAGCCAAAGATGCTTCCACCATCACACAGACACCACACGCCAGTGAATCCTGTTGGTTGCCATCGCTGTTGTTGGGGACTACCTGTCCCAGGATCCTTCCCTGGAGGGGAGGAGTATCGCCGCCGAAAACGCGCAAAAAAGCCCGAGTCACCTCCGCGGCGCGGGACGCCAGTGAATCCTGTTGGTTGCCATCGCTGTTGTTGGGGACTACCTGTCCCAGGATCCTTCCCTGGAGGGGAGGAGTATCGCCGCCGAAAACGCGCTAAAAGCGCGAGTCACCTCCGCGGCGCGGACGCCAGTGAATCCTGTTGGTTGCCATCGCTGTTGTTGGGGACTACCTGTCCCAGGATCCTTCCCTGGAGGGAGGAGTATCGCCGCCGAAAACGCGCTAAAAGCGCGAGTCACCTCCGCGGCGCGGGACGCCAGTGAATCCTGTTGGTTGCCATCGCTGTTGTTGGGGACTACCTGTCCCAGGATCCTTCCCTGGAGGGGAGGAGTATCGCCGCCGAAAACGCGCTAAAAAGCGCGAGTCACCTCCGCGGCGCGGGAGGCGCGCGGGCTCGCACGGGCGAAGCCCGGGCCAAGGGCGGGCCCGTCCTTGCCCGTCATCGCCAGGTAGAGGCAGGGCTGGGCCACCTTTCTTTTAATTACGATCAAGGACCCCGATACAGGTACTGTTGTCCCTTATCTGTGTTTCCAAACATTACATGGCTGGCAGTAAAGGCGCCTGATGGATAATGTGTGTTTGACCCGTCACACTTTAAACGTGCCTATATGAGAGTTATCGGATTTATGACTTAAGACTCTGTCCTATTTGTCTGGATTTTGCACTGCACTTGCACTTTGTTCTATTTTATTGTTGGATTGGTTTTAATGATTTTGTCAATTAGCTTATACTGCAAATGGCACCTTTCTGAGGACCTTAATCAAGGCTCCGAGGAGTCCTTGAGTCGTGGCTTACACATTGTACTTTGCACATTGTTTTAAGTGTTTGGTTAATTATTTTTAGATTGTATTTTATCCGGGCTGGTGTATCTTTTAAAAAAAGTGTGTTTTTAGGCCGTTGGAAAATGAGTAAGCATAAAGCAAGTACGGGAAGAAATGTGGTCGGCACTTTAGATGCCTTCATTCTGAGAGCTGAATCTGCCCTCATCCACGAAATACAACTGACAGAACGTAGGTTATCCCTTGACCCACATTCCCCGTTAGGGAGATTCTCCCTAACCCCTACACTCCCCGATCCTTTGACGGCTTTGAATCATGATGCCCCCCCAGCTAGGTTGAGTCCGCCATCATCTGCAGCCCCAGTCATACTGATAAACCCCGATCCCTGCTCCTCTAAGGAGAATGAACTTATCCCTGTGCAACCCAAGGCGACTACTAGAGGGTAAAAAGCAAAGCTCAAATTAGATTGGAATAATGAATCTCACTCTACAAAAAGAAAGGTCCAAGGGCGCACAAAAAAAAAAAACAATGCACAGGAAATTCTAGGAGGGCCAGTATCAGTTGTCCCCCCCACAAGTGGTGCTAACGTGAGTAATTCTACCTCTATGATTCAGATTGTGCCAGGACAATCATTTGATAGCACTGTGGAGGGGAATTTTTGGAGCAGGCTAGAAACTATGTTATCCACCTTATTAGATCCGATGTTCCAAAAAATAAGTGCGATAGAAGCTAGGCTGGCCAAATTAGAGGGGTCTATTGGCTGTAACCCCCCAGCCGGGTTGTTAGCTAGCTCATCCACAAACATAGATGATACAGCCGCGAGGGGTATAAACATTGTGGGGGAAGGTGCAGGGGGTGGGTCTACTGCAAGGATTGTTGTGAATGGAGAGGCACATGACAGAAATAGACTTATTGGGAGTAAGCCCAGTAGCCTAGACACCCCGGTTACCACGTGCCAGCACCCTAGCAGAGGAGAATTATGTTTGGAAAGGGGTTAGAGGGGAGGGACCTTCAGTCTTTGAGTCTCCCGACTATAGATCTTCCACCAGAATCTACCCCTTATGTAGTGGTGCTGGGGAATGTACCTCCTCTCCCCAATGGGGTCGAGGAAAATTTTGTGCAGTTGAAAAATAAATTAAATCACTGGCTTACACACACTACCACCTGGGGCCACCGAGTATCCAAAAATATCCTTATGGCACGTAGGGTCAACTAGATAGGGAGTTCCCGGAAATCGGATACTGGAGACTGTGTCATTGTAAACTTTGACAACCCCTTTACTGCTGGGCGTATCTTATCCAGGGAAATCAGCCTTACCCCGCTAACTGGTTCGGTTGTTAAGGTTTTACCCCTGGGTTATTTCTACAAGCCAGCCCTTAATAGGGAACTGCCTAAAAATGGTTATAGGGCTTTACAACGAAGAGGATGGTTAAATAAACCTGTTTTCAGGCAACAATCTCCCGCCCTTGCACACTTGACCTCTGAGTTGGATGGGCAGTCCACTAACACTCATGCATTGGCATTAGATAACAGATTCGCAGCTCTTTCTGGATTGGATAACTGCGATTGACTAAGGGCCCCTGTTTTTCCTGGAACTCAGTCAGTTGCATTTTCCCAGTCCCCAGGGGAGGTAGCTGCGAGTCACATAGTTGCGAGGTCTAACAATTTTTTATCCTGGAACATTGCAGGACTGGCTAATAAGTTTCTAGACCCCCGGTGGGTATGTTTCATGAAGCATTACACTGTAATTAGTCTCCAAGAAACATGGTCGGTGGATTGCGATCTTTTTCTAGAAGGTTATAAGGCATTTTTTGTCCCGGCCATTCCTCGGCGAGTGGAAGACCAAGGGGTGGTCTAGTCACTTATATTTCTGTAGCCGTTGACTGCAAGTTACAGGTGATCCCAACCACACACCCGGGAATTCTGGCTTTGTCAGTAACTAGGGGGGACATTAGATGGGGAATTCTTAATTTTTACAACTCGGTGGCTTGTTCAAACGAGGTGTGTAACATCACTAGTTTGGGTGTCCTCATAAAACAACTTATGGGTCGTGGATTTTATAATTTTTTGGTGTCTGGTGATTTTAATATACACCCTTGTGGTAACCCTTCAACATCCTGTATTTCGGAGCTTGGGTGCCCCCTTATGAGGGGCTTTCATTTTGACCACAATCTCCAAGGAGAATTGTTGAACAACATGTTAAACGAACTAGATCTGGTGGTCACGAAGTCTTTAACTGACCCTTATACCAAGTTCCCTGTACCAACGTTTAAAGGAGGGGGAAGAGGATCATTTATTGACTTTATTTTAATCTCTTCATCGTTGTTATCTGTTTTTAATGGTTTTAATATTGCACTTAGTGAATTTAGCGACCATAATCCTTTAATTGTTCAATTGTCGGGCCCGTTATTGATAAAAACTGGGGAGGCCCCGAACGGGGGCATCCTGAAACCAACGGATGGAAAGCGAAGATTAAAATGGTCTCAGGTGTCTCCTGTTAGTTTTTATAATAAGGTGAAAACATCCTGTGCCAATGAGTTATCATTATGTACTTCTGAGAGGTCCTCTCCCGAAGAGATCCTTTGTGCCTATGAGACAATAGCGCAAACAGTTGGCGAACTGTTAAGTGCTCCGGCCAGAGGCACTGTCTTCTCTGGCCCCAGATGGTTTGACTCGGATTGCTCTAAATCAGCTAAGCGACTGAGGGCGGCTCTGGCAGCCAAACCAAGAATTAAAACTGAGGTTTGCGCTCGTCGCAGGGATTATAAGATAGCCCTGGCCACACGTAAGGGAGCACTGAAGGAAGACGCCTGGAAGGAGCTGATTGATTCTAGTATTTTGAGAAACAGCTCGAGGTTTTGGAGTGTCGTGAATGGTCCCCTGTTTGTTAAGGATGGGGGGGAGGGTCTCGTGGCTCATATCTTACAGGAAGAATGGGTACTTCACTTTAAAACCATGTTTGATTGTCCGTCCGAGCCTACTCGTAGTGTACTCCAGAACAGGTTGGATGCTCCGATATGCTTCAATAGGAGTGAGATTTTGGAAGGAATCCGAGGGTTAACTATCAACAAAGCCCCAGGTCCAGATGGGATCCCCCCGGATTTATTTAAGTCAGACCCCTTGTTTTGGGCCCCGATTTTAGAGTCACTATTTAATGCGGCCGCTAAGAAGGGGTGCCCTCAGTCTTGGGCTTCCTCAACTATAGTCCCAGTTTTTAAAAAGGGTGACACTGCTACAGACCAATTTCGCTTATTGACTCAGTGGTCAAAGTGGTGGGTCGTGTCATTTTACAGAGATTAACAACCTGGGCAGATGAGAATGGGATTCTGTCGGACGTCCAGTATGGTTTTCGGCCGGGGCGTTCTACAGTTGCACAGTGTCTTAATTTATTCATGATATTGAATAAATACACTGTCGCGCACCCCGGAACTATTCACCTTGCCTTCATGGACTTGTCACCTGCTTTTGACTGTGTAAATCGAGTCAACCTATGGCAGTCCATGAGGGCAATGGGGGTAGAAAATAGTATTGTTAATTTTCTTGAGGACCTGCATCTATCAACTAAAGCCAACGTCAGGTTCGCACAAAATTTGCAGGTATCCAGGGACTTTGAGATCAGGAAGGGGGTCCGGCAGGGTTGTATCTTGGCGCCTTTTTTATTTAACTTTTATATTGATGAATTAGAGAGCGAGCTGAGGGCAACTGGAGCAGATTTCCCCTATGTAGGACGGCGGGGCATTCCCGTTTTGCTTTACGCGGATGACGCCGTCCTAATATCCAGAACTGAATTGGGCCTACAATCCCTTTTAACTGCATTCTCTAAATTCATGACAGACCGGGACCTGACCATTAATAATTCAAAGTCCTACGTCATGAAGGTAGGGAAAAATATGAAGAGGAACTTTTGTTTAGAACTGGTAATGACAAGATCCCACGCACGAATGTTTTCTCTTATTTAGGGGTCTTATTTGATGATCAACTCAGGTGGGACCCCTTAATTAAAAGAAAAAAGGGGAACTGGCGCGGGTCAATGCTGCAATTTTTAACTTTGCCTCTAAAGTGGGAAAGAAACCGACAGGAGCTATGCTTCAAGTGTACCAAGCAAAAAGCTTAGCTATAGCAACTTATGGCAGTGAGATCTGGGGATACACGGTAGCGGAACCCCTCCAGGTCGTGGAAAATGGGTTTCTAAAAAGGTTATTATGTGTCCCGCAAGGAACCTCGAACTTGGTGGTACATGAGGAATTGGGGGTCTCCTACCTAAGTGATACCATTGCCTTGCGTCCTTTGATTTTTTGGCTAACGTGTTGGTTAAATGAAGATTTAACCCTCACTCACTTGATCTTAAGAGAATGCCTGTCCCTAGATAATGTGGCTCGTATCCCCTGGCTTAATTATATTAAAAGAGGATTTGAATGGATTGGGCGGGGAGTTTTATTCTTTAAACCAGACGTTATTGTTAGAAAGGACGTGGAAATAACTAAGGCAGCTTTTTTGAGCAGAAGGCAAGCTGATCGGGAAGCAGAAGAGGCTCGGAAACCTAGTGTTCGGGCATATTTATTACTTAAATCGACACCATTGACTGAACCATATCTCATGGGGTCCCTGACGACACATGAAAAATTTCTTTTAACTAGGTTCCGGATGAATCTCTTCCATCTCCTGTTAGCAAGACCAAAGGGGGCTTCTAGAGGTCAAGTGCTAGCTCCCTGTGGCTGCGACGGAAAGTCTCCTCAGGACCTGCTGCACTTTATGTTTTTTTGTAAACTATATGAAGTCCCCAGGAGGCATTTTTTAGTCCCTATTTTAAAGAAATTGAATTTTAATCAGGTTAGACCAGCACTAATGTATCTACAATTATTGAAGGATGAATGTATTATTTTTATTGCAGGGTTTTTAAAGGCATCTATGAATTCCAGGCATTTTATGGACACGTAGAGTCTATTAATCCAGACATGCTTTCAGATGATTTTTTGGGTGGCAGCGGAGTTTGATATGTTTTAATTTGTTGTTCATATGTATTGTATCTATGTAACTTTTATGGTTTTATAAACAAAAACCGAATAAAGTTTATTGAACTGAACTGAACTGACACCACACACATAGCCACAGACACAGCTATTTGTAGTGATTGAGTCAGGTACAAGAGATGAGTTTCAAGTAGATTTATTCAGGATCATATCAAGATCATAACAAGACCAGATCAAGACTCTCTCAAGACCCCACCAGGAGCAGCCAGCAGGCAGCTCAGCCCAGTCAACTGTGACTCATTTGACTCACAACATTCCAAGGCGAGTCATCACTGTAAGATTCTACAGGAAGGGCATGCATAACATGGAAGTCAGGATATAACATATCCCCCTTTCTCCCAAATAAACAAAAGAACAACAATGAGAGAACAACCATCGAAAGAAGAGCAACAAGAGCGAAATCAAGAGACAGAGAAGAAAGGAAGCAAACATAGAAA
This sequence comes from Calotriton arnoldi, assembly GCA_963921515.1. Lineage (NCBI taxonomy): Eukaryota > Metazoa > Chordata > Amphibia > Caudata > Salamandridae > Calotriton > Calotriton arnoldi. Next base: position 4,001,176 of record CAWUFW010000243.1, read on the forward strand.
CCATCCTCCCTTCTATACACAACAGAAAAGAAGAAAAAAACAACAACGTCAGACAGAGAAGAAAAGGAAGCACAAAAGACTGCGCCAAAGCACACCCACTGGCCAGAATAGGAATGAATGAAGGCTGAAAATAGAAAACTAACAGAACACAGGGCTACAAGCTGCGACGAACGCAGAGGAAGGAAACACGACAGAAAAACAGAGGAAAGCCCAGAATGCACAAGAGACACGAGAAGAAAACCTAGGAAGGAAAACAGAAATGAAGAGAGAAACAAGAAAGATGAGGAAGGATAGAGGAAACTCCTCACCAAAACACCATTATCAATACATAATGAAGCATAAAATATAAAGATAACAGTGTATATGAACAATAGCAAATAAATAAAATCAGAACAAACATAGCGTCACTACCCCTAGTGGTGATGACACATAGAAAACGAAAAGGGGTTGAGTGACGTGAGCAAACCGATATGGGTAAGAACCCAAATATTTAATGCAAAGGGACTGACACCCTTGCATAGCTCCCAGGAGGGAGGTAGAACAGAGTTGTGCACATAAAAATACTCCCCATACACACCCTATGTAGGGTAAACAAATAAAACGAGAGGTGTCCGTGTATGGACAACTAGTGTGGAGCTTCCACACTGTGCACTAAAGCAACGTAAATGTTAGCTTTTCGGGTAGGAACCCGAATACATGGGTAGGAACCCGTGACTTAAATTTGGGTAGGAACCCGAATTAAATGGGTAGGAACCCATGACTTATCTCTTGGGAAAGAGATGCATAAAATTAAATGGGTAGGAACCCATGACTTATCTCTTAGGAAAGAGATACATAAAAGATGCAAAAGGACTGGAACCTATGCATAATTGTCCTGAAACAACACAATAAAACATAGAACAAGGGCAAGAGTAGTAAGATAATGCATAAAAGCGACATTGCAGTATGCATAAAGTTTGAAATAAACAGACACTGTTACATATTGAAAAGACTCTTAGCTTGCATAAGTCAGGTGTATACAGAGATAACATTGCTGCCAACGTACATGTGACTGTGTGAGAGAAAATGGTCCCAATGAACATGTACAAGTAAAACATTTGAATGCCTACAAACTGCACTGTAAACGTAGTATGATGTAACAGTCACTGGTGTGCCTGTCACCGCAAAAATTAGGGACAGGCTGTCAAAGTTCACAAACAGTAGTATGTAGAGACGGTATAGATCCAGATAACGTGCAACCAGCAAGTACTATGCAGAAAAACTGACACAGCAAAGAGGACGAAAGTTTGTAATAAAAAAAATGTCAACTCACTATAGAAGTGATTGAAATGTCAAAGGAGACAAATGGTACCTCTCATGGAAGCCTGATCCGAACTGGAATTTAGACACGCCGGATACAAAAGGGGATGATGGACGGAACGTTTGAGCCAATCAAACACTCACCCCCAGTCAACTGATCTGGGTTTAATCCATCATCATTCTTTAGCTCACTCCACCACCCCAGTTCAGACATGGCCATATGCAAATCAGTCTGACCCTGTGCCTCATGGGAACAGTCCAGCCCGAACTGCCAAGCCATGTCTTCCCTGGACCGGAAACAAGCATCCTAGGACCGGTTTCTGGCATTCCAGCCGTCATCAGCCAGGCTTGCTTGAATCCAGTGGCAAAGTGAGCAAGGGACCCACGTCTGGGCATACCCCCGCCAACTTAGGGCGAACAAAGCGATACAAAAGGGGATGATGGACGGAACGTTTGAGCCAATCAAACACTCACCCCCAGTCAACTGATCTGGGTTTAATCCATCATCATTCTTTAGCTCACTCCACCACCCCAGTTCAGACATGGCCATATGCAAATCAGTCTGACCCTGTGCCTCATGGGAACAGTCCAGCCCGAACTGCCAAGCCATGTCTTCCCTGGACCGGAAACAAGCATCCTAGGACCGGTTTCTGGCATTCCAGCCGTCATCAGCCAGGCTTGCTTGAATCCAGTGGCAAAGTGAGCAAGGGACCCACGTCTGGGCATACCCCCGCCAACTTAGGGCGAACAAAGCGATACAAAAGGGGATGATGGACGGAACGTTTGAGCCAATCAAACACTCACCCCCAGTCAACTGATCTGGGTTTAATCCATCATCATTCTTTAGCTCACTCCACCACCCCAGTTCAGACATGGCCATATGCAAATCAGTCTGACCCTGTGCCTCATGGGAACAGTCCAGCCCGAACTGCCAAGCCATGTCTTCCCTGGACCGGAAACAAGCATCCTAGGACCGGTTTCTGGCATTCCAGCCGTCATCAGCCAGGCTTGCTTGAATCCAGTGGCAAAGTGAGCAAGGGACCCACGTCTGGGCATACCCCCGCCAACTTAGGGCGAACAAAGCGATACAAAAGGGGATGATGGACGGAACGTTTGAGCCAATCAAACACTCACCCCCAGTCAACTGATCTGGGTTTAATCCATCATCATTCTTTAGCTCACTCCACCACCCCAGTTCAGACATGGCCATATGCAAATCAGTCTGACCCTGTGCCTCATGGGAACAGTCCAGCCCGAACTGCCAAGCCATGTCTTCCCTGGACCGGAAACAAGCATTCTAGGACCGGTTTCTGGCATTCCAGCCGTCATCAGCCAGGCTTGCTTGAATCCAGTGGCAAAGTGAGCAAGGGACCCACGTCTGGGCATACCCCCGCCAACTTAGGGCGAACAAAGCGATACAAAAGGGGATGATGGACGGAACGTTTGAGCCAATCAAACACTCACCCCCAGTCAACTGATCTGGGTTTAATCCATCATCATTCTTTAGCTCACTCCACCACCCCAGTTCAGACATGGCCATATGCAAATCAGTCTGACCCTGTGCCTCATGGGAACAGTCCAGCCCGAACTGCCAAGCCATGTCTTCCCTGGACCGGAAACAAGCATCCTAGGACCGGTTTCTGGCATTCCAGCCGTCATCAGCCAGGCTTGCTTGAATCCAGTGGCAAAGTGAGCAAGGGACCCACGTCTGGGCATACCCCCGCCAACTTAGGGCGAACAAAGCGATACAAAAGGGGATGATGGACGGAACGTTTGAGCCAATCAAACACTCACCCCCAGTCAACTGATCTGGGTTTAATCCATCATCATTCTTTAGCTCACTCCACCACCCCAGTTCAGACATGGCCATATGCAAATCAGTCTGACCCTGTGCCTCATGGGAACAGTCCAGCCCGAACTGCCAAGCCATGTCTTCCCTGGACTGGAAACAAGCATCCTAGGACCGGTTTCTGGCATTCCAGCCGTCATCAGCCAGGCTTGCTTGAATCCAGTGGCAAAGTGAGCAAGGGACCCACGTCTGGGCATACCCCCGCCAACTTAGGGCGAACAAAGCGATACAAAAGGGGATGATGGACGGAACGTTTGAGCCAATCAAACACTCACCCCCAGTCAACTGATCTGGGTTTAATCCATCATCATTCTTTAGCTCACTCCACCACCCCAGTTCAGACATGGCCATATGCAAATCAGTCTGACCCTGTGCCTCATGGGAACAGTCCAGCCCGAACTGCCAAGCCATGTCTTCCCTGGACCGGAAACAAGCATCCTAGGACCGGTTTCTGGCATTCCAGCCGTCATCAGCCAGGCTTGCTTGAATCCAGTGGCAAAGTGAGCAAGGGACCCACGTCTGGGCATACCCCCGCCAACTTAGGGCGAACAAAGCGATACAAAAGGGGATGATGGACGGAACGTTTGAGCCAATCAAACACTCACCCCCAGTCAACTGATCTGGGTTTAATCCATCATCATTCTTTAGCTCACTCCACCACCCCAGTTCAGACATGGCCATATGCAAATCAGTCTGACCCTGTGCCTCATGGGAACAGTCCAGCCCGAACTGCCAAGCCATGTCTTCCCTGGACCGGAAACAAGCATCCTAGGACCGGTTTCTGGCATTCCAGCCGTCATCAGCCAGGCTTGCTTGAATCCAGTGGCAAAGTGAGCAAGGGACCCACGTCTGGGCATACCCCCGCCAACTTAGGGCGAACAAAGCGATACAAAAGGGGATGATGGACGGAACGTTTGAGCCAATCAAACACTCACCCCCAGTCAACTGATCTGGGTTTAATCCATCATCATTCTTTAGCTCACTCCACCACCCCAGTTCAGACATGGCCATATGCAAATCAGTCTGACCCTGTGCCTCATGGGAACAGTCCAGCCCGAACTGCCAAGCCATGTCTTCCCTGGACCGGAAACAAGCATCCTAGGACCGGTTTCTGGCATTCCAGCCGTCATCAGCCAGGCTTGCTTGAATCCAGTGGCAAAGTGAGCAAGGGACCCACGTCTGGGCATACCCCCGCCAACTTAGGGCGAACAAAGCGATACAAAAGGGGATGATGGCGGGACGTTTGAGCCAATCAAACACTCACCCCCAGTCAACTGATCTGGGTTTAATCCATCATCATTCTTTAGCTCACTCCACCACCCCAGTTCAGACATGGCCATATGCAAATCAGTCTGACCCTGTGCCTCATGGGAACAGTCCAGCCCGAACTGCCAAGCCATGTCTTCCCTGGACCGGAAACAAGCATCCTAGGACCGGTTTCTGGCATTCCAGCCGTCATCAGCCAGGCTTGCTTGAATCCAGTGGCAAAGTGAACAAGGGACCCACGTCTGGGCATACCCCCGCCAACTTAGGGCGAACAAAGCGATACAAAAGGGGATGATGGACGGAACGCTTGAGCTAATCAAACACTCACCCCCAGTCAACTGATCTGGGTTTAATCCATCATCATTCTTTAGCTCACTCCACCACCCCAGTTCAGACATGGCCATATGCAAATCAGTCTGACCCTGTGCCTCATGGGAACAGTCCAGCCCGAACTGCCAAGCCATGTCTTCCCTGGACCGGAAACAAGCATCCTAGGACCGGTTTCTGGCATTCCAGCCGTCATCAGCCAGGCTTGCTTGAATCCAGTGGCAAAGTGAGCAAGGGACCCACGTCTGGGCATACCCCCGCCAACTTAGGGCGAACAAAGCGATACAAAAGGGGATGATGGACGGAACGTTTGAGCCAATCAAACACTCACCCCCAGTCAACTGATCTGGGTTTAATCCATCATCATTCTTTAGCTCACTCCACCACCCCAGTTCAGACATGGCCATATGCAAATCAGTCTGACCCTGTGCCTCATGGGAACAGTCCAGCCCGAACTGCCAAGCCATGTCTTCCCTGGACCGGAAACAAGCATCCTAGGACCGGTTTCTGGCATTCCAGCCGTCATCAGCCAGGCTTGCTTGAATCCAGTGGCAAAGTGAGCAAGGGACCCACGTCTGGGCATACCCCCGCCAACTTAGGGCGAACAAAGCGATACAAAAGGGGATGATGGACGGAACGTTTGAGCCAATCAAACACTCACCCCCAGTCAACTGATCTGGGTTTAATCCATCATCATTCTTTAGCTCACTCCACCACCCCAGTTCAGACATGGCCATATGCAAATCAGTCTGACCCTGTGCCTCATGGGAACAGTCCAGCCCGAACTGCCAAGCCATGTCTTCCCTGGACCGGAAACAAGCATCCTAGGACCGGTTTCTGGCATTCCAGCCGTCATCAGCCAGGCTTGCTTGAATCCAGTGGCAAAGTGAGCAAGGGACCCACGTCTGGGCATACCCCCGCCAACTTAGGGCGAACAAAGCGATACAAAAGGGGATGATGGACGGAACGTTTGAGCCAATCAAACACTCACCCCCAGTCAACTGATCTGGGTTTAATCCATCATCATTCTTTAGCTCACTCCACCACCCCAGTTCAGACATGGCCATATGCAAATCAGTCTGACCCTGTGCCTCATGGGAACAGTCCAGCCCGAACTGCCAAGCCATGTCTTCCCTGGACCGGAAACAAGCATCCTAGGACCGGTTTCTGGCATTCCAGCCGTCATCAGCCAGGCTTGCTTGAATCCAGTGGCAAAGTGAGCAAGGGACCCACGTCTGGGCATACCCCCGCCAACTTAGGGCGAACAAAGCGATACAAAAGGGGATGATGGACGGAACGTTTGAGCCAATCAAACACTCACCCCCAGTCAACTGATCTGGGTTTAATCCATCATCATTCTTTAGCTCACTCCACCACCCCAGTTCAGACATGGCCATATGCAAATCAGTCTGACCCTGTGCCTCATGGGAACAGTCCAGCCCGAACTGCCAAGCCATGTCTTCCCTGGACTGGAAACAAGCATCCTAGGACCGGTTTCTGGCATTCCAGCCGTCATCAGCCAGGCTTGCTTGAATCCAGTGGCAAAGTGAGCAAGGGACCCACGTCTGGGCATACCCCCGCCAACTTAGGGCGAACAAAGCGATACAAAAGGGGATGATGGACGGAACGTTTGAGCCAATCAAACACTCACCCCCAGTCAACTGATCTGGGTTTAATCCATCATCATTCTTTAGCTCACTCCACCACCCCAGTTCAGACATGGCCATATGCAAATCAGTCTGACCCTGTGCCTCATGGGAACAGTCCAGCCCGAACTGCCAAGCCATGTCTTCCCTGGACCGGAAACAAGCATTCTAGGACCGGTTTCTGGCATTCCAGCCGTCATCAGCCAGGCTTGCTTGAATCCAGTGGCAAAGTGAGCAAGGGACCCACGTCTGGGCATACCCCCGCCAACTTAGGGCGAACAAAGCGATACAAAAGGGGATGATGGACGGAACATTTGAGCCAATCAAACACTCACCCCCAGTCAACTGATCTGGGTTTAATCCATCATCATTCTTTAGCTCACTCCACCACCCCAGTTCAGACATGGCCATATGCAAATCAGTCTGACCCTGTGCCTCATGGGAACAGTCCAGCCCGAACTGCCAAGCCATGTCTTCCCTGGACCGGAAACAAGCATCCTAGGACCGGTTTCTGGCATTCCAGCCGTCATCAGCCAGGCTTGCTTGAATCCAGTGGCAAAGTGAGCAAGGGACCCACGTCTGGGCATACCCCCGCCAACTTAGGGCGAACAAAGCGATACAAAAGGGGATGATGGACGGAACGTTTGAGCCAATCAAACACTCACCCCCAGTCAACTGATCTGGGTTTAATCCATCATCATTCTTTAGCTCACTCCACCACCCCAGTTCAGACATGGCCATATGCAAATCAGTCTGACCCTGTGCCTCATGGGAACAGTCCAGCCCGAACTGCCAAGCCATGTCTTCCCTGGACTGGAAACAAGCATCCTAGGACCGGTTTCTGGCATTCCAGCCGTCATCAGCCAGGCTTGCTTGAATCCAGTGGCAAAGTGAGCAAGGGACCCACGTCTGGGCATACCCCCGCCAACTTAGGGCGAACAAAGCGATACAAAAGGGATGATGGACGGAACGTTTGAGCCAATCAAACACTCACCCCCAGTCAACTGATCTGGGTTTAATCCATCATCATTCTTTAGCTCACTCCACCACCCCAGTTCAGACATGGCCATATGCAAATCAGTCTGACCCTGTGCCTCATGGGAACAGTCCAGCCCGAACTGCCAAGCCATGTCTTCCCTGGACCGGAAACAAGCATCCTAGGACCGGTTTCTGGCATTCCAGCCGTCATCAGCCAGGCTTGCTTGAATCCAGTGGCAAAGTGAGCAAGGGACCTACGTCTGGGCATACCCCCGCCAACTTAGGGCGAACAAAGCGATACAAAAGGGGATGATGGACGGAACGTTTGAGCCAATCAAACACTCACCCCCAGTCAACTGATCTGGGTTTAATCCATCATCATTCTTTAGCTCACTCCACCACCCCAGTTCAGACATGGCCATATGCAAATCAGTCTGACCCTGTGCCTCATGGGAACAGTCCAGCCCGAACTGCCAAGCCATGTCTTCCCTGGACCGGAAACAAGCATCCTAGGACCGGTTTCTGGCATTCCAGCCGTCATCAGCCAGGCTTGCTTGAATCCAGTGGCAAAGTGAGCAAGGGACCCACGTCTGGGCATACCCCCGCCAACTTAGGGCGAACAAAGCGATACAAAAGGGGATGATGGACGGAACGTTTGAGCCAATCAAACACTCACCCCCAGTCAACTGATCTGGGTTTAATCCATCATCATTCTTTAGCTCACTCCACCACCCCAGTTCAGACATGGCCATATGCAAATCAGTCTGACCCTGTGCCTCATGGGAACAGTCCAGCCCGAACTGCCAAGCCATGTCTTCCCTGGACCGGAAACAAGCATCCTAGGACCGGTTTCTGGCATTCCAGCCGTCATCAGCCAGGCTTGCTTGAATCCAGTGGCAAAGTGAGCAAGGGACCCACGTCTGGGCATACCCCCGCCAACTTAGGGCGAACAAAGCGATACAAAAGGGGATGATGGCGGGACGTTTGAGCCAATCAAACACTCACCCCCAGTCAACTGATCTGGGTTTAATCCATCATCATTCTTTAGCTCACTCCACCACCCCAGTTCAGACATGGCCATATGCAAATCAGTCTGACCCTGTGCCTCATGGGAACAGTCCAGCCCGAACTGCCAAGCCATGTCTTCCCTGGACCGGAAACAAGCATCCTAGGACCGGTTTCTGGCATTCCAGCCGTCATCAGCCAGGCTTGCTTGAATCCAGTGGCAAAGTGAACAAGGGACCCACGTCTGGGCATACCCCCGCCAACTTAGGGCGAACAAAGCGATACAAAAGGGGATGATGGACGGAACGTTTGAGCTAATCAAACACTCACCCCCAGTCAACTGATCTGGGTTTAATCCATCATCATTCTTTAGCTCACTCCACCACCCCAGTTCAGACATGGCCATATGCAAATCAGTCTGACCCTGTGCCTCATGGGAACAGTCCAGCCTGAACTGCCAAGCCATGTCTTCCCTGGACCGGAAACAAGCATCCTAGGACCGGTTTCTGGCATTCCAGCCGTCATCAGCCAGGCTTGCTTGAATCCAGTGGCAAAGTGAGCAAGGGACCCACGTCTGGGCATACCCCGCCAACTTAGGGCGAACAAAGCGATACAAAAGGGGATGATGGACGGAACGTTTGAGCCAATCAAACACTCACCCCCAGTCAACTGATCTGGGTTTAATCCATCATCATTCTTTAGCTCACTCCATCACCCCAGTTCAGACATGGCCATATGCAAATCAGTCTGACCCTGTGCCTCATGGGAACAGTCCAGCCCGAACTGCCAAGCCATGTCTTCCCTGGACCGGAAACAAGCATCCTAGGACCGGTTTCTGGCATTCCAGCCGTCATCAGCCAGGCTTGCTTGAATCCAGTGGCAAAGTGAGCAAGGGACCCACGTCTGGGCATACCCCCGCCAACTTAGGGCGAACAAAGCGATACAAAAGGGGATGATGGATGGAACGTTTGAGCCAATCAAACACTCACCCCCAGTCAACTGATCTGGGTTTAATCCATCATCATTCTTTAGCTCACTCCACCACCCCAGTTCAGACATGGCCATATGCAAATCAGTCTGACCCTGTGCCTCATGGGAACAGTCCAGCCCGAACTGCCAAGCCATGTCTTCCCTGGACCGGAAACAAGCATCCTAGGACCGGTTTCTGGCATTCCAGCCGTCATCAGCCAGGCTTGCTTGAATCCAGTGGCAAAGTGAGCAAGGGACCCACGTCTGGGCATACCCCCGCCAACTTAGGGCGAACAAAGCGATACAAAAGGGGATGATGGACGGAACGTTTGAGCCAATCAAACACTCACCCCCAGTCAACTGATCTGGGTTTAATCCATCATCATTCTTTAGCTCACTCCACCACCCCAGTTCAGACATGGCCATATGCAAATCAGTCTGACCCTGTGCCTCATGGGAACAGTCCAGCCCGAACTGCCAAGCCATGTCTTCCCTGGACCGGAAACAAGCATCCTAGGACCGGTTTCTGGCATTCCAGCCGTCATCAGCCAGGCTTGCTTGAATCCAGTGGCAAAGTGAGCAAGGGACCCACGTCTGGGCATACCCCCGCCAACTTAGGGCGAACAAAGCGATACAAAAGGGGATGATGGACGGAACGTTTGAGCCAATCAAACACTCACCCCCAGTCAACTGATCTGGGTTTAATCCATCATCATTCTTTAGCTCACTCCACCACCCCAGTTCAGACATGGCCATATGCAAATCAGTCTGACCCTGTGCCTCATGGGAACAGTCCAGCCCGAACTGCCAAGCCATGTCTTCCCTGGACCGGAAACAAGCATCCTAGGACCGGTTTCTGGCATTCCAGCCGTCATCAGCCAGGCTTGCTTGAATCCAGTGGCAAAGTGAGCAAGGGACCCACGTCTGGGCATACCCCCGCCAACTTAGGGCGAACAAAGCGATACAAAAGGGGATGATGGACGGAACGTTTGAGCCAATCAAACACTCACCCCCAGTCAACTGATCTGGGTTTAATCCATCATCATTCTTTAGCTCACTCCAGCACCCCAGTTCAGACATGGCCATATGCAAATCAGTCTGACCCTGTGCCTCATGGGAACAGTCCAGCCCGAACTGCCAAGCCATGTCTTCCCTGGACCGGAAACAAGCATCCTAGGACCGGTTTCTGGCATTCCAGCCGTCATCAGCCAGGCTTGCTTGAATCCAGTGGCAAAGTGAGCAAGGGACCCACGTCTGGGCATACCCCCGCCAACTTAGGGCGAACAAAGCGATACAAAGGGGATGATGGACGGAACGTTTGAGCCAATCAAACACTCACCCCCAGTCAACTGATCTGGGTTTAATCCATCATCATTCTTTAGCGCACTCCACCACCCCAGTTCAGACATGGCCATATGCAAATCAGTCTGACCTTGTGCCTCATGGGAACAGTCCAGCCCGAACTGCCAAGCCATGTCTTCCCTGGACCGGAAACAAGCATCCTAGGACCGGTTTCTGGCATTCCAGCCGTCATCAGCCAGGCTTGCTTGAATCCAGTGGCAAAGTGAGCAAGGGACCCACGTCTGGGCATACCCCCGCCAACTAAGGGCGAACAAGGCGATACAAAAGGGGATGATGGACGGAACGTTTGAGCCAATCAAACACTCACCCCCAGTCAACTGATCTGGGTTTAATCCATCATCATTCTTTAGCTCACTCCACCACCCCAGTTCAGACATGGCCATATGCAAATCAGTCTGACCCTGTGCCTCATGGGAACAGTCCAGCCCGAACTGCCAAGCCATGTCTTCCCTGGACCGGAAACAAGCATCCTAGGACCGGTTTCTGGCATTCCAGCCGTCATCAGCCAGGCTTGCTTGAATCCAGTGGCAAAGTGAGCAAGGGACCCACGTCTGGGCATACCCCCGCCAACTTAGGGCGAACAAAGCGATACAAAAACACGCCGGAGCCTTAACGGGTGTGCGCATCACCGTTGAAGTAGAGCAGAAGAAAAACAGCGATAAACGGGGTCTTTGAAGACGTGGTTGGCAAACTTGGAACGAGAGAAAAATAACGCCACTAATCACAAGATGGCGGCACGTTGCAGACGCCCTGCCGGATGGTTCACGGCGCGTCTGAGCATGCACCGTGAAGAAACAGCAGAGCACACGGAGGACGTCACAAGGATCCACGCAGTCTTGAAGATGCAGGTAAGGCCGCTCGCGCAAGGAGAGCACGCGCTTAGATATTTCGAAGTTGAGAAAAAAAAACGGTTTTCAAGCGCCAGTTGCCCAGGCGTCTCAAAACGTACAACAATGACGGACAAGATGTGCCTCACCATTCTGGGCCGCTGTGCACTGCCGGTTCCATAATGTAAAGATCCACTGGCACAACTTTGAAAAACCAAATGACCAACTGCAGAGCGATTGCACTACATGTGCTCGCGATCGTGAACTCCTTAACCAGACGGTCTCTGCACCTGACGGGCACTAATTAACTACTTGACAGGCATCGTCCCTACACTAGGGAAAGTCGTGAGACCCAGTGAAACACTTCCCAAACGTTTTGATGTGTAGTAGAGCACTCTCCCCTGGCAAAAACAGAAAGTGGAAAACAAGTTGATTCTTGAAATGATGTATAAGTAGCAGGGACTGAGAGGCAGGTTCAGTAGATGCGTGCGAGAGCACACAGTCAGGCTCACCCGAACCTAGTTTGAAGCACACGCCTCAGGAGGTAGATAGGGTCCCTTAAAAAGTAGAAGTACCTTGAATAAGCCAGTCACTTGGAGGCGCAGCAACTGTGGAAAATGCAGGATTGTAGAACAGTGTAGGAAGCTTGGAATGGAACAGGTAAGCGTAGGATTGTAGAAACACCTAGGCTGGCGCACACAAGAAATAGCACATTTTCAGTCAGGATATAACACTATTCAAGTGCTGTATTACGGGAAATTGGTGTGCAGGGAGGGGGCTATGGGGAGTTAAAATTGGAAGACACAGCTGGGATAGACGCTGACTTCCTTAAAAGGGACACCCTACGATGTGGTCTGCTTAATGTTAGGTCCCTTTGTAAGCATTACACAGAGACGCAGTTGTTGCTAGAGTCTCAGGATTTGGATGCCTTGTTTTTGACTGAGACTTGGACTCATCCCGGATCCGATTTGGAGCTGGGCTTGGCGTGTCCTCAGGACTATGAAGCTTTCCATAAACCACGTCCTTGCGGTAGAGGTGGTGGGGTAGGAATTATTTTCAAAGAGTCATGGGACTTCTCCCCTGTTGATATTGATGAGGTTGACGGGATTGAGCTACTGGGCTTTGCCCTTAAAGATCATGGGAGCCAGGTGCTTACTGGCATTATCTGTTATAGGCCCCCAGGGGTGGCTAGTCTCCTCCAACAGAAAAATATGATTGTTGTCTTTAGCAATATGGCTCTCTCCCATGCTAGACTCCTTATCCTGGGGGATTTCAATCTGTGGGCGAATGGGAGCTTGGACTCCGGATATGATAATCTTTTACAATCTTGTAGGGACTTACATCTCTCACAATGGTTGACAGAGCTTCACATACGGGGGGCGTGTACTGGATCTAATTTTTGCTAGGGAAGATTCGATGTAAGTGATTAACACTCTGCCGGTCGGATGGTCGGATCACCACTTGATTAAATTTGAAGTGCTCAAAATCAGACAGATAGGCCCTATTTTGAGGGAAAAAAGGGAGCTTTCTAAGTAGGGACTGGAAAGGGCTCTTGAGAAAAGCCAGTATCTCTCCAGTATTCCACCTTGAAGAATCTCTCAACTCTAGAAAACAGGTGGAGGATAACTATGCTACCCTCTGTCTACATATTAATGAGCAACTTGACCGGGTTGTTCCCCAAAAATTGGTAAAAAAAGTGGGTAAACCCTCTGCCCCTTGGTATAACGCTGCACTGCAAAAATTAAAACTTGGCTGTAGACAGGCAGATCGGCGTTGGAGGAAGGGATACCTTGATACAGACAAGGTTGCCTGGAAGGAGACTATACTCAATTATAAGAAACATATCGCTATCGATAAAGCTGAATATTTTGCAGATGTAATCTTGAAGGCGCCTAATAGCACTAAGAGTGTGTTTAAAGTCATGAACAATATCACCAGCCCTGCCTGCACAAGAAACAAGATCTCCCCCACACAGGAATTGTGTGATAGCTTGGCTGTCTTTTTTGAAGACAAGATCTGCAAAATTATCAGAGGCCTAGAAGGGGACAGCACTGATTCTGGGGCTTGCAGTCCCCCACAGAATGTGAAGGAGGGATGGACCAGGGGGAGCAAAACACTGGATCAGAGGCCCCTTCTCGATCACTTTGATATACCTTCGGTGGAAGACTTTAATAAAGAAGCATTGGGGGTTTCCTCTGGTTCACCCCTGGACCCTCTTCCCCGTAGGGTTTGGGAAGAGTTAGGCGCCAAATTATTCCCTTTGTTAAGACAGCTATGTAGCCAGTCCATGTGCAGCGGGATGGTCCTGTCCTGCTGGAAACAGGCAGTGGTTTCCCCCTTATTGAAAAAACCTTCACTTGACCCAGCTTGTCTTAAAAATTACAGGCCCATCTCTCTCCTTCCTTACCCGGTGAAGATCATTGAGCGATTGGTAAGCAAGGCGCTCTCGCAGTTTCTGGAGGCAAATGATATATTGAAGGATGTGCAATTTGGCTTCCGCCCAGCACACGGGACAGAGACCGCCCTACTGACAGTGTTGGACGATGTTCGGATGCGTGCATTCAGGGGTCATTCTGCTATACTGATCCTGTTAGACCTGTCTGCCGCATTCGATACAGTCGATCATAAGGTCCTGCTGAAACGACTGGAAGAAGTGGGGGTTGTGGGTCTGGCGCATAAGTGGCTGCATTCATATCTGTCAGACAGATGTCAGGCAGTGGCCCTCCCCCCCTTTCGCTCAAAGTTCACCAAGATACGTTATGGGGTCCCGCAGGGATCTGCGATTAGCCCTATACTATTTAACGCCTATATGCGTCCCTTGGTGGACGTCATTAAATCCTACAATATAGGCTTTGTGAACTATGCTGATGACACCCAGCTTATTCTTTCCCTGGAGGGCGATCAATCAACTACGCTACATAACTTCCATGCCTGTATGCTGGACGTGGTACATTGGCTGAGAAACAATTCTCTGCAATTTAATGCAGATAAAACAGAGATCTTATGTATTGGAGGTGGGAGAGTGCCATACTCTCTCTCTGCGGACTTTTGGCCCATTCCTGCTGACCCCCCTTTGGTACCGTCTAAGACGGTTCGCACTTTGGGGATCTGTTTTAATGAGAAGTTGACCTTGGAAACACAAGTCAACAAGGCCGTTGGGAGCTGCTTCTCCCTTATCAGGGTCCTTAGGAAAATTCTTCCCATGCTTCCTATTCAGACACGCGCACTGGTAGTCAGGAGCGTTATTATGAGCAGACTGGATTACTGCAATGCTTTGCTGCTGGAATCCCCAAAGTATTTAATTGGGAGATTACAGAGAATCCAGAATGCGGCAGCAAGGGTGGCCTTGATGAGACCCCGCCAGTCCTCTGCTTCGCAGGCCCTGGCGGAGCTTCATTGGCTTCCAGTTTTGCAGAGGATTCATTTTAAATCCCTCTGTGTCGTATTTAAGGCACTGCATGGTATGGGGCCCTTACCGTTGCAGAACAAATTTAGCTGGTATGTTCCCACTCGATGTCTTCGGTCATCCTCGGCTAATCGGGTGAAGGTACCCCCGATCATAAGAGCTAGACAGGGAGGGCGTGCCTTCAGTGTTGCCGCAGCAAGGCTTTGGAACAGCATACCCACGGAGTTGCGACAGACGAAAGATCTACTGCCGTTTAGAAGGAAAATAAAGACCTGGCTCTATCCCAGAGCGTCAACTAATCCTCTTCCTTGTCACAGGCCTCCCGTCTCACAGCGCCAGGATACCAGCTGGGTCACAGTGCGCTATATAAGAAGTGGTTACATTACATTATATTACATTACATTACATTTCTTCCACCATCACACAGACAGACACCACACACACAGCCGCAGACACTTCCACCATCACACAGACAGACACCACACCACAGCTGCAGCCACAGACAATTCCACCATCAATGTCTCAACAGGTTCTGATAGTTATGTCCTTCGTGAGGAGGTGCTGTTTTGTGCCACTGTTTATTGGGCTCTATGTTCACCCCTGTTTCTGAGCTGTCCACACATGTATATTTTGTGAGTGTGTGGCTGTACATTGTCACTGATCTGGACATAGGCGTAACCATGCAGATATGATGGGAACGTACATTCAGTGATATTACATACAGGGACCCTCTAGAATTGTTTGGTCTAGGGATTCAACTCCCCTAGCCTTATCCACGGTTTGGTGCTTCGGGGGTATGCAGTGTGTGAAACCCATTATTGATTTATAGTGTGGGTCAAAGTTGACTGGGAGTGTTTTCAGTCAGGTGATGTGCAGTGTCTGTATATTTTCACCAGGGATTTTGACCTACATACACTGACACATGCACACCATCTCTGTCTCCTCTGTTATGGTAGACATTTACAGTTTTGTAAAATGTGTGTTTGTATGTGTTTTAGTGTCCTCCATAACAGTACTTTGAGTCTGATGAGTGTACTGGGGGGGGGGTCTCTCACAGGTGCTTGTGTGACGTACATGAGAGCGTGGCTTACAAGCATGTAAGCTGTACATATGTAATAGCCATATTGTCCCACCCAGATGAGATATTTGTTATTGTGACATAGTACAACATCAAGGTATCTGTTGACACAAGCTACATTGCATCTACAGGGATTCAGTGCAGTTGGATTTGCCAATGATTGTTACTTGCATTAGTTCTCGGAGTTACTACTCAGTCTTAATAACATGAGATTTATGGTGATGCTTCTGATCTGACCTATCACTATTGGGAATGGATTTGTAAGGGTCTCTTGGCTGTTCTATGTGTGGCAGTGGTAGGTGGTACTGCTGCAGAGTTGATAATATATCACAAACTGAGGGGGGAGGATATTGAGACTCCATTGGTACCCTTCTCTGAATCAGTTTTTACCACCTGCCGGTGATGACCACTGACAGCCTCAGAACACTTCAAAGACTTCAACATGACTGTCACTACTCGCTCTTTCCAAGTTCCCTTCAGGCCCCCTCATGTCCAGCTTCTCATATATTTTGTATTGGCTATATCACCAAGTGTGTTAATTTGGGGACATGTTGTTCATACACCCCCATTCCTAAAGACAAAAAGGGCCTCAATAAGGTGGGGACCGTGTGTGTACGGGTTGATGTGTCACTTTCCAGCGCTTGCATTCACGACGATTCATATTTTGGCTGTGAGAGAGCAGATGCAGTAGCAGCAGGACATGTAGAATAGTTCTCTGTGTCGGCACAGGAACTGAGAAGCTGTGTAGAGGTGGATGTTGTTCTTTTATCCCTCCCTTTCCGCCAGCTCTGATAAGGTGGTTGGATCGCTACAGTCAGCTTGTCTGAATGACACATCATAAAAGGGTGGGAGGTCCGTTGGGTGATTCGCTCTCTGACAGCCTCCATTGGTCCTTTATGACACCTATCGGAATCGGAAGGACTGTGGTGGTTTGATTTCTGTGCATTCACATGCATTGTAATCTGGTGGTCAGACCCACCACTTCTGACATAACCAAGGTGCTCAAACCGACTCCAACAGGACCGGCAAAGCAGGTCCGACCGGCATCGTAATGACCCCCTAAGTTCTTTGACTCGTGGAAAATGCTTTTATGTTTCTTCACACACATATTGTACACAGCAGGGTCCCTTGGCAAATAGAGCCCCTTAAGAGCAACACCTACATGGCTCCTCAGCACACATAGCCTCCTTGAAGATTATGAATAAGAAAATAAGAAAAAAAGCCACATCCGACACTAATTGCACTCATCAGAAAGCAATCCAAGACACAAATTCATAACTGGCTAATTTTGGCCAAGCCTAGTGCTCACCCACTTCAGAAGATTGAGCCAATACCTATCTGCACATTCTTAAGATGGAGTAAGTACCTATGAAGCAGATGACAAATTTCAACGAGGAGTAGGCAGATGCTATGTTCACCGCTATGTTCGCCCACTGTGGGAACTCTTCAGTCTTCTTCCTAGCACCCTCAGTGTAAAAAACAATCACACATTATGGTAACTACAACTACATAACACACATATTATAGTACTGTGATGCAGGTGTAATATTAAAACCAATCACATTTCTTTGGATGCAAAATATTTTTTGGCTTAATATTAGGAATTCAAAACTAGACATACATCGTCCCAGGCGTAAAGCAAAAATGCAAATGGTGTTTGGGACATTGCTGTCTCCAAACCTAAAGCTACAAGTACAGCTTTTGTGAATTTGTGCACTTCAAAGTTTTATGCACTTTCAGGGGTTATAAGTTTATGGAGTTGTTAAGATTGCCCACACGTTTCTTTGTTTGTGAAACAAGCCCCCTATGTTTGATTTTTTCCATGCTACTCAGATAGCAAAAATGTCTTATGAATAAGTGGTGTCTTGGCTGTGTGAATTGACCCAAATCTGATGTAATTAGGTAGTATAAGTTCCAGTTTCTTTGAGTAGTCATAGGATGCAGGCATAGGTTTGAGAAGCTACTCAAAAATATGTTTGAAACATCAGAACAGGTAATGTTAATAGAAACTATACAGAGACCAAGGGCCTGATTATGAGTTTGGTGGTGTGGAAGCGGGCTACCATGCCACTGCCCCATTCCCACACCGCCAAACCTCATTGCCAGCCGCCGCTAGATTATCAGTTATCTTGTGGTCTGGAGAACGGTGCTATGGCATTCCCAAAAGGTATGCCAATAGGAGCACCAAAGTCCATTCCTGCATGGCATGAACTGTAAAGTCCATGCCATGCAGGAAAGGTGGTGCATGCAGACAGGGGACACACCATGTGCCCCCCTGCATGCATACCATGGCCATGAGAGAACAGGGGGCCATGAAAAGGATGGATGTGAGGAAACTAGTAATATGCTTACCAGTGCAGCATTGGCACTACCAGCGTATTGCAGCCCTCTGACTGCCACGCCACTGCCAGGGATCTGTGGCGGTTGTGGCGGTCCTATTGCAGTTCGACTACTGTACTCGTAATAAGGAGGTCGGACCACTGGTGCGGTAGTCCATGACCACCACCGCACCTCAAGCTTGGCAGTCCTATGGATTCCATGGACTGCCAAACTCATAATCGGGCCCGTAGACAAGACAATACATACCCTTTCACCTAATTGGCATGAGCAATGGGGTGCCTTAACGCTACGGACACCAGTTAAAGATACCTTTTTCTTTCATTACTGTCTAATCCAGTAGTTAATATAGTACTGGACGTTGTCCTGTGGCAGATCTGTTGAGCTCCTTTACTTAACGTACTTTGGATCTTACTGTCACATTTCATGCAGATGGGATCCTCAGACAACCTACGCCTTCATAAGTGAGGTGCTGTATTTGCTTTTATATAAGTGGGGCGTCATGATTTATTTTAACATTCTCATTCTAAATATATTTAGCTTTCAAGTGAATGCATAGAAATTAATTCTGATCTTATGGCTTGATATAATCACTATTTGCAACTATATTTGCTTTTTTTCTTCCATTTTTCTATTTCTCATTTATGTGTCAGTGATCTCTAAACATGTAGTGTTTCAAATGACTACATTTTTATTAAGTATATATTTATAGTGTATCTCTTGCATTTATTTAATATATGATTTACACACTTGCATGGAATATTTCTAATTGTAAATTTGTAGCTCACCTTGAAAAAAATTGTGACATTTGAAATGCAAACATAAATAGGACGCTGTAAAACAGTGATGGTTGAAGGTATGTGCAGGGTTGATTGTAGGGTCTGAGAGCCTATCTCATATGTTGATGATAATATATTGTTGAGCAGTGGAGACCAGAAATGGGAGATATTGAAGCATAGGGCTTAGAATGGAGTTTTGAATATTTCTCAAGAATTGTAAGCTTATATTTATTGGGTTTACAGTGGCAGAATGTGGCTAATTCGTGGTGCGAGGAGGGGTAGTGAGCTTCTGAAGCTTACTGGT
The DNA here is from genome assembly GCA_963921515.1 of Calotriton arnoldi. NCBI lineage: Eukaryota > Metazoa > Chordata > Amphibia > Caudata > Salamandridae > Calotriton > Calotriton arnoldi. The sequence continues at coordinate 4,020,608 of CAWUFW010000243.1, forward strand.
CAGGGACACCATTTGTAACAAGCCCCAAGAGCAATATACACATGGGTGGACCTTTCCTGAAAGTTTAGGGATCCCCCATTGATAACAAACAGTCTCCAGAAGATTGGGGTAGAGAGGCCTTGGTTCACTCACCTGTAAACCTTATAATATAATAACTGTTAATCAAATCTATGAGAAGAATGTGACTAGTTCTTATGATATCAACACAAGATGTAACATGACTGAGCTAATTAAGGACTTTTTTGGGTTCCACATTTCAGAGGGGATGCTGATTGCCATAATCTGGGAAGAATTTAAAGCATTTGTAATGGTTGAATGTTTGTCTTTCACTTTGTGAAGGGACAGAAGTACAGTCAGAGCCTATAGGACAAATATGGAAAAGGTAGCATGGAATATGAAGATGCCACAGACAAATTATGAATTTAAGATAACAACATGTTCTTGACCAGCCAACATCAAGAAGAGAATAAATCAGGAAGAACAGAGGTGCGATTCAAAAAGAAGAATTTATGTTTTCATAGTCAGAACCTCATTGACTCAGGCAAAGGAGAGGCAGTGATTGAGTCCCAGAATAGTTCTGAGTAACCAGGAAATGATGGTACACCCACAGAATTGTATTCATTTTTTCAGAACAACTGAGAGAGTGAGAGATACATCACTCATGACATGGTCAGTGTCATCACTGATGACACCACTGATGACATTTCAAATGACATCACTGATGACATCATGCAGTGATTGTGAGTGTTTTAAAATAGTTTATGAGTCTTACACATATAAACTAAGTTACTGCAAAAGTTAAATTAGTATACTTTGTGTACTACTGAGTGATGCAATTTTTCTAACATATATTATGTGAGTGGCCGTGTGACTGTGTTTATCCATGGGTGAGTGGATGAGTTGTGGCTGTATGGGTGTGTGAGTGGCTGTGTAGGTAAATAAGTGGGTATGTGAGCAGCTATAGAGGTGAGTGAGTGACTGTGTGAATGGCTATATTGGTGAGTGAGCGGGTGTGTGAGTGACTGTATGGGGGAGTGAGTGGCTGGTTGAGTGACTGTATGCATGGATGGGTAGGTGTGTGAGTGTCTGTATGGGTAAATAGGTAGGTGTGTGAGTGGCTGTATAGGGAAGTGAGTGGCTGTGTGAGTGGCTGTATTGTGTGAGTGGCTGTATTGGTGAGTATGTGGGTGTGTCAGTGACTGAATAGGTGAGTGAGTGGCTGTGTGAGTAGCTGTATGAGTAAATAAGTGGATGTGTGAGTGACTGAATCAATGTGGCTCTCTGGGTGGGTGAATGGATTTATGAGTAGCTGTATGGGTCGGTGAGTCGATGGGTGAGTGGGTGTATTTTAGAGTGATGTCTGTATAAGTCCCTGTATGAGTAAGTGAGTGGGTGTGTAAGTGGTTGTATGGATGTGTGAATGGATATGTAAGTGATTTTGTGGGCATATGAGTAGCTGTATGAGTGTGTGCTTGGCTGTGTTCAGAGATTTATGGGTGAGTGAATGGCTATATGAATTATTGAATAAATGGGTGTTTGAGTAGCTGTACAGGTGAGTGTGTGGCTGTGTGAGTTGTTGTATGGGTGAGTGAGTGGTCGTTTGAGTAGCTGTATGGGTAAGTGAGTAGGTATGCGAGTACCTGTATAGGTGAGTGAGTATAGGTGAGTGAGTGGGTGTGTGAGTGGCTCTATGGTTGAGTGAGTGGGTTTGTAAGTGGTTGCATGGGTCTGTGAATGGGTATATGAGTGGTTGTGTGGGTGTGTGAGTAAGTGTATGTCAGGTTGCATAGGGTTGTGAATGGGTGTGTAAGAAGTTCTACAGATGATATCATCAGTGATGTCATCAGTGATGTATTTGAGACATCATCAGTGATGTCACTTGCCATGTCTTGAGTGATTTAATATATAAAGTCATAAGCAGTGCATTGAGGGCCATAAATTATAGTTAGCTCTGGTAACTATAACTACTGAATTTCTATGGTTTTGTGCGAGTGAAATCTGAACCAAAGTATAGCATCCCTGTGACCTTTGGTTTTGGTAGTGAATTTGTATGTTTTTTTATTTCTATTCCCTTACTATAATGTCCCTGTAACCTTTGTTTCTTTGTTTTTTTAGTGAATTTTTAAGTTTTTTAAAATGCTATTTCCTAACTGTAACCTGTCACCTTTGAGAGTGTGTGTGTGTTTGGCTGTATAGGTCAGTGAATGGGTATCTGAGTGGTTGTATGGGTCTGTGAGTGAGTGTGTGAATTGGTATGTGAATGGGTGTGTGAGTGGCTGTGTGGGTTGGTGAGTGGGTGTGTGAACAGCTGTATGGGTCTGTGAGTGGGTTTGTGAGTAGCGGTATAGGTTAGGGACTGGGTGTGTGAGTGTATGTATTGGTCTGTGAGTGGGTATTTTGAGTGTCTTAGTGGGTGTGTGAGTAGATGTGTGAGTGTGTCTGTGGGTATGTGAATGGGTGTGTGAATACCTGTGTGGGTCTGTGAGTAGGTCGGAGACTGCCTGTGTGGGTATGTGAGTGTGTGGGTAGATGTGTGAGTACCTGTGTGGGTCTGTGAGTACCTGTCTGGGTCTATGAGTGGATGTGTCAGTCTGTGAATATGTCTCTGAGTGCCTGTGCGGATCTGTGAGTGGGTCTGTGAGTACCTGTGTGAGTCTGTGAGTGGGTCTGTGAGTGCCTGTATGGGTCTGTGAGTACCTGTGTATCTGTGACTGGGTATGTGAGTGGTGCTATGGATTTGACTCACAGGGCGTGGTGATGGCAGTCCAGCTACCACCACACCGGCAGTGTGACCACCCCATTATGAGCTAGGCAGTCAAACTGCCATTGCACCACTGCAGCAGCCAGGGAACCGCTGTTCCTTGGCAGTGGCACAGTGGACTGAGGGACAAAATATGCTTGGTTGTGCCCTGAGGCACAACCAAGAATATTATGACTTTCCTCACCAGCAGCACTGTCATGGAGGGTCTTCCTCCAAGAAAAGGCTGGTGGTGAAAAAAGAAAGGGGGCTCTATAGGGCCTCCTCTCGTCCTGTGCAGAGGTATACATGCAGGGGGCACTAGTTCCTGCACAGGAAGAAATGCATGACATGGTGCATGGTGGTCCCCAGAGCCCATACAGGCAATGGAGGGGTGGTCAGTGCAGCTCCCCTCCTTTTTCATTATCAAACCCTAGGGAGATGGTAGTCCCCGGGGCTCATAACTGCTTCAGGAGAAAGGCCACACTGCCCTCCTCTGCTTTTTAGGTCTCGCCTGAGCCAGCGCATGCGCTGCTCTGCAAGACATTTAGTAAGTGGGTTTTCAAAGTGCTACCCCACGCTTTTGCTGGCCTCCAGCTTGAGTTCACGATCGCGTGCACGCGCGCAGCCGCCAGCTTTCAGCGCCCGATTAGGGGCCATCTGGCTTTCCTCTCCATGGCTGTCTGAACGCTCCTCCGCCCCTCCCCTGCCGCGTCGCATTAATTAGAAACATATGCTGTTTTCACTTTCAGCGCGGCGGGCGCTCGCGCACCACTTTTGAAGCCGGGCTTGTCTTGTTGAATGTGAGTTTAAATCATCGCTTTGTTTTTATTCTGTTGTGTATGTATTTGTTTATACATTTCACACCTCTGCATGCAAATCTAAACATGTGGTCTAAAAAAACATGCGCTAACGTATTTGTCATAAATGTCGTCTAGGTGTGCATCGCGGTGTTTGCATCTCTAAGAACAGTTAGGTATCGAATCATGCTAAACACAACTTCCGTAGATGTGTCTGACACTCAAACTGATACTGACCTCCTGTGCGACGCACGTGCAACAAACACGTACGTTGAGCACTCTCTCATTGCGTGCATGCAGACATTGACAAACGAAACATTAGGTGCACTGCACCAAATACAATTAAATAGCTAAACGTAATTAGTAGAGATCATTCCGGCGTCAGTTTCTTTTTCTCAGTGAATGTCTTTTTCAAGGTACCAAGTTGCTTTAGCTTTTTTTTCTTCAGAAATATAGTGGATGCTTTTGTTCCACATGAGCTCCTCCTGAAGTTGCCTGACGGTCAAGATAAAACACGTTTTATTGAACAGGAAATATGGTCAGCACTTGGATGATGAATTCTCTGAATACAGAACTTTTTGTTTACAACATGTATGCGAGCTGCATTTGTTTGAAAACATTTCAATTGGTCTGTGTACGGGGGCTCCCTGTTTATTGCTTTTGATACCACCTAGTGTACATACTGTGTAATGCAGGCTGAGAACATTTAACAAACGCTGCAGTTTATCAGACCAGTTACAGGAAATAGTGTCGTGCTCAAGAGACAATCTTCTGAGAAACAAGCATTTGCAATGCAATAGGTCTCTGTGTTGCCAGCCTGCTTCTCCCCGCCCTCCTCCCTCTTGCAATACGTTCCCCCCTTATTTCCTCTGTTTCTCCCAAGCATTAGCTCCAGACCTCCCTGTTGCTTTTGCCTCTCCTCCAGGATCCCCCTGCACTTTTGTCCCCCCTCCCACATTGCTTCGGCATTCTCTCCCCACCCTCCCTTTGTTGCATCTCCATTTCTTCCTTGTTTCTCCTGTTTAAACGCTTCTGCACATTTTCTTTCTAGTTACCAATCAAATTCTAATTAGTAACTAAAGAAACAAGCATTGGCATAGCCAATAGGTCTCGCCTTTGGGACCTTATAAGTGTTTAACCATGCAACAGTTAATGTTGTTGCACCAAGGATATTGTGCTGCATAACTAAATACTTATAAGGTCCCAAAAGCGAGACCTATTGGCTATGCCAATGCTTGTTTTAATCAGCCAGGGAGGTGGAGGTCCCATGGTCTAAGAACTTCCCGAGAGAGGGGGCAGCAGGGCCCTCCTCCGTCTAAAAAATAATACTAAATCCTCATGGGAGATGGTGTTCCCCAAGGCCATACATGTCTTGGGGAGGAGCTCTTGGGGAGGGGAGCCACATGGCCCCCCTCCCTCTTTATGTACATGGCTCTGAGGAGGTGGTGGTCCCCAGAGCCCTTACAGGCAATGGAGGGGGGGTCAATGTAGCCTCCCTCCTTTTTTATTATGAAACTCCAGGGAGGTGGTGGACCCGGGACTCATAAGTGCCTTAGGAGGAAGGCCATGCGGCCCTCCTCGGCTTTTTTTAATCGATCTGCCCCGGGGAGGTAGAGGTCCCAGGGTCTAAGAACTGCCCGGAAGGGGGGCAGCATGGCCCTCCACCTTCTAAAAAATAATAATAAAGCCCTGGGGGAGGTGGTGTTTCCCAAGGCCGTTCATGGCTTGGGGATGGGAGCCACATGGCCCCTCTCCCTCTATTATATATGTGGCCCCGGGGAGGTGGTGGTCACCAGGGCCCTTACAGGCAATGGAGGGGGTCAGAGCAGCCCCCTCCTTTTTTATTATAAAGCCCCATGGAGGTGGTGGCCCCCAGGGCTCATAAGTGCCTAAGGAAGAAGGCCTTTCAGCCCTACTCTGCTTTTTTTTAAACGGCCTGCTCCGGGGAGGTGGCGGTCCTCGGGTCCAAGATAGACCATCTTTCATTTTCAATACAAATTCACTAATCCATTTCAATTTTTGCTGCAAAAATGAAAAGCAAAATGCTTTCTGGGCCAGGTGCGGTCCCTGGGAGACCCCAGCACCACGTCAAAGGGGTCAGGGTATTCCTACCCTGCCCCCTTCTCTTTTTTAAACATTTTTGTTTGTTTGGGACTTGGCTGAGTCCGAGTCCCAAAATGGCTGCCAACAATTCCTGGTTTAAGTGTTGCCATCCAATCAGATCTCTTCACGAGAGAGGGAAGATTCATGAAGGGGTCACAACTCTAGATGTACAAATCTGTTTTTTGTTTGAATATTTCCAAAACTACTGCAAGGATTTACACCAAATAACAAAAAGGTCACTTGTTGAACCAAGACCTACCTTTCTGCCAAATGAGGTGTAATTCCTTTCAGTAGTTCAGGCTGTAGTCATATTAAAAATCCCTATGGGAAACTGCATGTTGAAAAAGTATTTGGAACCCTCTTTTTCCTTGGCTCCCCACTTGATGAATCAGCCCAAATGTTCACCGACAGCAGCTGAAGTGACTGTCAAAGTAGTTCTGAAAATGTTGTGAAGATTCGGCAAACGGCACCAATGGTATTAGCTTTTCCTATGAAAACTAGGTCTTAACTATAACTACCAACTGGCGACTGCCAGCAGGCACTATATATATATATATATATCTATATATATATATATATATATATATATATATATATATATATATATATATATATATACACACAAATAGAAGTGGCAGCATGCTGTCATTCACAGAAGCAAAAGAAACAAATGATGGACAGAATGCTGAACAATTCAAACATTCACCCCCAGTCACACAGATCTGGGTTTAAAACATCGTTCTTTTGCTCCCCACGCCACCCCAGTTTGAACAAAGCCATATGCAAGTCAGTCTTGACCCTGCCCCTCATGGGAACAGTCCAGCCCGAACTGCCAAGCCAGGTCATCCCTGGACCGGAAACAAGCATCCCGGGACCGGTTTCAGGGCATCACTCCTCATCAGCCAGGCTAGGTTGAATCCAGTGGTGCAGTGAGCGCGGGACCCACGTCTGGGCATACCCTTCCCACTTAGGTCGACTAAAGCAAAAGAAACAAATGATGGGCGGAATGCTGAACAATGCAAACATTCACACCCAGTCACAAAGATGTGGGTTTAATCCATCATTCTTTTGTTCACCACCCCACCCCAGTTTGTCCTCCCTAACGCATTTCAGCCCACCCTCAGGCCTTGGTCACAGGTGTAATGCTTGGTGAAAAATCTGACCAACAAATTTAAATGTAGCTCTGATGCAATGTTGTAGTCCCAATAGACTGCAATGACCAGCATGCAGCGCAAGCGCAACTATCTAAAGACCACGTGCAAAATTCAAATCACAGTGAAATACCACCATGTCATGAGTGATGTAATATGTGAGGTCATAAGCAGGGATTGTGGGGCGTGAGTTAGTTTCTCTTACTATAAAGGCTGAACTTCACTGGTTTTGTATGAGTGAAACCTGAGCCTAACTATGAAGTCCCTGTAACCTTTAGTTTTTTCAGTGGAGATATATATATATTTATATATTCAGGGATTTCTTCACCAGAGCAGCCCCCCACTCCCAGGGCTCGAAAGAAAACAGCACAGCCAGGTCCTTGCAGGATCAAAGTATGTCCTTTTATTTATTTATAACATGCCACCGACAGTGCAAATAAAGACCAATATATATATATATCAATAAATCCTTTCTGCAGCGGTCAGGGCGCTTTCACACAGCCTCCACTTGCGCATAGTACACGGCACCACCAAAGAAGCAATTGTCCAGGTCTTAGGTATAGTTCATATATTTTATTGCATCGCACCAAGGTGAACAAATGGCCTACGCGTTTCAGCCGTAGCCTTCTACAGGGCCATGGCAAATGAAAAAATACTATATATATATATATATATATATATATATATATATATATATATATATATATATATATATATAGTATCTTTTCATTTGCCAATAACTTTGACATCATTTGACGAATCCTCACAAAGTTTTCAAAACTAGTTTGACGCTTACTTCAACTGCTGTCTTGAAGGTTTCAGGGTGATTCGTCAAGTGGGGGCTGAAATTGTCAAAACTAGTTTGATGCTCCCTTCAGCTGATCTTGAAAGCTTTGGGGTGATCAGTCAAGCGGGGGCCAAGAAAAAGGGGAGTCCAACCATGAGTTTTCCCCATGGAAATTTCCAAAGGAACTTTAGACAGCTACAGCCCAAACTGCTGAACGGAATTACACCAAATTTGGCAGAAAGGTAGGCATTGGTCTAGAAAGCACCCTTTTTGTAAATTGGTGTAAATCCTTTCGGTAGTTGCTGAGTAATTTAAAGAAATGTCCAGTTTTATCTATAGGGACGCGGAGGATCCGCGACCCCTTCCGATCTCGTGCTGAGATCAGATTGGCTGCCAACACTTCAAACCAGGAAGTGTTGGCAGCCATCTTGGGACTGGACTTGAGCAGAGTCCCTTAAAAAACATTAAAAAAAACAAAGGGGGTAGGGTAGTAATACCCTGACCCCCATGCCTTTTGGGGCAGTACCACAGGGACCCTGCAGGGCCAAAAAGCTTTTTGAAAAACAGTTTGGCGAAATCCTGGGATGCCGCCTAAAATATTTTCAAACATGAAGCGCAGGCGACAGTGCTTTGTTAATTATCGGCCCCCGGATGGGCCGTGTCTCGGAGATATATTTTGAATACAGGAGGGGGCACATGGGCCCCCCCTCCTGGGGCTTAAGTTTACCACAGTGCCCACCACCTTTCCGGGGCTTCTTAATAAATGAATGCGTGGTAGGCCGTATGGCCTGCCTGGCTGGCCCTGGGACCACCACCTCCCCACCGCTTTCCCAGAAAAATGCAAAGGGTGCTGCTCAGACCCGTCTGCAGCCTCGGTGTAGTGCTAGAGGGACCCCTATGTTTTGAAACCACGTGATGACCTTTGACTACCATTATTTTAATTGACTTTTGGTGTTTTATTTTCCCCTAGCTTGAATGTACGACATCATTTTTCCCTGCATGTGCACGTTTCCTTAAAGATGTCTCTCGTGTAATCTTGTACTTTTAAAGTGGGAGAGCTTTCACAGAGTAGAACAGCCTTGCCAGGAACAGAATGTGTTGGATGTGCATTTGAAAGCCTTAGAGAAACAGAGGTGTGGAATGTACTTCTTGGTCTCGAAGTGCAGTGTTATAAGCTGTGGTGCTCAAATGTGCATTGTGTTGTACATTGGGAAGTATTATGAAGTTCTTACTATTGGCTTTGACATGCCCTCATGTCATCTTGAATTCTGACTCTGTCTAGCTTGAGCTTTTTGCGCGGACCGGCAGACCCCCAGATTACTCAACTTGCTTAGTTTATTCAAGTTCAAAGTTGTTTTGTAGACTGTACTGCCAGAGACTTTCGTAAGCTTCGTTAAGATAAAGGCTGGAACACATGAGAATGCAGAAGGAGCGTGAGAACTCCTTTGCCTTTGGAATGTGGTCAACTCCAGTAAGTTTCCTTGGCGCAAGGAAGGGCCTCTCAGAACCTTCTAGTGCGTTTTGAGATTATAAAGCTGGGGTTTGATGACTTAGAAACTGGGATTTGGAATCCGAATGGGGATGGACACATCTACTACCATACAGCAGAACCCGGTTTGCTGAGGCTCTTAACCCTGGCTGTGAATCCCCCAGTCTGGAGTGGGCTAAGATGCAGTGTTTGCAGCCGGTGAGGTGTTTTGTTTTTGTTTATTGCCATTGTGATGTGTGAGTGTCTGTGTGCACATTTAAGTCTCCAGTGGCCATATTCATCTCAGGTGTGTTCTTTGAGTATTGACTTTGCGATGTGTAAGTGTCTGTGTGCACATCCAAGTTAATCATCTGATGTATTTAGTGTATATACCTTTTTGATTTCTTGCAGGACGTCCAGCATAATCTGCTTGTGTTTCAGTCCATGTTATTATCCATGCATTCAACAGTTTCATTTGCCAAGTGTGTTATTATTGGTTGAATATATATATATATATCATTCAAATATATATATATAAATATATTATATATATATATATATATATGAAACAAAGAGTTACCCACGTGGCCGGCACTCACAGGCAGATAGGATAAAGGCTCTTGTCAGGCTAGCAATGTTCAGCGTCGCCCCCTCTTGTGCGCTGATCCGACGCGTTTCGGGAACCATCCCTTCCTCATGGATCATCAAAGAGACAATGCGGCAGGCAATAGGGCTACACAAAGTCCGACTTTTATTTCATTAAATTTATACAAACAGGAAGTCTGTCTCAAGTGAGCCAAAAAGCATTATGGGACAAGTAGTCCATTGAGGTAAGTAACTCCCAAGTGGGATGCCTGCCACAGAGCAACTTGAAGCAAAAAGTTCTTTAAAAAGAAGGAGCGTGAGCACTGCTGAAGCCGTTTACAAGGCAGCCTCCAGGCCACCCGTACCACTACCCTGTCAAGTGAAACAGGAGCGGTTCCGCAAGGATCTCGCAGCGGTGCCATGCCGTGGCCGGGTGAGAGCCACACATTTCTGAAACAAAGAGTTACCCACGTGGCCGGCACTCACAGGCAGATAGGATAAAGGCTCTTGTCAGGCTAGCAATGTTCAGCGTCGCCCCCTCTTGTGCGCTGATCCGACGCGTTTCGGGAACCATCCCTTCCTCATGGATCATCAAAGAGACAATGCGGCAGGCAATAGGGCTACACAAAGTCCGACTTTTATTTCATTAAATTTATACAAACAGGAAGTCTGTCTCAAGTGAGCCAAAAAGCATTATGGGACAAGTAGTCCATTGAGGTAAGTAACTCCCAAGTGGGATGCCTGCCACAGAGCAACTTGAAGCAAAAAGTTCTTTAAAAAGAAGGAGCGTGAGCACTGCTGAAGCCGTTTACAAGGCAGCCTCCAGGCCACCCGTACCACTACCCTGTCAAGTGAAACAGGAGCGGTTCCGCAAGGATCTCGCAGCGGTGCCATGCCGTGGCCGGGTGAGAGCCACACATTTCTGAAACAAAGAGTTACCCACGTGGCCGGCACTCACAGGCAGATAGGATAAAGGCTCTTGTCAGGCTAGCAATGTTCAGCGTCGCCCCCTCTTGTGCGCTGATCCGACGCGTTTGGGAACCATCCCTTCCTCATGGATCATCAAAGAGACAATGCGGCAGGCAATAGGGCTACACAAAGTCCGACTTTTATTTCATTAAATTTATACAAACAGGAAGTCTGTCTCAAGTGAGCCAAAAAGCATTATGGGACAAGTAGTCCATTGAGGTAAGTAACTCCCAAGTGGGATGCCTGCCACAGAGCAACTTGAAGCAAAAAGTTCTTTAAAAAGAAGGAGCGTGAGCACTGCTGAAGCCGTTTACAAGGCAGCCTCCAGGCCACCCGTACCACTACCCTGTCAAGTGAAACAGGAGCGGTTCCGCAAGGATCTCGCAGCGGTGCCATGCCGTGGCCGGGTGAGAGCCACACATTTCTGAAACAAAGAGTTACCCACGTGGCCGGCACTCACAGGCAGATAGGATAAAGGCTCTTGTCAGGCTAGCAATGTTCAGCGTCGCCCCTCTTGTGCGCTGATCCGACGCGTTTCGGGAACCATCCCTTCCTCATGGATCATCAAAGAGACAATGCGGCAGGCAATAGGGCTACACAAAGTCCGACTTTTATTTCATTAAATTTATACAAACAGGAAGTCTGTCTCAAGTGAGCCAAAAAGCATTATGGGACAAGTAGTCCATTGAGGTAAGTAACTCCCAAGTGGGATGCCTGCCACAGAGCAACTTGAAGCAAAAAGTTCTTTAAAAGAAGGAGCGTGAGCACTGCTGAAGCCGTTTACAAGGCAGCCTCCAGGCCACCCGTACCACTACCCTGTCAAGTGAAACAGGAGCGGTTCCGCAAGGATCTCGCAGCGGTGCCATACCGTGGCCGGGTGAGAGCCACACATTTCTGAAACAAAGAGTTACCCACGTGGCCGGCACTCACAGGCAGATAGGATAAAGGCTCTTGTCAGGCTAGCAATGTTCAGCGTCGCCCCCTCTTGTGCGCTGATCCGACGCGTTTCGGGAACCATCCCTTCCTCATGGATCATCAAAGAGACAATGCGGCAGGCAATAGGGCTACACAAAGTCCGACTTTTATTTCATTAAATTTATACAAACAGGAAGTCTGTCTCAAGTGAGCCAAAAAAGCATTATGGGACAAGTAGTCCATTGAGGTAAGTAACTCCCAAGTGGGATGCCTGCCACAGAGCAACTTGAAGCAAAAAGTTCTTTAAAAAGAAGGAGCGTGAGCACTGCTGAAGCCGTTTACAAGGCAGCCTCCAGGCCACCCGTACCACTACCCTGTCAAGTGAAACAGGAGCGGTTCCGCAAGGATCTCGCAGCGGTGCCATGCCGTGGCCGGGTGAGAGCCACACATTTCTGAAACAAAGAGTTACCCACGTGGCCGGCACTCACAGGCAGATAGGATAAAGGCTCTTGTCAGGCTAGCAATGTTCAGCGTCGCCCCCTCTTGTGCGCTGATCCGACGCGTTTCGGGAACCATCCCTTCCTCATGGATCATCAAAGAGACAATGCGGCAGGCAATAGGGCTACACAAAGTCCGACTTTTATTTCATTAAATTTATACAAACAGGAAGTCTGTCTCAAGTGAGCCAAAAAGCATTATGGGACAAGTAGTCCATTGAGGTAAGTAACTCCCAAGTGGGATGCCTGCCACAGAGCAACTTGAAGCAAAAAGTTCTTTAAAAAGAAGGAGCGTGAGCACTGCTGAAGCCGTTTACAAGGCAGCCTCCAGGCCACCCGTACCACTACCCTGTCAAGTGAAACAGGAGCGGTTCCGCAAGGATCTCGCAGCGGTGCCATGCCGTGGCCGGGTGAGAGCCACACATTTCTGAAACAAAGAGTTACCCACGTGGCCGGCACTCACAGGCAGATAGGATAAAGGCTCTTGTCAGGCTAGCAATGTTCAGCGTCGCCCCTCTTGTGCGCTGATCCGACGCGTTTCGGGAACCATCCCTTCCTCATGGATCATCAAAGAGACAATGCGGCAGGCAATAGGGCTACACAAAGTCCGACTTTTATTTCATTAAATTTATACAAACAGGAAGTCTGTCTCAAGTGAGCCAAAAATGCATTATGGGACAAGTAGTCCATTGAGGTAAGTAACTCCCAAGTGGGATGCCTGCCACAGAGCAACTTGAAGCAAAAAGTTCTTTAAAAAGAAGGAGCGTGAGCACTGCTGAAGCCGTTTACAAGGCAGCCTCCATATATATATATATTTGAATGTTGTTCATTTGACATCTGGGAAAGCCTTTATGTTAGAGAGGATTGCATAAATAAAACCCCATGCCTTATTCTTTGATGTGTTTCATGTTATAAAGTGAAATCCCTTTCCAGGTGGTGTTGTGTTGTTTTTATTGCTTCGCCGTGTTTGAGCCTCTGTGTGGGAGGGTAGTATTCTCTATTATCTGGGAGTGTGAAGCAATACATTTTTTGGCGTCACTCTGCAGGATACAAAAATGTAATTTAAAAAGGGGAGAATGCTTTCTAAAATGTCAATATTTTCAGTTGCAGATTCCTAGATGCCAACTGAGTTATTGGGGTGGGAAGTTGCCTCTAATGTATGTTTAACAGATGAGGGGCAACACAGATACTTAAATGTTCCCAGGATTTTTCTTTTCAAGAGGGAAAAGAACTTGGTATTTCAGAGAGAAAAAGTGATGTTATTTTGAATGCATTGCTCAGCATGAATGAAAAATGTGGGCAGTTAGAAAAAGAACGTAATGAAATACAGAAGCGGTTAATTGAAGTTAAACAGAATTCCGACCTTTTTTTGCTTGAAAATAAATCATTGAAAAAAGAGCTGGAAATGTACCAAGCAGTACAAGATCGAGAAACATGCGACATAACGCAGTTTATTTTACCAGACTGTTTAAATAGCCAGAGTGAGTCTCTGATGAAGAATGTGGATAAAGGACAGCTGCAGGTTAATTTACAATGCTCACAGGAGGTTTTAATTAATTCTTTGGAGGACTTTCTTCAGCCAGAAGTTAATGGTATTTTGGACAAATTTCAGCAAAGACCTGAGAAGGTATTGATAACATGTCTTGCACGTTTGTTTGAATTTGAAGCTTCCGAAGTAATGTTGAATTGAGAAAATGTCAACGTGCAGGAATATTTTCGAAACTACAGAGAAGATAAACAAATCAGCCTTTTAGAACTAGCGATTGTTGGTTGCAGTTACAAATCAGACTGGTCAGTGAGTGACAGACCTTGCTTTAAATGGAGAGGCATTATTCTGAAAAAAAGAAATGATGAAAAATGTTATTTGTAAACATGACTCTGAGTGGGGAGAGAAGCAGCAATGGGCTTTTGAATCTGCAAAAGGGGTTATGCAATGTGTTTCAGATGTGTGGCCAATACAGAAACGAGACATTGAGCTATATGTGCCAGTTCAGGGGCAGTGTGCTACTTGGAGTATGTGGGAAAAACAAGGAAGGAAGAGGGTGCTCTTGGGCTTTTGGATTGAAATATTTTCAAATGCTGGAGAATGTTTTACTCCCTTTGAGAAACAGTTGCTAGTGTTTCAATGCACTGTGACAGATACTGGGCAGACACAGTTGTGTGTGTGTTTTTGTGCTCTGATAGACACAGGGCAGACACAGTTGCTTTTGAGTTGTGCTCTGACAGCCACACGGCAGACACAATTGTTTGTGTGTTTTTGTGCTGTGACAGACACAGGGCAGATACAGGTGCTTTTGAGGTTTTGCATGCTGTAGGAAGCTGGCTCTGAAGATACTATACCAAAATGAGGTATAGTGTGCACAGTGTCCAGTGGAACCCCAAAGGTAGGCAGAGGTAAAAGTAGATAGCACCTTACTCTCTATTTGTGGTAGTGTGAGCTAGCAGTAAGGCTTTATCAGAGGGTAGTGTTAAGCATTTGTTGTACACACTCAATCAGCAAATGATGTCACACACTCAAAGACTGAACTCAGACCAATTTTTTTGTATTAGAAATAGTATTAAGTTATTTTATTTCTAGAACCAAGCCAAGCCTGGCACAGGTAAGTGAAATAAATGCTTTGCAAAATATTATGCAGTGCGGCACTAGGGCGGCCGGGTGCAGAGTGCTGAGGCCCAATGTTATCCTGCTTACGAGCAGACCACTGAGTTGTGGGAGCAAAGCTCCTGGTGTTAGGTTCAGGGCAAAGTGGGATCCTGTTTAGCAAAAAAAGTGCACCCACAGCGGCGCAGGGGCAGCTGGGTGCCGGGTGCTGGTTTGGCGTTGGGTGGCCTGTTGATTGCAATGGGGATTCTCCGGTTTCAACAAAGACTGCAGGCTCGGGGATGAAGATCTTGTGGAGGTGACCACCGGTTGGAGAGGTAAATTGGGATGCCTGGGGATGCTGGGACACCGTCGGTTGGGCCACCCAAGGCCGTGGGGCTTCGGGTGCAGGGGTGTCTTTAGGCGTCTGGTTTCTCTTACCAGATCCGGTCGCGGTCGGGGGAGTCTCCAGAAAGAGGCTGCAGGCTTCGCTGGGAGTTTCAAGGCAGTTCAGAGATCACCAGACCTCGGGTCAGAATCGCCGGGGAGACCTCCTCGTGGTGTTGGGCCACTCGAACTCGGGCCATGGGCGACTGGTGCAGAGTGGTGCAGACTCACAGATTTGGCCGGAGCCAGAGTCTGTGGGTGAACAAATCCGGTGTTCACGGGAGACAAAGTCTTTTCTTTGGAAGGCAGGGCAGGTCCTCAGGGTTCTTGAGGTTGCTGGCTGCAGGACACACCGAAGTTTCGCTTCTGCAGGTTCGAGGTGGGGACAGGCCGGTAGGGCTGGGGCCAAGTCAGTGGGCGTCCTACTCTTCTTAGCTTCAGCACGGCTGTTCGTCCTTCTTCTTCTTTTCTCCTTGTCTTTACTTGTCTCAGGAGGCAAGGTTCGGGGATGCCCCTAAATACTAGATTTAGGGGCGTTACAGGTAAGTAAAAGATTGGGACCAATGGGTCCCTTCCTTTGGGTGGGTAGAGCCCCTATTATGCCACCCTTCTGTGGGAGGGGGGCATATGCCTAAGTCTGGTTGGCTGGGTCCCCCATCTGCACGATGGTGGGGATTGAGAGTTGTGCTTCACCTCGCCTCCCCCACCTGAGGGGTGGGGTTGGCAAAGGTGGGCACATCTCCCTTCCTCACTTGCTTATCCTGCAGGTTCTCCCACCCAAAGTGGGGGCCAGAGCCAGTGGGGACCTGTTGCTGGAAGCAGCAAAAGGCCTCAGGAAGCTCACAAAGGCGGCAAGCCTTTGAAGCTTCCCCTTCGTGAACCCTGCCCATCCTGGGGGAGGAGGCTTGGCACCTCGTCCCAGGATGTGCATTGTTTCAGACCCCCTAGAGCAGCAGGCTCTCAACCCAGGGGTCCAGAAACATGTGTGGTGGTGGCAGCTGGGGAGCAGCCACTCAGCCTGGACACTAGTGTTAGGTTATTTTTCAGGGGGCATCTCTAAGATGCCCTCTGTGTGCATTTTTCATTAAATCCCACACTGACATCAGTGTGGGTTTAATGTGCTGAGAAGTTTGATACCAAACTTCTCAGTTTTCTGTAAAGCCATTATGGTACTGTGGAGTTTGTAATGACAAACTCCCAGCACCATATACTCTTAATGGCATTACTGCAATTACAGTGTCTAAGAATTGGCTTAGACACTGTAGGGGTACCGGGCTCATGCCCCTGTACCCTCACCACTGGTATAGTGCACCCAGCTAGAGGGGTGGTTGATCTATGCCAGGGCAGTGGGTTGTAGGCATGGCACAGAGGGATGTGTGCCGTGTCGACTCTTCACTTTGTTCTGCACCAAAACACGCAGCCTGCAAAGGCAGTGTGTGTGTGTAAAGGTACAGGGCCTCTAAGGGTGGCACAATAAGTGCTGCAGCCCTTAGAGGCCTTCTCTGGTCACCTCTGGTCTGCCTGTGGTACCATTTACCAGGGGCTGACCTGTGGCCAGAGAGTGCCAATTGGGTTTTGTTTTCAATGCAGTTTTAGGGAAAGAACATAGGCCCTGGGTACCTGTTTGGCAGGAGCCCAGGGCTTACTCAGTCAAAGTACATCAGCAAATCAGCAAAAAGTGGGGGCAACTATGCAAAAAGAGGGCACTTTCTTACACACGCTGACAGACACTGGGCAGATGACAATAAGGTTGACTTTTGAATTTTCTCTAATGCAATGGCTGATAACTTTCCTTGAGTTATACAGAACAGGTAATGCACAAGAAGCAAATGGGATCAAGTGGTACATACAGGCAGAAACTGCAGTTTTGCATGAGCAGTTGGTGCAGGTCCCAATAGAAAGTCTAGGGGTGGTGTTTGAGGTGCCTGAGACACAGGATTCCCCCGTGAAGTGGAACAAAGAGTTGTGGCCAGAGATTTGGAAAATGTTACTGCAAAGCGCAGCTACTGTGTATCATGTAGATGTTCATTGTCCCATACATTTACCAGACAGAACCTCTAATTCCCTTACAGATGAAAAGGCTAAAATCTTGGAGACAGAGGTGGTGACACACAATTCTGATTTGGTGTGCATGACTAAGTGCGAGCACCTAGGAGAGAAAGACACTACTAACAGGTGGGCAGAGAATGAAGGGATACATATTTCCCTATGCTTACTTAGAACTGTGATTCCTATTTGTCAGTATGCACAGCTCAGACCAGTCCCACAGATGGTGAGGGGCCAGTTGAAGAAAGGAAAATTACCAGCGCAGATAGGGCAGATGGATAGCCTTGGGCCCATGCCAAATGATCAAGGGTGTACTTATTCAGCAGTGTGTGGAGAGATAGTCAGGAAGGGGACTGCCCCAGCCCTTCTTACTGAGCAAGGGGAAGGAGAGTTTGACTCCAATATCAAGAATTTAGAGGCCAAAGTGTGGGTAGAATTCCCAGATAATTCCCCAGAACCAGCAGAGAACCGTGCAGACAGAAAAGATAAAACTGTGCCAACAGATCCGAAACAGAAAAAGGAGAACGTGTGCTTTTTGAAAAATATTTTTTGCAAGAAGAGTGATGCTTGTTTCTTTTCTAGATCATACTGCGAAGTGTTGGTGTACCTGATGTCTCTGTCCTGCGTGTGGGTGCCTTTGTCTGAGTGGGGCCATGAGGGTGTGGGACCCCCCCAACTCTGAAGTGACCACCTGACAGCGCAGACTGACACTGTTGCTGACATCCTTTGGCTGAATCAGCCAGATGAACTTACCTAGCAAAGACAATTTCTATTGACAATAAGCTGACACTGTTAAAATGAAGAAAAATGTTAAAAGATATAATTTCAAAGCCGGAGGGCTGTGTACCTTTCACACAGAAGGATATCGTTAAATACAGAGAGTTACAGGAAATTCAGTTCAGTTTAAAAAAAATAAAAAATTCTGAGATTCCTTTATTTTTAAGCAAAATATATAAGTTTGGCTGCTTCAATAGTAGACGTTCCAGAATTAGCCATTTATAACCCTAGGAGCATTAATGAGTCAACATGTTTGATTCTATTTGTGTATTCATTTTCGTGTATTCATCATACATTTATACCTGAAGCTGAGTTATTATCAGATATACATGAGTTATTTTAGATGAAGTATTATGTTACATGCTTTTATAATGTCACTGTTTCAATGTGTGCTTTATTTATATTCGTGTTTTCACTTAAGAAGTAGATTTTTTGATATGTATGTTATGATAGTCAAAGGTCATGGGGTGGAATGTAGTGATAGAGGCACTCCTATGTTTTGAAACCACGTGATGACCTTTGACTACCATTATTTTAATTGTCTTTTTGTGTTTTATTTTACCCCAGCTTGAATGTATGACATCATTTTCCCCTGCATGTGCACGTTTCCTTGAAGGCGTCTCTCGTGTAATCTTGTAGTTTTAAAGTGGGAGAGCTTTCACAGAGTAGAACAGCCTTGCCAGGAACAGAACGTGTGGGATGTGCATTTGAAAGCATGAGAGAGATGTCATCAGTGATATCATCAGTGATGTCACTAACCATGTCATGAGTGATGTAATATGTGAGGTCATAAGCAGTGCATTGCGGGGGTGCGAGTTATAATTTATTTATTTTATTTTATTTATAGAATTTTTAAAGTGCATAGCTGCCCAAGGGCTTCCCAGCGCTAGAAGTCAGATACAGTACACAAGCCAGAGGAGAGATTAGTGGCACTGATGGAAAATCCAGGTCTTCAGCTTTTTTCTGAAGATTGATTCTGTTTCCAGAAATCTGAATTCACATGGTAACGAATTCCACAGCTTGGGTGCCAGATGTGAAAAGGATCTGCTGCCCCATCTGGCTCTTTTGAGTCTAGTCATTTTTAGTAACCGTTCACCGCAAGATCTAAGGCATCTATTGGGGACATATAAGCCCACCAAGTCTCTGATTTTAGGGGGGCCCTTGCTGTGTATGGCTTTGTGAGTCAGGCAAAGTGCCTTGAATTTGACTCTAGCCTCGATCGGTAGCCAGTGTAGTCAGTAGCGGCCCGTGGTGAGTGCTGCCGGACGGTGACGTGGGGCGGGGAGGGCTGGTGGGGGTAGTAAACTACGGAATTCGGCCGAATAGAGGTAAGTAAACATATAAATAAATAAACGATTTCGTCGCGCGCTGCATCGCATTTGGCGATGCAGCGCGCGCAACGAAATTCGTTTTATTTATTTATATGTTTACTTACCTCTATTCAGCCGGATTCCGTAGTTTACTACCCCCCACCCTGCCCCTCTCCCGCCCCACGTCACCGCCCGACAGCACTCCCACCACGGGCCGCTACTGAGTATAGTGCTCTTAGGTGCTTTCCCAATGGTTCCTGTATTGGGACCTTACACAGAAGTCTAACTGCAGCATTCTGGACGACCTGGAGTTTTTTAATGAAATTTTTTGGTGCCCCCAAATAAAGGGAGTTTCCATAGTCAAGGCGTGATGTAACCAGTGCATGAATAACTGTCTTTCTTAGCTGCATGGGGATAAGCTCTAGAGTCATACGGAGCATTCTGAGTAACCCAAAGCAAGTGCCTGGAAGTTTCTTTGCTTGGGTCTCCATTGTTAGTTCCCTGTCTAGCCAGAAGCCGAGATTTTTAATGATAGAGCTCGGGACTGGTGACATACCTAGACAGTTTGGCCAGCTAATCAGAGGCCTAGAGACTGCATTGTTTCCGAGGACCATCAGCTCAGTTTTGTCCCCGTTCAACTTCAAACAGCTGCTTGTCATCCATTCAACAACCCTTTCCAAACATGGAGCTAGAAGATCTGATTCGCCATTAGTTCTGTGTGTCATCTGCATACGATATCATGGAGATACCAAACTCCTGGACTATATCAGCCAACGGCCCCATATAGATGTTAAACAATGTAGGGCAAATGCCACACAAAGATCTAGGAGTAGTATTTTGTAAGATCTAGGAGTAGTAATTAGCTTACTTACTTAGCTTACTTACTATGACGGCTGAATATCACTGGTTTTGTATGAGTGAAACCTGAGCCTAACTATAACATCCCTGTAACTTTCGTTTTTTCTGTGAATTTCAAAGGTTTTTTTAATTCCATTTCCTACCTATGACTTCCCTGTAACCTTTGTTTTTTTTCAGTGAATTTCTGAGGTTTTTTAAATGCTAATTACTAACTATAACGTCCCTATAACCTTTTGCTTTTTAAAGAATTTCTATGTTTTTTTAAGTAGTAGTCGCATTCGCAGAGTGGTGGAGAAAGGTGGCGGGGCCTCCAATCAGCTCTCAGGAATCCTACTGTGTAGAACTTACAGGAGGTACCAGGAGGGCTTCTTGGCCCCCAAGGTCCTTCAGGAGCAAAGGGGACTTCATCCCCCAACCAGTAGTGCACCAGGAGCCGCGTTTGCAGAGTGATGGAGAAAGGGGGCATGGCCTACGAAGACATCTTAGCAATCCCACTATGTGGGACTTACTTGAGGTAACAGGATGGGTGGTTGGCCCCCAAGGACATCCTTGGGGGCCAACTACCCCATACAGAGAGTGTTACACCCCAGCTATCAAAGGAACAAAATGCCCACATAATACATATAACAAATGTCACTTCATTCAGTAACTTGGTATATAAATATAGTGAATATAGTGAATAAAACAATGCAATGCAATCACAAAACGTGGCTGCAGCAACCACACACAATATGATTTTATTTCCAATGTTTCTCTCAAACTGTCAAAATAATCCCTCAAATCATCATCTTATTTCTGCAAAATTGTTAAATATCTCAGCAATCCTGCTGTGTGGGACTTACTTGAGGAAACAGGATGGGTAGTTGGCCCCCAAGGACAACCTTGGGGGCCAACTACCCCTCCAGCTGAACTGACAAAAGTATACATTTGGAAAATGTTGTGAAGATTCATCAAGCAGCGACAAAGTTATTGACAAAACAAAAAAAGCTCTTCCTATGGAAGCTATGTCCTATCACTACTTACTGGTGACCGGCAGTGGGGTAGGTAATATTTGAAGATCCAGTATAATTTTCTTTTTTTTAAAAGAAGCGTGGGCTACCGCAATTCTTTAATAATCAACCAGAGTGGGCCAGGTACCGGGAGCATTTGCATAACAAAGGAGGGGGGTGCATAGGTACCACCTGCTGGGGCTAACTTATGTCCCCGCAATCTACTGCTTATGACCTCACATATTACATCACTCATGACATGGTCAGTGACATCAATGATGACATCTGAAATGACGTCATCAGTGATGTCACTGACAATGTCATGAGTGATGTAATATGTGAGGTCATAAACAGTGCATTGCGAGGGCGTACGTTTTAGTTAGCTCAGGTAGCTATAACTGGTGGATTTCTATGGCTTTGTACGAGTGAAATTTGAGCCTAACTATAAAGTGCCTGTAACCTTTGTTTTCTTCAGTGAATATATACATATATATATGGCATGGCGGCAGAGGTGGAATAAAAATACCTTGAAGCACGATTTTTGGGTCCGTGTCCGTTCCTGGAGATATCTGAAGGAGAGTAGCGGAGTACATTGGATATATATATATATATATATATATATATATATATATATATATATATATATATATATATATATCAGGAACACTCCGCTTGCATCCCCTTGCCACCAGTTACAGTAACGGAGCACGGACCACGTTATAGTGCAAATTGAAGTTTTAATCAACTCGAATATATATATATATATATATTAAGGTACAGACTCAGGAAATAAGATCCTTAGGTTCACAGCATAAACATTGCTATACACATTATGTTATGGTGAAATCTATGGAACAAATTGAGCTTTACCTAACATTGGATATGCAGGTTATGCATAGAAGGTTTTTAACATACTTTCGTCTGAATATGTTCCCTCAATTACTAGTGGTATGGCACACGCCATCAGATCCCCCTCTTGTACATGTGATGCTTCCTCTGCACTAGACACTTTGCACATTGTTTTAATTTGCCCTAAATGGGCTCACCTGCGACATAAATATATTTGTCCTTTACTCGTGCCTTTGAATTTTCAGCAAGCAAGACCAGCTCCTTTATATCTGCAATTTTTAGATAATATTAAACTATGTTGGTATTTATCAAGATATTTAGGAGGGGTGTATTTTGCTTGTGTATGATACTGGAAATTTGTTGATTTTTATGCTATGGTCATAAATTTATTGATGTTTTTATTGTATTTTTATGATTGCTGATGCTAATCGAAATAAAGAGCTAATGATGATGATGTATATGTATATGTGTATATATATATATATATATATATATAACTGTGTCACCTCAATAGTGATTCCTGTCAGGACTCTACTTACTTATAAGTGTTCGCTGTTCTCTGAGAGTTCGGCACTGCATGTGACGTCACACACCAAGATCTGAGGAGAGGTGGAAGGAGGAGAAGCGGAAGCTGGGGAGCCGGAGGGCGCTCTGCCAGTTAGACCGGACTGAATGGCCTGGGGAGGGCCTGAGCAGTGCTAGTGAGAGACAGGCTAAGGAAGACAGGGTGGCACAGTCCATTTTGCCAGTTTTCCCTTCCCGAGGGACGCCGGCTGCAGACGGAGTCTGAGCGCAGCCAGGAGAAGGAAATTCTATCAATCTGTCAGCCCACAGCAGCTACCTACAGCAGTCGCTGTCGCATGCCCCACCCGATCCCCCTTTGGCATATTACATCACCAAGCTACTCACTCTGTCTCTACTCTGCCCCCATTCCGCCCCGCGGACATTTGCAGACCGGGAAAACATTTGCGCTCACCTCCTCCTCCTGACATGGAAAGCAGCCAGAAGAGGCTGGTGGTAACTGCCAAAGGCAAACAGGTGACAAACAGGATAATATAGGAGACAAACAAGAGAGCAGCCAGAAAGCATGAAAGCAAACAAGGCTAGAGCCGTGGGACTTCCTACTGGGGCAGAAGCAGCCGGCGGTAGGCCTGTGCGGCTTGCCTCATCAGCAAGGGCCGTACCCTCCTGTAACCAAGCGGGTCTGTGCCCATGTTATCTGTGAAGCAGCAAGGAAGGTGAAAGGAGTAATAGGAAAAATTGGACACAGGAAATGGAGGGATTGAAAATTTAGGACCTTCTCCCCATTCATTGTCCCTTGAAATAACATAACAGGATACATCTGGATTTGCTTTCACTTGCCTTCACTCACCAGCACTTATTGACTTTCCTCAGCACTCAGACCTCAGCACTTTCAGTCGGCACAACCCAAAGACATGCTCATGCCCTCTCTGTACAGGAGGGTGTGGTGGCGCACAGGGAAGGCCTCCACTCTCTCGCAAACTGGCAGTGTGATTGATGTGCGGTTAGTGCACAGCAAGGGGGAGATCCGCTCCGCCACTTGGGTTGGATGTGTGGGCTTGTGTCTCCCCCTTCCTACTAAACGTTTACAATGACTATCGAGAGAAAAAAGACAACGCTCAGCAATAAGCCAATAAAAGAAGTGACTGGAGTACGACGGGGAAGCTATTGTCATAAATTACAATGTCAGGCAGAGGGCTGCTAAAGAGACACGCATGCCCCCCCCATCCTGACATAAGCTATAACCGACAAAGCGGGGTGTGGTGGCGCAGTACAACTGTAGGCTACATCTTCTGTAAGGCGATACTTGCAAGCCCAAAGCCAAAGAAGGGATCACACGAGACGACCAGGAAGTCACAGCTTTAACCACAGCTTCAAAAATGAGGTCCGACCAGACAATGGGGCCTCCCTTGCCCAAGACAAAGGGAAAAAACCACAAAAGGAAGCTGCAACCAACTCAGCTTTCTGCGCAAACTCAATCTGATCCCAAACTAGATCTCGGTCTCATTGAAACTGACTCTGACAAAGGAGACCCACTAAGCAGCACAGCGGAAAAGAGAAAAAACAGCGCCAAAAAATGTTGTGCCAGTGTCTTCCAACCAAAAATCTATACTAAATTCTGCTTCTTGAAAGACGCAGGATCTACTCTCTTTTCAAGCATCACCTGTGTTCAGGGCCTGCAATCACCCCTTCAACCACTAGAAAGTAGCAGTCATATGGAAGAAGACAGTCCTCAGGTGCACGCCGTTAAGCCCAGACTAGGTCTAGGGACCAAGCAGCTCTCTGCCATAGGAAAACCAGGTCTTACTGCACCCACATTACAGCAAACAGGGCATACAGCCCAGGTGATCACAGCGGAGATCAACGCAGTCTATGAACATGATCCGAGGCCAGTCCTAGCCCACTCACCTCAGTGGGCCCCAAAACCGAAACATAGAATCATCAAATACATGTGCAAGAAAAGATACCAGAATCAGGAAGAACTACCAAACAAATGAGCCCCTAACTATAACGCAGTTGGACAACCTAACATCTCGAGATCAGGACCATAATTTCTCTAAAGATGTAAAGCCCCAAACCCTCCAAACAACATCACTCTCTTCCCCTTCAAGCTGTAACAAGCCAATTCACTTGTCTCCGCTGTCTTCGCCTTCGCTGGAGAGAGCTCAAGGGCATCAACTAGAAGCTTTGGTGCACCTCTTGTGTCTTGGTACACAAGAATGGGAAGATATGTTAGCAGCCTACACTCAGGATGGCCAGGATACATCCTTGGGTAGTAACCCCGCAGCAGATATAAAACAGTAAAGGGCCGGGGCCTCAGGCTCACTGGAAGGGGAAAAAGACAACACAGAAAGTGCTTGGGCATCTTTATTAAAAACAGTACAACTCTTAGTGGAGGCTCTCCAATACCAATCGAACAAGATGGGCATGCAGTTAACCCTTGTCAGCACCCTGGTAGTCTTTGTAGCAGGCATTGATGGGAAGTTAGGAGATCTGAACTTACTTTTCCAATGTGCACAGAATAGGCCTTGTGGAGATAAACCCAGTTGTGGGTGCCGTCCAATAGTGTATAAACTAGCTTCTCTCCCCTCAATGCTGAGCAACCTACGTAAGGATCTCAAAAAAGAAATTTGAGGTGGCAACAGTCTACCTCCCAGGGAGCATCCTCCCCTCACAGAGCAAAAGTGAGCGGGAACTCACCCTCCAAATAACCTGTATCAAATCCCTAACATACCTTTAGTGGTTCTTAGTCATAAAGCCGAAAAACAGCTACAACCCAACCAGACAATGAGGCCTTGCCAGACTCCAGAACGGGTCTAGTTTCCCCAGACCTAAGAATGAATGGAAGTCAAAGAAAGGCACAAAGGAGTAAAGGCCAGAACAGGAAGCCTGGCTTAAAACTGGCAGAAGCCTACCCCATTTTTAGGCCAACATCAGGTCAAACAGCAACCACACCCATTTAGAGGGCTGAACAACCACAGGAATCTGTAATGACCTTGAGCCATCAGCTCATCGCAGGAACTTCCCGTCAAGCCAACTCGGGGACTGGCAAGGAGGGGCTTAGAAACTCGGTCAATGATCCAATTAAATGAGACAGTAAAGAATCAAAATCAGTTGGAGTGGCCTCGGAAACTAGCACAAATAGGACAGGAGCCAGAACAGAAAACCACCAACAAGCTCCTGGTCCAACACTACATCCAACCAGCATGGTCCCTCTGATAGCACCAGCTAACGATGACAGTCAGATGGTGTTCAGACCACACTATTGAGAGGGAAAACCACCCAGAAAACACTATGAACCTTACTAAATTTACTTAACCACTGACAAGCCAGCAAAGGTCAGATGAGGCAGTCCAATCTCTGCCTGATGGACATGGATGTGGTACTTTGCCCCGGGGAGTCACAGTTCAGGTGACCCAAGTGGAATCTAATAAAGATGACCAATTCTGTGAAGGGGAAAGGGCAGGTGGAAGGACCAAAGCACTGTCTGAAGACCAATATTCAGCCTGCTGCCCTTCTGAAACCATGACACACCAGGGCCATACAGCGGCAAACTTGCAGTGGGGCACAAACATCCTCCTCTTCAGTCCGGAATATAAATCCAGAGGTCCTCACTACATCCTGAATCGAGGGAATATACACTGGCTGTTGGCAAATATTCCATCCCTGACAGATCTATGCTCTACAGACTTGAAGTCAATAGAACTTATTAACTGCAAAAAAATGCTGTAGGGAGAAGTCACAAAGACAATTCGGAGAACATTGAATACTGCACAGAAAGTCTTCGCGGAAAGTTCCGTCTTTGGTAACTGGGGGATAAATATTACCGTCTTTTAGGAAATCCAGATATCCTGCAGCCCTGCTATCTGAGGGCAGGGGCAAACCCTCTGCCGATTCAAATAACACCACAAGCTCTGTGCTCAGAGGAGCAAAGGGGCCTTTGCCGACCAAGATGGAGACTTTTCAAGGCTCAAACAAATATCACTAGAATCTAGGTGATCCCTAACATCTGTACAACAACCTTAGATGGATCTCAAGAACCATCAACAGTCAATCAGGCACTAAATGACAACAGCAGAACAATCCATTAGCCACACAAAGTAACAATTTACTCAGTTTGTGTTCTTGGAATATGTTATGTTATCAATATTTGATATAGCGCACAAATCATTCGGGGGCATCTCAGCACTGTCGTGGAAACAAGTACAGAAGGGAGGGGAAAGGGTTCAGAAAACATGAGCTTTAAGTAGCTTTCTGTCTGTATCAATGGACTCACCAGCAAGATGGCAGATCTGGACTTTATCAACTATCTACAATCTTTTGACATCATCACACTGCAAGAAACCTGGCAGACAGATCCACCACACATCCCACTTATTTCCTGTTTCTTCACATCAGCAATCAAGGGTGGAAAATAGGGCCACTTAAAAGGCAGATTGGTTACTTATGTTTCCATCAAGTGCACAGCCTCGGCCCACCCCCTTCGCTCTGCTCCATCAGAAATTAACTCAATAAAAATATCAGTGCCATTCATAGCACCACAGATCAGGACTCTTGATATAATATTCATCAACATTTATATCCATCCAAAAAGGCAAAATCAAGGCAGCACAGCATTTGGCTGATTAGCTTGAGGCATACATAAGCGAGGGGAAAACAGCAGACATTATCCTCACTGCTGACCTGAACCAATTCCTGCTAGGCTCCTCCTCAGAAGATGCTGTGTCTGCTCAAACTTCACTCTGGGCGATACAAAAGGGGATGATGGACGGAACGTTTGAGCCAATCAAACACTCACCCCCAGTCAACTGATCTGGGTTTAATCCATCATCATTCTTTAGCTCACTCCACCACCCCAGTTCAGACATGGCCATATGCAAATCAGTCTGACCCTGTGCCTCATGGGAACAGTCCAGCCCGAACTGCCAAGCCATGTCTTCCTGGACCGGAAACAAGCATCCTGGGACCGGTTTCTGGCATTCCAGCCGTCATCAGCCAGGCTTGCTTGAATCCAGTGGCAAAGTGAGCAAGGGACCCACGTCTGGGCATACCCCCGCCAACTTAGGGCGAACAAAGCGATACAAAAGGGGATGATGGACGGAACGTTTGAGCCAATCAAACACTCACCCCCAGTCAACTGATCTGGGTTTAATCCATCATCATTCTTTAGCTCACTCCACCACCCCAGTTCAGACATGGCCATATGCAAATCAGTCTGACCCTGTGCCTCATGGGAACAGTCCAGCCCGAACTGCCAAGCCATGTCTTCCCTGGACCGGAAACAAGCATCCTAGGACCGGTTTCTGGCATTCCAGCCGTCATCAGCCAGGTTTGCTTGAATCCAGTGGCAAAGTGAGCAAGGGACCCACGTCTGGGCATACCCCCGCCAACTTAGGGCGAACAAAGCGATACAAAAGGGATGATGGACGGAACGCTTGAGCCAATCAAACACTCACCCCCAGTCAACTGATCTGGGTTTAATCCATCATCATTCTTTAGCTCACTCCACCACCCCAGTTCAGACATGGCCATATGCAAATCAGTCTGACCCTGTGCCTCATGGGAACAGTCCAGCCCGAACTGCCAAGCCATGTCTTCCCTGGACCGGAAACAAGCATCCTAGGACCGGTTTCTGGCATTCCAGCCGTCATCAGCCAGGCTTGCTTGAATCCAGTGGCAAAGTGAGCAAGGGACCCACGTCTGGGCATACCCCGCCAACTTAGGGCGAACAAAGCGATACAAAAGGGGATGATGGACGGAACGTTTGAGCCAATCAAACACTCACCCCCAGTCAACTGATCTGGGTTTAATCCATCATCATTCTTTAGCTCACTCCACCACCCCAGTTCAGACATGGCCATATGCAAATCAGTCTGACCCTGTGCCTCATGGGAACAGTCCAGCCCGAACTGCCAAGCCATGTCTTCCCTGGACCGGAAACAAGCATCCTAGGACCGGTTTCTGGCAATCCAGCCGTCATCAGCCAGGCTTGCTTGAATCCAGTGGCAAAGTGAGCAAGGGACCCACGCCTGGGCATACCCCCGCCAACTTAGGGCGAACAAAGCGATACAAAAACACGCCGGAGCCTTAACGGGTGTGCGCATCACCGTTGAAGTAGAGCAGAAGAAAACGGCGATAAACGGGGTCTTTGAAGACGTGGTTGGCAAACTTGGAACGAGAGAAAAATAACGCCACTAATCACAAGATGGCGTCACGTTGCAGACGCCCTGCCGGATGGTTCACGGCGCGTCTGAGCATGCACCGTCAATTGTTTCTTTTGCATTTGTCGCCCTAAGTGGGAAGGGTATGCCCAGACGTGGGTCCCGTGCTCACTACACCACTGGATTCAAGCTAGCCTGGCTGAAGAAGGGTGATGCCCTGAAACCGGTCCTAGGATGCTTGTTTCCGGTCCAGGGAGGACCTGGCTTGGCAGTTCGGGCTGGACTGTTCCCACAAGGAACAGGGTCAAGACTGATTTGCATATGGCTGGGTCCAAACTGGGGTGGTGTGGTGAGCAAAAGAATGATGGATTTAACCCAGATCCTTGTGACTGGGGGTGAATGTTTGCATTGTCCAGCATTCCGTCCATCAATTGTTTCTTTTGCATCAAACTTCACTCTGGGACATACCCACGCAGGGAAAAAACACTCAGGATCAATTAACCAAAACAGGCCGGCACCTATTAGAGGACCTTGGGCATCTTAACTTAAGAGCCACCAATGGGAGGTTCCCAGATGACAACCCCCTGGCATCCACCTTCTACTCCTCAACTACAAGCATGATAATAGATTATACCTTTGTCTCCCTTTCACTGTTCAAATAGGTCATTTCAGTTCAGTTAGGAGACAAAGGTGACAGCGAGCATCAACCCCAAGATATCTCAATAAAAACAACTATGCCCATCTTCGAACAGTCACGCGTCGCACCTGAGACAATCTCCACAATCAATTACAAAAAGATCAAATATGCATAGGCAACAATCGGGCTTCCTTTCACAGTCCGCCACATGTCTCTTCAAGGCGCAGACCGGAACAAGTCAAATAGAGAGATGGGAGTCCTTTACCAACAATATGGCAGAGACTTTTGCCATTCCACACAAACCAAAGGCGTACCAAAACACCAACGGGATGAGACGCATCCCAAAAATGCAATGGACCCAAGTCAAGTACACCTAAAGAATGATTAAAAGTACTCTAAGGTCTCTTCGCCACAACCCAACTGACTGACAAGGATGCTCAGACACTATTGCGGCAGCAAAAAGTACATTTAAAGAGATTGAAATGAGCTGCCAACAGGCAAGGAGAAGAGGAGGTCTGGGCAAAACATTTTGCTGATAGCAAGCACACTGACAGCGCTAGATTTTGGGGAACGATTAACAACCTTACTCGCGCCTCACATAGGTGCATTATCTCCCACATTTCTGAAGAAGTCTGTGTAAGATACCTAGGGGATCATTTACACCAGGCCAGCACCTTGTAAACGACCAGCCCAGCACCGAAAAAACATCCAATTGATAACCCCTGCGCTGCCCAAGTAGATAAAGGCAATCCCTCAGTGTAGTCTTGAACAAAAGTATGCACAATGCTTATACCATCTCCAGCACTCAATATCACAGTAATTAGAAGGAAAATTGGCAAAGGCAGGAGGGAGGGGGCCCTGGGCCCCAATGGGATCCCCCAGCATTATTCAATTATAATGCAAAATTCTGGATTGAAGCATTAGAGCCTCTCTTTTCCGAAATAAGGCAGTTTTTTACAATTCCATCTTCCTAGAGGAGCTCAATAATCTCTCCGATATTTAAAAATGGCAACAAGTTAATGGCAAACAATTATCATCTAGTTGCTCTTATGGACAATGAGGCGAAATACTTTGTAGGAGCATTATTAGAGGAACTTTTGTTGTGGGCCAACGAGAAATTAATTATACCGCTTAACCAAACATGGTTCTCAAAGTCAGCAGGTACTGGCCTTCCAGGACACAATAAACGCCTATGCACACAACAGCAAAGAACTCTTTGCCATCGTCTAGGAGTTTGCCAGGCCTAATAGCGAAACCACTGACGTCCCACCCTCCCAAGACCTCTGCAACAAACTCAGCACCTTCTTCCACTACAAGATCAGGCACATCTATTACAGCTTCAACACCCACTACCACACCCACCACCACACCTCACCCAAACAGATTGTGTTCAACTGGACTCCGCTCACCACAGACGGCACACTCAAGACCATGAAGAGCATCCACTCAGGATCCCTTTCGGATCCTTGCCCGTACCACATCTTCCATGGAGCAGCCGCCTCCATAGCACCCCAGCTTCACCGCACCTTCAACTGATCCATTAAAACCGCCCCCTTCCCCGACAACTGGAAACACGCCAAGCTCAACCCCCTGCTGAAGAAACCGTCCGCCAATCCAACAGACCTCGAGAAGTTCAGACCCATCTCCCTCCTCCCCTTCCCAGCCAAGGTCATCGAGAAGGCCAACAACGTCCAACTCTCTGAGCTCATCGAAGAGAACCACATCCTGGACACCTCCCAATCCGGTTTCCGAAGCAACCACAGCACCGAGACCACACTCGTCGCCGCCACCGATGGCATTTGCTCCCTCCACAACCCAGCAAAACCACAGCCCTCATCCTACTGGACCTCTTGGCCGCCTTCAACACTGTCTCCCATTGCACCCTAATCTCGAGACTCCAGAACGCGGGCATACGCAACAAGGCACCAGACTAGATCCACTCCTTGCTGACCGGCCGAGCACAGCGAGTCAGACTACCCCCGTTCCTCTCAGAACCCACAGAGATCAGCTGCGGAGTACCCTAGGACTCCTCCCTGAGCCCCATCCTCTTCAACATCTATATGGCTCCCTCGCAGCCATCGTCATAAGCCACGGACTCAACATCATCTCCTACGCCAACAAAACCCAGATGATCATCTCCCTCAGCAACGAACCCACAGCCGCCAGAATCAATTTCCACAACGGAATAAAGGCTCTTACTACCTGGATGCAAGACAGCTGCCTCAAGCTTAGCTCGGACAAGACCTAAGTACTCATCGTGGGACCCACCCCCTCAGCCTGGGATGACTCCTGAAGGCCTGCTGCACTATGAACCCCTCCCACCCCTACGAACAACGCACGCAACCTCGGCATCAGACTAGACTCCTCGCTCTCAATGAACCTGAAGGAAGTGGCCCTAGGGGGCCACCCGGGTTACTTACAACCACCTGCTATGCCTTCCCAAGTAATGAAGAGTTGGTCAGACAGTAGAGAATATAAACAGGTTTTATTAGCAATACTCTGCAGAGGAGTCCAATCTGACCTGCACCCTAAGATGTCTGCGGAGGGACTGGCCCCCCAACAGCCTGCAACACATAATCATTCTTCCCAAGAGCCTCCAACCACGCCCACAGTGGAAGGTTACCGGCCTAGGCCGAACATGAACAAAGGAGGCACAGAAGGATGGGCTACCACCTGCCAGATGGGTACATGCTATCTGCAACTCAAGGTTACCGCGCTGTGTCTCAGTGTCTCCTAACATGGGAGCAGAACTACACACTCGGATAGGTATGCGAGGGCAGAATGGCCTATTCATTAGTAAGTCGGGAGGCAGCCTTGAACAGAAAAGAAAATAATAACTAAATACAGTGTTCTGCTGAGGCAAGCAATACGAATAATGAGGCCTAGTTCAGGCACAGCCTAAGCAGCCTAATAGGGATTACGAAATACAAAATGGAGTCACACTCGTTAACTAAAGCTTGCACGTTACAGGGATAACTCAGTGGGTTGCATAACGTGAATACAAATGGTGTCTATTTAGCCACACACTGCTAACCTAACATGACATGAAACGAGCGCATAGCAGGAATGGGGTTTTCAAACCTAACAGACCCTCCTTTTAGCATGGGTGGCTAAATGCTTTATTGAGGCTATCCGGTAGAGTCTTTACACTTCTAAATGGGAAGAAAGTAAATGCATAGTCACTCAAGTTGCAAAGGAGAATAAGGCAACACATGAGTATCAAAATCTACTTAGTATTCAAAAATACCTTCGTCGATAAGCATCATGTCCTGTATATCCTGCATCATCATAGTAGAGACCTTATCGTTCCGTCCTGGCAATTTAGGGGTAGGAGTGAGCTTGCTCACACAATAGGAGCAACATGCTGGAAGGCAATTAATACATAAGCAACATGTGAAGATGACACCTGCTATAGCTACTAGGACCAGTAGTATCTTCAAACACCATGATGTCAGCAGACCCCAAAACCACCCTGTGAGGGACCATGTACCATTATCCTGATGAATATCTGAAGCAAGCCTGTGTAATTTCTGTATTGCAGAGTATACATTAGGGGCGTTATCAGGAATATAAACACAACAACTGCTGCTGATGACGCGGCAGGCTCCACCCCCATCGGCAAGAATGACGTCTAAAACCATCCGGTTTTGAAGAGCAACGAGCCTCGTAACTTGAAGCTCGACTGTAAGATTAGTCAGTATTCCTGCAGTAGTGTTAATAACTCCCTCAACTACTCTGGCAAGGCGACGAATATTACGACTATTGAACATGGAGCCCCAGAACGGCAGAATGCCCTTCATTATGCCAGTGAGTTGCTGCAGGGAAGTATCCGTCTGATCTATGTCTTCTGGATTGACAACTCTTTTGACTCGATGAAAATGGAGATCCCTACGCTGTAGCCTATGATCCTTGTGATAATTAGATGGTACAATGTAAACGGGAGGTAAAAGGAAGGAGACATAACACCGGCCGGACCATCCCCTGGGGAGCCATGTATAAGCCTGTTCCCCACAACCGAAGTATACATTTGGAGGTGTAAGTAAAGGTGGGCTGCTAGTAGTGTTCAATCGGTATGTGTAGTTACAACTACTCTGTCCCACTGGAATGTCCCCTGAGCCTTCGACACAGAAACTAGCTGCTGTATGAATCACAGGGATGGGCATTGGCTTTGTCTTCGGTAATATTTAGTTCCTGGAAACATTTAAAGTATTTAGTAACATTAAATCCTTGAAAATCCAACATTTCATTTTGTAACCAAGTGACATTCTTGTTATTTTCGTAAATATTCATACAAGCTTCTGGATGTAGGGTACTCCCCTTTCCATCTGCCCCAGGTGTATATCCTTGGTGTATGACTATATACTCCAACACTGCTTCGTAATCAGACTGTACCATGTTCATAGCATCGGCATGATAATGCATGTACACCATAGTAAGCAACTGGAACCAGGCCTCACAGCTACCTAAATATGACAGTGGTAATGACACCAGTAAATCATTCTTGTGCATAACTGAGGGGAGTAACCCACATACCCAACAATTCGTGGCATTAGTGGTACTGTGTACCTGGTGAAGCATCTGTAGAAAAGCGTTCTCGACATAAGTCTGCCTATGTCTCTCTTTACGCGGGGCCAGCGTAACAAACAGGTGCTCAGGTGGAGCCGGTGTAGTCCCTATCAATGTGTGCACAGGATGCTGTTCTTCTAAATACCAGACCACCCCAAACAGTGTTATCATTACTATGAAAAGTTCTACCACCACTACTACCCTACTTCCAGTAGACCAACTAGCCCACACAGGACTGTTCTGCTGTAATGGTGGGGCCACCAGAGGCTGTTCCTCCCTCATGACTGCACAGCCAAATGGGTACATAGAAAAAAACCTTAGGAATTGGAGCCACAAAAATACAACCGACCAGAAGGGGCACAAGTCACCCAGTGGCCTTCAGAGCCTCACTGGTAGACTCCTATTGTTCATCAACGACGGTGCTATGAAGCACTCCCATGGGGGAGCTGCGCGATCGCAGCCCTTGCTGGAAAACAAATCCTCTTCTTTCAGGATAGGGCACCCTCCCTCCTGGGCAAGTACCCTCAACGATCCTGTCCAGTGTCCAGGGCAGTGCACCAGTGTAGCTCACTCTAATCTAATGCAGGCGCCGCAGACATAGCACCTACACCCTAAGCTCGAGTCCTTCCCTAACTCCTAGACTGCCCTACTGGCACACTGTCCTTCAGTCAGGGCCGCAGGGTGTACCTGGCAACCCCAGGCACTTCTTCATCAACAAAAAGGGGAAGAAATTCAGGCTCAGCAGGGCATTGAGACTCAGGTGCCTGTGAATCA
Source organism: Calotriton arnoldi (assembly GCA_963921515.1). Taxonomy (NCBI): domain Eukaryota; kingdom Metazoa; phylum Chordata; class Amphibia; order Caudata; family Salamandridae; genus Calotriton; species Calotriton arnoldi. The sequence continues at coordinate 4,055,077 of CAWUFW010000243.1, forward strand.
GATGGGGAAGATGCTGAGGCTGCCCTTATCTCCGGAGGGACCGCCCCCAGCAAGGCAGCGTCACTTTCTGCTTCCGTGTGCGCCCCCTCAACTGGGCCTCAGAGAAGAGGATAAAGCGGGGCACCTTCTCACCTTCGTGGTCAGCAATGCCGTCGATTACCCACTTATCGTAAGGAAGTGGGAGGGGTGCTTTTTTTACAATGAACTCCATGCACCCAGTTTTTCCGCCCTTCGACTTTAACTGCTGTGCGGGTGGCGAGGATGACCAATAGTGGCCCTTTCCAATGAGGCTCCAGGCAGCTCTTCCTCTGAAATTTCCTGATGAATACGAAATGGCTGGGCAGTAGCTGATGCCCGGGCCCCTCTGGTGCCGGTCGCAGTGTCTCTTGGATCTGTTGGTGGATAGAGCGGAGATTTTTAGTTAACTCGAACAGATAATCTACTAACAAGGGGTATTCTATCTCGGAGAAGTGCTTGGGTCTTGGGACGCCCCAGATATCAGCAGGGCGACTGAAGACCACCTCGTACGGGGACAACCCTGTCCTAGAGTGCGCAGTTGCTCTGGTAGATAACAAAGCCAAAGGTAACGCATCTGGCCATTGCAATCCTCTGCTTTCTTGAATCTTCGCTAACTTCAGTTTGAGAGTACAATTGTACTTCTCAACCAGGCCTGCTGACTGAGGGTGGTTCTTTGCATGGAATTTCTGTTTGATATGCAAGCCTTTGCATACCAATTCAATGACTTTTGAATTGAAGTGACTTCCGTTGTCACTCCAGATCAAACGTGGCAATCCATAGCGTGGGAAGAACTCTTTTAAGAGTGCCTTCGCCGTCGCCATAGCCGTATTCTCCTTAGTGGGATAAGCCTCAATCCATTTACTGAATGCACAAATCACTACTAGCACATACTTCAAATTGTTAACTCGTTCCATTTCGATGAAATCCATCTGGAGAACCTCGAAAGGGAAGGAAGGTGGTGCAAAATTACCTGAGGGCGTTGGAGTACCTTTCCCAGGATTATGTGTCAGGCAGACTATACAGTGTTTGACTAGGTGGGTGGCTACTTTGGAAATGTTATCATTCTGCCACACTGGATCCAGCACCTTACATATTCCCTTGGCGCTAATGTGGGCTGGGCCATGGGCCATAGCAACCACAGGGAACACATAGGCATTGGGTAGCATCCATCGCTGTTTCTCGGACTTATCAGTCCAACACTCATTCTCATCCAAACACCCTGTACTCTTCTGCCACATTAGTAATTCATCTAGAGTCGCCTCACTCTGTATCTCTCTCACGTTTTCTAAGGTGTCTTCAAACATTCCAGTGTCTGGGACCCACCTAGCGGGGCCTGCCACAAACATCTTTTTCATCTTTGATCTAGCTGTCTCTTTAGCTGTCTGATCTGCGAACGCATTTCCTCTTCCCACATCATCTGTTATTGCTTTATGGGCACTACACTTTATTATTGCTAATCTGTCGGGAAGTGCTAGAGCTGATAGAAGTCTATGTATCAGTGGACCATGCTGTATTCGCGACCCATGCGAGGTCAAGAACCCTCTCTCCACCCAGAGGCACCCGAAATTATGGGCCACCCCAAAGGCATACTGGCTGTCGGTTTAGACATTGACAGTCAGTCCCTCACTCAACTCACAAGCCCTAAGGAGGGCAACCAACTCTGCAGCTTGGGCCGATTGGTATGGGATACGGGATGTCTCAACTACTGTGTGTAACGTTGTGATTGCATAAGCTGCAGTGGTAGTGCCATCTGGTAGTTTGAAACAAGAGCCACAGACATATAGTTCCCCTTGGGGGTCAGATAGGGGAACATCAGTCAGGTCTACCCGTCCTTTCTTTTCTTCCTCAGTCCGAAATAAACAATCATGGACATCATTGTCCTTTTCTTCCGAAGGGAGGGGTAGTAATGTGGCTGGGTTCAGAGTGGCACATCGTTTGATGGTAATGTGCGGAGCAAACAAGGTTAATTCATATCCAGTCAGACGCGTACCAGTAAGGTGCTGCGTCTTCGTCTTATTCAATAGCGTATCCACAGCATGAGTTACCATTACTGTGAGATCAGTATCAAGGACGAGACCTGCCGATTGTCCGATAGAAACTGCCACCGCTGCAGCAGCTCTCAGGCAGCTCGGGAGAGCTCTGGCGACGTTATCAAGAATAGCAGAGAAATAAGCGCAGGGTCCCTGCTTACCACCGAAACCCTGTGTTAGAACAGAAAGCGCGCAACCATCCGCCTCGTGTACGTAGAGCACAAAAGGCTTCTGGTAATCAGGAGTGCCAAGCACAGGAGCAGAGCAAAGCGCAATCTTTAATTGCTCAAAAGCTTGTTGGCATGCAGATGTCCAAGGCAGGGGTTCCTGCACTTCTTTGGTGGTCAGGTAAAGGAGGGGTTTCGTTAGTAAGGAATAATTAGGGATCCAATGACGACAATACGAAGTTATACCAATGAAAGCGCGCACCTCGTGTTGGGTCTCAGGAACAGGCATATTAGTAATAGCAGTTATGAGTTCAGGTGTTAGTCTGCGACTCTCCTTCGGCAGTAGGTGACCTAAATAGGTGACCTCCTGTCGACAATATTGAAATTTTGAAAGTGACACCTTGTGTCCATGGTGTGCCAAATGCAACAGTAATTTAACTGTGGCCGCTTTACAACCATCTTCAGTTTCCGAAGCCACTAGGAGGTCGTCAACGTACTGCAACAGCACATTACCAGGAGAAAGTTCTAAAGAATCCAATTGAGCATTCAAAGCTTGGCTATAGATACTAGGACTTTCTGTATAGCCTTGTGGAGCACAACAGAATCTAAAGCTCCTTCCGGCTATTGCAAATCCAAACAGACATCTGCTATCTGCATGGATTGGGATGCTGAAGAAAGCATTCTTCAAATCGATCACAGAGAAGAATTTTGCTGACAGGGGAATCATTGTCAAGATTGTGGTAATGTCTGGAACTACAGGGTACTGTGGAACCACTATTTTATTAACCTCTCTAAGGTCAATTACAAAACGATAAACAACCAGGGTGAGCATCAGAAGAATCCAAGGGTGTCTTTTTAAGAATAGGAAGAATAGGGCTATTGCACACATTCGCCGCTGTCTCCTCAACCACACCGGACTTAATCAAATCCTGTATTATTTGCAATAAGGCCTTTTCTCCTGCCTGGGATATCTTGTACTGGGGAATACGTGGCAATACAGCATTGTCATTGACCTGTATAGAAACCGGTGGGATCTGGAGTAACCCCACATCCGTGTCTCCCTTAGCCCACAATGTGCGTGGCACATCGTTAAACTCAGTGGGGAGGGGGGCATCCTTTGCGAAGCATTGTTTAGCACGGGCCACTTGTGGTCCAGTAGTCATGTAAACGCCGTCTGGAGAACAAAAAATTGTCGCATGTAACCTCTTTAACAAATCCAATCCCAACTAATTCTCCCCACAATTTGACGTTAATACAAATGGTGAATCAACCGTGAAGGGGCCAATAGTCAGAGCAAGAGGTTTGGAAATGGGGCTAACAACCGGCACGCCTGAAAAACCTACAGACACATTATTTTGGCCAGACAGAGCTGCCCCTGGGACCAGCGAACGAGAAACAGAGCTATTCATAGCACCTGTGTCAATCAAAAATGTCTTAGCCGTGCCTTGCAGATCCGCAGTGACATAGGGTCTGCGTTGATCTACAGGCACCGGAACTGGTCCCCTGCCCTGTCCCTGGCTATCCTAGCTGTGACTTGGACTTGAAACAGAAGGGCGCACTCCTGTGGGGTAATCCAGGTAATGTGGGTACAATGGTAGTTATGTTATGTTATGTTATATAAGTTTGTAAAGCGCACTGTTACCCAAGGGTGTCCTGGCGCTGAGCACTGTATGCCTGGGTCAGTGTATACCTGGTGACCTCCACTCCTGAGCACCAACTGAGGCTAAGCTGAAAACAACCAGGTTTTCAGGCCCTTCCTGAACTAAAGGAAATCCGTGCCAGTCCTTAGGTATAACGGGAGATCGTTCCAGGCCTTGGTGGCTCTGAGGATAAAGCTCTTCCCACCCCAGTTAGCCTTTTTTGCTCTAGGAACGACCACCCGCTTTGCTTCCATTGAGCGCAATGTTCTCCCGGGGACATACCATTGAATGCGATTTTGTAGGTCTTCAGGGCCAGTTCCCATCGAAGACTTAAAGACCGTACAGAGAGCCTTGAATTGAACTCGTTGTTTAATAGGGAGCCAGTGAAGGTAACGTAGGCCATTCCTGACCGACATAAACCTCGGAGTGCCTGTAAGCAACCTGGCTGCCGCATTCTGCACCATCTGTAGTCTGTTGAGATGTTTCTTATTAATAGTCAAGTACAGACTGTTACAGTAGTCCAGACGGGACAGAATGAGGGCTGAGATGACAGTTCTGAAACTTTCTTCCGTGAGGAAAGGTTTTATTTTCCTCAGGGTCCTCAGAATAAAAAAGCTTGTTGACACCACCCCACTGACCTGGTCCCCGAATGTGAGGGTGTTATCCATAATCACCCCCAGGTTCTTAACCCCCAGGTTGGTAGTTGGTGCAATAGGGTAGGTCCTCCTGAGTGTGAGGAATAGATAAGCAATCAAAAAAGCGCTCTCCTTAGAGAAAGAGGGGCGTTTCCCATGTGCACTCGAAGAAATTACTTGGAAAAACGTCTTGTGAAAAGTTTCATTAAAAAGAGAAAGGATTGAACATATTTCTTCGAGTGCACATGGGAGACGCCCCTCTTTCTCTAAGGAGAGCGCTTTTTCGATATCCTAGCTGTGAGACATCCCTGTCACCTCGTCCATGTCAAAGTCATCATGATAGTACTGCCTCCCCTGGGGGTCGTCAAAATAGTTCCCGCTCTGTCTATTAGGCGATGCATTCTCTGACCGTATCTCCCCCCGGCCTCCTCCTCCTCTTCCACGTCCTCTAAAACCCCGACCTCTCAGGGCCTCACCTTTCTGGAATAACTCCGGACACTCATCCCGCCAATGTCCCTCCTGCTTGCAATATGCACATTAGTTGAGCCCAATGGGTGCACTTGAGGTACCACCCCTGTTAGACCGGGGTAGCCGCTGGGCCGAACCCGAACCTCTTCCTCTTCCATTTCCCCTCACAACTTGCTGCTTCAACACCCTCGTTTTCAACTCTTTTGACTTTTTCTCCACTTTCTCCTTCTCTTCATTTTCTCTATGCTCATAGCACTGTGCCATACTCAGTATTACCGATGGGGAGGAAGTGCTCCAAGTACTTTCTGAAGCCTGCAACCTGGTTGCAATCTCCGGAAGCAAGTTGTTAACAAACCTGCTGACAAACAACCGGACACCACCATCCAATGACAGGCCCTGACCACTAAAGTCGAGAAACACCCCTTCAAACCTAGTAAAGAAATCGGACACACTCTCGTCCTTCTTCGGACGACATGCAGTCAACTTGTCCCAATCCACCCGTCTCGGCGGGATAAGGGAATGCATGTAAGTGATAATGCGACCCGGCAAAGCCAATAACTCGGCCTTCGGTTTCTCGCCGGGTTTGCGTTCTTTATCCCACGCCCTGATCTGATCCCATGTTCCTCCTAATTCCACTACATGATCCGGTGTATGCACTTGCCTCCATATATTCACCGGTACCAGCAGGCCAAAGAACAACTCAATATCAGCTAACGTCATCACCGTGGAGGAGGCCGCCTCTGTCAACTCTTTGTAATACGCAGTCGGGTTTTTCCGAGGGTCCGGCAACTGACTTTTAAGGGATATTACCTCACTCCTCTTCCAAGGAGTATAGATCCACTGTTCCTGAAACCGAGCGTCAACTCGTGACCTTATTACAGTATTCGTGGAGTTGCACAGTTCTGGTATTTCAGGATGATAAATGGGATGGACCTCCCTCATGGGGCACTGGGTCACCATCGTCGGAACCTTTTGGAGCAATCTGCCCCGATAACCCACCAATGTCGTTACATTACTAAAAACCTCATTGGGAGCCATACCTGTAGCATATACCCTGTCCCGTATGTCATAGATAATCTGCGGTGCAACACCCTGGAAACACCGCTCCCACAGTCCTATTAGCATGGCTGACATGTGCTTAAGAGCATGCTGCTGAATGAAGGGCTCACAATCTTTTATCATACCTCACACATCTTCCACACTATAGATTGCATTCCGGGCTCATTGAGCTGCTTGATTCGCCACCATTTGCTTTTCCTCATCACCCACAGCTGAACGCACCAACACTTTGTCCATACGGTCTCGTGCTGCCGCCCAATTCCCTTCATGTATCCCACGCACAGGGGTCTCGCCATTCTGCAGCATTTGGGGTGTCATACTTAAGGGAGAAAGAGCAGACGAAGAGACAGGTAATATCATGAAGGGAGACAGTGTTGTAGGAGTGAAAGGGGGCGTAGCGGCAGATCCGGAGTCAGTAGACAGAACAGGAGAGCTAACGGCTCCCGCCCCTGTTCCTTGCGTGAGTAGAGAGAAAGCAGACAGGGCTGGGGCCTAAGCAGTTGGAGTAGCGGCAGAAATACTAGAGAGAGCGGCACCAGAGGCCGGGGTCTGAGATGTTGGGACTTTTGGGTATATCCGCTCAGGAGCATTAGGTGGAGGAGGGCGAGAATCCAATAGTTCTTCAACAAAAACATCACCCTCCGCTCTAGCAACATAACATTTATCAGTCTGCAATCGAAACTTTCTATCTGAACATTCTATGTCTTTCTCTATCTTTTCCCTCTCATAGGCCACTGCCTTCTGCGTTATAGTTTGCGTCTGTCTCCTCCGGGCCTCTTTCTCTGCTCTCATATGCTGTTGCTTTGCTTCCTTCTGCCATACTCTTAGAGAATCAAACATCAACTGCCTGCTCTTTTTAGCGAACAATTTATCCTGCAAGAAATTCAATTTTTGCTCGTCAAATGAGCCAGTAAGTGGCCATTGTAACTCGTATATTTATTCCACAATGTGCTAAACATAATAGGTCCAATACCGTGCTTGACGTATACATTTGGGGTACCCTCCGGAGGCACAGGCTGGCTCTCTTCCAATCGAGCCTCAGTAGAACAACACCGACATCCAAAACACCCAAGTTTACTTAGACAAGGCATCTTAATATAAGACACATGCGCTGTCCCAACGGAGAAATATAACACCAACAAACAAAATAATAAAAGAAAGAAAAAAATAAAGAATACAAATATTGTTCAAGAACCAAACCAAAGCGGTCCGAAAACCGCTCCCTACAGTCCGGAGACTGTACCAAGTTCAAGAAGACAGGCTCTAGCCCCAGACTTTTTCAAAAGTAGAACCAATTTCCAGTTGGCCTGGCAGATTGTTCGCAAACAGTCCCAGGCCTTTTAAAAAATAGGCCAAATTTCCAGTTGGCCTGGTAGACTGTCCGCAAACACTCTGACTTTTAAAGGGTCCGCAACCCCACCAAGTTCAAACCAAGACAGCCCGAAGACCGTACCAAGACACAGCCCGTCGGCTCGTGCCATTCAAGCAAGGCAGTCCGAAAACTGCACCAAGAAAGTCCGGAGACTGTACCAAGACACAGCCCGTAGGCTCGTGCCGCCCAAGAATGGCGCCATTTTTCCAAGAATCAATTCACTCACCTGGTGCACACAGGTCGAGTCAAGGTATTCTCCACTGCTGACTCTTCGGACCAAACGGTCAACTCCAAGGTTTTGCCTACTCAGGACCCCAGCCGGTGACCACTAGACGAGGAGTCGCCCGATCAGATGGGCGGGGCAGCTGCGAGAACCAAGCTTGATCGTGTGGGGTACCCTGATCTGCCCGACCGACCGGCCGCAACCCCGACCCTGCAACCCGATTGCGGGTGAGTCGGGTCACCTTGCGGGGTCCCAGTTCGGGCGCCAACTGAAGGAAGTGGCCCTTAGGGGCCACCCGGGTTATTTACAATCACCTGCTATGCCTTCCCAAGAAATGAAGAGTCAGTCAGACAGTAGAGAATATAAACAGGTTTTATTAGCAATACTCTGCAGAGGAGTCCAATCTGACCTGCACCCTAAGATGTCTGCCGAGGGACTGGCCCCCCAACAGCCTGCAACACATAATCGTTCTTCCCAAGAGCCTCCAACCACGCCCACAGTGGAAAGTTACCGGCCTAGGCCGAACATGAACAAAGAAGGCACAGAAGGATGGGCTACCACCTGCCAGATGGGTACATGCTATCTGCAACTCAAGGTTACCACGCTGTATCTCAGCGTCTCCTAACATGGGAGCAGAACTACACACTCGGATAGGTATGCGAGGGCAGAATGGCCTATTCGTTAGTAAGTCGGGAGGCAGCCTTGAACAGAAAAGAAAATAATAACTATATACAGTGTTCTGCTGAGGCAAGCAATACGAATAATGAGGCCTAATTCAGGCACAGCCTAAGCAGCCTGATAGGGATTACGAAATACAAAATGGAGTCACACTCGCAAACTAAAGCTTGCACGTTACAGGGATAACTCAGTGGGTTGCATAACGCGAATACAAATGGTGTCTATTTGGCCACACACTGCTAACCTAACATGACATGAAACGAGCGCATAGCAGGAATGGGGTTTTCAAACCTAACAAACCGCCAAATCAACACAGTATCCTCATCCTGTTTCCACATGCTCTGCCTGCTTCGAAAGACTTTCAGATGACTCCCCACAGAATACAGAGAGACGGTCACCCATGCACTCATTACCAGTAGACTTGACTACGGCAACGCACTCTATGCCGGCGTCACCCAGAAACAGCTCAGAAAACTACAGAACATCCAGAACGTCGCAGCGAGACTGGGCCTCAACATTTCCTGCCACATCCACATGACACAACACCTCCGACAACCCCACTGGCTCCCTATCAATGTGAAAATCACATTCAAGCGCCTCACACATGCCTACATGGCCCTCCACGACACAGACCAGAATATCTGAACCACCACCTCGCTTTCCACACACCTGCCAGACAACTCCGCTCTGCCCAACTCGCCCTGGCTTCTGGCCCACGGATCCAAAAGACCAGAACCGGAGGAAGATCCATTGCCTACCTCACCGCCAAGACCTGAAACACCATACCCTCCACCTCTGGCAACCCGCATCTTTGACCCAGTTCAGGGAGGATCTCAAGACCTGGCTCTTTGACTGAACCTCCCCCCAGCGCATTGAGACCCTCACGGGTGAGTAGCTGCTCTTTACAAACCCCTGACTGATGTTACACATATGCTTTATTGCCTACAAAGCCAAATTCAATCACGTAAATCTTGGCAGACTCTGGAGCAAACTGGCACGTTGTGGGACGTTGTGGGATTCCACAGATTCTGCTGAACCTATTAATCTCCCTCCATACAGATACATGGGTACAGGTAAAGCTCGGCGATGGCTCATTTTTATCAGTACGCATACCAACGAGCAAAGTGCTCAAGCAGGGATGAGTTTTGGCCCGACCCTATTCAATCTCTTCTTGTTGGACTTGGTACTGTCACTGAATGCTGTAATTCCCATGCCCCGAGGCGAGGAGGGCTAGCACTTCCTCTACGGGATGACATAGTCCTGATTAGTCACACAAATGTTGGCCTACAGCCCCTCCTCAGCACAACACAAGGATATTCCGGAGCAAATAGCCTATTCATCAACCTTGAGAAACCAAGGACTATGACAATTGACAAAAACTCCCAGACATCACCAGTCTGGTTGAGGGGCAAAACCCGTGTTGAAGCAGCGACAGAATACAAATATCTATGGGTAATCATAGACAAGGGAGGTCACTTCATTTCCCAAAGGGAGTCAATTAAAAGAAAAGGCCTTACTTTGGCAGTTACATTAAAGAGCCTCAAGACAAAACTGAAAGGTCCAATGCCACTCCCCTTAGTTCGAGCAATACAAGCCAAACTTATACCAACAATAGCTTACTGCAGCAAATTACAGAAGGGTAGAGATGCTAAAATTCTGGACAGCACTATAATAAGAACATAGAGAATTATCTTCAGCCTGCCAAACTACACCTCACCAGCACAGATCAGGCTGGAGTTTGGACTACTAAGGCAAACCTTGGCAAGGAAAGGAGCCTTCCTTATCAGCTGGGATAAAATCTGGAAGGCTCCACCAGAAACCCTCAATCACTATCTATGGTTAGAGCTGCAACAGAGAGGCTGATCACCAGCCAAGACTTACCTCAATGAATGCCTGCACAACACAGGGCTTTTCAGCTCTGGGAATCAACCTTTAGCAATGCTGCATTCAAAAAGCTAGTGTGGAAATCAGTAAAATCTCTGCTGCTGGTTGAAGACAAAGCCGAATTAGCAAAGAGGGCGCATGGCTGGATGACATTGAGTACTTATAGAGCACTGGCACCTCAAAAATACTTCAGCCTAAGTTATTCAAAAACCATCAAAGAACAATTTCTGAAATACCGATTGGGGTTGTTACCATGCACTCAGCACCTCCCACGCTGGCAAAGGGACTATACAGAAACAGTTTGCTGCCTATGCGGCACGTCCACAAAAGATCTGTTACACCTCCTCCACACCTGCAAAGAGCTTTTGACGGAACGGAGCAGAGGCAGCTCCTTAAAGTTTATTTTAATCAAAGAGGGATTCGGACTCAGAGACAGGCTGTGCTGGCCTGTTTTTCCCCGGAGGATCCGTAGCTGAACTGCCGACTGGTACAATTCCTGACATTGGTGGCTAAAAAGATGCCAGAATGCTGAGTCACTGGTTCCCGGCCCAAAACAACTCAAAGCTGGCTCAAAGCACTCTGCAGTCCCAACTACATCAGTTGGATTGGTCCTATTTGCACTCAGCCCAGGCGGCAAACCTGGGAGGCCTGTCACCTTAGTCCAAATTTATTGGCAATGTAAAGATGCGGACCTAGACCCAAGCCTACTCATAAATCTCTCTGGAAGTCAATCTCGATGTCATCAATGAGAGCCCCCCCCTTCTAAAGCTGCACAATCCCCACCATTCCCTATCGTTCACATGTATTTAAGGCTTCTTTTACCTGTTTCACTATCCTGAAAAAACTGCTACGGACTTCTTAAATTTTAAGCAACGTTTTATTATACATACATTTTTTATGCATTCTCTCACCATATTCTAATGTCACATAAATCTTTGCCGCAAGGGGGGCCATCACCAAGGGGCATCCCTTCAACGCCACAGAATTTACAATAAATTATTCTTTAAGAACTCAAAAGCCTATATTACATATTTCAGGACTGCTGCATGCCCACATAACATTTTATCACTTTGTAAGGATTTTAATGCTTTGTCTCTTTTATGCAATGGTTTTATGTAACTATGCGAATCAAATTTGACATGACTTGCCTTGTGTCCGAAAAAGATTTTTTTAAATTACACATGATATTCACGCAGACATTGCGACCATCATTGCAGCCCTGTGTTACGCCGTAACTATGTTGTGACTATTGCAACGTTGTTGCGAAAATTTGTGAAAATAAAAAAATATATATTCACAAGCTCACCCTCAGTTTTACTTAGACACTAACACATCCACTCACAGACACTCATGCACTTACTGGCCCACACACTCATTCACAGTTGCACTGCAACACTAACACAGCCACTTACAGACCTATTCAAAGGTTTCTATACCTGCAGAAACGCTCTGAGGTTTGCTGAACAGATCGCTCACAAGTATTTTAATTGTTTAATCTATATGCTATTTGCACATCGCGTATTTGCACATAGAATTTACTCTCAGTCTCTGATATTTTAAATACTTTTAAATACCTCTGCCTGGTTGCCAGGTGGTCTGTACTCTACACGCAGACCTCCCTCCTTCCGGTATGCCGCTCTCCGGTCCACCACGGCCCTTGTTAGTGCCGATTGAGTGGAGAGAGTCATAATAGGTCTGGGTTGGTTGGAACGTTCGACGGCCGCCATCTTGAGCGGTTAACGTTCTAGTCTTCAGACACCACGGGGGATAGTGACTACATAAATCACCCGTGATGCGGACACGCAGCGGACGCGCCGCTGGCGCGCCGAAGACGCACCGCTGGCGCGCCGAAGACGCACCAAAGGCAAACTCGTCTGCGCCCGTCAGTGCTCGGACCGCGCTCAGCGCCAGCCACTCTGCCAGTTTCGGGATCCATCCTGAAAACCATGATCTCACACTCACGAAGTAAGCTTTTGGAGATATCGGGGTATTAATCCGCGATGCCCTGGACCAATTCTCAACTGCGGTAATAGCAATAGGACACAGACATGCTCTATCTGTAAACTCATGCTTACGGATATAAAGAGCACATTGTACACTAACATTGACCCCAGAAAGTCCTACAAAGGAATAGGGAAGGAAATACCCGATCCCATGGGAAACAGGGCTCCACAAGTGATGTCTTGTGCTCTTTTAAATGCACGCTCACTGATTAAACACAAACATGAATTTGCAAATTTCATAGACTCACATACCCTCGACATAATATTTGTCGTGGAAACCTGGGCCGATGAGACATCAGGCCCTGATCTAGTGGTAGCCATCCCGCCAGGTTTTTTAATCACCAGGAAAGATCGTATGGGGAAAAAAGGAGGAGGGCTGGCCATAATCTAAAGGGATCACCTGAAAGCATCTTTCAAAGTTATCCCTACAGGCCCTGACTACGAGGTGCTCTCCTTCAAATTAGTCATTAATCATGTATATTCCTTTAATGGGCTGCTAGTTTATCGCCCACCAGGACCCAGGGCCAGTTTTTTTCATACTATGGGGCAATTACTTGAATACAAAGTTAACTCTCAAGACTACACTATTCTAGGGGGTATTAATTTTCACCTGGATAACCTTCAAGACAAAGACTCCTCTGCCCTTATGGATTTGGTGACCAGCGCAGGTTTAGAGCAGATTACAGGTAGCCCCACCCATAGAGCCGGCCACCTTCTGGACGCCGTTTTTACAGACTGTCCTTTTCTGAAATTTAACAACAACCTGCAACTTCACTGGTCTGACCACGTAGTAGTGATGCTAACACTAACATTGCCTACTACAGCTGGCAATAAGCCCTGCCCAGTTAGAAGTCGAAAGAGATACCAGTGGCATCGCCTGAATAGAACTAATTTTAACACTCAACTGGGTTTGAGCAGACCCTGTTTATCCCAAGATCCAGAGACAACATAATTAGAATATCACAACTGGATTGCCACATCCGTGCAAGCAACAATTCCCCAGAAAGCAGGGAAAATCAGCAGGACGGCACCCACTGAACCCTGGTTCGCAGAGGAACTAAGGCTTCTGAAGAGGCTTTGTCGCAGACAAGAAAGGCGTTGGAGACAGCTCTACGACCCCAAGGAAAAAGAATCTTATAAGAAATTATTGACACAAAACTAAAATCAATTACTTCTCGGAGAAAATTGAAGGTGCGAAGAATAATTTCAAAGAACTGTTCGCTACAGTCCAGAAACTTAGTCATAGACAGGAGACTCAACACAATGTAATAGACCAAGCTTTTTGCAACACCCTAGCATCCTCTTTTTGCAAAAAGGTTTCTACCATCTATGACGTGTTTGCCTCACACTCTGCAAATGATAAGAGCACTCAGTTCTCACAATTTGATGCAGCAAGTACAGATTTAAAAGTCCCCAACCCGTCCCAGGTCTCCGGTTTGCCACAACTCGTACACTTTTCACCTGTCTCCTATGAGCAAATCAATAAACTTCTCTTGGACACCAAATCCAGATCACCTTTGGATCCATGCCCCCCTAAGATAATCCACACTGTAATGGAGACAGTTGCACGTCCACTTACAGAGTTATTCAACCTAGCCATCAAAACTGGGACATTTCCGAAAATTTGAAAAAAAACTCAATTTTACTACTTTAAAAAAAATCTAACTTGGATAAAACAGATCCAGGCAATTATGGCCCTATCTCTCATTTGCCTCTACCAGCAAAAATCTTTGAAAAACACATGAACCAAGAACTGGCCACCTTCATTAATAACAATCACATCCTGGATTCAACGCAGTACGGCTTTATGAGCAAGCAAAGTACTGAGCTGGCCTTGATCACAGCGACAGAAGAAATCAGGTGCGTAGTAGACAAAGGAGGCTTGGCTGCCCTGATATTGCTAGATCTTTCAGCTGCGTTCGATACGGTAGACCACAGCCTCCTGATAAATCTCCTTCAGGAAATAGGGATAACAGGCACAGCCCTCACACTTCTCAAATCCTTCCTGTCAGATCGTGAACAATTCGTCGAAGTGGATGGTCTCAAGTCCCACTGCTTCAGGCTCCCATGCGGGGTACCACAGGGTTCGTCCCTGAGCCCAACCCTTTTTAATGTGTATGTTACACCTCTGGCCAGACTTATTAAATCGTACAGTTTTGCGTTTGTGTCACACTTAGATGACACCCAGACTATTGTTTCCATCCTAATAATAAGCATGACACGGCCCATAACTTTAATGCCTGTATGCGACACGTGAGCAGATGGATGTCGGAGAACTGCCTCAAGTTAAACTCTAATAAGACCGAAGTTTTACTTTTTGGCAGAGACCCATCCTTTTGGTCCACCGATTGGTGGCCGGCAGAGTTGGGTCCTCTTCCCATTCCAGCCACCAAGGCGAAAAACCTGGGAGTCATTTTTGACACTACCCTGTCCTTTTCCCACCATGTGAAGGCACTCACCTCATCCACTTTTTTCACGTTGAAAATTCTGAGAATTTTTTTTCCGTTTATACCAACAGAACTACAGAAAACAGTGGTGGCAGCACTGGTTCTGGCTAAGCTGGACTACTGTAACGCACTCCTGGTTGGTATAAATAAGGCACTGCTGGTTAAACTGCAGGATCTCCAGAACTCTAGGGCCGGTTGCTCTTTGGCATATCTAAATACTCTTTAGCCAAGCAGGCCCTCAATGCTCTACATTGGCTACCTGTGGAAAAACTAATAAACTTCAAGGCTTTGTGCATCGCCTTTAAGGCTCTACATAATCTAGGCCCTGACTATCTGACGGATCGTTTCCAATGGTATACTCCATCTCGAAATCTTCGGTCCGCTTCTCATAAACTGGTGAAGGTACCCAACCCCCGACTCCAGAAATGGGGCGGTAAAAGCTTTATAAACATCAGAACCAGATTGTGGAACCATCTGCCTACAAAGCTTAAAAACTCGCCTGACTTGCTCTCCTTTAGGAAAGGCCTAAAGACTTGGTTATATACCCTATAGTCTCCAACCTAGACCCGAGCCTTCAGTTAAACCCTCAGTGAGTTCATGTGGTTAGTTGCCCAGCGCCTAGATGCCTTGGGGTATTAGTTGCGCTATATAAATAAATAATAAAAAAAGAGTCACGCACCCACTCACAGACCCTCTTAGAGACTTATTCACCCACTGACTCACAGGTCCACGCACTCAGTAAGAAAGACACTCAGACACTGATGTACCCAGTGACAGATCCACTAAAACACTGATGCACCGTCTCAGAGATCTTTTCAGAGACTGATGCAGCCAGTCACAGATCCACTCAGAGAGTCAGACACCCACTCGCATTCCTACTCAGACACTGACGCACCCATTAACAGACCCACTCAGAGACCTATGCAGCCACTTACAGACCCACCTAGAGACTTATACACTGACTCAGAGATCCCCTGAGATACTCATGCACCCACTCACAGACCCAGTCAGAGACTCATGTACTCACTCACAGACCCACTCAGAGACTCACTCAGAGACTCATGGACTCATTCACAGACCCACTCAGAGACTCATGCACTCACTCACAGGCCCACTCAGAGACTCATGTAGTGACTCATATCCCTAATCAAACACTCATGTACCCACTCACAGACACATCAGATACGCATGTACCATTCACAGACTCACTCAGAGCTATGTACCCACGTGCACACCCACTCAAAGATTCACACAGCCACTCAGAGACCCACTCAGAGACTGACACCTATTCAAAGACCCACTCAGAGACTCATGCACCAACTCACACATCTACTGTGGAGAAAATTGATTAGACCACTTCCATTTCTGCCGTTGGCATATGTTGGAGTACACCAAGACAGTGTGAGGGAAAAGAGTCATTAATTTTGCAAAGGTATCCTTCATTAGGATTTCCAGTCCTACCCCAGTCAGTGTGACTAGGTCATTGTCACCACAGTCCATAGCAATTGATGCCACTTTAACCCTCTCTGACCAATTCAATTAATGTCCACATTAGGCAAACCCAAATCACTGTCAATACTACTTTTTCTAGCAGCTCTCTCACCCAGAAGACATAGCTGGGGCCTACAATCCACACTCTAACCCTTTTGAAGTGAAGAAGCAGTAGCAGACAGGAGAATGGTGTAGCTGAATGAGGCAGTTTTCCAAATGTAAGGCAGGTAAAATTAAGGTGTTCTCCTGGTTTTAAAAAGCACATATTTGATTGGATGTTGTGCACATGCAGGAGGATAAAATTAGGTAATATGTTGAGAGGATTAGTTACTACATCTGTTATTTGGTCTGGTGAAAAAATATAATACAGACAGGGGTATGCTTTATAATGTGTACTGTAAACCACACCTGATACAGCTTAAATTGTAACAAGTATGGTACTTTTAGAATGTGGTGTGAACTTGTGACCTACTGGTTCGAGTGGGTTGGTATGGAAACTGTGCTAAGAGACATATTGGGGGAAGGGTGTTAAAGAGACAGGTCATTATTTCTTATAAATGTGATGTGTTTAGTCTAATTACAGTATAAAAAGGGTTTTATTTCCTAGGGAGGGGTATCCAAAAAATTGTACTATACTATTAAAGTTGTAAAAGGATGAAGGCAAATATGTTTTTGAGCTCCCATTTCTTTTTTGAGAATTCAGCGCAATGACGTTGCGATTAGCAACAAATAGGCATCCATTTTTGTGGTCTTTATAAAAGGGAGGAAAAGGGTTAACATATACTAACCATTCACAAGTGCACTTACAGCATTAAAATATGAAAGGAATGTTTTCATTTGCTGCCTTCTACAGTATCCGACAGTGCAAAGTTGAAATGATTGCCGTTTATGGTTGCTATGTTTATGAGAGTGGTGTGCCATTGTTGCGCTTAGTTTTTACAAATGCTGAGACTTTTGCATCTATCTAATAAGAGCCCAAAAAGCTATTTGATCAACAAACTCAATCTTCTGGTATGTGAATTATGTTTCTTTTTAACCAAAAAATTGATATAGAAGGTATGTGTATGTGAGATTTTTAACAAAGTCTGAAATGTATATAAAACAATTTAAAGAAAATGAGATGTTTTATGAGTGGTAGAGTATACATGATGTGGTGGTTACAGAGAATTTTTTTCTTTGCATTCTGGGACTTTTAGTCATATTTATTTAATTGTAAAACAGAACAAGAATAATTATAGTTGAAAGAGAAAAAAATGCACTGTAGGTTTATATAGAACATGAATCTCTGAAACCTGCCACGTATATCTTAAATATTCTTTACCATAGCTGTTTCTAAATTATAAAGCAGGTTTGTTTATGCTTAGATGCTGAGATATGTTCTTTAAGCTTGTACTAAGTCACATGTGTACTATGAGACTGCTAAGCATACTTAAACATGCACTGTTTAAAGATGGGTTAGGTTTTCTATTGTAGACTGTGCCTCTGGAGTGTCACTATGAGCTTGACTATCCATATAACATCTGCTTCTGATGTGTTAAATGCTTGTTTTACAACAGATAACTCACCTGTGAGATATGCTGTAGGTATGTCATAAAGCATGTTTTTGCTTTAAAAAGTGAAATTTGCTGTTTTGAGTTTTAGTAACTTAGTTATGTATGCACACACTGTTATAACCACTACATGTGCTATATCACGTATAATGCAGGTAAAATAGATTTTTGCAAAGTATATATACTCTCTCTCACCCACCAACAGACTAACACCTGGAGTTATACATTCACTAAGTTACTCCTGAAGTAGCTATATATGCAGGTTATAAGATTACAGATGAAATATGAACTTTCAGTGATCTACACGCAATTTTACAAATCCATGTGCCCAATTATACATGCACTCTGCCACCCAGATTTTAATCTGACGTGCCTAAAGAGAAAAGAAGCAGACACTTGAAAATGCATTCAATTAAAGACAGAAGCAGCTAAACAGTTACTCGCATAGAGAGGCACAACTGATATGTATCTAGCACTAAGGAAGGCAGTTGCACATATACCTCTAAAACCCATTACTCACTAACACACCCACACCTGAGAGGTCACAAACAGAGGCAGTGATTTATCCAGAAACTTACATGAGCATGCAACCAAAGCCGCAAATACAGGCTGAGACACTCATTCGGATACGGGCTAAAGAACTAACACTTTCTAGATTAACATGCATAGAAGTAGCCCTTGCATCATGCTTTGGGCCTGGAACACTTTAGCCAATGCATTCAACTTCATAGCCAGGCTTGACCTTCACATTTAAATCTCCTACATAAGGAATAAACTGCTGTTTTACTATGTATAAGTCACCACTGAGGTAACCTCCAGCTAGGTCCTAGGGGAGAGTACTATGTGCTGAAAAGATACTACATGTACTCTCAATATTTTCTAAAGGAACATGCACTTCTAGGGATCCATGTGCCCAATTTTACATGTACCCTGCTACCCAGACTTTAATCTGACATACCTAAATAGAATAGGAGGCAGACACAAAAAAACTCAGTGAAATAGTGTCAGAAACACCTAAAGATTCACTCATACAGACAGGTACAGCTGATATGTCTCTAGCGCCAAGGGTGATAGTTGCACACACACTTCAAAAATCCTATACTCACTAACACAGCAAGTAGGCTAACCATGCAGTCTATTTCATTTCATTTTAGAGAACCAGAGAGGTCACAAACAGAGGCAGTCATTTGCCCACAAACGTATATGCATATGTAATCACAGGCCTAAATAGGGAGACACTCAAATGGATATGGGGTAAAGAAGTGGCATTTTCTACTCTGACATGCAGACAGGTTGTCCTTCCATCATGTTTGAGGCCTTGTACACTTCAGTTAGTGAATGGGATTTTTGCAGCTAGGTCAACTATCTGAGTTCAAAGTCCTACACAAGACATAAACTGTAAGTGACCACTGAGGTGGCCTGCAGCTAGAGTACAGGGCACGGTGCAATGTGCTTAAAAGGTAGCATAGGCACTCTGTATATTCTCCCAGCTACATGCCACCCAGACTTTAATGTGACATACCTAAAGAGAAGAGGAAACAAACACATTAACAGAAGCAGTTAAACATTTACTCGCACAGAGAGGCAGAACTGATATGTATCTAGCACTAAGGAAGGCAGTTTCACATATACTTCAAAAAGCCAATACTTACTCACACACCCAGGGCACAATCCATGCAGCCCATTTTATTTTGTTTTACAAAACCTGACAGGTGAGAAACAGAGCCAGTCATTTAACCAGAAACTTGCATACACATACAATCAGAGCCCCAAATAGGGACTGCGATACTCATCCAATATGGGCTAAAGAATTTACATTTTCTACTCTAACATTCAGACAAGTTCTGTATTATCATGTTTGAGGTCTCCTACACTTGAGACAATGCATGGAATTCTACAGCTAGGCCAATCATCTGATTTAAAACTGCTACAGAATGCCTAACCTGATCTTCTACTACATATAACTTACCACTGAGGCACTCAGTAGCTAGGCCATAGAGCAGGATGCTATGTGATTAAAATGTGCCACCTGTGTTCTGTATCTTGTGTTACCTATATGGATACCTACAGAACCCTGTTAGAAATTAATTATATAATATTACGTATAGCAGAGAAAGAGAATTGTTTGATTCTGCTTAAATACTCTAAAAATATAAAGCCATAGTATATAATTAAAAGGTAACTGTGGTTATGTTCTTTTTTTCTTTTCAGACATCAATTTTAAGTTAACTACAGACAGATATAATGCCATCAAAAAGTGAGAGAAGAAAAACACAACAGCGGAAAATACCATATTCTCAGAACTGAGAAATGGGCAAAATGTGGAGAAAGTGGTGAAAGAGAAAAGAGCTGCTGGTAAGAGGACGAAGACATTTGTTAAATTGTTTGTGCTCAATTTAAAAAAGAGGAAAATAAAGTAATTAAAAAAGAAAATATTAAATGCAGTAAGAAAGGTGAAAAGATACATGGAAAAAAGAATGAGAAATGTAACGGAAAAGGACTGACTTTAAGTAGGAGGTGTAAGCAGTTTAAGGAAATCAGACTTAGAAAGTTCTGTAGGTGTGTAATACAAAATTCAATCACAAGTATGAAGAAGTATAAAAGAAGAAGAGAAGCAGTGAGACAAAAGGAACATGTTGAGGGTGTAGTTCATAATGCCTTTGCTCTGAAGAAGAAGCTATTTGTTTTGATATTAAACGGAATGAAGAAATTAGACAAAATAGGATTGTCAATCAGAAGACAAAGCCAAAAGAAAAGACTAGTCAATAGAAGTAACTTTTGCAAGGGTTTTAGTGGTGACTGGATACATACTTCTAGCACTGAGCCTTTCTATAACGAAGAAGGCTACTTGTAAGACAACACATTAGTGCATGCAGTTGATAAATCTGGACGATGTTATGAGATGAAGAATGGTACTCCTATTCCAAAATAAGTAATTGTACCTATAAATGTAGAAGTAGTGATTTCTGAAGAAGTGCAAGGAAGGCGTACACAGGCCCCTGTGTACAAATGTAATTGTAGTAATGTTTGCAGTATTCAACAGCAACCAATTGATATATTAAGAAATTCCTTACGTAACTTTTCCAGGAAAAGTCTAAAACAGACAATTGGCTTTGCAAGGTTTAGATCCATGCAGGTTGAGAAAGCAGACTAATTTACAGGGATACTCACTAGTAAGTCTATCAAAGAAAGTGTGCCAAAGCCCCTTTCATCATTTCAGAATGTTAGGTGTACACCACTCAAAAATGCAAACCTTTGTTAGGAGGCTTTACTATGTGAAAACTCCTGCTCTTTGTTTAGGAGAAATGAATAGAGCTCTTTTGCATGGTACAGTAGTATAGGTAGAAAAGGTTTGTGATGATGTACAGTTTTGTTTCTTTAGTCCTGAACAGGACCGTAAGCAAAATGAAGAGTTGGTAACAACAGGAATTACAGAACAGGACACAGGTATTACTGTTGATAGTTTTAAAAAAAAGATTACAAACTTTAACACAGTGTGTTCAGAGAAACCAAACTGTGTTTGTATATGTTGTTGACACACTCACTACAAAAGTCAAACTTGGAATATTGATTTGTACAATAAAAGTGAAAAAGAGAATAATGATAAGTTGTGTGAATTTGCTGTTTACTTATTTGTAGAGGAACGGTTTGACTTGTCCATGCGACAAGTTATATGTAAGTACTGCTATATTATGTTAGAGGAAAACAAAAGGCCTGCTAGAGCAGTACAGAACAAGTTAGAAATAGTACCTATTCCAGAAGTACTTAAAGATTTTAATGTTTATGAATCAATACTAAACCAATGTATACATCTATTCCAAGCTATAGTTCGTATGGGGCCAAAGACAGGGAAATTACCTCCAACTGAGCTCTAGAAAGGTCTCAAAGGTAGAGTTGTATACTTGCCATTAGATTTTAAGCAAAATATTGAAACTATAGGGGTACAGAGAGATTTGAAAGAGAGTCCCTACCAAGAGTAAAAAGATATGGCAAGAGTTAGTAGATGTCACTGAAGTTAAAAATAAATAACATTTACTACAGAAATGTAGATATTCTTAAAAATATCACACACATGGAGAACAACACATCACCATCGACAGGTCAGATAGAAAATGTGGATCGATCCAGATCCGAAAAAATGTATGAACTTTATAGCATCGATCCCCTGCATTCTAAAGAAAGTATTGGTTATGCTATTGGTCTGTATCAATTGAAAGAAGTGAAAGGAGCTCTCATCAGCGTGTGGGAACAAGGTTTAGAAGCTCGCTGTTTCCTGCATCTCTTTCATACTGGACTAGGTGGTAGGTATGATGACCAGCCTGTACAAATACCAGCGACTAAGTACAGATCAACTAGACTTTACTCAGCAAACCCTAGATTTCACCTATGTATCCCTTACGTGTTTCATCTACCATTTGAAAGTGACTTGTCTGGGTTGTCTTACGCCGTAAATCACATTGTGAAAACAGGTGTGAATTTGCAAAATCTATCAACAAGGGAATTTGCTGAGACTGTCAAGGAAAAGATGAACAGCTGCATTACAACTTGATTAATCTCAAGGCATGTCAACGTGGGATGAACGAGTATTGGTATCATTGTCATGATGAGCTGAAATTCATGTTGAGAAACTTAGGAGGAAGGGCTAGAAATTAACAATCTCTCCACTGCAATAGAAATGAAAGAAAAACATTGTGTTTCTTAAAAAACCCTCACCCACCAGGGTTGCTCCTTGGTGGCATGCTTCATCATTGGGGTTCTTCCCGATCCGCTGCGGATCGAGGCGTGCTGTGACCAAGCGAATACGCAGGAGCACATGTTGGTAACATCTATGATAAAGATGGTGTTGTGAGAGGAGAGTGGGGTGAAAGTGCTAACAAGTTAAAAACACCTGACTAGCAGGACACCCTACTTTATTCCTGCCTCTAGCCTGTATGGTTAAAATCAGGGGGGTGATGGGAAAAAATAGATTTCAAAGAGTCTATTTCTTCAGGTCGGTCAACACGTGTAGAGCCTTGCCCCTATTGGCTCTTCGTCAGGACCTACAGGAACCTAGCTCCTATTGGTACCACTCCGTGATGTCCCTAGTAGGAACACATTAACCAGCATGCCACGCAGAATCACATAACATACATACGATTGATATTAGTGTAAGCTGTAACGTCACTGCGTATCTATAAAAACAGAAAAGAGGGGAGAGTTTAAAAACATCAGCCCGGGGCTGACATACTGTAATGCTCATAAACGTAATGATCACTATTTATGGTGAAGAAATATGAAAACTGAGAACAGTGAGAAATAGATAATAATGTTTTTACTATGTTGTCTTAAACTGTTACATGATAAGTAATCTATGTTGGTATAATTGTGTAATGTTGAAGATCAAATACTAACAAATCTTTTCTTTCTTTTTCAAGACTGGCTGCAGTTCAGCTGCACTGAATGTGTCGAATCACTTTTGTTCCACAGAGAAATTTGTTAGTCATAAGGAAAGTAATGCATCCACTCATGCACTCATTCAATCGTGCATGCATCACTGATGCACTCATTCAATCATCCATGCACAACTCATGCACTCATCCAATCAACCATGGACCACTCACACCCTCATTCAATCATCAATGTACCACTCACACCCTCATGCAATCATGCAAGCACCACTCATGCACTCATTAAACCATCCATGTACCTTTCATGCCAAGTATGCACTTATACAATTATCAATGCACCACTCATGCACTCATTCAAGCACCAATGCACTACTCATGCACTTATACTAACATCCATTTTTCACTCATGCATTCATACAATCATTCATGCACCACTCATGCACTCACACAATTTTCTAAACACAACTCATGCACTCATTCAATCATCCATGCACCACTCACACACTCGTAGAAATATCCATACACCACTGGTACACTCATTCAATCATCCATGTACCAATCATGCACACATTCAATCATCCATCCACTGCTCATGAACTCATTCAATCATCCAAGCATCAATCATGCACTCATTCAACCATCCATACACCACCTATGCACTCATTCTAACATCCATGCACCAGTCAGACAGTCATTCAATCATCCAGGCACAGTCATGTACTCATTTTAACATCCATGCACCATTCATGCACTCATACAATCATCCATACACCAGTCATATACTCATTCAATAATCCATATACCATGCATGTACTCTTACAATCATTCATCCACCATCAATCAATCAATCAAAAAATATGTTTATTTAGACCATTGACCTTTAAACAGTGCGGCAATTTATGTCCATTGTCCTATGTACAATTTCAAGTGCCTAAGTAACATTCAAATTCACACAATAACACTTATCAAAATCTACCCATTAAAATCTACTTTCAAGTAAAATATCTAATATAGTCCCATAAAATACATAAAACATCATGATTACAAAAACTCGGTGATCACAGTTCTAACTGTCCTCATGAATCTCCCAATGCCACATGCTATATCCAAAAAACGCATATCAGTTTAAAATTCTGCAGCGTGCCCACAGGTCTTAATTCCATATTTAAAAAATATTGGCCGTAAAAACTGTCTCCATTGTTGTTTCACCTTTAAGCAGTCCAACAGAATATGCAACATATCACATTTAGGGGCCGATTCCGATTTCGGCCGGAAGGGCACCGAACGATGGTCGGAGCCCTTCCGACCGAATCGGAACGTGCCGGCCGGATTCCTTTCCGACCGAGCCATTCCGATGGGCTCGGTCGGAAAGGAATCAGACTCGGATTTCCGGATGGCTTACGACGGGCTCGGAGAGCCCGTCTGCCGTCCGGAAATCCTTCAGTACTCCCCCGGCCGCCTCTTCACGACCGAGGGAGTAGGATGGCAGTATTTCACTGCCTTTTCGTGCCGGTCTTTCCGGCACGAAAAGGCAGTCGGTAACTGTCTTTGGGGGCCCCCATGGGTGCGAGGCCGCCGCAAGGCGGCCTGCGGGCACCTATGGTGCCCCTCTGTTGATCCCTGCACCCGGTGGCAGGCACCTTGGGGTGCCGGCCACAGGGTGCAGGGATGAACTGCACCCCTGCTTTCCACAATGAAAGCATGCATTCCGCTCGGAATGCATACTCCCAATGTGTAGTATACGAGTGCGACCGAACAGGGTTCGGTCGCATCGTACTTGCAGGGCCGTAACCGACGACAGCAGGTCGGTCGGTTACGGCTCCTGACCGATGTCGGACGGACCTGAGTCCGTCAGACATCGGAATCGGCCCCATAGTGTTCAAACCACAAGTACAATTCCCTCCTACATCAATCATTTTTGATTTCACCATATCATTTATCTTGCAGGGGTTGAGTCCAACCCTTACTCTCAGTAGTTCACTTCTTAACAACTGGTTTGTTAAGATATCAACATACTGGAAGCTCACTTTGTTCCGCCAAGAGTTTAGCATGAATTGTTCTGATTTCTTCCCTCTTAAGTAGTGATAGTCGCATTCATAGGATAAATCTTTACCTAACGCATCTAACTTGCTCTTTGAAATTTCAGTTTGTAGATTCTGTGGATGCAACATAACTTTCATATCTTTGGCAGACAGCCCTTAATTCGATCCTAACGTTTTTAGCCCACTTTAATTCACTTTGCAGAATTTCATTCTTGCACCACTGAGAAACTTTCTGTACTTCCTCCCCACTCAGTTTTCCCCGGAATCTTATTAACGCTTCTGCAGCCAATATGTTCCATGAGATCATACCAGTTTCTAATCTTATTGCTTGGATCAAGGCAGAGCTGGTAAGTGACAATAAGTTCTTCAAGCACTTCCCCTCCTCAGCTTCCCACCTATTTTTGCCACTAACATATAGCAGCTCAGCTCCATATTGCAATTGCGGGGGATCATTGCCACATAAGCTTTTAGGAGTGGTCTGTATGACATTTCTTCAAAGTCCCTATTCATTTTTTTAGGCCACTCACCGAGGCCATAGCCCTGGTTTCCAGTGCCTCTAGATGTATTTTCCATTTCAGGGACCTCTCAAACCAGACTCCAAGATACTTATATTCGTTGACTAATTCAAGTTTCTCTGTGCCTAACTGCCAATTAAATTTACTTTTTGTCTTCCCAAAGCAAAGCATCCTAATTTTATCCATGATTACCACTAAATCTTTACACCTACAGTAATCTCTAAATATGTCTAATTTCCTTTGCAGGCCTATTTCTGTTTGGTCTACAATCAAGAGATCATCTGCATACAGGAGGCATGCCACATGTTTACCATTCATTCTAGGGCTAAATCCATTTGCAGCAGCTAGAGTCACCGGCAAATCGGCAACAAATAAAGAAAAGAGTAAGGGGGCTAATACCCACCCTGTCTCAACCCGTTGTTGATTTGTATTTTTTGTGTTAAAGTCCCTTCAGTGTGCATAATGACCTGGGCCCAGTTGCTTCTATGTAGCTCCTGGATTAATCTTAGAATGTGTTTCGGGATGTTTTGTTTTTTCAATGCCTCCCATAGGCAATTTCTGTCTACCAGATCAAAAGCTGCTCGGAAGTCTACAAAGCAGCAGAATAAATGACCCCTCTGCTCAACAGACTTACATGCAATAGACCAGAGCGCAAAGCAATGGTCAAATGTAGAATGATGTCCCTTAAAGCCCCCCTGTTCTGGCAGCACTATACAATTCGAGTCAGCCCACTCCTTTAACATTCCCAAGATTATTTTAGCAAATACCTTTTCTGACACATCAATAAGATTAATGAACCTATAATTTTTTGGGCTTTTTATATCTCCCTTTTTATGTATCGGCCTGATGATTGTGCCTCTCCAATTTTCAGGTATGTTCCCTGTATCCAATTTCTTATCAAATACCTCGGCCCACCAATCCGGACGGGTTTTTATGATTATTGCAGGCATATTGTCAGGTCAGGACACGTGAGTCAGGGTTAATCTTGAGATGATGATTCTGATGTTACTTAGTGAGAATTTGGACCTTAAGTCTGCACCCACTTTCTCCCAAAAGGTTACTTGTACCCCCACTTGTTCCTTGTTTTTACCATATATCTCCTCTAGATAGTCCACCCAAGCTTCTTCATCTACCACACAGGTCATTATGCCATGCATTTTTCCAGATCCTTCTTGCACCTGTTTCCAGACAAGTTTTATGTTTTTGGTTTCTATTGCCTCTATCATATGGCCCCAACACCTCTCTTTATGATCTCTTTTCTGGTCTCTGATTAAAGTTGTATATCTTCGCCTTAACTTCGTCAGCACATTATGACTTTCTGTTTCGTATCTTATTTTATCCACCACTCATGCACTCATTCAATTATCCATGCACCACTGATGCACCAAGTCAACACCCATACATGCACTAATGCAGCCATTCACTGTCCCATACAGGAACTCATGCACCCATTCACTCACTCATACATGTTAACATGCACCGTACAGCATACTTTATCTTTTTTAACTGTAAAAGATGGTTCCAACAAGAACCTTTTTTTTGGGACCTTATTTTGTGATAAAATGTTTTTTTTTAATGGTAACAAAAATGGCAACTGGGAGAGGAAACACTTCAAAAGCACTCAAAAACGTCCGAAAACTATGAAGGGCAAAAAACAATTGTGATTCTTTACATCATTGCGAAGAGTTGTGATGGACTGCTTTCTAGCACTAGACACAGTTCCACAGTTCATTCAGTATGATGCCATAGGCAAAACTCTGGAGCCATATCTTCAACACGATTCTGCACCTCTAAAAGGACTCTCTGCCCTGGTGTTATTGCTGCTGCCAATGAACTTGAGGGTCCTTCAGCCTCTTGTTGTTTTCTTGTTGCCTTCAGGCAATTGCATGGAATGTTTTTAAGTGGTACAGCATGGAGGTAGTCCCACAAGAACATTTTTTACTTGTGCTCCTAGACTCTGTCTTCTCAAATATTGTGCATTGCACAAATTTAGCTACTGTCTTTGAATCACCTGAAGGAATCCTAAAGAAATCCCATGCAAATGCTTGATTTTTTCTGGGGAGGCCCCTCGTCTTCAGAATCACAGAAATGCAGCTCTTGGACTTCCTACTGCTCCTGTTGGTCCACCGGGGGCTATATTACACAAAGTGCCCTGGGGGCGTTTGTGCACGCTTTGCGCGCCCCAGGGGCACCTTGGTATTACAGAAGGGGCCGCAGGAGCTTGTGCAGCCCTTTCTGTAATACTGATAGCGCTATCTTCAGGGGGTGTTCCCTCA
The DNA here is from genome assembly GCA_963921515.1 of Calotriton arnoldi. NCBI lineage: Eukaryota > Metazoa > Chordata > Amphibia > Caudata > Salamandridae > Calotriton > Calotriton arnoldi. The sequence continues at coordinate 4,082,962 of CAWUFW010000243.1, forward strand.
TTTGCATGGGGGCTTGCCTCATGCAAATGAGGGCATCCCTTTGCCTCTGCACCCGCGCCATATTACAGACACGTGCGCAGAGGCAAAGAATCTCTTAGGAGGTGCACTGACTAAGAGCCACCTAAAAGGTGAGAAGAAGTACTCTGGAACAGGGTAGGACCCCCCAGACATTCCCTTGCAGGTGGGTGCAGTCACTGACTGCACCCTCCTGCAGGGGGATCACTAATCCCCCTTCAAAGACAGGCGGATTGCCGCCTGCACTGTGAAAACACGAAGCAGCTTTAAAGCAGTCACTCTGTTTTTCACAGCAATGCGCTGCCCTCAGGGCAGTGCGAGTGTGCGGGAGCCCAGGAGGCACCGCATTCCATCCCTGCTTGCTCCCAGCACACCTGTTTTAATGTGGACCAGCCGCAAAAAGTTAAAGTGTGCCCTTACATAATAGGGGCCCTGATCTCCCCCTGCAGGCTGAGTTGCCATTTTTGCCCGAAAAATGCAACAAAAAAAACAGTGCAGTAAATGTTACACAATTAAGTAGTCTCAAAGAATATTCAAGAAAGATAAATGGGTGTGTACTTCCTATTGTTATACTTGAAAAGTATATCATCCAATCATATTCCTTAATTTTCTGGTCACATGATCTTCGTGATGACCGGCGTCATCTGGAACACCGGAAATTAAAAAAAAAAATGATTTTGTTTAAATTAAGAACACAAACATAAGCGTAAACTTAATGGCACTAAACCCGTAATTATCAACATACAATATAATATGTATAAGCATCTATTTGCTTTGTTTGCCCTAAGTTGGCAGGGTATGCCCAGACGTGGGTCCCTTGCTCACTTTGCCACTGGATTCAAGCTAGCCTGGCTGAATAGGTGTGTTACACCGAAACCGGTCCCAGGATGCTTGTTTACGGTCCAGGGAAGACCTGGCTTGGCAGCTCGGGCTGGACTGTTCCCATGAGGCACAGGATCAAGACTGATTCGCATATAGCTGGGTCTGAACTGGGGTGGCGAAGTGAGCTAAAGAACGATGATGGATTCAACCCAGATCTGTGACGGGGGTGAGTGTCTGAAAAGTTTCGCACTCTGTCCACCATCTCCTTTTGTTTGCTTTGTTTGCCCTAAGTTGGCAGGGTATGCCCAGACGTGCCTTGCTCACTTTGCCACTAGATTCAAGCTAGCCTGGCCGATGAGGGGTGTTACCCCGAAACCGGTCCCAGGATGCCTGTTTCTGGTCCAGGGAAGACCTGGCTTGGCAGTTCCGGATGGACTGTTCCCATGAGGCACAGGGTCAAGACTGATTTGCATATAGCTGGGTCTGAATTGGGGTGGCAAAGTGAGCTAGAGAAAGATGATGGATTCAACCCAGATCTGTGACTGGAGGTGAGTGTCTGAAAAGTTTCGGCACTCCGTCCATCATCTCCTTGTGTAAACATCTATTATACACTTTCCCAAAACCATTTTCTCATCGTGGTTATTAACATATTTGTGATGAGCACCATTGACACACAAAGTGAAAAGGTATTTCAAAGTCATAATTTATTACACTGAAATGTAAAACAGAAGTGTACAAGGTATGATAGTAATCCATTAATGTCTAGTACATATTAAAATATGTTTATATATGTATTTTACACTTTATAAAAAACGTGCGGTCATCGTGGATACCGACGTTATCGCAACGTCAAACGTCACCGTGAAGAACAGGAATCAAATTTGAAACTACTTTTCAGCAAAACTGAAATCAAAACCACAAGGTTAAATATTATTGTAAAAAAAAAACTAGTGTGCATCCTACTTTGGAATGTGCCTATGTATGTATTTTATACTACCTAAAAAGAGGGTGCAGTCCCCGCAAACACTGGAAATTGTATTACAAAGTGCTTTTTAGTCAAATAAAGCCAAATAAAAGCCAAAACCACAAGTTTCAATGTTAGGCAACTAAACCCCTAATATCAAGTATACACTACAATATCTCTATACATATTTTTGATGCAATCTTCGCGAGTACCGGCGTCCCTGCGATGACTGTTGACAATGCGGCAACCATAAAATACACTTTTAACATAGTTTTTAGTGAAACTTCATTTAGAAGCACAACTTAAAACTTTAATCTAATAAAGCCTTAGGGCCTTATTATGATGTTGGGCGGACTTACGTCTGCCTGACACCGTTGCGATCTCGGGACCGACAAACCTCCGGTCGGCGATCCCGACACCGCTATTACAGTGTGACCGCACATGGTGCAGTCACATACTCCCATTTCTCCCAAACCTTCTCGTAAACTGGCTGTAGAGCATAGTGAAATGGGAGTTTCTGTTAATCCCTGCACCATGTGGCAGGCACCTCACTGTGCCTTTCACATGGTGCAGGGATTAATAGGGGTGCACAATAGGTGCACCAAGTCCCCCAACCGGAGTCCGCAGGGTGTAGGAGGCCCTTCTAGGGGCCCCCAAAGTCACTTTCTGACAGGCTTTTGATGTTGGAAAGCTCAACACGGAAAGCCTGTTGAAAACCGACATAGTAAACACGATGGCAGAAACTCCATCCGTAGGGATCACGGTGAGGCTTCAGATTGGCCAACGGGCTCTTGAGCCCGTCAGAATCCAGCCGGAATGACCGGCCGGTTTCACTTTTGACCACCTGCATTATAATGCGGCGGTCGAAACTTAAACCGACGATGTGACTCGGAAAGCCTCCAACCGCTGGTAATGAGGCCCTTAGTGTCCAACATACTGTAAATAATTTGTATATGTACGTTTTATAGTGTTAAAAAAAGGTATGTTTCCTGGCGTCACCGCAACACAATCGCAACATCACCACAAAGAAAAAAAGAAACACAAACAAACTGGAATATATTAATAACCTAAAACAAATCAGAGGAACTCATTGATACAGATGGATGAAATAGTGGGTCGAAACACACATATAATCAACAATATCCAATTTTTGAATGAAAAAAGAAAAATGTAAGAAATACACTAAAAAACATACATTACATGGCATTATATTTAGAAAATATAATTTTGAAACTTTATAAATTGACTGCAAAAACCAAAGGGTACAGCAATGTAAAACATATAAAAATAGATTTTAAAAAACTTACAAATTAACTTAAAAACCAAAGGTTACAAGGAAATTATAGTTAAGAAATAGAATTAAAAAAACGTTATATATTCACTGAAGAAACCAAAGGTTACAGGGATGTTACAGTTACGCTCACATTTCACTGGTACAAAACGAGAGATATTCAGCAGTTATAGTTACCTGAACTAAGTATAACTCATGCCCCCGCAATGCACTTCTTATGACCTCACATATTACATCACTCATGATAGGTCAGTGACATCACTGATGATATCCCTGATGACATCTCAAATGACATCACTGATGACATCACTGATGACATCTCAAATGACATCACTGATGACATCATCCGCAAAACCACTCACACACCCACTTACACCCCCATACACCCTCTCATATGCCCAATGCCACACAACCACTCATATATGTATTCACAGACCCATACAAATAGTTAACACACCTACTCACTGATCCATAGAGGCACTCACAGATTATCTCATCCATACAGTCACTAAAGCAACCACTAACTCACATATGTAACCACTGATGCACGTACCAATACAGTCACTCAGACATCCAGTCATGCACACATATAGACACTTACATATCCACTCATACACCCATACACTCACTCACACACTGATTCACTCCCTCATACAGCTACTGACATATCTACTCACTCACCCACACAGTCGCTCACACAGCCGCTCACTCCCTGTACAGTTACTCAAATACCTGCTCAGTTATATATATATATATATATATATATATATATATTCACTGAAAAAAACACAGGTTTCAGGGACGTTATAGTTAGTTGGACATTTCACTCGTACAAAACCAGAGAAATTCAGTTGTTATAGTTAGTTGAGCTAACTATAACTCGCGCCCCCGCAATGCACTGCTGATGACATCACATATTACATCACTCATTACATGGTCAGTGACATCACTGATGACATCACTGATGACATCTCAAATGACATCACTGATGACATCATCCACATGATCATCTGATGCACCTCCTCACACCCTAATATAACCTTTGATACACCCCCGCTTAAATACAGTCTACCATTCTCGAAATTTCTGAGGTTTTTTAAATGCTAATTTCTAACTATAACGTCCCTGAAACCTCTGGTTTTTTCAGTGAATTTCAAAGGTTTTTTAACTGCTAATTCCTAACTATAACGTCCCTGAAACCTCTCATTTTTTCAGTGAATTTGTAAGGATTTTAAATGCTAATTTCTAAATATGCCTACAAAGGTAGGACATGTGCAGAAAGATGAAGAAAGGCGCAGAAAGAAGCAAGAGAAGTGCAGAAAGAGGCAACAGAAGTCCAGAAAGAGGAAGAAAGGTGCAGAAAGAACCAAGAGATGTGCAGAAAGAACCAACATAGGTGCAGAAAGAGGCCTACTTTGACTGTACCTTACAACAGACTCATACAAAGTACCCTAATCACTAATCCTTCTCCGAAGATGTCTTAAACCTCAATTTTCTCTTGAAGGTTCACTATTAATCGACTGCTCAGAATGTTAGGTCTACCAAATATAAAACAGCAATCCTAAGCATATCACTGTTGTAAGTCTGACCAAGTTTGTATAGGTATGCATGCGTGTCTATGCTTTTACCGAGTGACATGTTAAATTAAAATAAACATACAAACACTTGAATACCTGTGTTTCAAACAGCATACCCTGTAAATTTGTGTAAAAGAAGGTATATGCATTTCTTTCTGCTCACAATACAGGGCACATGGGTATTCAATAGTATATTTGAGGGGCTCTATAACACATATATACATAAGACATGTCTGCCTGTGCAACCGAATGACAGAGCAGAACTGAGAAGATTTGACCCCCTATAGGAGAAGTTATCCGCTTTTTAAGCTACCATCTTCAGATTCATAACACATGTAAGAATACATATACAAGTAGACCTATACCTCAGTCATGAGAGCACGCAGACCTTTAAACTTGACAGCTTGCACTTCCCATTTGAGTACAGAAGGAGGCAAGAGAAGTACAGAAACAGGCAAAAGAGGCGCAGAAAGAAGCAAGAGCAGTGCAGAAAGAACCAACAGAGGTGCAGAAGGAGGCAAGAGGGGTACAGAAAGAGGCAAGAGGGGTGCCGAAATTTGCAAGAGAGATGCAGAAAGAAGCAACAGAGGTACGGAAGGAGACAAGAGAACTGCAGAAAGAGGGAAGAGAGTTGCAGAAACAGGCAAAAGGGGTACAGAAACAGGGAACAGGTGGGCAGACTGAGGCAAGAGAGGTGCAGAAAGAGGGAAGAGGGGTGCAGAAAGAGGCAAGATGGATCCTGAAATTTGGAACAGAGGTTCAGAAAGAAGCAAGAGCAGTGCAGAAAGAACCAACAGAGGTGCAAAAAGAGGCAAGAGGGGTGAAAAAAGGGGTAGGAGAGGTGCACAAAGAGGCAAGAGGGGTAGAGAAAGAGGCAGGAGGGGTGCAGACTGAAGGAAGAGAAGTGCAGAAAGAAGCAACAGAGGTGCTGAAAGAGGCACGAAGGGTGCAGAAAGAGGCAAGAGAAGTGCAGAAAGAAGCAACAGAGGTACAGAAAGAGGCAAGAGTGGTGCAGAAAGAGGGAAGAGAGGTGTAGAAAGAGGCAAGAGAGTTGCACAAAGAGGGAAGAGGGGTGCAGAAAAAGGAAAGAGGGGTGCAGAAAGAAGCAAGTGAGGTGCAGAAAGAGGTAGGAAAGGTACAGAAAGAGGCAAGAGAGGTGCAAAAACAGGCAAGAGAAGTACAGAAAGAGGCAAGATAATTGCTGAAAGAAGCAACAGAGGTGTAGAAAGAAGCAAGAGAAGTGCAGAAAGAGGCAAGTGAGGTGCAGAAAGAGGCAAGAGAGGAGCAGAAAGAGGGACGACGAGTGCAGAAAGAGACAACAGGGGTGCATAAAGAAGCAAGACAGGTGCAGAATGAAGCAACGGGGTGCAGAAAGAGGCAAGAGAAGTGCAGAAAGAAGCAACAGAGGTTCAGAAGGAGGCAAGAGAACTGCAGAAAGAGGCAAGAGACTTGCAGAAACAGGCAAAACAGGTACAGAAGGAGGGAACAGGGGTGCAGATAGAGGCAAGAGAGGTGCAGAAAGAGGTAAGAGGGGTGCAGAAAGAGGAAAGACGGGTGCAGAAATTTGCAAACGAGGTGCAGAAAGAAGCAAGAGCAGTGCAAAAGAACCAACAGAGGAGCAGGAAGAGGCAAGTGAGGTGCAGAAGGAGGCAAGAGAACTGCAGGAAGAGGCAAGAGAGTTGCAGAAATAGGCAAAAGGGTTGCAGAAAGAGGGAACAGGTGGGCAGACCGAGGCAAGAGAGGTGCAGAAAGAGGGAAGAGGGGTACAAAAAGAGGCAAGAGGGATGCAGAAATTTGGGACAGAGGTGCAGAAAGAAGCAAGAGCAGTGCAGAAAGAACCAACAGAGGTGCAGAAAGAGGCAAGAGGGGTACAGAAAGAGGCAAGTGAAGTGCAGAACGAAGTAAAAGAGGTGCAGAAAGAGGCAAGAGAACTGCAGAAAAAGGCAAGAGAGGTGCAGAATGAGGCAGGAGAGGTGCAAAAAGAGGCAAGAGGTGTACAGAAAGAGGCAAGAGGGGTGCAGAAAGAAGCAAGAGAAGTGCAGAAAGAAGCAACAGAGGTGCTGAAAGAGGCAAGAGGGGTGCAGAGAGAGGCAAGAGAAGTGCAGAAAGTAGCAACAGAGGTGCAGAAAGAGTCAAGACAAGTGCAGAAGCTGGCAAGAAAGGTGCAAAAAGAAGGAACAGGGGTGCAGGGGTACAGAAAGAGGCAAGAGGGATACAGAAATTTGCAAGAGAGGTGCAGAAAGAAGCAAGAGCATTGCAGAAAGAAGCAAGAGAAGTGCAGAAAGTTCCAACAGAGGTGGACGAAAAGGGATGAAGGGTGCAGAAATAGGCAAGAGGGATGCAGAAATTTGCAAAAGAGATGCAGTGCAGAAAGAACCAAAAGAGGTGAAAAAAGAGGCTTATGACATATTGATCCACGCAGTACCATTTGCTTCTCTAGAATCTTAGGGTCCACCACTGGCGTGCTTGCTGCAGGGAGTGGAGAGGTATGCTGTGTGGGCACATATTCGCTGTGAAATGCCGGTCTGTCTTCAGGTCCCTCTGACCCATGATGTGAGCCTTGTAAACCATTGCAGAAGCCTGTCCTGCGGTACTGTCACTTGCTAAGCATCTACATGCATTGTACCAAAGACCTCGGGGACAAGATGGCATGACTTCACAAATGTTTACAGTTAGGTACAAAACAAGTGGGAGAATTAGAAAAAAAATATATATAATGAGAATAAAACAGGAACATATAGAAAGGGCAAGGGGGCATGAGGAGGCTGACAGTTGGAGTGTTCGAAAAAAGGCAAGTAAAGTAGAAAACAGAGAAGATGCACCCATAGAAAATGGGAAAAGATGGGCAGAGGGGCTGGAGGGGAAAAGAGACAGAGTGGTCAACTGTCACAAAAGGCAGGCAGAAAAGATTAAGATAGATAGAAAATGAGAAAAGACAGACAGAAACATAGGTAACAAGGGAAACACGCAGCTAAAAAAAATTAAATCACAACAAAGAGACAGTTACATTGAGCTATGGCTAAAGCGGAGGCAGGCAGATAGAAAAAAAGGCAAAAGGATGAACGAATATTCAGACGGACAGGTGCCACGCAGCAAAGAGACACAGGAAGGCAGATAAAAGGCGGAGAAAAGCTAGCTATGGAAAAAGGATAAAGCAAACAGAGAATGAAAACAAGGCAGGCAGACAGTTACAGAAGGGATACACACAAGTAAACTAAGAGGGGACAATGAAGAAAGGCAGGATAAGGGACAGATACAATAGTATAAAAAAAAAAAGGCCGTTAAAAAAAGCCAAAAAATAGGTTTAACCAGGCAGACAGACGAATAAAAAAATGACGAAAGACAGACTGAAAAGTAAAACAACCTTTAGGCAGTAGGACAGAGAATGGGCAAACGGCACACAGACACAAAAGGGTAAAAAAGAAATTCGGCAAAAGACAAATGGAATGACAAGTGGATGGCAACCACACATTCGGGCAGCCATGCACAGCTTGAACATAGGAGAGTCGGGCAGACAGAGAGAAAACAAGAAAAGCAGATAGAAAATGTCGAAAAGACAAGTGCTGCTGATGTGCAGCTGACGATAAAAGGGGGAAAGATAGGTCGGTTGAAAGACTTAAAAAGCAGAAGACAGGCTTTTAGATAGAGGGGAGGGCAAATAGAAAAATACATAGATTGAAAAACGTTTGCAGCTAGTGGACGGCAGAAGGACAGATACTAGCATAAAAGGGAAATGGAGTGAAACCAGACTGAGATGATAACAGAAAGACTTGTGGGAAGCGAATAACAAAAAACACTCTTAGAAATAAAGAAAAAGACAGGCAGAAAGACAAACAACCGAAAGCTAGAAGAAACACAAGTACATTTTGCAAAGAATGAACGAGTTGTGTGTAAAACACCAAATGCACACCCTACTCCCAATTCTTTATGGAGGCAGAAATTTAGAATACAAAACTTTATCGAAAATAATTAAAAGCCCCTGTTGAAAATAATGTTCTACGGCAAAAAGTGTGGGTGTTTTTTTCGCCTTCTGCTTCTTTGATGCAGGCATGGTGTGCCTTCTGTTCCCCTACACATGCTGACCGCGGGATACTTTTTTGCTTCAGCCACGAAAAGAATGCAGCAGTTCTTAATGTGCGTAATATCTATATAGTTACACATATATGTAGGCCATGGTTTCTTTGAAATGATTAACAATCTTAGCATACAAAGGGTTCTATGGAACTGTATGGTATACTAGTAGATGCAATGTCCCTCCGAGCAGCTGCTATTGTGCGGCAAGAGGCGATGCCCCGATAATGCAGGTGTATTGCCATGTGGCACGTATCACATGGTGCGTGCCAACAAAGGGGGCAGCTCGCGGAAAATCAGTGAGTTTAGGTGCGGTTGAAACTACCGCGAGTTTGGGGGAAAATAAAGTTTAAAAAAGTCAACACTTTAAATGAAGAACAACATCCACAGAATAGTGAAAGCAGTATCCACAGAGTAGTACAAGGGGTCGGAAATACAGGGGAAATAAAAATTGGATAGCCGCTCCGTAAGTTAAAGAGGGAGTTTTTGCCTAACATGTCAATAAATTATTGCACAAAACATGGGGTAGAGTCGACTTCATCGTCGCATATAACATTTAGCTAAACCATGGGCTGTCTTCATTTAATATTTAAATTTTTAATGTATTGAGCCATAAAAGGGGCATTCTATATATAATAAATGCCCTTTAAGGCTTAGTGTGCAACATAAATTATTTAAATAAAAAAAAGAAGGAAAGAGGAGGCAACCCGGGCTAGTTCCCAAGTTTCAGATGAACAGCAGTATATATATATATATATATATATATATATATATATATAAATAACTCATACCCCCGTAATGCACTGCTGATGATGTCACATATTACATCACTCATGACATGGTCAGTGACATTACTGATGACATCACTGATGGCATCATCCACTTAATCTCTGATGCACCTACTCACACCCAAATATAACCTTTCATACACCCACTCTAAAATACAGACTACCATTCTCGAAAACATAGACACACCCATACCTATTAGTACATACCCACTCACTGATTCATAGGTCTACACACACATCCACTCACTCACCCATACAGTCACTCATACATGCAGTCACTCATCAATACAGCCACTATTATATGTACTCATACACCCATACAGACACTCACACATTGCCACTAACCCATAGAGTTACTCACACACCTAGTCAGTCACCCAAAGAGTCAATCACAATGCCATTTACTCACCTATACAGTTATACACACACCACCTCACTTATTCACAGATACTAACACATACTTACTCTCTTATACAATCACTGACACAAGCACACACTCATGCATACATCCACTCTCACAGTCACTCACTTTCATATAGTCACTTATATACTCCAACACTCACATATACTGCTATTCACATATGCAGTTACTCACACATATACCACTGAGACATTCATTCACTCACCAACACAGCCATATGCACACTCACTCACCCATACAGCCCCTCGCAGATGCACTCATGAACCCATACACCCAGTGAATCACCCACTCACACATCCATGCAGGTAGTCACACAACACACAGACACTCAGGCACCCATACAGGTACTCAGACAACCAATCAATAACTCATATAGACACTCATGTACCTATTCACCAACACATGCAGCCACTTATACACCAAGTGACAGACTGATACAGACATTCACACAGATTAGTCACTCACCCATACATTCACCCAGACACGAATAATCACTCACTTATACAGTCAGTCACACAATGACTGAATCATCATATATATATCACATTCTTAAACTTTTTAGAAACACTCACAGTCACTGGATGATGTCATCAGTGATGTCATTTGAGATGTCATCAGTGATCTCACTGACCATGTCATGAGTGATGTAATATGTGACCTCATCAGCAGTGCATTACGGAGGCATGAGTTATAGTTAGCTCAGCTAACTATAACGGCTGAATTTCTCTGGTTTTGTACGAGTAAAATGTCAGGCTAACTATAACGTCCCTGAAACCTGTGGTTTTTTCAGTGAATATCTAAGGTTTTTTAAATGCTAATTTCTAACTATAACGTCCCTGAAACCTGTGGTTTTTTCAGTGAATTTGATATATATGTATTCAATCTCCTCTCACTCTTACAAGGAAGGAATCAGCACTCAGGTTGTAGTTTGGAAGTATTTAATCTGCAAAGGACGCGATCCACACGTTTCGGGTCGTCCGAACCTTGATAACGATACAAGACATCATTGTAGCTTCCTTATTTAAATGTACAAATGCCTCCAGTTGCCAACATTAACAAAGGACGACATATTACTTTAATCGAAAAAGCTGGCGGCCATATTGGTCTGGTCACGATGTGAAAATTTCGGAATTGATACAATAAAGAAAAGAAAAGAAAACAAGTGTTAATATGCACACAATGTCATTTCAGCATATCTTGCCCCGTGACCGCCATACCTGTATGTCCGTCAACGTCATAATAAACATACTTAGGATTGCAAACATCAACATAAACAATGGACTACACATTACTTTAAAGTGAAAGGCTATCGGCCATATTGATCTGGGCATGTTGCGTATTATAATGGTTCTTACACGAAAGAAAAGAAGAAAAAAAGGGCGTTAATATACACACACTATCACTAAATAAAGTTATAGCGATTATAGTTCCATTCCATTCACAGCTCTTTTGAGATGTCATGAGTGATGTCATTAACCATGTCATAAATGATGTAATGTCTGAGGTCATAAGCAGTGCATTGCGGGGGCGTAAGTTATAGTTAGCTCAGGTAACTATAACTGCGTAATTTCACTGGTTTTGTACGAGTGAAATCTGAGTCTAACTATAACTTCCCTGTAATCTTTGTTTTTTTCAGCGAATTTCTAGTTTTTTTTTAATGTTAAGTAAGATGCCTATCACAATGGATGGTGGGGGGATGGAAGCAGGGCCTGGCCTGGCATTGTGCTGCCCCCACCCAAGCTTGCTGCTCCTGCCTCCCCTCCTCCTTGCCATCCATTGTCCAAGTCCATGCCCCTGCTCCCTCATTACAGCCCTGTGTGGCTGCTGTTCTGCCACTGGCCTTCCTGCCTTCTCTGAACAGTTAGCTTGCTGCCCCATCCACCTCCTCCCTATTCTCTGTTGTCTGAATCCATGCACTAGCCTCCTCCCTCCTGCCATGCATGGTCTGATGTGCTGCCACTGCCCTCCATTTAGCATGATGTCCCAGTCCACTCCTCCTGCCCTCCATTGCCCAATTCTATGCCCCATCATTGACCTTCCGCTTAGCCTCTGTGCTTAGCTTGCTGCCCCTACTCTCCTTCCCCCTGCCCTCCGATGTCTGTGTGCATGCCCCTGCTCCATCCTTTTTGCCCACCATGTTCCATGAACCTGCCCCTCCTATCTACTCTGAGTGTTCTGTTGAGCTGCCACTCCCCTCCCACCTGCCTAGCATTGGCAGATGACTGTAACCTGTCCCTGCCACCTCCACCCTGCCTGTCCATGTTCCATGCCCCTATCCCCTTCCTCCTGTCCTCCATGGTCCATTTTACTGCCACACCCTTCTGCCCTCCCTGGTCTGTTGAGCTGCAACTGCTCCTCCTGCCTGCCCCGCGTGGTCTGTTGTGAGGCCCCTTCCCCTGAACTCTCTTGTCTGTGCCCAGCTCCGACCCCTCCCTTCGATCCTCCATGGTCCTTTGGGCATGCCCCTGCCCCCTCTTTCTTGCCCATCATGGCCATTGTGCTGCCACTTATCCTCCCGCTTGCCATGCATGGTCTTCTGTGCTGCCACAGCCCCTCCCACCTTCCCTGTGTGGTCAGCTAGCTGCCCCTGACCCCCACCCACCTTCCCTCCATGGTCTGTGTGTATGCCATTATAGTCGCACTGTTGCTCTCCATAGTGTGTCTTGCTTCTAGTGCACATCCTGCCTGACCACCATGGTCAGTTTGCTGCTCCTGCCCTGCCCCCTTGCCCCCTGCCTTCTGTTTTCCATGTGCAGACCCCTATTCCCTCCCTCCTGGCTTGTCTGTTCCATTGTAATGCCCCTGATCCCTCCCTCCTGCCCTTTATGGTCTGTTATGCTGCAGCTTTCTCTCCTGTCTGCCCATTATGGTCAGCTAGCTCCCATTGCCTCTTTCCCCTCTGTTCTCTGTTGTCCATGTGCATGGTCCTATCCCCTCCCTATTGCTTTCCATGGATTGTTGTGCTGCACTCCCATCCCGCATGCCCTGTGAGGTGTATTGTGCTGCTGCAAACCCTGATGCCTGCCCTGTAAGGTCAGTTTGGTGCACCTGTCCATGTCCTTCCTGTCCTCTGTTATCCGAGTCCATGTCCCTACCCCAATTCCTCCTGCCTTCCATGATCCAATGTACCATACTTGCTAACATTTTGAACTTGGCAAGAGGGAGATTTTGGAGAAAAAAAAACTGGGGTATTGATTTTCCCCTTTGACTTACATTGAAAAAGAGGAGATTGTAGACATGAGGCAGATCAAATAAAGCCCATTTGGGCTTAAAAACATTGGGCGTTTCCTGGCTGAATCAGGTCTGTTGGCATGTATGGTTGTACTACCACTGCCTCTTCCTTCTGCCCACTGTTATGTTCTGGTGGACCATACCATCTGGTGGTCCGCCGAGGGGTGTGTTCTGCAATTGTGCACATTTCAACGTGCATCTTGGTAGAGCCCATGTAAAGGAGGGGCCGGATGCAGTATTCGGAAATAAAGGGGGTAATCAGAACCGGATCCGGTTATTCGGCAACCACCCCAATGTACTACTGGAGTGCGTGTCATTCATTGTGCAAAGCTGTGTGCTCACTCCATGGCAACTGGTGTGAGCACGCAACAACTGGCGACGAGGGAGTGTTCATTCCCCATACGTACCAGCGGCGCTGTGCTCTGCACCCGACATACTCGGTCTCTGCCCAGGGGCTTCCTGGGCGTTGGACATTGCCGTTTTTGCCCTGTGATGCCCTAAATGGTGACGTTCTGACCGCCTGGCAAGGTGAGGCTGCCACCGTCTGCGCACTGCATTTATTCTGCCCGGCCTGCCTCGGTGGTGATTTTCTCCCAGTGATTTGCTCGTGCGCAGGGGCGTGTGCTCGAGCGTGAGATCCAGCACTGAAGCCACGCCCCCATTCCGATGCGCGGAGCGTTTGGCCCTGTTTGCTGACTGCCCTGGGCTGGTGCGCTGCCAATAACATGAGGAGGCAGCGCGCCGACACGCCCCTGCACCTGTCCACTGCCAGCTGGGATGGTGCTCCTTTGGATGCTTGGGTTTTGCTCCCTGTCACCTAAAGGAGCCTTTCTTGCCACCATCACATAGGGCAGATTCACCAACTGGAGGGATAAATAAGGAGAGAATCTGGAGGGACATATAACATATAGCGCCAGCAGAGAAGCATCAGAGGGGCGATTTTCTGTTGCAATCGGTCCCCCAGCCACACCATTCTACATTTTGCCTAGCCTGGTACAGACCCCAGCACCTGCAAGTCATTCGCACAATGGCCACCATACAGCCCATTGAGCCATTCCTGATGGAAGGTCCGCCGTCCGCGCAAGCTGCCAAGTGGAAAGATTGGGTGGACCGACTGGAAACATATTTTGCGGCAGTGGGTCTGGAAGCTGAGCGACGGTGCCCCATGCTACTGCATCTTGGTGGTGCTGCCATCCACAAACTGGGAAGGTTGGTGACGGAGGCAGGCCCTCCTCACACTTACGCCATGCCAAAGGCAGCCCTGATGGCGCATTTTGAGCTGCTTGCTAATCCCGATTATGAACGTTTCCTACTGAGGCAAGCGAGGCAGCTTCCGGAAGAGTCAGACGACACTTTTTACGCCTCAATCTGAGAACTGGCAAGCACATGCACGCTGCCAGATGCTAATGACGAGATAAGGGCGCAATTTATCCAGGGTTGCGCATCTGGAAAATTGAGAGAACAGATACTTCAGTCCCTGGGATGTCCATGGCGGATATGTTGACAATGGGGAGGTCCAAGGAGTTATTAAAGGTGCGAGTGGCGCACATGGAAGCGGCGTTACAACGCCAGGTGAAGACGGAGCCCATCAATGCCGTGGCATCTGGCAATCCAGCCAAGAAGTTGGAGCAAAGCAAACCACCATCTACTGACAGAACCTGCTATGGTTGTGGAGGGCCGTTTCCCCATCAAGGGTTATGCCCAGCCCAAGGAAAGAAGTGTTCAGCGTGCAACAAACTCCATCATTTTGCGAAAGTATGCCGGTCCACGTCACGGAGGAGGCCGCGCACCAGGCAAGTAAATGTCATGGATACTTCCCAAATCAAGGAAGGCGAAGAGGACAAGGATGACGATGATGTGGAAGGAGCGATACATGTAATCCATTCAATGCAACCAGATGGATGTCCAAAGCGGCGAATCCCGAAGTGCAGCATTCTGGTTTCGGGACACCCCATCCAGGTGCTCATAGATACAGGGGCATCCATCAACATCATGGCGAACTCCCTGCTACAGACTCTCCCCGTCACACCGTCTTTGAGGCAAATGCTTGCTGGTCAACCACCCCTCTTCCCTTGGCTGGAGTTTTCACCACAGACATCTCTCATAACTCTCGCTCCACTCGAACCAAAGTTTATGTAACACAGGAAGGCTCTGGGATGCTGTTAAGCTGCCGAACGGCCGAGCATCTACAACTGGTAGTGTTCGCTTTCGCAATTCACCAAGAGAGTGTGGAGTCATTGGTGGATGAATTCAAGCTCCTGTTCGAAGGGATCGGATGTCTAAAGGATCATATGGTCCGGCTACATGTGGATACCACCATTCAACCCGTGGCCCTCAAGCATAGATGAGTCGCATTTCACTTAAGGCCAAAAGCGGAACAAGAATTGAAGAAGCTATAAGAGGCGGATATCATTGAGCGAGTCGAAGGACCAACTCCCTGGGTGTCACCCATTGTTGTGGCAAGGAAGCCTAAACAACCAGGCGAGGGGAGGATCTGCATTGACATGAGGTTACCCAATCATGCGATAAAGAGAGAGCGTCATCTGACCCCCACCGTTGATGACATCGTGGCCGACGTGAGCGGATCTCGTTGGTTCTCCAAAATGGACCTACGAGCCAGATACCACCAACTTCTGCTGGATAAAGAGTCAAGGGCCATAACCACTTTTTCAACACACGTGGGGCTTCGAAGGTACAAGCGACTTAGCTTTGGGGTTTCCAGCGCTGCTGAGATTTTTCAAGATACTATTCAAGGGGTTCTGGCTGGCATAAATGGGGTTCTCAATGTCAGCGATGATATTCTAGTGCATGCCCCCACCCTAGAAGAACACTTAGACCGTTTGAGAGCTGTTTTCCAGCGACTGCGAGACAGTGGTCTCACCCTTCATCGAGAAAAATGTGCTTTCCTCCAGAAGGAGATAGCCTTTTTCGGATATAGTTTTTCTCAACACTGAGTATCCCCGGACCCAGCTAAGGTTCATGACATCCAGACGGCTCCAGCCCCCACCTCTGTAACTGGATTGAGGAGTTTCCTTGGCATGGTGACATACTGTGGGCGGTTTATCCGAAACCTGACTGAGGTCACTGCTCCTCTGAGGGAACTCACAAAGACCACCACTACATGGGAATGGGGCCCCTACCAAGAGAAAGCTTTTCACGGCACGAAGAACGCTTTGTCGGCTGACACTACGTTAGTGTACTTTGACCCAGCTAAAGAATCAGAACTGTCAGTTGATGCCAGTCCCATTAGTCTAGGAGCAGTGCTGTCGCAAAAACAAGAAGATGGGGAGTGGGCGCCGGTGGCCTATGCAAGCTGTGCCCTGACAGACACCGAGCAAAGATACTCGCACATAGAAAAGGAAGCGATTGCTGTTCACTGGGGATGCCGACATTTCCATTTATATCTTTATGGACAACCGTTCATAGTGCACACGGATCATAAGCCGTTGATACCACTATTCATGGAAGCCTCCTCAAAACCTCCACCAAGGATTGAAAAGTGGATCCTCCAGTTACAGGAATACCACTTCCAAGTGGTGTATCGCCCTGGTGCACAGAACCTTGCTGATTTCCTGTCAAGGCACGCCAGACCAGTCACAGAGGAAGAATAATCAGCTGCGGAGGAAGTGGAAGAGTATGTAAGGTTGATAGTGGAGCGATCCCGTCTCCGGCCCATTTCACTTGAGGAGATTGTGAGAGCTTCAAAAGATGATGAGTGTCTACAGATCGCCATCGCTGCGGTGACGTCAGGGAGATGGCATCTGCTACTCAACAAGCTGCCCAGTAGGACGGAAGAAGCTCGCACCACGCTGAGTGTACTACACAAAGTCAGAGGGACCTGGCCATGTCCGCTGAAGACTGCCTTATGAGAGGATCCCGTTTGGTAATCCCCAGGATGTTGCAGTAACGAGTGGTCGATTTGGCACACATAGCGCACCAAGGAATTGTAAAAACGAAGTCCTGTCTGCGCTGTAAAGTATGGTTTCCCTGCCTCGACGACCTCTTAGAGCAAACTGTTCGTGACTGTGTTTTCTGTCAGGCAACTGGCCCAGCTGAACCCCCAGTGCCGATTGTCACTGAAGATATACCACCACATCCGTGGCACCGGGCGAGCGCAGATTTCGGGACTCTCCCAGATGGGAGACACATGCTGGTGGTGATAGATGATTTCTCAAAATATCCAGAGATGGAGATCTTAGAGTCAACCACGGCGAGTAAAACCATAACATTGTTGGAAAAAATCATGGCCACTCATGGACTCCTAAAAGAGCTACGGACAGATAATGGTCCCCCTTTCTCTAGTCATGAAGTGGCGGAATATCTGCAGTCAAGGGGAGTGCGGCATCGGCAAATCACACCAAGATGGCCTCAAGCCAATGGAGAAGCTGAGCGCTTCATGCGCACGCTCAACAAAGTGCTTCGGATTGCTGTGGCTCGTGGCCAAAACTTGGAGGGTGCCCTATACACTTTTCTACGAGAGTACCGACTCACTCCTCACTCTACTACTCAAGCCAGCCCTGGATCACTCTGCATCCGAAGAGCAGTGGGAGATATGTTTCCTCAGGTGACTCAACCAATGGATCTCCAGCAGCAAGTATTGGAAAGGTTAG
The DNA here is from genome assembly GCA_963921515.1 of Calotriton arnoldi. NCBI lineage: Eukaryota > Metazoa > Chordata > Amphibia > Caudata > Salamandridae > Calotriton > Calotriton arnoldi. Next base: position 4,100,752 of record CAWUFW010000243.1, read on the forward strand.
ACCAGCGACGACTTCAGAACGAACGGATGTCCCGAGCCCACAGAGCCAAAGAAAGGCAACTAGCAGTAGGAGATCTGGTGATGGTCAAAAATCGTAATCCACGAGGGAAATTCACACTTCCTTTTGAGTTAGATGCTTGGACTGTTCAAGGAATCAAAGGAACTATGGTAACTGCTGGGAGAGCTGGAGAGACCATCACGAGGAACGTCTCCTGGTTTAAGAGATGTCGACTTCCAACGAGCTCGGACACTAGGGCACCATCTGAGAGAGAATACATGGACACCGAGTCAGTTGATGTTGCGATACCATCATTGCCCTGTGAAGGGGTTACTTGCTCTCCTGCCAGGGAAAACCTGGTAGCTGCCAGGAGCCCGAGAGCTGTGCCAAATCTCCTGGTGGAGTCAGAACACCTGTGTGGTCCTGCAGACCGTCAGCAGTCCCGAGTGAGCTGTGGAACAGATGGTCCGGACCGTGAGGGCTGTCGAGGGAGTGGGAGGTTCCACCTCAGACTGAGTCCAGCGGTTTCTTCCAGTCTGAGGGATTATATTCTGATATAGTGACAAGTTTTCAAAGATGATGTATTTGATCTCGATCTCTCTCTCTCTTTTTCTCTCTCTCCATTTTCATCTCAGTTTTCGATTGTGTCTCAACAGTATTTTGGGATCGTTGTTTAAACTGTTTGTAATTGGTTTTTATTCTGAACAAAGGAGGAATGTTATGTTCTGGTGGACCATACCATCTGGTGGTCCGCCGATGGGTGTGTTCTGCAATTGTGCACATGTCAACGTGCATCTTGGTAGAGCCCATGTAAAGAAGGGGCCGGATGCAGTATTCGGAAATAAAGGGGGTAATCAGAACCGGATCCGGTTATTCGGCAACCACCCCAATGTACTACTGGAGTGCGTGTCATTCATTGTGCAAAGCTGTGTGCTCACTCCGTGCCAACCGGTGTGAGCACGCAACACCCACAATGGTCTATTATATTGCCACAGCCTCTCTTGCCTGTCCTGCATTGTTGGTTTGTTGCCCCTGCCCTCCTTTCCACTGCCCTCCATAGTCTGTTGTGCTGCCACTGCCCTTCCTGCCTGCCCAGTGTGGTCAAATTGCTACCTCTGCACCCTCCTACCTGCCTTCAATTTTCTGAGTCCGTGCCCCTGGCCTCTGCCTCTCAACAGTATCCTAATGAACAACTAGATTGCTAGCATTCTATATTTATTACAAAAGTGTGGCACGCCTGACGTCATCTTGATGTAATCAAAACTGTAATACCTAGAGCATTTCCTTTAGAAATTACAGAAATGAGAGGGTCTTATTTGCATCGAAATTATGGTTAGTGCTCTAAAAAACTAAAATGAGGACATATTTTCTGAGTTTTCAAATAGCGACAAAGCACTTTTAAATTATTTGCTATCTTTATGTTTTTTTATCCAGTTGACCACTTGATTAAATGTTGCACTTAGGGGAGAGGATGTGGTGTTACTTCCAGAGCTGCAGACTTTGCAACTGGGGATCCAGGTTGGAGTTTCTGCTTCAGCTCGACATTCCGTGATTCTGGTCAAATCACTTAATCTCCCCATGTCTACAACCAAAATGAATTTGTCCTTGTGTGATGTAACCAATGCTCATGTAAAGCACTTCAATACCTGACCAGTCTGCACTATATAAAACTGCAAAATAAAAAAAAATAAAAAGTGTTTTGCACACTTCTGTCATTGGGCTATACGTGGGCTACATCTGGGTGATATTTGTGCTACATTTGGGCTTTTTTGTCTCTGGTGGCCATCTTGGGAGATTTATTTGTTATGAAGTTTCCTAATTTCCTCATTTACTGCAGTCGCCTCAGTAGGAATTGCTTTCAGTTTTTTACTTTGATTCCATCAAGGAGGCATTCAGATGTGTCACACATTTGCCATAAATTCTGAATGTTAGCACTCTAGTTGCTCATTAGATCACTGTAGTAAAGCTACTGCTCACCAGGGAAGTCTGCTGCTGGTATTGAAAGTGCATGTTTCAGTCTGCATGTCAGAATTTTTTAATGAAATAGAAGAGGATTTGAGAAGTCACTCAAAATGTGCACTAATTTTTCTTTCTGCAGCACTAATCATAATTTCTTTGGCAAAATAAACCCCCTCATTTTGTTCCTTTTTAAATTAAATGTTTTAAGTGTTACCACTTTATTCCAATCAAGATGGCCATACCTTTGTCATAAGTAAGACTGTTAGTGCTCTAGTTGTTCTTTAGAACACTCTGGGAAGCTGCAGTAGAACACAAAGGAATCAACTGACAGTCTCTGCCCATGTTGGATGTACATGTTTTACTGAGAATATCAGACTTCATTCTCACATGACTGACAAAGATAATGTGAATTTACAGAAAATATGTTCTCATTTTAGCTTCTAGATCACCTTCCAAACCTCTATGGGAAAAGTATGAAAAAATAGTTTTCTCTCAAACATGATTCATGATATCCCAGCAGAAGGCTTTTTCACAGGGTAAAATCACCTTAGAACACACCACAATTCCTAAAATTAGTATGGTACCATCAACAAATGATTTATAATGTAACTAAAGTCTTATCACCCTTTATACGTTCTCCTTTTGGTGACCCTCAATACCTTCCATTCACTACAATGCATTTTAATGGGGTGCTATCATGTATATTGGTCCCAAGATGGCTGCCAACACTTCTTGGATGAAGTGCTGACAGCCAATCAGATCTCACGATGAGATGTGTGGTTAGGCTCCGCCCAGATATATCAATTTCATTTTCCTTTAATATTAAAAAAACTACTGAACGGATTTACACCATTTAAAAAAAAGGGCGCTTTCTGAACGAAGAGCTACCTTTTTGACAAAATTGGTGTAATTCCGTTGAGCAGTTCGGGCTGTCGCCTTGTCTAAAGTTTCCTATAGAAATTAACATGAGGAAAACGTGTTTTGGGACCCCCATTTTTTCTAGGCCCCCGCTTGACAAATCACCCTGAAACTTTCAAGATAGGAGCTGACCTGAGCGGGCCATTAGTTTTGAAAATTTCGCTAAGATTCGTCAAACGGCGCCAAGATATTGGCAAAAGAATAAATGGTTTTTGAATAGAAACAAGGTCCTAACTATAACTACCTACTGGCGACCGCCAGTAGGTAATATATATATATATATATATTCTGCTCCAAGTCCACCTTCAGGCACCTGCCTCACTCTTCATGACGGGTGCAGATATAAATGGAGGTGGGTCCATTTCAACAATTAACGCTCCTGTTCCAAAGAACAAATCTTCACTCACAGGGCCCCTTTGATTAAATATGTTTTATTCCAAGGACGCGTTTCGGCGTTCAGCCTTCTTCCTGCTTGCTTGTAAAACACAGAACAGCGCAAGCTGTCGAAATGATGTATTTAAACAGGTTGCCTACATCTTATTGGATGTTAAAACAAACACAGAGAGAGGACTAATTTTCTCGGACAGATGTCGTTTCCCCCTCGCTCTATCACAGGGATTTCAAAGTCTGTTCGTGTTCCCAGGAGACACACAATCTAACTCCTCCCGCCTGCATGGCTCACATCGTTCGACATCCAATAAGATGTAGGCAACCTGTTTAAATACATCATTTCGACAGCTTGCGCTGTTCTGTGTTTTACAAGAAGGCTGAACGCCGAAACGCATCCTTGTAATAAAACATATTTAATCAAAGGGGCCCCGTGAGTGCAGATTTGATCTTTGGAACAGGAGCGTTAATATATATATATATATATATATATATATATATATATATATATATATTAATATATATATATTCTTTCACAATAGTACAGTGGTACTAAAAAGGACGCACTCATGGGTTACTTCAGCAAGTTGTTTATTGTGCGGACCCCCCCCCCCGCACCGACAGATGCGTTTCGGCGTAAAACGCCTTCTTCAATATATATATGTATGTAGAAATGGGGGTCTCTAGTTGGCAAGGGTTTGCACCTTTGTCCAAGGAGGGACCCTTCTTCCTAGTCAGGATAAGGGAGTTACACTCCTACAATAACCCCTGCACACCCCCTTGGTAGCCTGGCATGAGCAGTCAGGCTTTTCTTAGAGACAGTGTGTAAAGCATTTGCACATAACCAACAGTAATACAGTGAACACACTACAAAAGGACACCACACCAGTTTAGAAAAATATCCAATATCTTATATACTCAAAACAAGACCAGAACAATAAAAATCCACAATACATTACTTAAAAATGTATACTTTGCAAGAATACTTGAAAAACACAGTTCATACGAGTCGGTAGCTCCATCCGGGGCTACCACGATGCTGAAAACAGTCTAACAGTTCCAGCCGACCGCGTCGGTACGGGTCAGCAAAAGCGTGGACAGACTCATTGTGGCTGGCACGTTGGTGCGAGCCAGTCATGGCAACCGTCGCGGTTGCATTGCAAAATGGAAGCAGTGCAGGGTGTGGTGCCCTCTTGATGCGGTGCAGGCAGTGGCTCAGTGATGATCGTCCATACGGCGTCAGTGAGACCAAGGCTTACGATGCAGGGCGAGGCGATACTCGATGCGGTGCTGGCAGGTTGCGGTGCAAGCAACAGAGCCGGTTAGCGGGAGCTGGCGTCAGTCGGCCCAGACTGCTGTGTGGGACGAGGCAGTGCATCGTAAAACTTACGAGCGTTGCCCCCAACCACGATACAGTCACGGGTGTCGAAGTCAGCAGCAGCGACGGTGTCGGTGAGACCAGGATGGCGAAGTGAAGCGAGGCGGTGCGGAGTGCGGTACCCACAGGTCAAGGTGCAAGCAGCGGCTCAGAGGCGGCGGTGCCGGTCGTCGTCATCGGTGAGACCAGGGTTGACGTGCAAGATGCAGACGGTGCCTTCTGCAGTGCCGTCGGGACACAGAGCCAGCGACGGAGTCAGTGACGGAGTCAGTTGTAATTCCCTTCTCTGTGACAACTGAAACAGCAGTTCCAGAAGTGGTAACCAGAGGTTGGTGAAGTCTTTGCAGTCCCTGAGACTTCAGAATAGGAGGCAAGCTCTGATTCAAGCCCTTGGAGATACTCAGCTCAAGTAAAGAAAGTTCAGTCCAGTCCTTTCACTGCCCAAGGCAGAAGCAGCAACTGCAGGCCAACCCAACAAAGCAACAACACAGCAAAGGGGCAGTACTCCTCCTGGCAGCTCTTCCAGCTCTTCTTCTTGGCAGGTTCCTTGAGTCCAGCGAGTTCTAAAGTTCTGGGGTCTGGGCCCCAGTATTTATACTATAAAAATCCTTTGTTCTCTCAGGCAGAAAGTGTCTGTGCTTAGTCCAAACCAGTTCTGTCCTCTCTGGCCCAGCTTCCTGGCAGGAGGTGGAGACAGCAATGTGGAAGGCAGACCAGGCCGATTCAGGTGAAAGGAAGACTCCTCCCCCTACTCTAAATGCAGCCCAGGTCTATTCAGCCCAGCCCTGACTCATCAGACTCTCTGGAGCCACTGCACATCCCCAGCCCTTGTCACCCCCAAAGCCAGACAGCCAATACACATCCTAGCAGAGGCACACTGGATGGCTAAGCAAGAAAATACCTACTTTCTAAAAGTGGTATATTCAAACACAGAATGTAAAAACCACCTTTACCAAAAGATGCATTCTAACATTCTGAGTCCAGGCATACTAAACTTTATTTTCCTAGCTGGTTCCCAGGGGTACCTATGTTTATAAGATGTTATAAGCAAACTCCCCATTCTATCCTATATGAACATGTAGCCTTGCAATAGTGAAAAACAAAATTGCCAGTATTTCACTATCAGGACATGCCACACACACCAGGGCATGTCCTACCTTTCACATACACTGCACCCTGCCCACAGGGGTACCTTGGGTCTACCTTAGGGATGACTAACATGTAAGAAAAGGGAAGGTTAGGGCCTGGCAAGTGGGTGCACTTGCCAGGTCAACATGGCAGTTACAAACTGCGCTCAGTCTCTGCACTGGCAGGTCTGAGTAACCTTTCCAGGGCTACTTCTGTGGGTGACACAATCAGTGCTGCAAGCCCACTAGTAGCATTTGATTTACAGGCCCTGGCACTCTCAGTGTACTTTACTAGGGACTTACCAGTAAGTCAAATATGCCACTCATGGAAACACCAATCTATAACACAATTTACAACAGGAGCACTTGCACTTTAACACTGAACAGCATTGAGAAAGTGCGCAGAGACACTAAACCAGCAAAAACAGAGTCAAAACCGGGAGGTCAGAAAGCAAAAAGACAGGGGAAACATGCCAAAAGATGCCAAGTCTAACACAGACACACACACACATATATATACCGTTACAGCGACTCACATAGCCATTCACTCACTATACAGCCAGACATACAGCCACTCAGATAGTCATATATGCACTTACACACTCATTCACATACCCATACAACCAATCATGTTCCATCTCACTCGCCCATAGACACACTTACATATGTTTTCACTCATCCATACAGTCACTCATGCAATATCTTATTCCACAATTACAGTCACTAACACACACGCACAATCACACATACAAGCACTCATTCACCCACTCATTCACCATTACAGCCACTTTTACAGACACTCACTCACCAATACATATACTCACACAGCTATTCGTGTACTCATACACCTACTAAGACACCACTCACTCACCCATAAAAAATTAACAGACATACACTCACTCATGACTACAGTCTCTGACATACATACTCACTCTTCTATTCTCCAAATACACACCCACTGACTCACCCATACAGACACTCTTTCAGCCCCTTACCTTACTATTTATATTTAACACAGTAAGTTATGGAAAACACTTACAATGACTGCATGATGATTTTGTGAGAGTGTGTGAGTAGTTGTATGGGTGTGCCAATAGGTATGTTGAGATGGTGTATGGGTGAGTGACTGGCTGTCTGAGTGATTGTATGACTTATTAAGTGAGTGTGTGAGTAGCTGTATGGGTGATTATTTGGCTGTGAAGGTTGTTGAATGGCTGGGTAACTGGCTGCATGAGTAGCTGCATGAGTGAGTGAGTAGTTTTATGAGTGGTTGTATGGGTGAGTGAGTGGGTATGTGAGTGTTTGCATGGGTGTGTGAGTGGGCGTGCAACAAGTTGAATAGGTATCTGAATGGTTCTTTGGGTGTGTGAGTGAGTGATTGTATGAGAGACTTATGGTGGTATGAGTGGGTGTGTGAGTGGTTCTGTGGATTATATCATCAGTGATGTCATTTGAGATGTCATCAGTGATGTAACTGACCATGTCAACAGTGATGTAAAAAAGTTGGATAATCTGCACATTGAAAGTACTCACATATGAAAGTAAAACTGCAGTGTCCCCGAAATAAAAACTGTATAATGGGAAATCGAATTGCAGTAATTACACAAACAGGGAGAGTCCACTTTAAAAAAAAAGGTGCATCATGGGCTTTGAAGTATCTATAGGACTACAGGAGAACGGAGTAGTTCTAGAGGGTGTATAAAGTCATGTGACATCACAGCTAACACATTGATGGCCCACCTGTGATTAAGGCTTGAATGAGCTGAAACACACTAGGAAGGGTTTATGGACTTGAAAGCTAGCTGCCAAATTGCTGTTTGGAAAACAAAGCACCTGTTATCCTGAAGGTCTGGTGTGCGGCGTGCTTCTTTGCTGGTGACAAGGAAGGTGTTTGAATTTATGTGCGGAACTCCGTCCCCGTGCGTCGAGGCAGCCCTGTGGAGGTTGGGTCTCTAACACAGAGTTATTCGTATCTGATGTGGAAGGAGGGAGCCTGACCCGCCCGCTGAATACATCAGGTTTGAGAGGTACGGGAATTGACCCAACATTTAAATGGAAGGCGCAGCGTGGCAAGGGAACATGAAGGAACAGTGTTTCCATCATAAAGGATTCAAGGGACACAGATGCTAAATGAGGTTAACAAGCATGTGGCAACATGGCATTGTTTAAAGTTGGATAATCTGCACATTGAAAGTACTCACATATGAAAGTGAAACTGCAGTGTCCCCGAAATAAGAACTGTATAATGGGAAATCGAATTGCAGTAATTACACAAACACGGAGATTCCACTTTAAAAAAAAAAAGGTGCATCATGGGCTTTGCAGTGTCTCTACGACTACAGGAGAACTGAGTAGTTCTAGATGGTGTATAAAGTCATGTGACATCACTGCTAACACATTGATGGCCCACCTGTGATCAAGGCTTGAATGAGCTGAAACGCGTTAGGAAGGGTTTATGGACTTGAAAGCTAGCTGCCAAATTGCCGTTTGGAAAATGAAGCACCTGTTATCCTGAAGGTCTGGTGTGTGGCGTGCTTCTTTGCTGGCGACATGGAAGGGGCTAGGATTTATGCGGGGAACTTCATCCCCGTGCGCCGAGGCCACCCTGTGGAGGTTGGGGCTCTGACATGGAGTTATTGGTATCTATATGTATGTCTAGTTGATACTTACATTTTCATGGTAAAGGCATCCATGGTAAAGGCATTCCCATTGTTAAAATTTTTGTTGTAAAAGAGTTTCATTGTAATAGCATTTTCTTTGTAAAAACATTGTTGCAAAGCCATTCGTTGTAATGGCATTCATTGTTCCGACATACATCCCTCTGTGAGGGATCAGATCACAACCCAATTGTGTTTAACTGCTGTAGGGGTAGGGTAGGGTGAGCATGCAGAGCCCCCTCCTCTGGAGGCATAAATATTGAGTAGGCCAACAATACACCCAAGACACATAGCAATCATATGTGAGCCCAGCGCTTCATCATCCATTTTAGGCACAAACATCTCACTGCTGAGTTTGTCATTGTCTGACCTTAATTTACAATCAGAGCTTAGCACCAGACTTCCTTTCTCACTTAAAGCATTCCACACATACCAAGGGAGAGACCTTCCATTCCAGAGTGGACAGAGTACAGACAGGAAAACACCTTCAGGAGAGATAACAGATTGTTGCAGAAATAATGTAGCTCTTCTCTGACCACGCATGGTCTCACATAACACAGGGCCCCCATCTTGTGGTGCAGGACCAATATAATGAAGGTGTTTCTACAGCCAGAGGCTAAGGACCATTTATTGGGTTGTAGGATTTATATCTGGCATGCAAAAACTATTGTATGTTGCATGTCTATGTTTTTGGGATGCAGGGCTTATATTTTGAGAGGCAGGGCCTTGTTTTGGTGGTTGCATGTAAATATATTGGGGCATGGGGATCCTAAAAAAGTGTTCAATGTTTATAAATAAAGCGCAAAAACCCATATTTTCGGGAACACCTCCCAAATATCAAGGTATGAGATCTATAACTAAGGAATCCGTGACTAATATTAACCAGTTTAGGGCTAATATTTATGGTATATGGCTAATATATACATCCAGAAGTCATGTGACTATTTTTTTTTCTTTAATGCAGGTAGCACCCATAGTTCTGATGGTGCTCCAGAGCCCGGGTCTTGATGCCCCCTCCGAAGGAGGGTGGGCGTGGATGATCGCCCTGTCTGGGTTTATGGTGAATGCACTCACCTATGGTGTTATCCGCTCCATGGGAGTCTTTTACATGGAGTTTGTCTACTCGTTCCACAAACCGTCCAGTGAGGTGTCTTGGATCGCCTCCATCTCTATCACTGTTCTACAATTTGCAAGTGAGTGACATGGTGGGTGAGACACTGAGTAACACCTGAGGAGGAGGGCAAAGACCAGAGCTCTAAACACTAACATGGTTAATGTGTGGGTAAGTTAGGGATGCTTATAGAGGGCCAGAGAAGGGAGTGGGCAGGGACCTGAGAGGTGATAGCTCTGAGAGTGCAATCATCTTAGGCCTTCATTATGAGTGGCCCATTGTCCGATGCGTTAAATATCATATTCAACCTAATTCTACACCAAGGTGATTGGAATCTATTGGGAGTAATATTTATCGCCTACCTTAAATTTTCTCTGTGAAAATTGGACATAAATGCAGATTTGTATACTTTCCTCATCAAAATAAAAACTGCATGTCCCATTAGTTGCCAGATATTTTTTCCCCTGAGTAAATTTCTGCAGGTCCGACCTGACAGAAATTACCCAGGTATAACTGCAGGGGTGTGGTGTTTGCTGCAAAACCTGGAATTCAGGTATATACAATAATAGAAACTAACTCACAAAGCCAAATTTCAGAGGCCACTCATAAGGGCCTTGAAGGAATGCTTTTCTTAGGGACAGAACAGAGAGGACATGGCTCTGAAAGGACACTGCTCAAAAATGCATGGCTCAGATAGAGTCAGGTTCCTCAGGGGTAGAGATATGCAAAAGCCAGATTCCCAGAGAAAAGGGCTCTGAGAGTGTTGGAATCAGACATCAGGAAACTGAGTGTGCAGTGATGAAGGTGTGCATCTCAGAGAAGGCCCTGCTCTGAGGAGGAAGGGTTCAGCAAGGGAAGAAATCAGACAGGGCAAGATTCAAATGGCAACAGACTGAAATGGCAGTGTTTGAGGACCACAGATCTTAGATTGTACTGCTTTAAGTAGGGAGGAGTCTCAAACAGCAGGGGACTGAGAAGGCGGGGACCTTTGAAAGGAAATCCTTGTCAGAGGGCAGGGCTCAGATAGAGCATGGCTCTGTGGATGAAAGGGTCTGATATCGCAGAAGACTCTGACAGGGCTTGAGTGTGAAAGGGAGAAGTGATGAATGGTAAATCTCTTTGAGGGCAAGAATCAGAGTATAGCACTGCAAAACCCTACTTGGGGAGCCATGTGCGCTATAAAATATATAAATAAAAATAGAATAGAAATAGTCTGAGAAGACATTGCTTTGTGAAGGCAGGGTTTTAAAGTGATCCGATCTTAGGGCAGAGGCAAGAGGGTATATCTCTGAGAGGGGATGGTTTTGACAGGTTACAAAACCCACAGCTTCTAGAGTTCTGAGATAAGGATTTGGAGCAGTAAGGGCACAGGTCAGCAATCACACTGGCACAGACTGGACAGGACCTAGAGAAGGCAAGGCTCAGTACGGCCATGGGCTCAGTAATAGAAGGACTCAGGGGCAGAACTCAGACTGGACAAGGCACAGGGATGGCATGGTTCAGAGAGGATATAAGTTCACAGAGAGTTGAGTTCAAAGAGGGCATGTAGAGGGATCACAAGTCTGCAGGGTCATCTTTGCATTTGAAGATGGTATGGGCTCAGAAAGGACAGATAGCTGAACACTGTTGGACTTGGCCCTTTTTGCAGGGTCATCCCTGAACTTTTTGCCTTCCTCCCGTATTTTTCTCTGACCTGTTTTTGTTGGTTTTATGACTCTGGGCACTTTACCACTGCTGATCAGTGCTAAAGTGCATATGCTCTCCCTATTGTAAATTGATGTATTGATTAGTGGCTCCATGATTGGATCATTTGATTTACTTGTCAGACCCTAGTATAGTGCACCAGGTGTGCCCAGGGTCTGTAAATCAAATGCTGCTGGTGGGCTTACAGCACTGGTTGTGCCACCCACAGAAGCGGCTTGTAAAGTGTGTCTCAGGCCTGCCATTGCAGAGCCTGTGTGCAGTCTGTGACTGCCATGTCGACTTGGCAAGTGCACCCACTTGCCAGTCCCTAAACCTTCCCTTATCTTCATATCAGACACCCCTAAGGTAGGCCCAAGGGCAGGGTGCATTGTGAGTATAAGGTAGGACATACCCTGGTGTGTGTGGCATGTCCTAATAGTGAATTACAGCCATTTTCGTTTTTCACTATTGCAAGGCTACCTGTCCCCATAGGCCAGAATGGGCAGTTTGATTATAACATCTTATAATCCTAACTGACCCAGGGAACATGGTAGAAATTCGAGTTTAGTATGCCTGAACTCAGAATGATAAAATACATCTTTTAGTAAAGTTGGTTTTAACATTCTGTGTTTGAAAATACCACATTTAGAAAGTAGGTATTTTCTTGCCTAACTGTCCAAGCCTGCCTCTGCTAGGTTGTGTATTGTGTGTCTGGTTTTGTGAGTGACAGGGGCTGGGGGATTCTAGGAGACAGGGTGAGTCAGCACAGGGCTGAATAGACCTACCTGCATGTAGAGTGGTGGGAGGAGTTGCACCTGGGTCTGAATAGGGCTGTGCCTGCCTTCCACAATGCTGGCTCCACCTCCTGTGGTGCGTCTGATGTCCCTGGCCCACACTGTCAAAGGAAAGAAGGAGTCCTGTAAACAAAGTGCTCCAGGACTACACAGAACTGGTTTGGACCAGGTAAAGGCCCCTCTGCCTTCAGAGGACAAAGGATTTTGCAGTATAAATATGGGGACCCAGACCCCAAGACTTTAGATCACTTCTGGAACAACAAGACGAACCTCTGCCAAGGAGAAGAACCAAAGGAAGTTGTAGGAGTTGGACTGCCCCCCTGCCAGTGTGCTGTGTTGGCCTACAGTGGTGTCTTCAGTGCCAAGGAGAGGAGAAAGGAACTTTGTGTGTACTTTCATCATCTTGCAGAATATTACTCCAAGGGCTTGAGTTGAGCTTGCCTCCTGACCGAAGTCTCAGGGATACCAGACTTCACCCCCTTCTGTTTGCCTGCATCTGGAACTTGCTGTTCTGGTGCTACAGAGGGAATTTGCAACACCGACGCCGGCGAGCGACGCCGTCTCCTGCATCGAAGCCGTGAGCGCTGCTCCGACTTGCAACGAAGACCCGACGCCGACCGCCGTGCCGCATCGATGCCAGCGAGCGACATTGTAAGCCTGCCATAGCCGGTTGTGCTGCTCCAACTTACGACGCTGGCCCTACGCCTGCTGCTGTGCCGCATCGACTCAGAAGCCGACATCATCGCTGTTAGAAATGGGGGTCTCTAGTTGGCCATGGCTGGCGCCAATGGCCAAATAGGGACCCTTCTTCCTAAGTCAGGGCAAGTGGGCTACCCCCTTTGATAACCCCTGCTCAACCCTGTGGTAACGTAGCACGAGCAGTTAGGCCTATCTCAGAGGCAGTGTGTGAATCATTTATGACCATGCACAATAAAGCAGTAACAACACCACAAAAGGACACAACTCATGTGGGTATAGAAAAAATAGTATTTTTATCTAAGGTTTAGTACGAGACTCTCAAAAGCGTTTTAACCAGTCACAAGGCATGTAAATCAGTAGGGACTTAAAAAGGCAATTCGTATTCACCAGAACGGGGCACGGACTGAGTTCAAGGCCTGGGTCTACGCGACCCGTTGCGCACCAGATACCTGCGGTTGGACGGGGACACAGCACGTAGCTTCTCGAAGAAGCAGAGGCGGTGACAGGCGGACTCCCAGCGACCCCAGTTCTCGGTGGCTGTGGTCCGCAAAGTGCACTCGCAGTGATTCGGGCACTCGGGGACAGGCGGGCTCCAAGCGGCAGCAGCACGCGGCTGCGGCGGCCCGGGCTGGTGGTGGCGATGACTCTCGTCGTGCAGCTCCGTGGTGGGCTCGTGGCGGCAGCAGCGCTCTCCTAGCTGCGGCGGCCCACGGGACGATTCACGATGGTGCAAGGTTGACAAAGATGCGGGCACTCAGCGGCAGCAGCTCTCTCTTAGCTGCAGCGGCCCACAGAACAAATCCCAATGATGCAAAGTTAGCGAAGGAGCGAGCACTCAGCGGAGGCAGCCCTCTCTTGGCTGCGGCGGCTCACAGGACAAACCTCGGTGATGCAAAGTTAGCAAAGGTGCGAGCACTCAGCGGCTGCAGCCCTCTCTTGGCTGCGGCGGCTCACAGGACAAACCTCGGTGATGCAAAGTTAGCAAAGGTGTGAACACTCCGCGGCAGCAGCTCTCTCTTAGCTGCGGCGGCTCACAGGACAAATCACAATGATGCACAGCGGACACAGTGCGGGCACTCAGCGGCGACAGCTCTCTCTTAGCTGCGGCGGCCCACAGGACAATCCACGATGTTGCACAACTGACACAAGTGCGGGCCTTCAGCGGCGGCAGCTCTCTCTTAGCTGCGGCGGCCCACAGGACAATTCACGATGTTGCACAACTGACACAAGTGTGGGCATTCAGCGGCGGCAGCTCTCTCTTAGCTGCGGCGGCTCACAGGACAAATCACGATGATGCACAGCGGACACAGTGCGGGCACTCAGCGGCGACAGGTCTCTCTTAGCTGCGGCGGCCACAGGACAGTCCACGATGTTGCACAACTGACACAAGTGCGGGCCTTCAGCGGCAGCAGCTGTCTCTTAGCTGCGGCGGCCCACAGGACAATTCACGATGTTGCACAACTGACACAAGTGCAGGCATTCAGCGGCGGCAGCTCTCTCTTAGCTGCGGCGGCCCACAGGACAATTCACGATGTTGCACAACTGACACAAGTGCGGGCATTCAGCGGCGGCAGCCCTCTCTTAGCTGCAGCGGCCCACAGGACAATTCACGATGTTGCACAACTGACACAAGTGCGGGCATTCAGCGGCGGCAGCTCTCTCTTAGCTGCGGCGGCCCACAGGACAATCCACGATGTTGCACAACTGACACAAGTGCGGGCACTCAGCGGCGGCAGCTCTCTCTTAGCTGCGGCGGCCCCCACAGTTTCAGTGAAGGTTCTGAAGATTGAAATTAAGGCGGGCACTCAGCGGCGGCAGCTCTCTCTTAGTTACGGCGGCCCACACAGTTTCAGCAAAGGTTCTGAAGATTCAAATTAAGGCGGGCACTCAGCGGCGGCAGCTCTCTCTTAGCTGCGGCGGCCCACACACAGAGTTCACAAGGGTTACCAGTCTGCGTTCCTCACAGTAGGACTAGAGGATCTGGATTACTCAACGGAGGCCTCACCTGCAAGTAGAATTCCTATCAAAGGAATTCGGGCGGCTGATGGGGTGAAGTCTAATGTCCCTGAGACTTCAACAGGAGGCGCTCTCAGTTCAGGCCCTTGGGTAGTTTCTTCAGCAAGCTTGGTGAAAGTTTCAAAGTCCTTTCCTCTGTCCGCTCGGACAGAGTTTCGTCTTGACATCCAGAAGGAACACCCCGAAGCTGGTTTCAGCGCAGCGTTTTATACCTAAAAAGTATTTGTTCTCGGCCGTCACAAATCACTGCAACCAGCCCAGAACCAGTTCGGTGGGGTCGGGGAGCACTTGGTTTACGAGGCGACATCCTGCCCTTTGAGAATCTGGGGGTCTGCTATCAGACACCCAGTGGGAGGTGGAGCCATCATTCACCTTGCCAGGCATGGCCCTGCTCAGATCAAAGAGTCACCCCTCTCCCTATGCTAAATGCCGATCTCTCTCTCCAGCCAGGTCTGACCCAGCTGGCCCTGCTGCTCCAAAACCAGACGGCCAATACACACGCTAGCAAAGCCTACAGGAAAGCTGAGGCCAGAAAATACCTCGTTTCTAGCAGAGGTATTTTTGAACACGGGCTACGCAAATAATCCTTACTAAAAGATGTATCTCAATGTCCTGAGCTTAAACATATCAAATTTGATGTTCCTATCAGGTTTCTGGGGGCAGGTAGGATTAGGGCATGTAATACTCAGCCTGCCCATTCTGGCCTATGAGGACGGATAGGCTCACAATAGTAAACAGTGAAATGGAGGGTAACTCGCTATTAGAACATGCTACACAGACATACTTTAAAAGCTGCTTCATACAGTTATCCTTACACCGGGAGCATTCGCGCTGTGTCACTGATTGGCAGTGGCACAGCGCCCAGAGCATCTAAATCCAGCCAACATAAAAGGTAAGAAGCGAAAAGAGTAAGGGAGTCCCGCGCCAATGATGCCAGGTCTAACAATCGCGGAGCCGATCGTCGACGTGGGTAGTCAAGAATCCATCGACATCGTGACATCGTACGGAACCGTGGCTTCGGCGCCATCGTGACATCACCTCCTCTCCAGTCAGGAACCAACGCCTCCCCTGCCTGCGCAAGCATCCAGGTCCCGACGCCTCATCTCCCCCGAAGCAAGGAACCGACACCGCAACGCGCCAACGACGCCGCACCTCCCCGACGCCGTGAGCTGTCTTTGTTTTCGCTTTTCTAAGGTACTCTTCTTTGTGGGTCTGTTTTGACTCCGGGCCTGACGCCGCGCACCTCGCGGTCGGCGCCGTACTTTGGGATTTCTTTGACCTTGACGTCGTGATAACTCCACTTGGGGTTACTTGTTGCTAAAGACTGCTTTTAAGTGAAGAACCTATTTTTAAACCATTTCTACCATCTTGAAGTATTATTGATTACAGTATTGTGGATTTTTGTCGTTTGTGGTCTAGTGATAAATCTATATAAAGTATACTTATTTTTATAAAACCTGTGTGGTGTCCATCTGTAGTGTTTTCACTGCATTACTGTATGTGTTCACAAATGCTTAACACACTGCCTCTGAGATATGCCTGTCTGCTCGTGCCAAGCTACCAAGGGGGTGAGCAGGGGGTTATTTTAGTAGTGTATACCCCTTATCCTGACTAGAAGCAAGGGTCCCTATTTGGTCAAAGGTGTATACCATTGCCAACTAGAGACCCCCAGTTCTAACAAAAACGCATGAGTGGGAACCTTTTCTTGTGATCATAGAGCGGTCAGGGGTTACTGGGCACCAATTGTGAAAAAGAGTGTCATTCACCACTGGTGTCCTACAATACTGTTGAATGAATAGGTTCTCCCTTTTTTTGAGGTAAAGGGAGAAGCATTACAAGGGTTACTCCGGAAGTGGAGTAGGGCTAGACACTCAGACTACAGTAAACACCTAGATGTAATTTAACAACTGATTGTCCAGTGAATGGTTTGCTTTAGAAAACTATTTTAATACAAATAATTAAAATATAATAAAAGGGAGTCTGAAGTCTGAGTATAAATGCCCATCTCTAAGTTCCTTAATACAGACCAGTTGTGATCTAAAAGATCAGTAGAAACAAAAGGGCGGCATGTTTATGTATTACATGGTATAGGTCTCCACATCAATGAGAACATCTCTGCATATTTCTACACAATCTATGTCACAGTACTTTCTTAATCTGATTTTGATTACATTAAACAGATTCTAATATATTCTTGCAAAAATACTAACTGCTTTTTGGTGTCTTTAATTTCTCAATAAAGATTCTGCTTTTATTTGTAATGTTTGCGGTGAACACGAGAACACAATAGCAAGGATTTAAGCAAGTTGTAGGAAGGGTGATAAGGTGACCATGTAACATAAGAAATAAAACTCCTCCAGCCTCAGAGTTCTATGACCTTATAAAGGAACTCAACTTTGGCCTAGTTCCTCAGCATGGTCATAGATCCCCTTGGTGACTTGAAATATCCTTATAATGTATGGCAGGGTGTACTTTGTCTCTTATATACTACATGCATAATGATGAGGGGCAAAGAAAATTTGATCTCTCTAGAACCTTTCTACCAAGAGATACAACCTTATATAGTTAACATGAGGGCAGGACTCAGAGAAGGATCAGAGACAGCAGGGTTCAGGTACTCATTCCATTAATGTTGATCTTCCTGGCTGAAGTCCACATTAGAGGTCATGTGCTGGAGTGGATTCAGTCTTTCTAAGAGACAGTGAAGGTGGGCTTGGCTCCTCTCCCACTAGACCAGAGTTATGGGGTCCTCTCTCTCGCCCCTGTTGTTGAAACAGAACCTAAGGCCATCGGCCCATCTGCTGCATATGGGAAGATTTTCCTTCATGTTTGCGGTTGATGCTCACGTCTTGTTGGACTTGCGAAGATTAGAGGGGTTCTATTGTGAAGGGGCTTCGTCCAGCTCTGAATGTGATCTATTAGTGGATGAACTCAAACTTCTTAAATTTTAATCCAGCAGAAAACAAGATACTGCTTATGAAGATTCACCCTCACTTGTGGGACAGTAGCTTCATCAACTGGCTCCTATTTAAGCTACTTACAAATCAAGGGGTCCAGATGGATCAGAACATTCCTTGACCCTGCAGATTGCGGCGTTAATTAAAGCCTGTTTCTTCCAGCTGAAAGTTCTTTGGAGGCTACCGCCGTTTGTGTATTTTGTCAAAAAAGTCAGAGAGATGAAAGCTTTAATTAATTCATGCATTCACTAGTGTAATTCCATCTATTTGGATAGTCACTCTGGGTCCAACAGGGAGCTAAGAAATATTCAGATTGGCATTAAGCGGACTCTGTTTGACCTTACGAAATATATTACATTCTCTTCCTATGATTTTAAAGATGGGTTTTAAATTCCTATGTCTGATGCAGCACCTCCTTTACACATAATCTCTCTGTGAAGCTTTTTTCATCCTCTCACAGGCTGTACACTGAAACTTTTATCAAGAGACCTCAGTGGGAAGGAAGGGCCTTTACTGTGCAGAGTTTCAAATTATCTTCCCCTCAAATTGAAGTTGGTGCCTGACCATGATCAAAATGTAACCTAACCAGTGATCATACCTTGCAGAGGCAGCTCTTTCTGCTCCCTCCCAAATGTGTTTGCTGTCTACAGCACCAAGATATCCACTTCGGGGTGTATGCACTTTGTATGTAGTTTGATAGACTCATTGATAAGTAGTTAGGGGCCAAGGGGAAAATCATGGTCAGTGCCTCTATATTCCAAACTTTCTTTCATGATCATCCATCCATGTGTGTCCCCTACTCACCCCAATGTGTCTTCCCCCCCCCCCCTTGTTGCTTCAGGTCCGGTTGGCAGCGCCCTCAGCATACAGTATGGGGATCGAGCAGTGGTGGTGGCTGGAGGGGTCCTCGCCTTCTTGGGAACTTTTCTGGCTTCATTTGGAAACTCCTTGCTGCACCTCTACCTCACCCTGGGTGCCTTGACAGGTAAGAGACACTCCCTGTGAATGGAGGGTGGGCTGTGGCTGTCTTGGAGTAATGTTCTGGACCTTGGAAGCAAGACAGTGCATGTGATGTGGTCATTGGCATCATGTTCCTTCCCTCCTACATACTGAACACTGCCCCCACACTCTTTGCAGTCTCTTTGTAAGGGGCACAGACACAAAGGGAATCTGAGGGAGAGTTTAGTGTTTCATGGCATGTTCTGTGTTTATTCCTTCTCCACCTTTATTATCATTGTATGTGATGTGTTACTATCTAAGTTATGTGACATGTAGTTAGGTCTTTAGATCTAATAGTATGTCAGTTAGGAGTAATAATAATAATAATAATCTTTATTTGGCAGTAATCACAGCCATAAAAGATACAAAGATAAAAATGCAAAAACAACAAGATTAAAACAGTTAGGAGTAGGCAAGCTGGAAGGCAGTTCAACATCCAGGGTTTTGTGGAATTATTTTCTTGAAATCGACATCAAGTGCAGACCTCTCAGCATTTATGACAGAAAAGGGAGCTAGAAAAATACATTGAAAATATTACATTTACTGATAGAGTACAAAGACACAGGAGACTGTGCACTTGTATAAAACATCTCTGATTCACACAACTCCATCTACAAAAGTGTGTGAACATGTGGTCTGTGGGTCCATTGCAGAAGGGTCCATCAACCAGATGACTCAAGGGCTTACCTTTCAGAAGGTTGTAGTTTGTACATTGTTTTATTACTCCAAATCCTGCATTTAATGGTTTCTTACAGTTTTTCATTTGTGTCTTATCATGCATTTCCCTGTGTGGTATATCAGTCCACTGTCATGTATGTTTCCCCCTTCCTATGTCCTCTCGCTCTTCCCTCCCATTCTCATGCTTTCCTGTGCTCTTACTGTCATGATTCTGTTTTATTTGTTCTTTAATGCAACAAGTATAGTCCAATGTTTACGGTGAGTTGCCACTGGCCACGAGCTACAATAAAGGTAAATCTTACGTTCTGTGTGCTGGACCTTTTGATTTCTACAGGAAGCTACAACTGGGTATCCCTTAGGGGCTCTGTGTCTATTAGAGTGTGTGTGTATATGTGTGCATGTGCGTCTGTGTGCAAAGGCAGTTCCTCAGAGGCCTAATTGGACTACACCAAGGAAGCACACTGAGAGAAAGAACATGGTGCCAGTGGTGGGTGTGTGTAACTGAGGTAGATCATAACAATCTTTGTTTTCTTCCCTCTCAGGCTTCGGTTGGGCTCTGGTATTTTCACCAACATTGGCCACTATCCCACAGCACTTCCGCCGCAGAAGGGGCCTAGCGCTGGGATTGGCACTCACTGGAAATGGCCTCTCCTGCATCCTCTTCTCACCACTCTTCCAAGCTCTCATTGACATCTACAGCTGGCGAGGGGCTCTCCTCATCCTCTCAGCAATAGAGTTGAACCTGTGCATCTGTGGGGCTCTACTTAGACCTGTCCACTTGCTGCAAGACCACCGCCATATCCGAGTAGAAGCAGAGAAGTCTTCCATGTGTGCCTTGTTCTTGCGCAAGTTGGCCTCTGACCTAGACCTCAGCCTGTTCCGGAACCGTGGCTTTGTGATGTTGCAAGCTGCCATGTTTCTTTACTTTGCTGGTACATTCATGTTTTATGTCCACTTGGTATTACACGGCAAGGAGCTGGGCCTCAGCAGCTATGAGGCAGCCTTTCTCATGTCAGTGACAGGTCTAGCAGACACATGCTTTCGTCCCCTATCAGGATGGTTTGCTGACCTCAAACTACTTACGCCGCTGCAACTCTCGGTGCTGTGGAGTTCAGCAACTGGGCTCAGTCTGCTCTTCTTGCCCCTTACCAACACCTTCCATGGCATCATGGCCCTTGCGTTCATCTACGGCCTGAACACTGGTGCCACTACACCCCTGTTTTTCGCTACACTGCCTGATCTGGTGACCATTGAGAGGACGACCAATGCTGTGGGGCTCTCCATGATGCTCAACAGCTTTAGTGCATTGCTAGGTCCCCCATTTTCAGGTAAAAGGAATTGGAATAAAGTCAATCATATTGCAAGGGGCTTTGGAGAAGTTAAGTGATCGGAGAGCAGGAAATAGAGAAGCATTAGAGGAATGTAAGAAAGGGTGGGGAGTGGGAAAGATCCACACTCCACAAATGCATACAAAATATTGGTGTTGGATGAGGTTATGAATGTATGGCTGGGAATGGACAGAAAAGGAGATACCAAATGCAGTGTTGTAGCTGGTTATTTCTAATATGGCTCTGAAACACTAGTTACTGAACACTAACACATTACTCTAACACTGGAGTGTACATGCACATAGCAGCTTGGGTGAACGTCTGTGTGTCTGTCTCTTGATAACTTCATGCCATGGGCTATTGTTAGATAAAACACTTCTGAGAACATAACAAATGCTAATGAGATAGTCCCCTTCCACATGAGGACCCCAAATCCCTCTCTGAGAGTTCATTCAAGTAAACAGGAATACCACCAATATCCAAAACGTCCAGTCAGAAAAATTAGCGTATGACTGTTTCTCTACCTCTCCTCATGCAGGAGGATCTACTACATGCTCTCTGGCAACATTCTATGGAGTAAACCAAATGGCCAGGGGGAAAGGAAGGAGAAAAAAGAAGGAAATATGAGTTTTCAAGATTTCCCATTATAGTGTATATTTTCCATTGCATAGATAACTTATAAAACACTTGATTTTGAAATGATTCCAAAAGATTCCACATTTGCGAGTCCTTAAACCAAGTGGGATTTTTGGTTGCCCTCCTCATCCTAACTCTAAATACGCATTGGTTTTTTCCATGCCCTCTGTTATGATTTCCCATTTACCCTTGACAAACAAGAATCACGGAGATAGGATCTTCATATTGTTCCCATTCTCGAACCCTGGTCATTTTTCAGCATAATCGCATTCTTACAAATTGTCCAATTTTGTGAGCCTCTGAAAAAATGGTCCTGGGGCATCAGAAGGAAATTGAAAGTGGATGAAAATAGGGCTCAGAAACAGAAAGAATTAGAAAATTAAGAGGGCACTCCATGAGTTGGGAAACTGATGGAAGGGCTCTAGATGGAGCTAGGAGGGAAAAATTGCATTAGAAAGAGTGTGACTGAAACCTAGAGAGCACTAGAATTGGGAAGAAACTAGAATTGCGATGGAAATGGATTAAAATATTAGAGGGCGCCACTAGGAAATGGGAGTGCCCAAGATTTGGTGAGAGGGGAGGAGAGTAGATTTGAGATGGAGATGAGAAGCCACTAAAGGGAATTGGAAAGGAGCTGGGGCATCAGAAGGAAATTGAAAGTGGATGAAAATAGGGCTCGTTCCTTGTCTTTGGGGGACTGACATTAGTTGCGAGTGGCATTATTTTGTGCATCCACTTGTTCTTCACCGGAAACTCATTGCCCTGCCTGATGAAGAAGAGCAGTGAGTTGCAATATACTGAAGATGAACCACCAGCTTCCACCACTCTGATGACACTATCATCAATGGACTAATCTACGGACATCTCAAAGACCACTGAACTATGTACTGTGTCCAGTTAGTGGTAGTCATTTTGGAAAACAACCAAATGACATCAGTGTGCAAAATCAGGGAATGGTCTCTCTCTTCTACTTTAGACAAGGGGTGGATTAGAGAACTGAAAGTACTAAGGCTTTTTTTTAATCTATATTTCTATTTTCAGGTGTGCCAAAATGTAAGAGAAGATCAGGCAAGTGCTCCTGCTATAATATGCCTGGTGATTAGCATACAGAGCTCAAGACCCATTTAGTCCTTCAAAACATTATTGTACATGTCACCTTCAGCCGTAGCTTTGTCCTGGCTATGTGGCAGGAGCAGCACCTACCAAGACTTCCATCCCTTGCTCAGGGAGACTAGGTAATGGGACGGGAGACTTTGTTTGCCATCGCCTTACTACCATGGAGTATCATGACCACTGTGGGAGAGTGCATATTCAACAAAATCAAACCACTGAGCAACCTTAGAGTGCTAGGAGCTTAAACTGCCACTTCATAGCCACAGATTTGTACTTAAATCCACATAACTTTGGCTCCAGTTCTGACTTCTTCTGGAAGAGCAAACAAGATACTCAGTCCTACAATTTACATAAACGTCCTAGAGTCAGGTCTAGATCTTCTTTCTACTGAATAGATGTTTGTGTTCATACAGATTTGTAGTCTTCAATGGTATAGGATAGTGTTCAGTCTCAGTGTCTTGTAATTAAAAGAAAAACACATAACATCCACAGAAAGCTGAGGACTGAAATTAGCATAACTATGAGGGCTAGAGAGCATACTAGAGGTCCTCATATACCTTTATGGGTCAGTAGGGTCATACACAGAGGATCCAATGAGCATACACAGGAACACCAAGGGCAAATGGAGGGGTTTGAGTCCACACTCACAGGCTGTCAATGTCACCATTATGAGAGTACAGTAACAAAAATAAGGGCTGCATAATAGCTGCACAGGCCATTTATGGATGCTCCATGAACCAGAGCTTCTTAATGCACATATATGGGCTCCACTGGGTATATCCAGGCCTTTCATAATACGCTCATAGTTGCTCAATAGTCAATTGGCAGGGGCTTCATAAGGGATGCTCAGGGGCTCGATGGCACTTGTACCGGGGCTCCATGACAGACGCAAAGGAAGTTAAATAGGAAGTGGAAGAGAGAGTCTGCAGTAAGCTGTGGATGAGCTCCCAAACTGATTCCTCTTAGGTAAACAGATTTGTGTGAGGAATCCATGGCTCTTCTTGCTAACCATGACCCTCTTCTGTAAATAGTGCATGTGCTAGATGTGCAGTAACCGAAAAACAACATTGCATTAACAAGATAAGTTAAAAATCCTATTGCAATTTAGTAAAATAAAATGAAATAGAAGTTTAAAAAAAAAAATTATGATTTGTTATGGAGTTATTAAAAGAATGGGGAATAATCAAAATTCAAAAACAGATTTATGTCAATGAGGCATTCTCCCAACTTTTAGAAAATGTTTTACAACTGCGTTTCGTGAGGCAGGGGGCTGACACCAAGCCAAGGCTTCCATTTGTGGAAAGTCTTCAACAGTCATAACTGCCAGCCAATTCAATAGGTCAAATGTCCAGCTGCAATTTGTTTACTGGATTCTTTGAGCCATCTGCAGCTTTCTGTGTCTTCCAGATCTTTTACACTCATCAGCCTTAGGGGGAAAGTTCCAACAGGCAAGCAGTCTCCCTTTGACAGGAATGGGATCCCTATGCTATTGTGGCAGAGGACAAGTGGTTATTCGCGTTAGCCCTTGTACATCTTTCAAGGTCCAGAAAAGCAAATGCCTTGGTTTGATTCTGCTATGCACAATTACAACCAGCGATGATCCTACAACCACATTTGTGAGTGCAGGAACACCAAACCCAATTTTAAATGCTGATAAAATCACTAGGAAGAGGCTTCATTGCAGTCCAGTCTCATATTCCAGCCCCCACTTTTCCCTCTACCAAGGAATCGAGGAGCATGTATTGTTTCACTCTACAGGGCTATATACTTTCCTTCCCTCAAGGAACCTCCCCACCCCTGACTCCTCTACACCTCATACAGGAGTCCTCACAAACATTTACCATCTGCTCAGAGGAAGTGTGGAATTGTATGTAAAAGCACTAAAAACTGGGGATTGTGTGCAGAATTCTGCACAGTAAATCTAGGTCTATCCTCCTTTTTCAGGGGGTTTGACTTGTAATAGAAGCAATTCTGTGTGCAAATTTGGGCTGGTAATGGAAATTCCAGACATTCTGATTCTTCGCAGAGAGTTACTCCTATCTTGTTCAGTTCGTTCTCCCTTCTTGGAGTACATCATACTGTAGCCTTTGACATTTGGCAATTGGCCTGAGTACTCAAGACATAATGAGATGTGAAGTATGGCAATTATCCCCTACCACAGGGGATTCTTCAGTAAGATTACACCTTTTGGTTAACACTAGATAAGTTTTAGGAAGGCACTAGAATAATTAAGCAGCATAGATAATCAATAGCCAATGTCGTAATTGATTTTGTTGCATGCATGATGTGAATTTGCCATTTATAGCACTTTCCTAACAAAACTAAGGGTGGGCGTAGCTGGCGTAGTGCCTCTACGCGTAGCTCCACGGAGTTTGAAAAAAACTCCGTGGAGCTACGCATAGCTCCGCTCCGCTCCCTCCCCGCTCCCCCCCTCTCAAATGCTTTAAAAATACTAAAAAGAAGGCACTTACCTGTGTTTCTGCCGCCTCCCCTGCCTGGCCGCTCTCCTTCCCGCTCCTCGCCACCTTGCGTCCTTCTTCATTGAAAAAAACACTACCTTGTACGTCTTGCGCGTGCGCATGCACACGTGCAAGGCGTGCAGCGTAGTGTTTTTTTAATGAAAAAGGACGCGAGGCAGGAAGGAGAGCGCCAGGCAGGCGGCAGAAACACTGGTAAGTGCCTTCTTTTAGTATTTCTAAAGTATTTGGAAGGGGGAGGAGCGGCTAACTCCGCTCCGCCACGGAGGCGGATTTTTGCCTATCTCCGCGTTCGCCATGGAGCGCGGAGTAGGCAAATCTCCGCAAACTCCGCTGGCGGAGCAGAGTTACCCGCCCAGGGTTAAACAAAACTTAAAAAACAGACTGTAGTCCAAAAGGTTGGATTTTAAAAAAGGCACAACACATGCAAAAAATTAATTTACATGTAAGATCCAAACAAGAAACAACTGAGGAAAGTGCAAAGTCTAAGATGCACATTTAAAGCTGACTTACATGTTATGTTGCATTTTAATTTTGAAAGTGACGTTTATATATATATATGTATGTATCTATATATTTTGTTTTTCCAGCTCTCCTGGGGCATCTGTATCCCTTGAATCCTCACAGCATTAGTGCATGACCAGGGGAGGCTTCCCTGTAAAACATTAAAGTCACAACTTCTTGGCTCAGCCAAGTCAAAGAAAAGATGACGTGCACTCGTGACAGTTTGCAAATTGGTCGTGGTTTAATTCAAATTAAACTTTTTTAGCACACAGCTCCCAGTGTCGAACTCATCCCTTTAGTTAGGCTCAGGTATCACTTTTACAAAACCAGTGAAATTCAGCAGTTATAGTTAGCTGAGCTAACTATAACTTGTGCCCCCCGCAATTCAATGCTGATAACCTCACATATTACATCACTCATGACATGGTCATTGACATCACTCATGACATCTCAAATGACATCACTAATGACATCATCCAGTGACTGAGTGTTTTTAAAAAGTTTATGAGTGTTAAATATATATAACAAGGTGTATTGGTGAATCAGTAGATGTATGAGTGCCTTTCTGGATGATTCAGTGGGTACGTGACTGACTGTATAAGTGAGTGATTGTATGGGTGAGTGACTGATGTGTGAATGTCTGTATCAGTCTGTCAGTTGGTGTCTAAGTAGCTGTATGGGTATGTGAGTGGGTACGTGACTAGCTGTATGGGTCAGTGGTATGTGGGTGAGTAACTGGGTATGTGAAAGGCAGTATAGGCTGAGTGATGGGGTATATGAGTGACTGTATGGGTGAGTGAGTGAGTGAATGTGATAGTTGCTGTATAGGTGAGTGTGTGCTAGTGTCAGTAACTGTATAGGTGATTGAGTACGTGTTAGTATCTGTCTGAGTAAGTGAGTGGGTGTATGTGTGTATCTGTAGGGGTGAGTAAGTGTCTCCGTGATTGATTGTATGGGTAAGTGACTAGGTGGGTGGGTACCTCGATGGGTGACTGACTCAGTGTGTGAGTGGCTGTATGGGTGAATGATGGGATATGTCAGTGGCTGTATTAGTGAATGAGTGGGTGTATGAGTGGCTGTATAGGTCAGTGAGTGGATGTATGTGTAGATCTATGAATCAGTGAGTGGATGTGTAAGTGTTGGTATGGGTCTGTGAATGGTTGTGTGGGAGTGGGTGTATGAAAGATTCTATGGGGGTGTGAGTGGGTACATTAGAGATACTGTGGATGATGTCATCAGTGATGTCATTTGAGATGTCATCAGTAATGTCTTCAGTGATGTCACTGACCATGTCATGAGTGACGTAATATGTGAGGTCATATGCAGTGCATTGCTGGGGCACAAGTTATAGTTAGCTCAGCTAGTCGGGCTGATTTTGGCCCTGGGGACCCCGTCCCCCATGGCACAACCTTTTTTTATTTTTATTTTTTAAACTAGCAGGGAGGGGCCTGAGCGGACCCCCTCCCTGGCCGATTTCAGCCATGGGGACACCATCACCCGGGGCCCAGCCATTTCTTTTTGTTTAAAATAAATAAATAATAGGAGTGGGGCTGCTGCAGCTCCCCTCTCGGCCCAATTTCAGCCTAGGGGACACCATCCCCTGGGGCCTAGCCTCTTTTTTTTAAACAAAAGAAAAATCATGGGAGTGGAGTAGTGCGGCTCCCCTTCCTGGCCGATTTTGGCCCCAGGGACCCCATCCCATAGGGCCCGGCCTCTGTTTTGGGTGCTCTGGTCCTATCCAGGGCACCCACTTTCTAGTGTTTGGGACAGTGGGAGGAGCCTCAAGCCCCCACGGTCCCTGCCAGCTCCCCGAGTCCTGCAGGAGCCAGCATTGCTTTTGGACAGAGGGAGCTGCTGAGCATGCAGCTCCCTCTGTCCAAAAGCAATTCTGCTCTGCTTTCAGCAACCAAGAGCATTTTTAAAGCTCTTACTTGCTCGAAAGTGGAGCAGCATTTGCTATGGCTTCGCAGGAGTGGTAATGCTCCGCCAAGCCATAGCAAACTGCAATGTGCCAGATGTGGGGTCCCCTGAACATTGCAGGAGTTGGCCCTGTGGTGTGGGGGTCATCAGCACCATCTTTAGTTCCTGGAGGAGGGCGGCATGGCCCCCTTTATTGCTGCACACAGCCTCGGGGAGGTGGTGGTCCCTGGGGCTAAAGGGGGCCGCATGGCCCCCCACTTTAATTATTACATTTGTCCCCAGGGCTGCGGGTGTGCCCCACGGCCCCCTGCATCAATTCATATTTAGCCCCAGGGAGGTGGCAGTCTCCACAGCTGTGGGGGGGAGGCTGGAGCAACCTGCATTAAAATTACGTTTAGCCCGGGGGAGCTGGTGGTCCCCAGTGGTGCTCAGGGGCATAGTGCCTCCCTCCCTTAATACATTTGCCCTGGGGAAGTGGCAATTTGTAAAGAATTCCCCGGGGTTTTGGCATTCCCCGGAGCTGCTGAGGGGTATGCAGGTCCCCCGCATCATTCATTTTATTGTTTCTATATAAAAATAACATTGGTTCAATGAATATATTGTAAAGGTCCCACTGTGTATTCTCTGTATATTTCTCTGAGAACAAGTAAGCAGGGGTGACTGAGCACAAAGGTTCTAGATCTGTTACCATGATCCCTGAGGGGTCAGGGTTGTCATGTTCAGTGGTTGCCAAAAACCATTCGCTCCCTGTTCGGGTTAGGGGGGCTGGTTGTGGCACTTTGAGTTAGCTGGTCTCTAGGCCAACATATCCTGCGGGGGTTCTTGGAATCAGTCTGGGCATCTCACCCAAAGTTTATGTTGTCCAACAAACGTGCAGATCCTATGGATTAGTGGGAACTACATGACATGTCGCCGGCAACCTTGGTTGGGTTCTTATTTAATGGTCTACCTGAGTAGTTCAGTTGTTCTTTCTCAGAGACTCCTACTTGACTCCAAATTGTAGATGTCTATGGTGGTAGGGAAATCCGCCTCAGCTGAGTAGGTATACCCTGTGTATTGGCTGTAGGTTCTTCAAGCTTGTAGGATAAAACTTCCCACATTGTGCTTACTCTAGCTTCATAAATTCATCTACTAATTTCCTTTTTCTTCAAAACAATATCCGAAACCGGAGAAAACATTGAAGAAGGTGAAGGGGAATTAAACATAGCAGAAAACTGCAGACATGCTGTTAATCTAAAATGATTACAGTATGGTCTCCTAGCAAAGGGTGGAAACGTTACATTAGTGGGTGTGGCACACGAAGCATTCAGAACAGAGGTATTCTATTCTTGGGTTAAATTCCCAACTGCAAATGCCCGTACACAAATGTTTCATATCTACAGTGAAGATGAAACACCAGCGGAAAACACTCCATACGTAGACATAGAAACTCCTCTCTCTTACCAATAGCATATAAATCGCTTTAAAGGCGCCCTCCCCCACACTACAGAAATCATGAGACTCGGTCCGCTCAGCAAAGAAGAAGCTACATGGCCGGTCTTAGCTGCATACACACCGCATCCTAACACTGCTAATTTAACTGCAGCAGAAATGTGCACACTATGCAGAAATGTAGTAAAATATTTACAGAAATCTTACACAGTTCATAATGCGAACATTAACAATAAACTAGGGGTGGGTGAAGAATTCCGCTCTGCCGGCGGAGTTCGCTGAGTTTTGCCCACTCCGCGCTCTGTGAAAAAACTCCACAAAGTGACACGGAGCAGTTTTTTTCTCAAGCAGCTTGCCAACGGTAACTTGGCGAGCGCTTGCAAGAAAAAATAACGCTCTAGTCCCCCCTCCTGGTGAGATATCTCATCGCGGGCGATTGCAGCAGGTCACAACCGCTTGCGTTGAGAAATCTGCCATTCACGTTGAGGAAGCTGCCTCTCAAGTAGAATGTCTACTCGAGCATCAGAAAGCAGCAGCGCCCTCTGGCGCGATGCATAGTGCTGTTTGTGCTGATTTTACAACACGGGACAAACTCCTGGCGCTAAAAATGAGTGCAAGCAGCACAACTTAACAGACTCCGCTGCTGGAGTTTTCTGGCACTTCACGAAGTTTCGTGGAGTAAAACTCCACGAACTCCACCCAGGCATATAATTAACCCTGCGTGGACTGCACAAGCTGCACAACCACAGTTGGCTACCACAGGTATCAGCCCACAAACATTGAATGCCGTTATGGGAAAGATTCACACCAGTCGGGAGCAGATTCCATTCTGGAAGGCAAAAAAACTAGCTAGCTTGAAGCAGTTTTTCCCCATACAGGCATAAAGGAAAAAAACTGAATACTGTCTATTTGATTGCGAATGGGGATGGCCAATGGGGATGGCTCCCCCGATGGAAGACAGTGCACTTTGGGGTACAGTTTTCCCTGCCGTGTACACCAGGACACTGGCTGTCTTGCCTGAGGTACTGAAACAGGTACAGAATGAGTACGAGCGGCACCTGCCCTGGACTTGGGAATGAAACTGATGGGCAATTTTGCTGCTGTATCAGCCATCATGGTAACATAAAGGGGGAGGCAGCAGCATTAGATACACACCAACGCCTGAGGGAGTTCACTCCTGCAAATCAGGAGGGGGAATTGCCTAAATGATTGAGGAAACCTTTGCTACGCTAGGCAAAGATAATTTGGGAGCCAGACCTGGGAACCACAAGTTAAGAGCAATTCTGAAAAGGATAACTCTGAGCAAGTACCCAATTCTTCAAAGAAGAAATGGAAAAATAGGAAACCACTGAGAAGAAATAAAATGTTAGGAACTGTGATAACATTAGAAAGCCTAACTGGTATCAGGATACTGATACACCTTCCTCTCGTTCCTTTCAGAAGTCATCTGATACACGTTCAGAGATAGCTGGATGGTCATAGCGCAGATCGGATGGGCCAGTAAAACCAAAGAAGTAATCACAGACTAAATCATTAAAAAAGAAGACAAACCAGAGAATCATAGTGCAGGTCAGAAGAGCAAGCGAAACCAAAGAAGGAATCACAGCGCTCATCAGACTACATCATTAAAAAGAAGACAAACCAAAGAATACTCAACCTCATTTAAAAAAGAAGAAAGTAGCTGGGATTAAAATAAGGCATACCCAGGCTGCTGAGGACTCTGCTTCTGAACATGGTATGGGCAGTGACGATGCTGGACAGTGCAGCAGAAGTCACAATAGCTCTTCGGAACCTGATGAATTATCTGGCAGCAGTAGCGCTGAGTGAGCATATCACGGTGGAAACACCTGATACAAGGGTGTGTTCACCCATCTTCTTCTGAAATAACACTCCAATTTGAGGGGGACATACCCAGAAAACATCAAGGCTCTGTTTTGGTAGAACTTGACGTATAGTTACGATATTCTTTTGGTTGAAAAAGACTGGCCACCTGAGTTCGTATCGGAATGCCCAAACAGAGAATCTGTAATTTTGCCTGCTTTCTCCGACCTCGTTCCGGAATCAATTAAACATTTTTATGTCAAGGAGTGGGCGTTAGCTCTAGCTCCTGCACTATACTGCAATCATGTTGGATGGGATGACAAGTCACCTCATCATGAATTCCCATTAAAATCAAGTCCGCAACCCTAGAGACAATACCCAACAAAACATGAAGCTAAAAAACAAGTTAGGGAAATCATTTAACAACTTGAATACCAGGGTGTGATAGAAAATCACCTCATCAAAGAATAATCCCTTGTTTCCTGTAATGAAACCAGATAATTCACACCATCTAGTATTAGAATACAGACATTTAAACACATCTACTCGCACAGTGCCGCACTAATGAATAACATTGTGCGGAAGAAGTACTGAACAAAACTAGATATCTCAAATGGATTTTTCTTCCAAAAGACAGTGCCTGAAAGTAGGTATTTGACCCCATTTTCAGTGCCAGGTTCACAGAGGCAATTTTGCTGTTTATCTCAAGGGTATAAGAATAGCCCTGGACTGTTTTCAGCCAGAGTGACAGAGTTACTTCAACATTTTGATGAGGAGGCGTTGTCCTATGTGGATGATATTTATCTAATGGACGATGAATTAATGGGACACTCGGACAGATTAGACCGCTTAATTCTAGGGTTTGATCACCTGAGCTCAAAAAATCAAAAATTGCCCATCTCAATGTCCTATTTTTGGAGATGTGAGCTGTCAAGTGAAGGCAAAAACTTGGTGGCCATTTTTTTTAGAATAATGTGCATTGCTCCAACCTCCAAAGACTCTGAAAAGACTGCAAACCATTTTAGGATTTTAAATTTTGACAGAACATACATTTTGGATTACGCAGAACAGGTAAAGCCATTGTATGATATGATTAGACCTGATTTTTCAATAACACATTGGACACAGGAACATTCAAAATTTTATGTTCGATACAAGCTGACCTGATAGCTTCCAAACATTTACACACCCATGTAAACACAACCAACCTGGTTATCTGCATAGTCGATGGACCAGCCGGGTATAAATGCATCACATTCAACGAAGATGATACAGTACCTATAGCATACAAATCACATTTGTACACTAACGCTGAGATGCGTTTTGCACCTACTGAGAAAATTCTCACAGCAGAACAGACTGCTGCAGTGAGAGAGCACTAGCTCAAGGAAAACGCATAATTGTGGTTACCCCGGTACCGACCTTAGAGGCCGTTATCAAAGCTAGCGTTCCAAATGCCAAAGCTTTACATCCACAATGGATTCAATGGGCTAACTCTCTCACTGCAACAGATGCAGTCTACAGATTTGATTCTAGATTACAAACACAAGCATTTTTGCAGTATGAACAAGAATATCCTCTGCCAAATGAAATAATGCCTCTAGATCAATATGATTACATTATCTACATTGATGGGTCTGCCCAGCCTGCCGTTGGGACAAGACACCAATATTCTGCGGCATGCACAATCGTAAAGGGGCACATGCATGATGGCAAGTTCTGTCCTGAAAAAACACACATGCAGTCCCTAGGAGACTGTACAGCGCAGCTGGCAGAACTCAAAACCCAGATATTGGCACTACACAATACAGATAATGGATTGCCCACACTTCACTATTGGGGCCAGAATGGATTTCGAGATTCCAAGGTTTGCACACTCAAGCACAAGATGCTTTGGGAACAGATGGCAAAGCTGAAAGAATGCTTGCCACAGGCTCATGTTATTCACACATTGAGTCAACAATGTATTGGCGTTCACATTGCAGGGAATTTCATGGTTGATGAAGCCGCTAATGCAACAGTTCACACTGCTGCTGTTGCTGCAAACACTCGTTCCAGTACGAGATTAGACATCATGGTAGCTGTCAATGCTGCTCGCAATGACAGGCACCTGCCAAAAGGCTTTCCACTCAAGTACTCCTACAAGTTAAATGCACAAGCCATACCGTATGCTCAGATTCTAGGAGTGGGGGATAGAGTTATACTAAACACTGATCGCAGATTGGGGTTAATACTAGCTGCACAAGAGGGTCTGGGTTCAGCACATACAGGGATTGCTGCTACAGTTTCATCACTGAAACTGCGCTATTGGTGGCCAGGTCTCACTAAACAAACCAAGGACTTTGTCCTCAAATATGACATCTGCGAGCAGATGAAGGGCTCCAGCATTGCATGTCCACCACAGACACCTCTTTTGATTTCTAACAAGCCTTTGGCCTGTGTCTATTTGGATCACTGTGGCCCCTTACAATCTATTGGGGCTCACACGTACATCTTGGTGGCAGTAGATTCATGCTCTAGATTCCTGTGTGTATGGCCACAGCTGTTGGCTGACGGCCAAACTGTTATCAAGGATTTATGAGTCTTTATTGGGACATACGCAATTGGTACACTACATTCCAACCAGGGTCCTGCGTTTAGTTCTCGGGCTTACAAAGAAGCCATGAGAAGTTTGGTTGTGACCTTGCGGTACTCATCCCCCTATCATCCTGAGGGAAATTCAGTAGTTGAAAGGAAAAACCAGGACTTAAAGCAAGGGCACTAGGTTCAGGTCGCAGTTGGGTCCATCACCTATATGGGGTCCAGAGGGCACTCAATAACATGCCAAAAAAATCCCAAGGTGGTCGTCCTCCACATAAAATCCTGGTTGGAATGAGAATGTGGGTCCTAGACCTCGATAATGTCAGCACAGTGGTGGCAGACACACCGTTTGACATCAATCAATGTGTGGCTGTTTAACAGGAACTTAATGAATACTGGGACACACAAAGCAATGTCCAAGTTAAACGCACTGCCACTGGAGAAGTGAAGGTTGTACCAGCAAGACCTGGCTGAGTCCCAAAGATTGGGGATCGGGTCAGGGAGAAAATTGTGAACAAAAAAGAATTTGGGTCGTCTTATCTGTCCTGGCAGTCGAAGGTACAAGAAATGTACTTCTTCCCCCCGTGACCGGTCGATGAGACAAAGGTTTGTCTCAATTGATCTGATCAAACCACACTATGTGGCCGATTCTCAAAAGTAGGCCACGTGGGTTCATGGGTAGCTACCACACTCCTCTTGTTATCGTTCAGGAAGTTCAGCTGGAAGCTTTAATAACTAAAGGAGATTCCCCTCTCCAACAAGAAGCTGTAAACAACAATAAGGTATTTCTCCTTCCTGTTGAAACAACTGTACAGTCAAATAATACAGAAACGCAGATTTCAATTGAAAAAATTGACGACATCTACGTGAATATGCCACAGAGTGAGTCAACTCCCAGTTCTTCAAAACCTGCTGAGCTGCCAAAAATAGACTGAACGTTGTCAGGCTACTTCATGAACTATGACTACTTCTCATCGGATTCAACTCAACCTGAGATGCCATCGCCACAGCCTCTTCCTTTCAAGCTACAAGTGCATGCTCTCTATCTTTGGGTGAAAAAGACATAGGGCCTGATTCACAGAACTAATCTCAGATAAAATCCTAAACTTACTACTTTCGGTATTCACAGAAGGCATTTAGTAGTAGTAAAGTTAGGATTTTGTCTTAAGTTTGACTTAAGACAAACTTAAGACAGACTTAAGACAGACTTAACACAAACTTAAGACAGACTTAAGACAGACTTAAGACAAACTTAAGACAAAATCCTAACTTTACTACTACTAAATGCCTTCTGTGAATACCAAAAGTAGTACGTTTAGGATTTTGTCTCAGATTAGTTCTGTGAATCGGGCCCATACTTTGTTACTCCTTGGTTACACCTCTGGATTACAATCGGATTACTATTTCTGGTTCTCTGGATTACTTTGGGGTCTGTCTTTTTCCTACTTCTGTTTCAAACTCTTTTTATTGATTTTTGTAGCAACACAAGAATACCAAACATGACAGAAACATCCATTACATTATAGAGGTCAAGTGTTACCGAATGCTTCCTAGTGAACACAGTTTGTTAACGAGGACTCGACCCAGAAAGTACCTGTGCTACTATGTCCCTTAGATAACCTTCCGCTTCTCATTGCATTTCCCTTGGTCGTCAACCCAGTTGTAGGGACTCTGAACTAAAACACGGATGTATTCTGTCTGAACTGTGCACCCCAACTGAGGCCTAGTGTAAAGTCCAGACTGAAAAAAACAAAAAAGAATAGATAGAATGTTGAGAAAGAGAGTAACCGGTGTATCATGGTGGGTGTGTTCCAGAGTGGCGAACTTTGCGGGGTGGCTTGGCGGGTGGGAGTTAGGTATCCCTCACACTGGGAAACCCTGAGGAGCTCCCTGCTTGGTTAGATGTGGAAGAGGTGGAGGGCCCTCAATCTGGGGCTACATGCAAATAAGGGTAAACCCTCTGACAGATACTCCACCACCCGAGACCAAATATAATCAAATCCCTTCCGTGAGTCCTCCGAAATATCCGTCAGGCGCTCCAGCGATAATGCCTGCCAGAGTCTCACATGCCATTGCGTTAGAGATGGGGCCTCCGCCTTTTTCAAGGCGGCTGCAACCGCCATCTTGGCCACACCAAGGCACAGCCACATTATGGCGCGGTCACTATTTGTTTGCCTTTTAAGAATCGGGTCTCTAAGCCCCAGCAGGGTATGTTCAATGGACTCCGGAATGGGATAGCCTAAAATCAGCTTTATTTGTGACAGGATTTCTTTCCAAAAAGGTTTAATTGAGGGGCAGTCCCACCAGATATGTCTGAAGTCTCCCAACAAACCACAGCCTCGCTAGCATCTATCTGAGGTGTTAGGGAATATTTTATGTAGGTTCTCGGTGTACAAGTACCAGTCGTATATTATCTTGTAGTGAGCTTCGCGAAGATACGTAGACCGATTGTGTTTAGTTATGTCCTTATATAAACGGCTCCATTGCTTCTCCTCCACTGGTCTAGCAAGTGTAGCCTCCCAGAAAGCCCTGTGTCCCGTACGCTCCTGTGGGCTGAGTGCCCGGATGAGGGAGTAAAGAAAGGAGATCGTTCCCGTGGTGGATGCCCCTGACTGTGCGAATTTCTCTATGGGAAGCAGGTCCCTGATTGTGGCCAGCCGCTCCTGTGGTTGCTGTACCCAGTGTTTGAGTTGCGTGTAGTGGAAGCGCTCTGAGGGCGCTAGCTGGAATGCTTTAACACATTCCTCAAAGGTCAGGAGTTCCCCTTTCTCATAGAGGTGGGAGATCGTAAGGCATCTCCCCTGTTTCCACTGCGTAAATGGCCCCTCCCTCATTGCCGTGGGAAAATCAGGGTTAAAATGTATGGGGGTGTACGGCGAGGGGAAGGTCAACAAATTAAGCGTTTTAGTTAGCAGGTCCCACACTCGCAAGGTAGTGGACGTGGGGGTGCTGATATATGCATTTGGTGGTCTATGTTGCTTTTTTAACCATAAAAGGTCCCATATGGTCCTGCCCGTTATTTGTCGATCCATGTGGAGTCAGTGTTTTTCAGACTTCCTGAGAGACCACTCCGTTATGACCCGGAGCTGTGCCGCTCGATAGTAGCTTCGGAAGTCTGGGAGAGCTAGGCCACCCTCAGATCTCGGCCTGATCAAGACCCGGTACGAGAGTCGGGCTCTTTGTCCCTGCCAGATGAATTTGGTGATCGCCTTTTTTAGGTCAGTGAACAATTTCCTGTCTACTGGGATTGGGAGGCCCTGAAATAGGTATAGGAGTCTAGGGAGGATATTCATCTTCACTGCATTCACTCTCCCTATCTAGGAGGTGTAGGCCGATTTCCAGCGAGTCAGGTCCGCTTCAATCTGTCTCAGCAGAGGTGGGAAATTGGCCTTGTAGACACCCGAGATTTTTGGAGTGAGCTTGAACCCTAGGTATGTAATGTCCTTGCTTGTGCAACAGAAGGGGGAAGTCTCTTTTATTCGATCCCACTCCTCTGCCGGTAAGGTTAGGATGAGCAAGAATGACTTTGTGCTATTCACCTTAAAGCCCGAGACCCGTTCAAACCGCTCGAGCTCCTCTAGAAGTGCAGGCAACGAGTTCCACGGGTCAGTGATAGGAAGGAGCACGTCATCAGCAAAGAGGGAGATCTTGTGGGCGTCAGTGCCGAAGGTTACCCCCTTAATAATATCCTTGTTCTCCCTTATCCTCTCTGCTAGGGGCTCAATACTTAGAGCAAATAGCATGGGGGACAGAGGGCACCCCTGCCTTGTTCCCCGCTCAAGTGTGAAGGCGTCAGAAGCCGCCCCATTTACTAGGACTCTCGAAGTGGGAAAATGGTAGTTGGCCTGCCCCATACCAATGAAGGCGTTGTTAAAACCAAATCGTTTCAGAGTTCGAGCTAGGAAGGCCCAATCGACCCGATCAAAGGCCTTCTCCGCGTCCAGAGGAGGGCTGCGGGGATGCTTTTCTTTTGAACTTTTTCAATTATATGCACTATTCTGCATAGATTATCGTGGGTCTGCCGACTCTTAATAAACCCCAACTGGTAGGGGTCGATCAGAGCAGGGAGGAGATTTTCCAGGCGAGTGGATAGGATTTTAGAGTACAATTTGGCGTCCAGGTTCAAGAGAGCGATGGGCTGGTACGAGGAGCATGCTGTTGGATCTTTTCCCGGTTTGGGAATAACCGTTATCAGAGCTTCCCCCATTGTGTCTGTTACCCTGTGGGCGTTTGCTATTTTGTTAAACAAGAGCACCAGATGAGGTGTCAGGTCGGGAGCAAAAGTACGATAGAAGTGGGCATTAAGCCCATCAGGGCTGTTGTGTAGTTCCTATAGTACCCATGCAGGACCTGCGTGTTTGGATAACATAAGCTGTGGGTTTGGTGGTAGACTGGCTCTGTGCACCCCCGCCACGTATGTTAGCCTGATTTGCATTAGCTAGCTCACAGTGGCACTAGAATCTCCTCTTATCGGGGAGAGATTAGCTTCTGGCAACCTTAGATCATGACAACCCTAATTCCTCAGAATCGTGGAAACAATGTACTACTTTTCGCTCAGTCACTCGTGCTTACTTATTCGGTTTGTCTCAGAGAGTTACACAGAATAAACAGTCTGGGCGTTTCAATAAGTATTTATTGAACAGTTGTTATTCTAGTGTAAAATATATGTGCTGCGGCAATCAGCAGACAATAGCAGAGATATATTATCAGCAGTACGATAAAAGCAAAGGGATAGAACAGTTCTACCATATTGCAATAGTCATGAATACATACATGAATATACAAAGCATTATGAAAGTGCGCGTACTCCTACGATGCCTAACTAGATGTACCTGAGTGTACCTAGCATATGTGTAGGTCTAAAAGCCTAAGAGCCAAGAATCCTTCTAGGATTTAGTCGAACCCCCATACCTGAATAGAGAGAGTGTGGGACCCCATCCTGGTCTCGAGTTGGACACCCCGCGAGGGCTGTGTTAGACCGCTGTCAGCTGGAGCGACTGCATGCAGGAGCCTCAGCATTTGGTCAGTGTGTCAGCATGGAAGTCTCGGTTCCCTCTGTCTTACCGGGGTAAGATGTGGTGTATTTATACCCTGAAGACTTTAGTTGCTTCGTATGGTTTGTATTGGCCCTTGTTAGACTTGAGGAAGACATCAGGGGTGAACTTTGTACATACATATTAGGCAGGTGGTGTATTCCTAGAGAGCAATGCATAATTGATGAGTACAGTGTGTGCCTGTGTTTGGGAAAAACCCTGCTGTATTCAAAACCACAGGATAGATAACGCTCAGCCCTCAGAGCTCGTTGTGTACTAGCGAGGACCAAAGTAGGTGAAAGATCATGCCTATATAAGGAATCATGACTATAATAGGACATGTACAGTTATGACCGTAATAGGGCATATGCGGCTTTGACCATAATAGGGCAAGTACGAATATGACCGTATTAGGGCGAATACGAATACGTCTATTTTAGGGCATGTATGAACAGGTCTACATTAGGGCCTCTATACGGGACATAACACCCACTCCTCTTCTGAACAGGATGACAATGACCATACTTAAAATCTGGACAATTTAAAAACATTTTAAAAGCAAGTAAAAACATGGTTTTAAAATTGTAAAAAAAAAAATCAAAAATGTTACAATTCAGCTATTTCCAATTGCCACTAAAAAAAGAAATGTCTATTTTGTTTCTCTATATAAGTTGCTTCACTCAAAGTGGAAGGCCATGCTTTTCTCAAGCAAAAGTGTCAATTTAGGAAATGTTCAAAATTTGCTCGTTTATTATGAAAAACGAGTGGAGAAGCCGAATTCTTTCCCAGGACGCGATGAGCCAATTTGAGATTAAGTGTCCTGGCTCTGAAGCACAACATTATCTGTGTGAGCTACTGCAGGCGACAAATCCAACACCTCACAGAGAACGTCAATCGCACATAGATGGAATGTAGCACTGCCAACAGTCGATGCTGCGGCAGCTTGTGCGGCAGTTGTTACCTGGGTGCCTGTGGAGGAGTCACCTAACCCAGCAGGAGCAAACAGCACCTGTGGATTCTCCAGGAATGCATTCATCAGAATTGGAAGTCGCTGGGGACAACGCAGAGCGTGGGCCTTTATGTGGTCCAGCATTGCATCCGTGTCCGGAGGCGCATCTGATGGAAATGTTAGACAAAGATCCAATGTGCATTCTTCTCCGCAAAACAGGCATCGAAGAACAGGTAAGATGCAGGGTACCCAGACTGGGCGAAAGGTTAGAAACCAGGAGGCATTGAGTTCTCTAAGGCAAGAAATGCCCAGAAGTTGTACCATGCGTTCACGGTATTTCCGCTCCAGGAGCATGTTCGCCATTCCCTCGGGAATTGTGCCGTCCTTTGCGTAGCAGTAGTATTATGAATAGGACCCCTGCAATCAGCAATTGGATAAGCGGGAGTCCTCCAAATACGCTTCCCAATACGGAGTGTATAAAATTTGGGATTACTCCGAGGACTGTCTGAAAGGTGCTTAACAGTCCTGACCCTATGGTCTTAAATAGGTGTATAATACCGCTCGTATCAGACATATTGAAGATACGTCCCACCATTTCTACTAAATGAAAGGGGCAGTTTGTACGTATAAGCGCCTGTATCTCAGTCGAGGTCCTTGCAACTTGAAGTTCAGAGGTTTCTCGAGAGGAGGTTAAGGGCACGGTTTGCTGTAAAAGCATGGCTTGCAGTCTGCTCAGAGTATCAAATTGTATGAAAGAAACATTCAGTGAAGGCCATAGCGGCGCCTCCCTGACTGTGTTCAGTGTAACCCTGGGCATAATACTTTGCTACGCTCACGAAGCATGCAAAGTTTGTGCTACTACGCAAATTGCACGTAGCAGAGTGAATAACTGTGCTAATAAACGTAGCGTAGCAGGAGTATAATAAACTCCTTCAAATGCTTTGATAAAGCAATTTTTATGCTAAAAAGCATATAACCAATTCACAAAAATGAATTTTGACAATAAAATATCAAGCAATGAGAGAGGTGATGATTTTGGAGTTCCCCTAACCTAGGGGAGGACCAAGCAGATGCCTTGAACACAAAAAGCATATCATGTGAACGATTCAATGGTGGTCCCTTCCTCCTAGGACCACCCCAAGCACAGTTATGGGCAAAAATACAATCCCAACCAAAGGCCCTGCAAAGCATTATGGGACGAGATTAGCAGTGGGCAGTGAATATTATAGTGTCCAATATCAAAATAATTCTACAAAGAGCTGCAGTTCAACTAGTCGTTACTAGGTGTCGTCCCTCACGAGTCAAATGCAAAAGCTTCATGAAAGGTTTTCAATACTTTTGCATTTCACTCTTGAGGGACGACACCTAGTAACGACTAGTTGAACTGCAGCTCTTGTAGAATTATTTTGATATTGACACTATAATATTCACTGCCCACTGTAATCTCGTCCCATAATGCTTTGCAGGGCCTTTGGTTGGGATTGTATTTTTGCCAATAACTGTGCTTGGGATGGTCCTAAGAGGATGGGACCACCACCTAATCATTCAATAAGATGTGCTTTTTGTTTTCAAGACATCTGCTTGGTTCCTCTCCCTAAGTTAGCGAGGATACCAAAATCATCACCTCTCTCACTGCTTGTTAACTTTTGTTTTCACTTTAGTGAAATGACTATATGCAATTTTAGCATATAAAGACAGAGATATTTATTTTATCTTAACTTGCACTGTACAAGTTTGATTTTGGTAATTATTGTACAGTGCAGTCAAGCACACAGCTACGCACACCCAGGCTTAATAATAAACTCCTTCAAATGCTTTGATAAAGCAATTTTTTATGCTAAAAGCATATAACCAATTCACAAAAATGAATTTTGACAATAAAATATCAAGCAATGAGAGGTGATGATTTTGGAGTCCCCCTAACCTAGGGGAGGACCAAGCAGATGCCTTGAACACAAAAAGCATATCATGTGAACGATTCAATGGTTGTCCCTTCCTCCTAGGACCACCCCAAGCACAGTTATGGGCAAAAATACAATCCCAACCAAAGGCCCTGCAAAGCATTATGGGACGAGATTAGCAGTGGGCAGTGAATATTATAGTGTCCAATATCAAAATAATTCTACAAAGAGCTGCAGTTCAACTAGTCGTTACTAGGTGTCGTCCCTCACGAGTCAAATGCAAAAGCTTCATGAAAGGTTTTCAATACTTTTGCATTTCACTCTTGAGGGACGACACCTAGTAACTGACTAGTTGAACTGCAGCTCTTTGTAGAATTATTTTGATATTGACACTATAATATTCACTGCCCACTGCTAATCTCGTCCCATAATGCTTTGCAGGACTTTGGTTGGGATTTATTTTTGCCCATAACTGTGCTTGAGGTGGTCCTAGGAGGAATCGTTCAATAAGATGTGCTTTTTGTTTTCAAGACATCTGCTTGGTTGTTGGTTCTCTCCCTAAGTTAGTGAGGATACCAAAATCATCACCTCTCTCACTGCTTGTTAACTTTGTTTTCACTTTAGTGAAATGACTATATGCATTTTTAGCATATAAAGACAGAGATATTTATTTTATCTTAACTTGCACTGTACAAGTTTGCTTTTGGTAATTATTGTACAGTGCAGTCAAGCACACAGCTACGCACTACGCAATTTGCATAGCTACGTGTAGTTGAAGCTGTACTTCACGTAGCTACGTGAAGTGCTACTACGCAAACTACGCCCGGGCTTAGTTCAGTGGCGGAAACAATACTTGCATACAGCAAGTAACCCTGGAGTTAACGGTGACCAGATAGGCGACGCCCGGAAGCATCCCACAGCAACCTTGATCATTTAGCATCAAGTAACTCCCATTCGAGAGCAGCTGGAAAACCGGCGTGATCATGGCTGCTGGGGTCCCTGTCATGTGACACTATAGGTTCGCTACTGAACCGCTACAGGCTCCGTGTAGTGAAATATCCTGACACATGAGAGAACCGCTTAAAGCGTTCTTGCAGTTTGCACCGCTCAGAAATACTTCTCGATCCCCATTCCGGCATCTGTATCTATATGGTAACTCCCAGGTTTCCTTAATGTAACCCGTACACATCTTTTCATATTTGCCTGCCTGCCTTTGCTCAAGGCAATATTGAAACTGAAACGTAGTGACCTTCACAGTGATTTGGCCATGAATTAGCCATTCAGTTGATGGTGATTTGGCTACAGTGAATGATAACCTTTCCAGTTTCTCAATACGCAGCATTGTATATTTGGCTCCCCTTTGTGCCATTTCTGTCTGTTTATCAGTCAGATTGTATTCCGAAAACAGAGACGTGGTGTTTATGAAACGCCAGGGCACATAGCCTGCACGCAAAGATTGTAGCGTCCAGCTTAGCATCATAATAGAACGTAGCTGAGATTGCCCGTGTTGTAACAAGGCCAGATCTTGTTCTAATATGTCGATTGTCAAAGACACAATGTTGCCTAACGAGTAAATCATGGAGGTCAAAGTTGTTAACCCATTATCCACTACAGCTAATGCCTTTTATAAGTTAATACGGTCTATTTCCCATATTCTTTCTGTGGCCTCCTGTTGGTATATTTTCCAGTTTTCATTATAATAGGCATAAATGCCGGCATATATGAAACGTTTCTGACGTGTTTTCCTTGGGCCTAGCAAGAAATCCCTAAGGTCTACATCAGGTGTGAGTAAGCTTAAGTGAAGTTTCACTTCTGTGAGTGTTGAGGTCTCTAGCCAATCAAGGCACAACTTCCCAACACTATACAATGTCACTACCCCTGGGTGTTGTCTCTGTACATAGCGTGTATCTGGCCTATGGATACTAAACCCTTCGGTTGTATTCATAAATCTCTGCTGACAGGTGTTTGTGTCAATGGGCCATATCAGCCATTTCGTCCAATCAGGGTCTGATCTGTTGTACTGGAAAATTTCATCTAGTCCTACCACTTGTGCAGTTGAATTCTGCCCCCCACCCATCTGTGATGGTGTAGGAAACCCGGGTGAGTTCAGTTCCTTATTCTTGGCTAGTCCAAGACAGGATGTCTGTTGCAAAGTTTCATTCAGAAATATGATCTGCTGTGGAATGAGGCATGCTCTAAATAGCGCTTCTTTCCCCTGGACTTGCCAGTCCCTAGAACTCCAGATCGATTTTAAATTCTTCCATAGGTCGAAACCCCGTGTAGACAACTGGGCCAAAAAGGAAGCAGAGTAAATCTGTTTGGTGTTAGTCAACATAATTTTCTGTGCTGATGTTTTTGCCACTTTGTAATAAAATGACTTTGGGTCTGATGTATTAAACCCTGAAAAGTATGTGAATTTCTGTGCAAAGGTTTGCAAACTACCTTTTGGTGGTGTTGGGCAGTGTTCCCACTGGTGGTATTCAAATACATTTCTAGGTGTTATAGATTTGTGTAAGAAATGATGACCATAATGTTGGTAACAGTATAATGTATCATAATCTGAAGTACCTTCTAACATTTCATTGTTCGGAAATGCGGCAGTTTTTTCTAAATCAGACATCATAGCATTTACAGTTTCAGTGTCCCAATCATCAGATAATGTACTGGAGGTAATGATATTGATGGAGCAAGGACTCGTAAAGAAAGAGACTTGCTCGAAAGTAATCCTCTCGTTTAACTTATTAATGACTTACTAACCGTGTCCTGTAAATAATAACACGCACCACAGAAACACACGGGTTAGCGAAGCTTGCTTATGTGTGTACTAATGAAAATAACAATGAAAATGGACTAATACAGCTTTAAACGGGAAATCTTTACCGCGCATGCGACAACTGCATTTACGCAGTATGACGAGTTAAAGCTTGGGGGGAAATTCTAGCGCATGTGCAGAAG
Organism: Calotriton arnoldi; assembly: GCA_963921515.1. Classification (NCBI taxonomy): domain Eukaryota; kingdom Metazoa; phylum Chordata; class Amphibia; order Caudata; family Salamandridae; genus Calotriton; species Calotriton arnoldi. The sequence continues at coordinate 4,144,760 of CAWUFW010000243.1, forward strand.
GCATTAAAATGGAGTCTTGAAGACTCACGTGCATGGCATCTGCTTAGCCGAAATGAAAACCAGCTATTTTACTAATGCTAATGCGGGGAAAGTATTAATAAGTAAAGAGGGTTAGAGTAGAGATGGGTGGTATACAGTGAGACCATTTATTTGTGAAAGTAACTTTTGTCTTTTTGTCTTTATTATTAGTGCGCATTTGGGCCTTTCGCGAATGACCAAAGTAAGCTGAGTCACGTGATTTATGCGCAGGCCCACAAGAAAGTTAACCCGGAAGGATGACCAAGGTTTTGTCAGCCGTCCAAGGACAAGAATGATGTGCCCTGAGAACAGAGGGTGAAGAGTTCAGCCAAGAAGACTTATATTCATGATTTTATAATAATTGTTGCAAGTAAAGTTTGGATATTTATGGGAACGACAGAAATGAATAAAGTTTAAGGGGATGGGTTTTGAAAGCAATAGAATGATAGAATAAAAGTTGTATGTAAGCATGGTGTGATGATCATCCCCTTTTCCTGACCAATTAGATGTCGTATTTTTACGATATTGAAACTTTAGTGGGTGGTACATGATGAACGAAGGATATAATTGAGGTAGCTTTAGTTAGTTTGGTAGCGGAGCATGCAGAGCTTGGGATGCTGTGGGTGCTGTGGGTGGTGCTGAATCTGGGAGAGACGCTGTGAGATGCTGATGAAGAACTGAATGCAGAACCTTCTATCCTAATTTAATTGGGTTAGATAAGAAGATCGCGGAAGAATCTCGAGGAGGAAGAGAGTGTCAGAGAGGGTTGAGACGCAGCCGTCGGTATTTAGAGAGGTCACTTATCCAGTCCTGATTCCTGTCCTGAAGTCTTTGTCTCCTGATCTATCTCAGGGGACCCTCACCAGCGCTTTGGCCAGGGGGTTGGTCTTCACACCATCCTTGGTAATTATTATATCTTGTCTGTTTGTAGATGTTCTTTTCTCTCTATCCTCTCTTTTCTGAGCATAGTTATTGCATGAGTCTGAAGTATTTTTGTTTACTGATTATTTCGATTGAATTTGCACTCTTATGAATGAAGGTGTTTGCTCTGAAATTTTGAGATGGTTCATATTCATTTAATTTAGATAAAGATTTTGAAATTTCCCGAGTCTGTGGTTATTTTTCTTTAATTAATGAACAGTTAAGAATTATGTTCATTATCACCATCAATTAGTTCAACTAATGGTCCATCGACCAGAGGAAAGAACTTTTTGATCAGTGAAAGGTTAGTTAGGAATAAGTAATAACTAATCTTGAAGAATATGAAATTATAAACTTTAAGACTCCAGCGGTCTACTCGATACGGAGTGTGTTGTGATTTATGGGCCCAGGTGAGTATATGGTAGCGGAGTATCTGTTGTTAGTATACCGCTGGATCAATATCACTTAAAGACATTTTAAATACATATTTAAGCTTTAAAAGTTCAGTCGGACTGAATATACCAAAATCAATCTTGTCCCATACTATACCGTCTGGTATAGGAACTGCTGTGATGTTCACTGAAGACAAGTCTCTTGGTTCATGATGTGAAGACTGGTGTGGTTTTAAAATCAAATTGACTCTTTGGGCTGTAGAGCTCTGCTGGAGGTATCGTCCATTAATAAGCATACTAAAAGTTATAATTAAACCTAGCCAGAAAATAAAAAATAAAATCCCAGTGATATACCATAGTTCTATCCAAGGTGACACCAGGTAAGTCTTTCTAAAAAAGTTCAAAAAGTCAGTGAGTTTCTGTTTGAGTGATTTTTTGGCTGGCGTCGTTTCCGGCTCGCTTGGATCCAGTGAAAATGTATCAAAGTTCATGAAATAGCCAGAAGCAGTTCGATCAATTGTTGGAATTGCATCGGGATTTGTTGAAATCGGATTTTGCTCTTGACGAGGCATGTTGACGTAGACGTCTGTAGTCGGTCTGATTGCAACTTGGGTGTTAAGTTGATTTTCATTTTGAAGATGAATTTCTTGTTGAAGTGGAACAAGTTCCATAGCACTGTTGTTTAGTCCTTCATTCCGTACAGGTGGCTCTTCAAACGTGATGAGTCTTTCAGTTTGAACTTCTTGGATTGTAGCGAGAGGAGGATGTCTGCTACTGTGGAGTCCACGAGGCCTACTGTTTAGTATCGGCCACATAGTGTGGTTTGATTAAGTCAATTGAAACAAATCTTTTCTCCTTTTTCTCGGCAAGAGGCGGCAGAAGTACAGTTCTTGTGCCTTGGATTGCTAGGACCGGTACAGGCTTTCTGTAGGATGGCCCAAATTCTTTCTTGTCTGCAATTTTTTCTCTGACCAGATCTCCGACTTTTGGGATCCAGACAGGTCTTGCCGTTACTGCCTTGACTTCCTCAGTGGCAGTCTGTTTCTGGAGCACGTTACTTTGTTGTGTTCTGGATTTATTTAGATCCTGTAAAACAGCCAAACGATCATGGATATCAAATGGTTTTTCATCCGCCAGTGTGCCTTCACAATCAAGATCAGGTACCCACATTCTTGTCCCAAATAGGACCTCGTAAGGAGTGACACACCCTAGAGAGCTTCTTGGCTGATTGTTTATTGCTCGTTGTACCCCATATAAGTGACCAACCCATCTACCGCCCTTGCCTAATACCCTAGCTGTTAAAGATTGCTTTAAGTCACGGTTCCTCTCCACAACGGAATTTCCCTCAGGATGATACGGAGAGGAGTACCGCAATGCTACGCCCATTCCTTCCATGGCCTCTTTGTAAGCCCGAGAGCTAAACGCCGGGCCACGGTCAGAATGTAACGTGCCAACTGCGTATGTGCCAATAAAGACTCGCAAATCTTTTTTAACAGTTCGAGCGTCAGCACGGCGCTGAGGCCAAACCCATAGGAATCTAGAGCAGGAATCCACTGCAACCATGATATATTTCTTGGCCCCATCAGATTGTAGGGGTCCGCAGTGGTCCAAATAAACACATGCGAGAGGTTTGTCTGATTTCAGCAATGGTGTCTGCGCTGGGCGTGCTACGGTGGAGCCCTTCATCTGTTGGCAGATGTCGCACTTTAAGACTTAGGGGCCGATTGCGATTTTGGCCGGAAGGGCACCGAACGATGGTCGAAGCCTTTCCGACCGAATCGGAACGTGCCGGCCGGATTCCTTTCCGACCGAGCAATTCCGATGGGCTCGGTCGGAAAGGAATCCGACTGGGATTTCCGGATGGCTTACGACGGGCTCGGAGCCCGTCCGCCGTCCGGAAATCCTTCAGTACTTCCCCGGCCGCCTCTTCACGACCGAGGGAGTACGATGGCAGTATTTCACTGCCTTTTCGTGCCGGTCTTTCCGGCACAAAAAGGCAGTCGGTAACTGTCTTTGGGGCCCCCAGTAGGGCCCCCATGGGTGCGAGGCCGCCGAATGGCGGCCTGGGGGCACCTATGGTGCCCCTCTGTTGATCCCTGCACCCGGTGGCAGGCACCTTGGGGTGCCGGCCACAGGGTACAGGGATGAACTGCACCCCTGCTTTCCACAATGCAAGCATGCATTCCGCTCGGAATGCATGTTCCCATTGTGTAGTATACGAGTGCGACCAAACAGGGTTCGGTCGCATCGTACTTGCAGGGCCGTAACCGACGACAGCAGGTCGGTCGGTTACGGCTCCTGACCGATGTCGGACGGACCTGAGTCCGTCCGACATCGGAATCGGCCCCATAGTCTTTGGTCTGCTTTGTTAACCCTGGCCACCAGTAGCGCTGTTTCAGTAAAGAAATAGTCGCTGTGACGCCTGTGTGCGCAGAACCCAAACCCTCGTGTGCTGCTAGAATTAAGCCTTGCCTACGATCCATATTTGGTATTACTCTATCCCCCACTCTAGGAATCTGAGCATATGGAATGTTTTGTGCATCTAACTTGTAGGAGTACTTGAGTGGAAATTTTGTAGGAACTGCTGTGCTGCCTTTGCGTGAAGCATTGACAGCTACCAAAATCTTGCCGTCTATTCTCGTTTTTGAATGAGTGATTGCAGCTACGGACGCTGTGCGTATAGCCCCCTTTGCGGCTTCATCAGCCAATGAATTCCCTTCAACGTGAACGCCATCACGCTGATGACTCAGTGTATGTATCACGTGAGCCCTTGGTAGTTCGTTTCTCAACTCCACTACCTTTTCCCATAGCATTTTATGCTTAATTGGGCCACCTTTCGCGTCTTTAAACCCGTTTTGTACCCAATGATGTAAATATTCATTGTACGACTGTACACAGTAAAAGGAATCACACACAATTAGTGTGGTGGGGAATTCGTGTTCCGTTTTTACAAGTGACAGTATCAGTGCTTTTAATTCTGCCAACTGAGCCGTGCAGTCTCCTAGAGATTGCGTTTTAGTGCAGCTCGGATGGAACTTTCCATCATGCATGCGACCTTTAACAATCGCACACGCTGCGCTGTAAGCTTGCTTACTCCCTATGGCCGGTTGAGCAGATCCGTCAGTGTAAATAATATATATTCATACTGATCTAGAGGCAAAATCTCATTTGGTAGAGGATATTCTTGTTCGTATTGCAGAAATGCTTGTGTTTTTAAATTTGGATCAAATCTGTATTCAACATCCGTTGCAGTAAGAGAATTAGCCCATTGTATCCATCTGGGATGTAAGGCTTTCGCATTTGGAATGCTAGCTTTTGTAACAGCCTCTAAGGCTGGTACTGGGGTCACGACAATTATGCGTTTACCTGAGCCAGAGCTCTTTCTCTTGCTACAGTGGTCTGAACTGCTGTCAGGATTTTTTCTGTTGAAGTAAAACGCATCTCTGTGTTTGTGTACAGGTGTGATTTGTGTGCGATTGGTACAGTTTCGCCTTCATTGAAAGTCAAATAAGTGTACCCGCATTGACGCGCTATTACTCGGATCACTAAGTTGCGTACGTTTACGCATGTCTGTAAATGTTTAGAAGCTATTATGTCTTCCTGTAGGGAACGCAGGATATTTGTATGTTCCTGTGTCCATTGTCTGATTGAAAAATCAGGTTTTATTAAGTCGTAGAAAGGTTTTACTCTTTCTGCGTAATCCAAAATGTATGTTCGCCAAAAATTTAGGAATCCCAGAATTGATTGTAAATTTTTTAATGATTTTGGACGTTGGAGCAGTGCACACTTTTCTAAAAAGTTAGCTGCTAGGCTTTTTCCTTCACTTGACAGCTCATACCCTAAAAATAGGACATTGAGATGGGCAATTTTTGATTTTTGAAATTAAATTTATAGCCCTCAGAGGCGAATCCCATAATAATGGTGCTCACCCTGGTCAAGTGCCTCGGTAAGTCATCGTCCGTCAGATTAATATCATCTAAATAGGACAATGCTTCTTCATCCAAATTTTGGAGTAATTCTGTTACTCTTGCTGAAAATACCCCGGGGCTATTTTTGTACCCTTGGGCTAGTCGACAAAATTGTCCCTGGGACCCTAGCGCACTGAATGCGGTCAGATACCTGCTTTCAGACGCTATATTTTGGCAGAAAAATCCATTTGAGATATCTGGTGTTGTTTTGTATTTTTTGCGCACAATGTTATTCATTAATGCGGCACTGTGTGCATTTTGAACTGCAAATGTCTTTGTGCAAGTGTTTAAATGTCTGTAATCCAAAACTAAATGATATGTGTTGTCAGGTTTCATTACGGGAAACAAAGGATTGTTCATAGGTGAAGTGCAATTTTCAATCACCTCCTGGTATTCTAGTTGATCTAGGATCTCCCTGACTTGTTTTTTAGCTTCCTGCTTTATAGGGTATTGCCTTTGAGCATTTGGGGAAACTTTTAACGGGATCACGTGGTGGGTTGAATCCTCATCCCAACCAACATGATTTTTATACAATGCTGGAGCTAGGGCAACTGCCCACTCCTGCGCATATGCATGTTTTAAATGTATGGGAACGAGGTCGGAAAAGGCTGGAAAAATTACAGTTTCTCCCCTAGGGCACTTCATGACGAATGCTGGCAGTCAGTCTTGTTCTGCTAATAGAATGTCATAACCAGATGACTGATTTTTCCAAAAGAGACCTTTAATATTTCTGGGCTTGTCCCCCTCCAGCCGGAGTGTTATCTCATGTAACTTATGTGGGACACTTACCTGTGATATACTCAGTCAACTCCGCTGTCACCAGAAATTCCTTCAGGTTCTGGCGAGCTATCGTTACTTCTGCCGCGCTGTCTAGCATTGTCAGAGCCCATTCCCCGTTCAGAAGCTGTGTCCTCAGAATTCTGGGCATGTCTGATTTTGAGACCTGCTACCTTTTTCTTTTTGAACTGAGGTTTTGATTTTTGTTTATCTTCTTTTTTAGGTGCGTAGTCCGCAGCGCGTTGCGTGTGTCTGGACTTTGTACGCTCCTCTGACCATCCTTCCCTCTCGGAGTTTTTTGATGAATCCTGAAAGGAAAGAGAGGAACAAGTATCAGTATCATGATACCTGTCAGGTTTTTTAATATTATCCCTATTCCTGAGGTTATACCTCCTTTCAGAGGGCTCCTGGTGAGGAGACCTACCTCTGGATTGAGATCTGCTGTCTTTAGACTTTTGTTGTTTTTTATTTTCCCACTTCTTTTTATAAGAAGTAGGCATCTGCTTTGTAGTGTCCTTTTCAGGTCTGCCTACTAGTTGTGGTTTTAATGCTTTCGCACCTAAACTGTCTCTGCCTAGTTCTGCATATGCAGTTTCAATTATTTTGGGTAGTTCGTGTTGTTGATCTATTGGACCGAACTCCCTTAGGCGTTGACGGATCGCCACTGAAGCCGCTTCCCCCTTAATGTTAGCTAGTATTATGGCTGATACCTGGTCAAAGTTATTTAGTAACTTCATCCCTAAGTTAAGGGCAGGTTCTGCTCCGTACTCATTTTGTATCTGTCTCAATACATCAGGTACTACTGCTAATGACGGGATACCATGTGTTCTGGTATATATGGCAGCGAAGACTGAACCCCAAAAGGTGCAGTCCTCTACTTGTGGTGTGATCCCCATGGGCAAGTCGATTGTTAGAATTCTGTGTTTTTCATAGGTGGTAGTATTTGGGAATACTGCCTCAAGCTGAGTTATTTTCTGAGCTATCCAGAATGGTATTTGTTCGCTGTTTTGCGGGCATTTTGCCCATTACCGCGTGTAATGTTTGAGGAGTAATTTTATTTCCTGTACCCTGAGCTGGAGTACTATTTGCTGCACCTGGTGCAGGTTGGATTGTTAAAGTCCTCATGACGAATTGTGTCAAGTTTCTGTAGATTTTAATTAAATCTTTGTGTTGTACTAGTAAGTCTGGCTGTGGCATTGTGTTAATGCCAGGATGCGGTGTGTAAACCGCTAGTATTGGCCATGTGGCCCCGTCTCCTCCGAGCGGGCCTAATCTTACTCTTTCCCGTACGTGGGGTACGGCACCATTAAACCAGTAATGATGTTCCTGGTAAGTGAGTGGAATCTCTATGTCCTCAAAGGGGGCATATTCCCGTGGTGCATCTCCTTCTATATAGTAGTGAAATATATTTGTTGTTGCATTTGCTGCTGGGAGTGTAACCAATGAATAGTATACCTCTGTTTTATTTGATTCATGTGCCTCAATCACGAAAACAACAATGCCACCCTTGGCTTGTACACCATTTTCTAATAGTCTTAGGGTGACTGTCCTTCTGAATTTTGGTGCAATCTGTATTGCATCCTCAGGATCTTCTCCTCCCAGGTCAACTCTCTCATCCCCTGAACCAGGCATGTTTAGAGGAAGAAGTGTTCACAGGGAACTAAGATGAGGTGTTATGCACAATTTAGGAACTAAATGTCCTTCAAGCTTGATTAACCAACAGCCAATAAATAGTATTCTCGTACTACTCAGCTGTGGCGGAGTTTGTGCCCACCCACTCCAGACGTCTCTGGGGTTTTGTGAGTAGGTTCTCTGAGAATAGCACGACTGAACTACTCAGATTCTACTGTTAAATAAGTACCCAACCAACGTTGGCGGCGCCATGTCGTGTAGTTCCTATAGTACCCATGCAGGACCTGCGTGTTTGGATAACATAAGCTCTGGGTTTGGTGGTAGACTGGCTCTGTGCACCCCCACCGCGTATGTTAGCCTGATTTGCATTAGCTAGCTCACAGTGCCACTAGAATCTCCTCTTATCGGGAGAGATTAGTTTCTGGCAACCTTAGATCATGACAACCCTAATTCCTCAGAATCGTGGAAACAATGTACTACTTTTCGCTCAGTCACTCGTGCTTACTTATTCGGTTTGTCTCAGAGAGTTACAAAGAATAAACAGTCTGGGCGTTTCAATAAGTATTTATTGAACAGTTGTTATTCTAGTGTAAAATATATGTGCTGCGACAATCAGCAGACAATAGCAGAGATATATTATCAGCAGTACGATAAAAGCAAAGGGATAGAACAGTTCTACCATATTGCAATAGTCATGAATACATACATGAATATACAAAGCATTACGAAAGTGCGCGTACTCCTACGATGCCTAACTAGATGTACCTGAGTGTACCTAGCATATGTGTAGGTCTAAAAGCCTAAGAGCCAAGAATCCTTCTAGGATTTAGTCGAACCCCCATACCTGAATAGAGAGAGTGTGGGAGCCCGTCCTGGTCTCGAGTTGGACACCCCGCGAGGGCTGTGTTAGACCGCTGTCAGCTGGAGCGACTGCATGCAGGAGCCTCAGCGTCTCTGGTCAGTGTGTCAGCATGGAAGTCTTGGTTCCCTCTGTCTTACCGGGGTAAGATGTGGTGTATTTATACCCTGAAGACTCTAGTTGCTTCGTATGGTTTGTATTGGCCCTTGTTAGACTTGAGGAAGACGTCAGGGGTGAACTTTGTACATACATATTAGGCAGGTGGTGTATTCCTAGAGAGCCATGCATAATTGATGAGTACAGTGTGGGCCTGTGTTTGGGAAAAACCCTGCTGTATTCAAAACCACAGGATAGATAACGTTCAGCCCTCAGAGCTCGTTGTGTACTAGCGAGGACCAAAGTAGGTGAAAGATCATGCCTATGTAAGGAATCATGACTATAATAGGACATGTACAGTTATGACCGTAATAGGGCATATGCGGCTTTGACCATAATAGGGCAAGTACGAATATGACCGTATTAGGGCAAATACGAATATGTCCATTTTAGGGCATGTATGAACAGGTCTACATTAGGGCCTCTATACGGGACATAACAGGGCATGGAGACTTCTGCAGCTTCAGGGCGTCAATCGCCCTTTGGACCTCCTCCCTGGTGAAGGGCCGGCTCAATTCCTCATTAGTGTGGGCCAAGACCTGGGGTAGAGACAGGGACCTCAAATAGCGTTCCTGCGCCTGGGTATCGACTGGGTCTGCGGAATATAGGTCTCTGTAAAACTGACCAAAGGCATTCGCTTTACCCTCTTCAGTACAGTGGGAGACGCCCGCGCCATCCCTTATCTGTTTAATATATTCTTTTTCTTGTTTTTCCCTCAACTGTCGCGTTAATAAGGTACCTACCTTGTTGCCATTATCATAACCCCTCGTTTGTAACCTCAGAATTGTGTGCTCATCTCTATTAGTATATATGGCTTTTAGTTTACCCTTCAGGGAGGTGACTTTACGGTGCGTTTGGCTCGATGGGGACTCTTGGTGACTTTTTTCCGCTACTTGTAATTCCTTTTCCAGTGGGAGCCTCTCCCCCCTCTGTTGGTTTCTAAGAGTGGTGACTAATTCAATACATTTGCCCCTAATAACCGCCTTCAATGCGTCCCATTTGTTGGCAAAGGAGGTAGGGCTGGATCATTATTCTTGAAATACTCCGAGATTGCCAACCGCAGATCATCTCTAAGGAGCCTGTCCCTGCTGAGAATGTTGGGGAAGAACCATCTCCTATGTTTTGGCTGCTGCGCCGGCCAGTTTAGTGTTATCTCCAGAGGGGCATGATCTGAAAGGCAGATCAGATGGAACAGCGCGTCCGCCACCGCGCACAGAAGAGATTGACTGAGGAAAACATGGTCCATTCTGGAATGGGTCCTATTGGAGTGGGAAAAAAGGAGTAGTCCCTCGCTGTGGGATGGGTTTCCCTCCAGGCGTCCAATAAACCCAATCTCTGGAGAGCCGATTTGAGGACCTTCCTGAATGTCCCTCCCGCAGCCCGCTGGGGGTGGATTGTTTCCAGTGTGGTATCCCGGATGAGGTTAAAGTCTCCCAACAGTAGTATATCTCCCATGGCAAACCCCTCCAAACTGGAAAGAAAGGATTCTAAGAAGTCCAGTTGCCCCGTGTTAGGTGCATAAACTGTAGCTATGGTGCACGCTCTCCCCCTGATCTGCCCCTGAACCATTAAAAAGCACCCTGATGTATCAGATTTAGTAGCTTGGTGGCTAAGGGGATCGAAGAGTGAAAGAGGAGCGCTACACCATGTTGCTTCGTGGCGGCCGATGACTGAAAGATCTGGGGGTAACGCTTGTATTTCAGTCTACCCTCCTCACTTTTCTTCAGATGCGTTTCCTGCAAGGCGGCTATTAGAATCTGGTGGTCCGTTAGATATTTCCACAGAGAATGTCTTTTATTGGGGGAATTAAGCCCCCTTACATTCCAGGAGAGGCAATTAACTGTCATGTTTCAGGGTATGACCCTCCCTCCCCCAAGTAGATTTGCCTGTGGTCTCTCGCCAACCCGCCCCTCCCTCCTTCCCCCCCACCCGAACAAAGTTAAAAAACGCCATGCTACAACAAATAGAATAACGAAGAAATAAAGCAGAGAGTTGTGGGAACCTCCATCTCAGAGGAGGGCCTCATTTTTTCCCAACTCTAGGAGCGAGTCCATTTCTGCTCCCAGATACCCCTACTAACTTGTTGTTAGGGTACCAACGCCATCACTTCTGAATTTATATCATATACCACCTCCCTTACTCCTTCTCCAGACCCCAGGGTGCAAGGTGAACGGCAGTCCGAAAGTCTCAGTTCGAGGAATGTCTTTAGAGGAGCACCCTCCCTTCTTACCCCTGCCCCCGACCCCCGTTACCTTGCTTTCAGGATTGGGCTTTCTTTGGATGGTCTGACAACCCCGGTTTACGCCCGAGATGCCATCAGCTCCCCCCCCTCAGCCTGGTGTTGTCTTGCTCCCAGGTCTAGTCGCCTTCCAGGGGCCAGCACCTCTCCGATCCTTCTTCTGGGCCCCCTTGCCGCTCTTTGACGTGGATCCACTTGATAGGGTGGGAAGTCTGATTCCCAGGTGTTTCGCCGCTTCCTCCAACTCTGTATAGTGGAGCTGCTTATCATCCATGTGGAAGACAATACCGAAGGGGTAGGTCCAGCGATACTTTATGTGTCTCTCTCGTAAGGCGTTGGTGATCGGGCGGAACTGCTGCCACCTTGCCAGGGTGGCTTGAGCCACGTCTTGGAACAGCGAGCATGTGGCATTTTGGAAGGAGACTTTCTCTAAACCTCTCGCTTTTTGAAGCACCAATTCTTTTGTTCTGAATGAACTAAACTTCGCCAGGACGTCTTGTGGTCTCTTGTTAGATCCGGACAGCTTCGGCCCGACTCTGTGAGCTCGCTCGAGCCTCACCTCAGGACCCCCCTCCCCGATGACTGTGGAGAAGAGGCCCACAAGGAACACCTCCAGGTCAGGGCCTTCGCAGCCTTCTTCCAGGCCTCTGACCCGTATGTTATCTCGCCGAGAGCGATTTTCCAGATCTTCACACTTAAGGGCAGACGCCCTTAGCTTCTCACGAAGTTCCGCTGTGACTTCCTCCACCGGCCCCAGTCGTTCTTCCAGCTCTTGACATTTCGCTTCCACATCTAAACTGCGCGTTCCCACCGAGTCCACGTCCGCTTGCAGGGCCACCATCTTCCCTCTCATCTCTGTTCTAAAGGATTCAAAGGCGGCGTCCATGTCTGCCTTAATGTCCTCTCTTAACTCCTTTTTGAAGTCTCTAAGGGATACCAGCAAGTCTTCGCGAGTGAGAGCCATGCTGCCCCCCTGCTGTGTGTCACCTTCCTTGGCTGATCCTGGGCCAGGCTGGGCGAAATAGTTAGAGACCTTATTGGTTGCGCTTTTCTTGGGTGGCATATGAGGGCTGGTGGATCGGCCACCACAGGCCTTCCCCGATAGTAGGTGCTTCGAGGGATCAGGACTGTCCCCCCATGGATCGGCACTCTCGGGCTCAAGTGCACACCGGGACCAGTGTCCCCACCGGACCTCGGGTCTTTCTGTTGGGCCGCAAGACTCTTTTACTGGCACTCCTCCTGCTCACTGAGATGCTCACATTGGGGCCGCCAGGGGAGAGACCACACGCGCTGCCTCCTAGGATCACACCAGACGTGGGCCATGCACTCGGGGCCGAGAGCGCTCGAGTGATAGCGTGCTGCAGGGACACGGCGCCCTGTTGAAGTCAGGCAGACCCCCTGCCGGGGGTCAGGCATTCTACCGGGCGCCCTGCGCCGCTTGTCCCCTTCGAAGAGCAGCCCCCTCTTATTCCTGAGAGGTTCTGACTGCCGCCATATCGCCGCCGCGATGCGCACCCCCTCTCATCCGTAAGATGCAGGCTGGGTCGCTCCGGACTCAACTGTGGGAGCTGAGTTGCATCGCTTCTCCCGGGGGGTGCCCCTACTGCGCACCCCCGACGTGGTCCTCCCAGCACCGGGCCGGCACTTCTGTGGCTGTTCAGCGGCTCCTCTGCGGCCGTTAACCCCATCGGCGCTCCTCCGCCATTTTGTGAGGCGTCGCAGCGAGGCGAGTCCGCAGCTTACCACGCTCGGTTGGATGCAGGCTTCTAGTGACAGAGAGTCCTTACAGCATACCGGGATCTCCCTCCACTCCTACAAGGTCTTGGCTGGGTTCATCGGGCGGTTAGTACCCTTTTAATAGCGTTTTGCACGGGGCCTGGGACGGAGCCGTTCAGATTCATGTCCGAGCGGCCATGCTGGCTGGCCACGCACCCCTCTTTTTTCCTACTTCTGAACAGACATTATCTCCCAGAACGCTCTGCAGTACAACTTGTGAACTTGGTATTGAAACCATATGCATCATCACACCGTGAACAAAGGGACTTGTTCCTGGTGAACATTACAACAGTTCCAGTTCTGGAAGGAATAGCGTGGGACAGGATATCATATGATGTGTATGGTCCTACTGAACTTTTACAAATACCATATTGGTTTAAAATGTCCTTAAATTATATCAGCACCTCTAGAACTCTCTCTGATGATTAGGACATTAATACAGTACATACCATGCTAGAAGATCTAGAGCAGCCAACTGTGTTTTCTTCTGATGAATTGCATGATATTAAGTCTAATTATGGTGATATGTTCTGTTATCAACATTATGGTCACCATTTTTTACACAAAGCAAGTATCCAACGTGTTATTTATAATTTCACCCTATGGGAACACTGCCCAACACCACCAAAAGGTAGTTCAAAAACATTTACATAGAAGTGTGCCTATTTTTCTGGTTCTGACACATCAGACCCAGTCTCTTATTATTATAGGCTTGCACGTACACCTGCAAAGAAAAATATGCTACCAAACACTAAGCTGATTGACTGTGCTTCCTTTCCTTCCCAGCAGTATGTACAGGGTTTCGACTTTTGGAAAGACACAATAGATACAAAATCTGTTTGGGGGACAAAGGATTGGCAGGTTCAGGGAACTGAGGCCATGTTCAGAGCATGCCTAATACCACATCAAATAATTTTCCCAAATAAAATAGTGCAACAACCTTCTTGTCTTGGAATAGCCAAGATGACGAATTTGAACACTCATCGTATTCCCGCATTCTTGCGTTTTGAGAACTGTCAGCATTTCACACAATATTGTGAGGATACAATGTATGTCATGATACGTAATGGTTCTTACAATTCATCAGACCCCAATTGGAAGGGATGGTTAGTTTGGCCTTTGGACACTAATGGGTGTCAGTCTAGATTCCTGGGCAAAGCCAAAGGGTTTAAAATAAATAGGCTTGACCAGCAATATGTACAATCTGAACACTTGGGGTTGGGGACGTCATATAGTGTTGAAAAGTTGTGCCTTGATTGGCTAAAGACCTCAACACTTTCTCAGGTGAAACAACAGTTGCCCCTTCTTTCTGATGACAAGGATCTCAGGGATTTTTTGTTAGGTCTCCGGAACCCATGTCAAAAGCGCTTCTGTATGCAATATTCAATGAGCTGTGGAAAGTTTTCTCAACAGGAAGCTGCTGAGCGATTGCGTGAGATTGATAGGGTTAATTTAGGCTTTGGCTGTGGTTGACAATGGTATGACCACATTATCCTCCAGAAAGGCTCTTAAGACCTGGCTTTTCTCGGTCTAGCATCTATCTGGATTCTCTTTTCCCTTTTTATCCTGCTTCTGGGTGGCTAGTCGCTAGCGCCTTGATGCCTTAGGGTGATTGTTGCGCTCTACAAATTGCAAATCAAATCAATCAAATCAAATATATTCACTGGGCAACATAGTATCTTCTGCAATTGATATAATACAGCAGGATATGCCTATTTTACAGCATTGCAACTATGGTCCATTGTATTATTAAGCTAGACGCTTCATACATTACGTTCTGGCCAAGTGCCGTGGCATTATATCAACAGCACTAATCTGCTTTCTGCATATGACCTAACTGAAAGACAGATGTTGATGGCACGAAGAGATGCAAAGTATCCCAGTTGCACATTGAAAAGTTAGATCAATTACCTTTCATCATGTCTGAGACACCAGCCACAGACTGGATAATCCATGGCCACATTACCGTACCGGTCACGACTTTCCAATTCTAATATTGTCTACAATACCACCAAGTCGGCAGATATGAAGCACTAGGGGAGGGTTATGTGCATGAATACTGGGAATTACAATTCAGGTTTAGATGCAGGAATGGGGACAAGGAAGTCTTTCTTAGTGGTTCAGACTGTGAGAATGCTTTGAGTGGGTCCTTCATATGCAAGGACATTTCACTTGATGGGGCTTGTAACGCTTCAGTTGCGAACTTGTCCTGTTATCTGAAGGGTTATCGGGCTGCCGTGTTCTGACCGGTTTTCAGGCTGCTCTCTCATGGGAGTTACTTGATGCTGAATGATCAAGGCTGCTGTGGGATGGAACCAGGTATTGCTTATATGGTGAAGGTTAATTCCATAATTACTTGTTGCACACAAGTACTGTTTCCACCTGCCCGCACAGTTAGGGAGGGCATTGCTATGGCCTTCGATAAATTGTTTACAGCATATGCTTTGATTCTCTGAGCAAACTGAAAGCCATTCTTTTTCAAAAGGATGTGGCCTTAACATACATCGGAGAGACGTTTGATCTCCAGGTTGCAAGGTCCTCATCCGAGATACAGACGCTACTTCATACTAACTTCCCACTGCATTTTGGGGAGCTGGTCTACATTATCGTTAATATGTCTGATATGAAGGGAATAGCACACTTTTTAAAATGTATTGGCTCTGGACTGGTTAGCACCTTTCAGACGATTTTCAGAGTTAAACCATCATTCATATGCTCCATATTGGGAAGCATTTTTGGAGGTCTCCCGCTTGCCCTACTACATGTTGCTGGAATTCTGATTTTAATTTTCTTGCTCCGCAATGGACGTCCCAGTTCAAACTGGAATGGAGACTGCACTGGCTGTGCTGCAATGCAGTGAGCACATGATACACTTCTTCTGCAAACCTCGGCTTTGAGACCTGAATGAGCACTGGTTCTTATCGTTCCAGCCTGTGTGGCTTCACTGCGCACAACCTGTATTCCGCTGCCTGCTTTGCAGCCATGAATTCGTATTGGATTTCTGTCTCGGATCACAATTGGTTGCCCCATTGGACACTGAGGTATTGATGGGAGCCTTAAAAGCCCATGAGTATTGTTGTTCCCAGCGTATTCCATTGCTGATGAACGCATTCTTCGAGCCACCCTCGGATGCTTTGGCTCCTAGTGAAATGGATATCAGATCTGCGGAACGCTTACAGGATGTAGTCCCTCCCTTAGTGGCTGTTGTGGGAACTGGATGGAACCACCTTTGCTCCATAAACCTGCTTCGAGGTGCATCTCTGGAAACATTGTCTGCGGTTGCCAGCGACAGCAATGTTGCGACTAACCCTGGGCGGAGTTCACGTAGTCACGCTACGCGAACTTCCGCGAAGTGGTAAAAAAACTCAGCGAGCTACGCGAAATTCAGCGAGCACGCGGAGTTGCTTGTTCCGCCCGTTCGCGATGCGTTTTTCCAGTTCGGGAACGCGTTTTGCGTGTACGCGACGGGTTTTTGCGTGCTCGTGGGGGAAATATCGCGCCAACTTTCCCATGCGGTCGCAATGGATGCAGCCATCTTGTTTTTCACTATTTTGCAATGGTTCTAGGCCTGTTTTTCCATCCTCCCTCTATCTTTTCAATCGTTTGTTTCTGTAAACTTTTTTTTAATCTTTTTTATTTATTATCTATCTCTCTATTTTCCTGATTCTATATTTTGAGTTTTTTTCTACTTTTTGTGTGTTTTAACTACTTTTTCACTCTTTTTCTATTGCTTGATTTTTTCATTTCTTTTACTTACTTTTTTAATTCCTACCTTTTCTTTTCCGCCCCCCCCCGAGTACAGACCCATGCCAAAGGCAAAGGGCAAGGCTTGTAGCCGCAGCCAGAGCCGCAACCGCCTTCCTTGTGGAAGGCGGCGCCCAAATTATTTGGTGAGGCGGAGGTGGCCGCACTGGTATTTTTTGTGCAGCGCCACCTCCCCTTAACCCTGGCAGCAGGCGGCAGGCCTTGGTCCGGGTACGGGCTCTGGGAGCGTCACCAGCGGTGGGCAAGGGTGCGCCGGGCAGTGTTTCGCTGCTCTGGGGTCCGGCGCACCCCTAACCAGCTTACGCACCGGTGGTCCGATATCCTGGACCGGGAGCAGGACCTGCTGAACCTGCTAGGAGTTGAGGTCCCGGGGCTTGGTGAGTAGCTATTTAATATTACTACTTTGTGTTCTTCTGCTCTGTGTTATATATAGCGAATATAATTTTTTTCCGAATAGCAAGAATGCTGCTGCTTACATTGCAGGTAAATTACGTTAAAAAATCTTCTGTGATTGTTGTGCCACAGGTGCTCGGCGCTACTAATCTTACTTGTTTGCAACTTTGCGCTCGCTTAGCATGATTATGTAAGAGTTTCTTTTAGAGAACTTAAGTTAGGTAATGGTAGAGAGACTCTAGTCCTTCCTTTGTCCTCCTGTCACTAAGAGATAGTGGTGGAATGGTAGGTTTAGTTACTTATTAGTATGAGTTGGTAATTTTTTAGCGGTCTGCGTGACGCATCCTCTGTTACGTCATGTGCTGCTGAGTGCTGCTTACCCCAGTCCTTAGTAGAACCTTTTGTAGTTTGTTTAGTGAGTGGTAATAGGCTTAGCACTAGCAGAACATCAGCAGCAACCAACCAACAATTTGGTGTATGCAAAAATGTATGCATGTGTCCTCCATCTATGCATTTTTGAGGACTAAAATAAATGGAAATGCAGACTTAGTGAACAATTGGCCCATCTGGAATAGGTGGGCTAGGTCAGGTGGTACTTAGGCTTAGTCAGTATTCTGGAATCAGAACGGAACACTGGATTAGTGTTGATAAATAATAACTAGACGGTCCACGAATCCCCCGATACTACTAGTCGACCAGATTAGATAGGTCAATTTTACTGCAATTGTTGTTTCCATAAATGTTTTTTGACCATTTTTAAAAATATTTTATTTGTTTCACACCAATCATCAATGTTTGTCTCTTTCTTTCTTATATCTTTCATGATCAGCATCCAGGGGCAAGAAGAAGACGGGGTCAGAGTCGGCGGGAGCAGAAGGAGAACACCAGGGACTGGACCAGGACCGCTCCTCTACCGAGGGCTCTGCTGCTGGCCCCAGTAAGTCTTCCTGTTGTTAATATTAATAATTATATTTCCCTAACTTTCACTGCACCTTATTTTTTCCGAACTATTGTTTCCGTTTCCTAATGCTATTTTTTACCAATTCTTCTTCGATCTAAACTATCTGTTTCTAAATTCTTGTTATCCCTGCCTCTAACTGCCTGTGCTATGACTCTCTGTACTACTACTATTAGTCTGTCTGTAGCTAAGCTTGCCCAGTTGGCCACTCTTTATTTAAAAGGTTTTATTAAAACTCAGATTCACCAATAGCTCTAGCCACTGAGTCCAGTCCTTTGGGTTGGCCTCTTCTAGTCTTCTTAATCTAGAGAGGCTTTATGACAATTCCCACCAACAAAATGCCCAACCAGATATTTTACTATTTTTGATAGGATAGGACATACTACTACTAGTCTACTCTACTCTACTCTAGTACCTGATTTGTACTAGTGATGTATGTTGTATATGTATATATGTATTAACTTTTTTTTCAATCTTGCTAGTGAAAAAGAATAAAATAGGGGGAGGTGTATATGGCATCTAAAAAATGTGTAATGTTTTTTCTAGGCATACCGACCACCAGTGCAGGGGCCAGCGGCGAAGGCGACGCAGGCGCAGCCAGTATGGAGGGAGCAGGAGATGCGGCAGCTGCAGGGGGTGAGCCAGCAGCAATGGCAGGCGGTGGTAAGTTATATTGCTTACTTATTGACATTACACTCGCTGCAAGACACTGTACTGTTGAGAGAGACTAAGTTGTTGTGAACAACGGTTGAAGAAGTCACCCTTTACTTAGCATTAGCAATAGCATTAGTGGCGGGAGTTGAGTAACTAATGGCCTCTTCTATCTGACTTCAACTCAGCTGTGAAAGTTTTATGGAGAAGACTGAGAGTCAGATCAGATGACATTGATGGAGGGGTTGAACGAAAAGAGAAAGAAGGGTGGAAGGAGGAAGGACGGGCGAGATGTCATATTTATGATTATGACTGGCAGAGAAGGATACGCGGGATGCATGCATAGGTGGCTGATAGGAATCAGATGCATGGGTGGTTGAAGGATGCGTGGAAGGTGAAAGAAAAGATGCCTGCCTGGGTGGGTGAAACTGTCTGGGTGGATAGCAAGAATCCTCCGGGGTGTTTCATGGGTCAAACTCAAAGCCAAGGCAAGCATGGAAGGAAGGATGCATGGGTGGTGGTTTAAAAAAAAAAAGAATAAATGTTTGTTGTTGGTGAAACAAACTAAGGTTTGTTGAGAGATTAAGAAGAATGATAGACATGTTTACTTGAATGGATGGATGCCTGATGGTATTCATCATAGATAGCATAGGTGGAGACTATGACTGTATGAAGAGTCTTACTTTGAAGAGAATATAAAAGAAACCGTGCCAGAGTAGCAAAGCCAAGGAGAATAGAAGTTGTATTTTCAGAATACATCCTTGACTCACAGTAGTTTGCAAGCACAGCATATATATTGTGTATGTATGTTGTTATCAAGCGCCTCCCTCCGACTCCGAGGCCCACACCCTACCTATGTTAATTTATTTTCGACTGTGTCAGCCTGCCATGGGTGGCCTAGCTATCGGCTGCATGGTTACACAATCAATCAAAACAAAGTACCTCATGTCGTCCCATATATAAGCAATGATCATTTGGATCAGATATCATCTGCCTTTTTGTAGTAGTCAGGGCAGGGTGAAAGTGAAATTGAGCAGTTGCCCTTGATGATCATGTAACAGAGTATGGCCAGTGCCACCCGTAATAGAAAAATACGATGATTGTGTAGTCAGCTTCCCCACCTGCAGACAGTAGTAAATAAAACTAACGTGAGTCTGCGTCACGAGTAAGTTTGTCGTGGGCGCAAGCTGACTGAGCTCGCAGGCCGGCTACAACAAGGTTACGTAATTTCGCTAAACAAGAGAGAAGAAGAAGACTGGTGTACTGTGTACTGGAGTCCATAGTCCTAGTATAATGCCTATAACTCCCACACATGTTAGAGGCCAAGGAAGTAGGAGGATGATACATACCACAAATGTTATGTACTGTGCTTGCTAGTGCTACTGTGCCACTCTGTGTCGAATTAATTTGTCTTACTGTTTTGCTAAGAGTATATTGTTAGTTTGTTACAATACACTTCTTTCTCCTTGATATAGCTACTCCTTCCCAACCCAAATCCAAACCGGACAGGATGGAGTTGGCAGCCATAGCCCGGCGCCGGAAGCTTCAGGCCATTCAAAAAGAGTATCGGCGGCTGGTGGTTCTGGCGGAGGAGGAGGAGGCGGCAGCAGCTGCAGCCTCCTCCAATGCCCCGGGCCCCAGCCAGGCCCCCCCTGGCCCTCGAGTGGTACGGCGCTGCGGTCTGGCAGCCACCCGCCGCCGCACTTCATCCAGCACTGCTGCCCCCCCGTGGATGCAATTGCAGGAAATTCCAGCGCCGCATGCTCCTCCAAAATGCCCGCCTAGAGGAGCGGATAAAGGGCCTGGAGAAGCGACTAGCCCGCCGATAGAGACCCTGTTGGATTGCCCCTTTATTCCTTTTTTTGGTAGGTGGGAATTGGGCGTTGGGGTTTATGGACAATTGGTTGGACTTTTTCGTTTTGGACATTGGTTGGGGTTAGGGAGAGGGGTGGGTCAGGTGCTGTTGTGGGATTTTTACATAGTTTATTTTTGTTAGGGGATTAAATTATATTTATACTTTACATACGATGTTAATGTTTTGTGGGGGGTAACTGTTTTACGTCACACTGTTTCCTTGCTGCTGCAGGGCCACAGCCAGTGTTTGATTTAAATAATCTGCCGATTTTGTAAGACACAAACAGATAGATGCGGTACCCCTCACTGAGTGACTTGTCCTTCTAGTACTGTCAATCTCTCCTCCTAGTCTATGCATTCTGCAACTGGACTCAAGGGGTGTGTGAATTAATTTCCATTATTAATTATGCCTCCCGCAAACTTCTTCTCTTACCTGTGATTGATGTTTAACTTAGGCACAGCGATGTCTGCATGGTGTTGATGGTATGGGTTCTCAACATGCCATGGTTGTGGTGGTAGTACTAGTACACTGGCAGTAGCATTTGCAAAAAAAGAAAATGAGACAGTCAGTCGCCTGAGAGAGGCTCTGGGAGGAGTAGTAGAACGAAGTACAGTACAGTACACAAGAAGACTGCCAAACAATAATAATAATGCTGATTAGCAATGCTAAAGTAAAATAAAACATAATGGTGGTGGGGATAGCCTAGTACAACAAGTTACAAACTGTAGTCACTCGACACAAGCGTAACCTTTAGAGCTGTGTAGGAGGATGACGAATCCAATCGATGCCGGCAATTAATGATGATGGATTAGGTTCCTTTGGAAAAAAAATTGTCTTGCAAATATACTGAGCATGGCTGGGCAAGCAGAAGAAGATCCTCGCCCTGCCTTGAAATTGAATTAGTGTTGCTTTCACCACATCCGCCCCAGCAAGTGTGTGATCAATTATTGGTGTACATTTAATTTAGTCACACCTCAATATAAATCACACAGCCTGGGGGAAGAGGGTTAGGGTTTGATGAATGGTTGGGTAGGGGGGTTTGGGGAAAGGTTTGACAAAGAAAAACACTACGCATGGACAAACAACAAAACACAATCTTGGCAGACGACCATCATATCCATAAATCTGTTAAGGGAGAAAAAGGAAATGAATGCATGATGATGATGAGTGATGACTTGATGGTTAATGATAAGTAGTACTTACTAACTAGACTAGTAGACAGTACAGGGCAGCAGTATATTATTAATTATTATGCAATTTGCCTTGCCTGTTTGCCCTCAGAGAGACCCAAATTACATACATTTTTACTTCTTGTACCGGGGTTACTTTTTAAAGCTAGCAAAGAAAATTAAAAAATAGCTGTAGGGATCAATTATAAGCAGAGAGCAAACAACAACAGCACACAGTATTAATGATTGAAGAGAAAAAATGAATCAAATTATATAAAAGATGATGAATGTTGATACTAAAGTGTTACTGTATGTTATCCTGGTCAAATTGGGGAGTTGCATCTCGGCATTCCTCTTGGTCCTCCTGTCCGTCAATCTTGGGTGCCACTGCCTGCCTGGCGGATGTGGATTCGTAGGTGAGTGTGAGTTGTTTTTCCCAGTATAGCACAGGGTAAAGGCCGGCCTGTAAGTATAGATGGAAAAACAAAAGGGATATTTAAAAATCAAGTAGAAAAACCCCCCCATAAATTACGGAGGAGTGCAAACACTTTCAGAGCGGCATGGCTAAATCATGTCTACTCTGTTGTCTGTTTCCAGCATTAACCTACAACAGCAACAGGACAGACAAGGCCCACGGCACCCACCCAACCTCTACTTAGCTTAGATTTTGACTGAGCCAGACAGAGCACACATGTCTCATATATACAGCAACATAGCATTTTCCAAAGTAGGTAACTAAATCAATGGCATGCACAGCTGTCAGTCATACCACCACTACTACACTCGTGACTCGACTCTACCACTACACAGACATGTAGGTCTGCTGTGGTTGTTGTTGACTTTTTTACCTTTTATGCCACTCATGAAACGCCCTGAGTTATTCCATCAATCATCTCCGATCCTACTGAGTGACTGCGAAGATATTATGTCACTGTGGTCATCATTATGGTGTTGTCCAACTCAGTGTGCAGTGTACAGAGTGAGTCCACATTCCATATTCAAAATGCAATGGATCGACCTGCAGTAGAAGTACAATTTTGTTATTAAACAACAAGAAGGGAAACATTGACTTGAGTTACTTTTAGTGTGTAGATTAAATATTAGTACACAATGAATTCACTTCATGCACAACAAACAACAACAACACAAACACCAATCACTCAGTCACCGTCCAATGCATGCCATCATTCATTACCTGTTCCTTCTCATCTTAAGTTAAGGGGCAGTCTCTCTCGACTCAGAAAGGAGGATAGCTATAGTAGTCATCATGTTCCACTTCTTTTGGAGGGACTCAACAAGGCAACATTTTCTTGTACTATTATTCTACATCCAATCATCATCTGGCTTGAGGGAAATGGATTTAGTGCGAGTCAGGAGGATGGAGGAGCAGGACTCGGAGGAGTGGACTTCAGTTAAATGCAGACAGCTGCAACTCCAATATGGCAATAAAAAGACTAGAAGACGGTGGTGATGGATTTGTTGTGATTCGAAGTTTCGAACCAGAAAGACAGACACACACAAATAAAAGTAAATAAGGAAGGAAGAAAGTAAGAAGTTCAAGCCTAGTTGTCAGGGAAGTATAGCTCGTCCTCAAACTCTGGGGGTTCAACCAGAAGTAGGTAATCATCTAACACACTACTTCCGTCACCTAAGTCGCTGTCCTCATCTTCCTGCGTTGATTCATGTATTGTGTAATTCGGTGGTATAAAGTGCTGATTCATTTTGATCATGGTTAACCTCTCCACGTTTTTGGGTGAGAGACTGGTCCTTTTCACTGTTACAATGGCACCAGCAGCACTGAAAACACGTTCAGAAGAGACACTTGCGACAGGGCAAACCAGATAGTTTATCACCAGCCTGCTGAGCACTGGCCATTGGCCCCTTTTCCCATACCAATACTGCAATGGGTTTTGATCAATGTAGACCTCTGTTGGGTCATCCAGATAGGCCTGGACCATCCGCTCAATGTTCAGGGGTGCTCCACTTTGCTTGGCCTCTTTTGTCTTTGCATCAGCACTGGACCTAGCAAGCCCTTGCGGTAAATACCAATCCTGTGCAGATTTTACTGGAGCTGATGATGATCCGGTTCTTGCTGTTGTCGATAGTGTTGGTGACCGCTCTGAGCCAAACGCACTGCCCTCAGGCTCTGAAGTTGAACTTGACGCCGGATGCCCTGCTGCATTACTTGTTGTGTGTTTGAGTAGCGGGCCTTTAATTAACAGCCGTTCATTTTCTAAGTCACTGGCTGCCTCAGCTATCCAAGTTTTGCACTGGGCAACATGCACTTCTGAAAAAGGAATTAATGTCTTACTGTTCAGTGCTGATTTGTACCGTGGATCCAGAATTGTGGCACAAATGTAATGTTTTTCTGAAACGATGCGAGATTGTACCCTTGTATTTTCAGCTAAGCGACAGGATAAGCTCTCCACCAACTCATATGCTTCATTTTTTTTCTCCACACCTGTGTACGCTTGAGACACCTCCTTCAGCTGTTGCTCTAGCATGTGCAACAATGGGATAGCTTGGCCCATAGTACAGTCCTCCGTGCTGACTTCACGTGTGAAGAGCTCGAAAGGAAGAAGCATCTCTGTCAGGCATTTAACTAGGCCCCATTGGTCCATCTGTAGGGTCATACCTTTCACAGTCTCATCCCTTATTCTTTGCATGACATACTCATTGATTGGTCTGTACTGATCAAACAGACGATCAAGCATGTAATAAGTTGAGTTACAACGTGTTGGCACCTCCTGGATGAGTGCTTTGACTGGCATTCTATGCTCACGTTGAATGATCCTCAGCTGCTTCCGGGCTTTAAAAGAATGGCTGAAATGTGTGCCTATTCTTCTGCAGGTGGTAAGTAAGTTGCTGACTCGAGCTTCTTTTTTCAGAAAGTCTTGAACAATGATGTTAATGCAGTGCGCCAAACACAGGACCCTGAAATAGGCACCATCCTCCATGGCCTTAACTATATTACTATGCAAAAGAGGGGAAACGGAAACCTCCGTTCCTGACTTACAGCGCACAGTGTGGTCCCTAAGGCTTCTTTTAAAGATTAAACAACATCTGATAAGTATACAGTGACATTTCAACAAATTTAACATCAACAATACTCTAAACGCTTTTGATTTGATAATCAATGTTTTATACGCACATTGATAGAATTCATAATCATCACAGTAATGATATTCAAAGTCCGAAATTATGTATGTACAATCCAAAACGAGAACAAAAATAATATGATTAGCAATGTTTAAGATTAGACCCAATGCATTTCAGGTTTCAAAGAACCCTTCATCAGGGGAAAAGTTCCATATTGTTACAATGTTGAAGAAAAGCCTCCTACCGGAACAGTCATAAGACAAAGACAAAGGAAAAGAAAAGAAAGAAAAAACAAGTCAACAATGCATCTCCTACTCACTTTGAGAAACAAAGATAAAATGGTCTGTGCTTGCGCCCACTGTACACCAAGATCGTGCAAAACAAGTATCTCTGTGGTGCAATAAAACTTAATTAAGGTGCTAATATAATAACCTGTGGTCTCTGGTGCATCCTGACGAGTGAAAAAAGTACCCACTTGCTCACTGCCCCCAACTATATCATGTAACACCCTGTAACCATGTTGTATAACTAAAGATGCTAACAAACAACCAATGTAAATGCCATATCTTTACCTCCAGATTAGGGAAGTTCACAACTGAACTCCTTGTATACGATTATAGTCTGTGTCTGTTAAAAGAAAGTCAAATGTATATTAGCGCCATGCTGTGTACAGCGGCGGCTGCTCAACATAACCTAGTGCATAACTACGCTTACCGTCCTCCAATGCTTGCAGCATACGAACTGCAAAAAAAGTTAACGGTGAAATTTACACAATATCCCATAATTCAACACATGAGTAAAGCCCAGTACAACGTTTGGTAAACCTTACCTTCGTGATGTGTCCTAATCTCCGTATGAAAAGAGCGTACTGTGAATGGAAAAGACCTCGTGTTAACCGGATAACAAGCTAATACCGATATAGATATTGAGCGATTCTCAACTGCTGTAAACTCACCGGCGTCTGACGTGTGCCGGATTTCCTGATCACCTGACTTCAATGGAGGTGTGTGTTAAAGGGCTCCTCACCAGCCCATTAAATAATATGGAAAAAAATCCTGACTCGAATGCAAAAGTATTCAAGCTTTATTAACAAAGCAAGGGAATACGCTGGTGCAACCACGATCAAAATATCAAACGGAAACTGCAAATTGGTGACGATTCAAACTCCAAACTGATTGACGCTCATTTAAAAATATAACCAAAGCGAGGGAATACACTGATGTAACCACAAACTTATCGAGCGCAACCAGAATATCAAACAAAGACTGCAAAAAAGTAACAATTCAATAGCCTAACATAATAGGTGCTCATTTGAAAAAATATAACCATGCTTGAATCGAATGTGAGTGCGTGTCTCAATGTGATAGAAAAGAGTGAAGAACTTAGCGCGGAAATGCTAGACTGCGTCTCTGTCGTGATTCGCGTAAAACATAAGTGAAGAACTCTTGGTGACAGTGGGTGAAAGCAAAGAGGTACAGCCACAGTATGTGAATACAATAAACACCAAACACAATTCCATATTATAAAAAACATGACAATTCATAATGGTCATTTAAACCTTTGGGTATCCTAGGTAATCTATCCAAAATGCTTTGCGTTGAGCTAGTAAGATATTATAATCAATGCCTGCTCGAGCCTCTATAGAGTCAAGAATTGTAAATCTCAACTGTGGAATCGTATGGGGTGTGTTAATCCAATGGGCCGCTAAACATGAATTGGAATTTCTGGTGCGTATCATGCTCTTGTGTTCAATGATTCTGGTCTTTATTTTGCGCGATGTTCTGCCTACATATATTAAGCTACAGGGGCAACATATGGCATATATCACCCCTTCAGTGTTGCAGTCCGATGTGTGTTTCAACCTGATCTTTTTGCCAGTGTGAGGGTGATGAAAAATATTCCCAGTGATTACATTTCCACATTGTCCGCAATTAAAACATTTTGGCATACCTTTATTTGTTTTTGCCAACTGTGTGGGCGGAGTCTTCAAAAGTTCTTTTAAATTTTTGGGTCTGGTGTGAGCAAAAAGAGGTTTATCAAGAAATACTGTGGTAAAATCCGTTTCCTGTTCCAAGATTTCCCATCTCTTCCTGAGAATTTGTTTGATTTTTGTTGCTTGTTGAGAGTGTTTTAAGACAAACACTTCCCGTTTGCTCAAAGATTTCGGAAAATTTTTAAGTAAATCTTCACGTTTTTGCAAGAAACCACCTCTTTAGCTTTTTCAAGTATATGTGAAGGGTATGCCCATTTCTGATATATGTGTATTTGTTCATTGAATAATATGTCGGTTTCCATTGCGTTCGATGTGATTCTTTTGATTCGAATCAATTGTGACACAGGTAAATGTTTTTTTAGAGATAGTGGATGAGCACTTGAGAAATGAAGGGCATTGTTTCTGTCAGTTGGCTTTCTGTATACAGATGTTTCTAAGCCAGCGGTGGTTTTGCGTATTTCGATGTCCAAGAAATGAATCTTGTGGGATTGTATATCATGTGTGAACTGTATGCGAGGATTACATTGATTGAGTATGTAGATGCTGTTCTCTAGTTCAGTGCGATTCCCTTGCCAAATTACCAATATATCATCTATAAAACGCATATAGGTAACAAGATGTTTTTGCCATTGTTCATTATTCAAGATGTGTTTGTCTTCAAAGTAGGCCATAAAGGTATTGGCATACGAAGGCGCCCCTGGAAAGCCCATTGATGCGCCAGTTCTTTGTGAGTAGTACTTTCCATTCCATGTGAAATAATTATGGTACAGTGCAAATTGCAGTAATTCTAATAAAAAAACATGGTTTGTGTCATCTTGCAGACTATTCAGTAGCCTCCATTCCACAGCTTCTATACCTTCACTTGGGGGATCGAGGTATATAGCGACACTACATCGATTGTGCATAGTAAGATGTCTTCATCAAAGATGTGGCGTATATTTTCCAATTTATTAAGACAATCCGTTGTGTCCTTCACATATGTGATCCATTACTGAACCAATGGTTGTAGATAATGATCAATATATTGTCCAATAGATTCATGTATGCATCCACAGCCAGCTACAATGGGACGGAATGGAGGGTTTTCTGCATCCTTGTGCATCTTTGGCAACATGTATATATGTGGTATGCTAGGAGCATTTGATTGTAAAAATAGTTTTGTCGTTTGATTTATCCAACCCATGTCTTCTGCATGCTCTAATATATGTTGCAAGATCACCATGAATTCCTTAGTTGGATCTGTTGGTAACTGAATATACGTGTCAGTATTGAGAACATGTTCATCCACTCTCTGTTTATAAAATGCCTTATCCATTACTACAATTGAGCCTCCCTTATCAGCAGGTTGAAAAATAAGTGTAGTATCCTGACTTAAAGCTCGAATGATCCTTTGTTCCTTCAGAGACAAATTAGGGTGTTTAGGTGGAGTGTACTTGACGTTTTGTAAATCCTTTTTTACCAACAGTTCAAAATTGTCCAAAGTTTTATGCGAAAAGGGTGCAATAAAAGTGCTCTTGGGTCTGAACCTTTCCGGTGATGTTGTTTGTGTTTGATCTTGAATCGTGGTGTGAAAAACCCATCTTAATCATAATTTTTGCATGAACTTAAAGAACGCTATTTCCATTTCTAGAGCGTTAGACGTGTATGATGGTACATAGGACATGCCTTTGTTCAGTACTGACATTTCTGCTGAAGTAAGATTTCTACTCGAAATGTTCATGACAAGGTTGTTGGTTTCTTTACAGTGCGTTGTGGTCGAGATGTCTTCCCTGTTTTTTTGCTTTTGTCCCCGGCGAGTCCGTTGCCTCGTGCCAGTTCTCCTTTGTCCGGCGGATGGTTGGTCGTCTGGCCCTGTTCTAAAAAAGCCTGTTTTCCACTAGTGGTGGGAACGTCCCCTTCAGTGGTTCTCAAGTGTTGATCTCTTCCAGTTAGTAATGGAGGTCTCTGAAGTGATAAATCCTGGTCAGTGGCAATGCTTTCTTCTGATGATGTGTTACCCGATTTTCTAAAGAACTTTTTCTGGTGTCGATGGTGTCTCTCTTGAATTTACGCAATTTCCGGTCGTGCACTGCTTTCGCATGTGCATCAAGTTTCATGTTGATTTCATTGAGAGTTTTTGTCCAGTCTTCTGTTTCCATACGTGTGGATAATTCCTCTTTCAACGTGCTTATCTCAGTGGCAAGTTCTCCTAAAATAGATGATAGTTCCTCAATAATGAGGAGTATGAGATCCAACAAGCATTTATTCAAAATGGCATACCAACGTGCCATGAATGTTTTATTATATTTGAATAACATGGGTTTGAGGGCGATCCTGAGGCCTCTGGGTATACGTTTCACCTTATGGTATTCAATAACAGTTGTGGCATGTAATCGTTGATTGATTTCTTTCCGCATGGTATATTCCAATTGACAAATTAATTGTTGAACTGTTCCGGGGGTGGTACTAAATGTTCTTGCTTCCTGTATGAGTGAATAAATTGATTCTGCTTCTTCATTGGAGTATACTTTGGTATCTGCTTGATTAGGTGTAAGGTCAGTTATCTCTTTAAATGACATGATTAAAAGGGTGCTATGGGGAGGTTTTGGGCAAACGATTAATAATTAACTGGAAAGTGATTTCCCACCTGCACACCAAGTTATGGAGTGCAACTAACTTTAGTGTGAAATGTATTTGTTAAAACAATGCGTGCGTCTGCAATCTTATGGACCTGCCCAAAGGCCCTGTGACTGAATATGCAAAAGAAGGGAAACGGAAACCTCCGTTCCTGACTTACAGTGCACAGCGTGGTCCCTAAGGCTTCTTTTAAAGATTAAACAACATCTGATAAGTATACAGTGACATTTCCACAAATTTAACATCAACAATACTCTAAACGCTTTTGATTTGATAAGCAATGTTTTATTCGCACATTCATAGAATTCATAATCATCACAGTCATGATATTCAAAGTCCGAAATTATGTATGTACAATCCAAAACGAGAACAAAAATAATATGATAAGCAATGTTTAAGATTAGACCCAATGCATTTCGGGTTTCAAAGAACCCTTCATCAGGGGAAAAGTTCCATATTGTTACAATGTTGAAGAAAAGCCTCCTACCGGAACAGTCATAAGACAAAGACAAAGGAAAAGAAAAGAAAGAAAAAACAAGTCAACAATGCATCTCCTACTCACTTTGAGAAACAAAGATAAAATGGTCTGTGCTTGCGCCCAATGTACACCAAGATCGTGCAAAATAAGTATCTCTGTGGTGCAATAAAACTTAATTAAGGTGCTAATATAATAACCTGTGGTCTCTGGTGCATCCTGACGAGTGAAAAAAGTACCCACTTGCTCACTGCCCCCAACTATATCATGTAACACCGTGTAACCATGCTGTATAACTAAAGATGCTAACAAACAACCAATGTAAATGCCATATCTTTACCTCCAGATTAGGGAAGTTCACAACTGAACTCCTTGTATACGATTATAGTCTGTGTCTGTTAAAAGAAAGTCAAATGTATATTAGCGCCATGCTGTGTACAGCGGCGGCTGCTCAAGATAACCTAGTGCATAACTACGCTTACCGTCCTCCAATGCTTGCAGCATACGAACTGCAAAAAAAGTTAACGGTGAAATTTACACAATATCCCATAATTCAACACTTGAGTAAAGCCCAGTACAACGTTTGGTAAACCTTACCTTCGTGATGTGTCCTAATCTCCGTATGAAAAGAGCGTACTGTGAATGGAAAAGACCTCGTGTTAACCGGATAACATGCTAATACCGATATAGATATTGAGCGATTCTCAACTGCTGTAAACTCACCGGCGTCTGACGTGTGCCGGATTTCCTGATCACCTGACTTCAATGGAGGCGTGTGTTAAAGGGCTCCTCACAAGCCCATTAAATAATATGAAAAAAAATCCTGACTCGAATGCAAAAGTATTCAAGCTTTATTAACAAAGCAAGGGAATACGCTGGTGCAACCACGATCAAAATATCAAACGGAAACTGCAAATTGGTGACGATTCAAACTCCAAACTGATTGACGCTCATTTGAAAATATAACCAAAGCGAGGGAATACACTGATGTAACCACAAACTTATCGAGCGCAACCAGAATATCAAACAAAGACTGCAAAAAAGTAAATTCAATAGCCTAACATAATAGGTGCTCATTTGAAAAAATATAACCATGCTTGAATCGAATGTGAGTGCGTGTCTCAATGTGATAGAAAAGAGTGAAGAACTTAGCGCGGAAATGCTAGACTGCGTCTATGTCGTGATTCGCGTAAAACATAAGTGAAGAACTCTTGGTGACAGTGGGTGAAAGCACAGAGGTATAGCCACAGTATGTGAATACAATAAACACCAAACACAGTTCCATATTATAAAAAACATGACAATTCATAATGGTCATTTAAACCTTTGGGTATCAGAGTTCCTAGGTAACCTATCCAAAATGTTTCGCGTTGAGCTAGTAAGAAATTATAATCAATGCCTGCACGAGCCTCTATAGAGTCAAGAATTGTAAATCTCAACTGTGGAATCGTATGGGGTGTGTTAATCCAATGGGCTGCTAAACATGAATTGGAATTTCTGGTGCGTATCATGCTCTTGTGTTCAATGATTCTGGTCTTTATTTTGCGCGATGTTCTGCCTACATATATTAAGCTACAGGGGCAACATATGGCATATATCACCCCTTCAGTGTTGCAGTCCGATGTGTGTTTCAACCTGATCTTTTTGCCAGTGTGAGGGTGATGAAAAATATTCCCAGTGATTACATTTCCACATTGTCCGCAATTAAAACATTTCTGCATACCTTTATTTGTTTTTGCCAACTGTGTGGGCGGAGTCTTCAAAAGTTCTTTGAAACCCGAAATGCATTGGGTCTAATCTTAAACATTGCTAATCATATTTTTTTTTTTCTCGTTTTGGATTGTACATACATAATTTCGGACTTTGAATATCATTACTGTGATGATTATGAATTCTATCAATGTGCGTATAAAACATTGATTAGCAAATCAAAAGCGTTTAGAGTATTGTTGATGTTAAATTTGTTGAAATGTCACTGTATACTTATCAGATGTTGTTTAATCTTTAAAAGAAGCCTTAGGGACCACGCTGTGCGCTGTAAGTCAGGAACTGAGGTTTCCGTTTCCCCTCTTTTGCATATTTAGTCACAGGGCCTTTGGGCAGGTCCATAAGATTGCAGACACACGCATTGTTTTAACAAATACATTTCACACTAAAGTTAGATACACTCCATAACTTGGTGTGTAGGTGGGACTTCACTTTCCAGTTCATTTTTAACTATATTACTGCCATTATCCGTGGCAACAAAACCAATGTTAAGCCCTCTTGGGCGCAGCCATTCAAAGACCTTGCTGTTAAACTCCTCCAAAATGTTTGCAGCAATATGAGATTTCTCCATGGCGAACATGGCTACAGTTGCATGTGTCCGAGTAGCATTAAAAATCTCAGCAGTGTCAACAGCACCTGCTTCAGATATCTTTTTTCTAACCCCCACAAAAGAGATCCAGTGTGCAGTGATGCACATAGAATCAGTGGCTTGGCAACTGGTCCACATGTCTGTTGTCAGGTGGATATTGTGAACAGCACTCTGCTGCAAAGCTTGTCCAAGCAATTCCAGCACATCGTGATGTAGTGCTGGAACAGCAACTCTGGCAAAATAGGACCAGCTGGGAACCTTCCATTTTGGGCAGATGGCTGAGACAAATTCAAGGAAACCCACCCCTTCCACAAAAGAAAAAGGGAGAAGGTCCAGCGCTAACATTTTAGCCAGCTTCGCATTGTACAAACGTGCCGTTGGGTGGTTGCGTTTGTTCTGCCCCTCCGACCTAAGCATGCTGACAATGGTAGGCTGGATTATTTTCCTTTGTGGTGCAGCTGATGCAGGTGACTTCTTGAACCCAGTTAGGCTCAGCGACGCACTTTTTTTTATTGCAGTACTCTGTTTGCTTGGTGTCTCACTCTCAGCCTGACTCTTACTACGGTGCCACTGAGTTGTTGCTGAGGATGTGGGTGGTACCACTACACTGCTGGGGACAGGGCTACTTTGTGTACCAGAGAAAATGTCTCCCTCTTGTTCACCATCCACTGCGATCATATCTTCTTCATCGACACCAACAGCAATGGGTGCAGTTTTACTTAGGCCTTTAAGGTGTTCCTCCCACTGGATCAAGTGGTGTTTTTTCAGATGGGTTGTTTGGGCTCCAGTATCATAGTTTGTACCAAGCTTACCCCGACTAATAGTATGTCGACAAATTGAGCATATAGCAACGTTCTCCTCCTTACTGCTAACCGAAAAGAAGTTCCAAACTGGGGAGGTGTACGTTCTTGTGCTGCTGGAGGTGCCACTTGCAATGCTGGATGAACTGGAGGGTGTGCATGGAATTTGACTCTGTGCAGTACCACTACTACCTACTGAGGTGGTGGTTGTGCTGGATGTAGGTCCCTGCCGGGCCTTTGCAAATTCAAATATGGAAGCTGGAGGTGGTGTTGGTGTTACCTGTCTTGGTGGTATCCGTGCCACATCCCTCACAGCAATTTGGGATAGGGTAATAATGTCGGTCTCCATCTCCACTGGGCCGGGAGTGATGTTCATGATGACTGGCTCGTCATCATCATCCCCCTCTTCTACATCTACCTCCATAACTCTAAGGTTTTCTGGAACCTTCCTTTTCCCTAGCCTTGTCTTGTGGCGTGCCTCACTCTCAGACTGAGCAGGTGGCTTCCAAGTGGTATCTAGATCATCAGAAGGGGGGCTTGAAGAAGAAGTTGATGGACTAACCCTCCTTGTCCTTGCTGGGGATCTGGAAGACAGTGGATCTTCTGAAAGAGTGGCTTGCTCTTCTTCGTCTGCAGGGAGGAACAACTACTATTGTGTGCTGTTGTTGCGGCTGTTTTTGTGGCTGTTGTTGCGGCTGTTGTTGCGGCTGTTATTGCGGCTGTTGTTCTGGCTGTTGTTGTGGCTGTTGTTCCGGCTGTTGTTACCCACTTATCTGCTGAGTTTCCGCCTGCGTTGATTGGGTACTACTTTGCGATAATGACATTTCAACATCACTGCTCGTTGGCGTTTGCGCAAGTAGACTGGCTACCTCTGCAACACTCATGGGCTTGGGCCAAGGTTGGTGGGGTGGGCCCGCTGATGCGGAGGTGCTGCTCCCAGCTTGGTCCCCGGACACCGCTGATGCAGGCGTAATTTTTGGTTTCCCAAAAAACATATTGGCCGGCACACCAGTCTTGATAAGTGGCAGTGCCACTTCCTTCTTCTGTTCCTTCTTCTCACTGGCAACTTTCTTGGTACTGGAGGACCTGGTACCTTTCTTTGAGGCCATCTTCTTCCTTCTGATGTCAGCAGGACACAGGTGCACAAGTTGCAGAGATGTCTGTGGTCACACGTGGAAGTGACGTGGTGCGCAGCAGGACTTCTGTCTGGCAGTACAACGGGTGATGATGACACCTCCTCCTCTGTCTTTTTGTGCACCTAAAAGCAAAGAAGCCAAGAGAACAATATCTGTGAAATGTTGCATTTGTTGTTGTGGTTCAATTACTACTATTACAAACAAACAAATATAATATATAACTTAGTGTGTGGTGGTCACACTTGTTAGTGTTATATTATTACATTTTATTAACTCAGTTTAAGTTATAAAACAAAACATTGACAGTGTAGCCATTTGTGAGACTTTGACAACAAGGGCTTTCATCATGTCATGGTATACTGTGTACACTCAGGAAGGATAGGAAAGAAGAAGAACAAAAACAAAAATACAAATGTAATGGAAGTGGAACCTGTTTAGCATTAATTTGCTCATCACGTCATTCAGGGAGCTGCAGCTGGCAAAGGGGATGGAAGCAGTAAGCCAAGAGGAACAAAGGAAAGACATGCAGGCCTATATGGCAAAAGCAGCACACTACTAAACTACCACCACAAAATGGCCACCAGCCACATAGTCATTCCCAGTCACAACAAGCAGGAGGCCTGGAAAACAATGAACTCAAGCAGGGCTATATGGCCAGACAAAGGAGGCATGCTAAACAACACAGATTTAATGCAAAAACGAAAATCCACAGGGCTAAACAAGGTGTGCAAGTTACACAACAACCACACCACACACACACATCCAACAAAGGCATTTATTTAACGCACACCAAAAAAGTGAAATACCCCCAAAAATACACATTTTGCAATTTAATCCAATGCCACCCATGCCCTAAATGATGTTTAAATTCAACAGACACCACAGAAACAGTTGTTTCATTTCATGCACCCATGACTAGCTCTGGGCCTACTGGATGAAAGGCCTATTGGCAGACTAGGCCACAAGCTTGCAGGCCAATGGCAAAAGCACACTGCCTGGCTTCAAAATGGCCACCAGCCACAAGGCCAGGCCCACAACAACAAGAAAGGGAAGACAGACAATGCAGGCCTATGGCAAAAGCACACTGCCTGGCTTCAAAATGGCTGCCAGCCACATGGCCAGGCCCACAACAACAAGACGCCTAGGCCAAAAGGAACAAAGGAAAGACATGTAGGCCTATATGGCAAAAGCAGCACACTACTACACTACCACCACAAAATGGCCACCAGCCACATGGTCACTCACAGTCACAACAAGCAGGAGGCCTGGAAAACAATGAACTCAAGCAGGCCTATATGGCCAGACAAAGGAGGCATGCTAAACAACACAGCTTTAATGCAAAAACGAAAATCCACAGGGCTAAACAAGGTGTGCAAGTTACACAACAACCACACCACACACACACATCCAACAAAGGCATTTATTTAACACACACCAAAAAAGTGAAATACCCCCCAAAAATACACATTTTGCAATTCAATCCACTGCCATCCATGCCCTAAATGATGTTTAAATTCAACAGACACCACAGAAACAGTTGTTTCATTTCATGCACCCATGACTAGCTCTGGGCCTACTGGATGAAAGGTCTATTGGCAGACTAGGCCACAAGCTTGCAGGCCTATGGCAAAAGCACACTGCCTGGCTTCAAAATGGCCACCAGCCACATGGCCAGGCCCACAACAAGAAAGGGAAGACAGACAATGCAGGCCTATGGCAAAAGCACACTGCCTGGCTTCAAAATGGCCACCAGCCACATGGCCAGGCCCACAACAACAAGAAGTCTAGGCCAAAAGGAACAAAGGAAACACATGCAGGCCTATAATATGGCAAAAGCAGAACACTTCTAAACTACCACCACAAAATGGCCAACAGCCACATGGTCACTCACAGTCACAACAAGCAGGAGGCCTGGAAAACAATGAACTGAAACAGGCCTATAATGGCCAGGCAAAGGAGGCATGCTAAACAACACAGCTTTAATGCAATAAAATGCAAAAACGAAAATCCACAGGGCTAAACAAGGTGTGCAAGTTACACAACAACCACACCACACACACAAACACACAACAAAGGCATTTATTTAACACACACCAAAAAAGTGAAATACCCCCAAAAATACACATTTTGCAATTCAATCCAATGCCATCCATGCCCTAAATGATGTTTAAATTGAACAGACACCACAGAAACAGTTGTTTCATGCACCCATGACTAGCTCTGGGCCTACTGGCTACCCACAATAAAAAAAAAATTTAAATGATGAAAAGTACAAAAATTGTAGTTGCAGCAACTGCAATGCCCCAATCAAACAAACAACACCAACTTACCTGTAAAATCTCAAATCCAAAAGTCCTCAAATCCAAAAGTCCTCAAATCCAAAAGTCCTCAAATCCAATGATATATGATGCCGCAGACACAAAGGGTGATCCTTCCAGCTCCAAATCCAAATGAAAATAAACAGGACATGGACAAAGCACTGGGAGGAGCCTGCTGAACAGGAACAGGAAGTTGGAGACACTGGGGCACTTCCTTCCTCTCCAAAAAAAACATAGAAAAAGAAAAAGGACTCCTTGCACAAAAAAGTACAGCCAAATGTCAATCTGAGGAGTTTTTTTATCCAAATCATCATTTTCTAGAAGGTTTTATGCTGCTCAAGAGATATTCTTCTCCAGATTGCAAATTTTGCGTGTTCGGCATTGTGAGCTTCACCGAACTTCCGCCGGATGTCCGATGGCGCGTCCGAATGACGTGTTCGCGATCGCACACTTTCGCGGGATCGAGCGGCTGGCTACCAAAATCTTGTGGTGCACGCGAACGGATACGAAAACTCGTCGGCGAATGCAGGGATCCCGGTAAGTCGCTACCGCGCACGTTAAATCGCATTTAGAAAGCACAAACAAGGGAAAAACTCTGCTCCGCCGCGGATCGCTGAGTTTTTGGTAACTCCGCGTTCTACGCGGAACGCGGAGTTGCCAAAAATCCGCAAACTCCGCGAGCGGAGCGAATTTTACCGCCCAGGCTTAGTTGCGACTACCACTTGGAACACATAAACAATTGACTTTTCTGTGTGGTGGGAACTATTTGCCCTGTTTTTAAACAAAACAAATCAAAACAATATTTTTCTGCTTTTCTAGTCACCATGGCTTACTGACTGCTTGGGGCTCCAAACAGTATAATGACCTTTTAATTACCTTTTAATTTTTTTTGTGCATATTTTAAAGGGAAGCTTGCTTGTTTTTAGATGAGTTTAAAAGTTGTTTTAGACTTTTTAGTTTGAATTTAATTATGGCCTGCTGCCTTTTTAGATAGCTTTTTATATTGACCCTTAGTATGAGGAGTGGGTGATTTGTGCCCGAGTTAGGTCCATGTAACAAAGCTGCACATTTTTTTACATTGTCCTCTTTTCTGCACAATGACATAATTGCTGTGAGCTTTTGCACATATTCGGGTGAGTGACAATGCTGGATTTGTTTCTCTGAAACTACTTCTGTTTACACATCTGGCTTCGCATAATATTATCACGATGCCTCGAACAACAAGTACAAGGCCTTTTACGCACGATGTAAAAATGTCATTCTATCTTCATCCACAGGGCAAAAGTGCTATCTACATATCCATAACATTGCTTTTCTATACGTGCAACGTAAGGATGCTTTTTATTATAAATAATAAGCATCTCAGAGGATTAGTAGAGGAGGCACTTCAGCTGACACCGAGGGTCCCTGCATGCTGACACTTCACCACACAGTGATCTGACATCTCCGTCAGGGGTGTCCAGTTTGTGACCAGGATGGGGCCTAAATTCTCTCCCACCAGGTAATGGGGTTGGATTCTCCCGTGGGGGGATTCTTGGCTCTACACCTACATACATACTAGACACACACAGAGTCGGGTTTGCATAGTAGGAGTACACCTGATTACTACCTTGTATTATATGCCTGCATATATACACTGTTTTAGCACTATGGTGGAACAGTATCTGCTATTTACTCTTTTGGTGCTTGTAATCACCTTCATCTGCTTCTGTCTATTGATTATCGCAGCACATGTACTCTATACAAAAATAACATTGGTTCAATAAATATATTGAAAACGTCCCACTGTGTATTCTCTGTATATTTCTCTGAGAACAAGTAAGACAAGTGACTGAGCGGAAAGATTCTAGATCTGTTACCCCGATCCCTGAGGGGTCAGGGTTGTCATGTTCAGTGGTTGCCAGAAATCATTCACTCCCTGTTAGGGGGGCTGGTTGTGGCACTGTGAGCTAGCTGGTATCTAGGCCAACATATCCTGCGAGGGTGCTTGGAATCAGTTTGGGCATCTCACTTAAAGTTTATGTTGTCTGACAAGCACACAGTTCCTATGGATTAGTGGGAACTACATGACAATCAAAGACAGATTCATATCAAGGGGATGGGTCGTAACCAGAAAAGTTCCCATAGAATGAGAAGAGCATGTTCTACGCTGAAATGACATAAAGACTATGAGTTCACGTAAACATGATGATGTGCTATCCAGGGTATGGATGAGATAAATATGTTCAGTTTTTTATGATGTAGCCATTGTTTGAGTTTTTCATGTTACCAATGCTAATTGTATCTAAATTGTTCCCATCCTTGTGAGATGCAGTTTAATTCTATTGTGTATTTAGGCTGCAACCATAAGCTTCTGAGTTATTCATGTACAATTTTTTGCATTATGTATCTTAAGCTGTAACCACATTGTATGAGTTATTCATGTACATTATATTATACTATGGATTTGTTTCTCATCAAAGGGAGATGTGTTGTAATCACCTGCTGGTATTTCCATTACTCTCCCCCTTCTCCTCTCATTGGAATGCTCCTTGTTCCCAACTGTCATCCTCAAGATTTTAAGCAAGACTCTATGGGGCATATTCTCAAGAACGTGTGATAACCATCGCAAATTGAGCTTAACGCAACTTTGCATATCGCAGTCCATCGCGGGAAAACAACGCTGTGTTAACGTAGCATTCTCAACCTGGTGGCACCATGCGATAGTCCCACGATAACGCGTCAAATGTCCGCGTTAAAATCAACGCGAGGCCGCAAAAATGCAAAACACTAACGCAAATAAAGTCGCGATGAGGCCAACCGCGATAAAAAAAATCAGCGATAACCAGCGACAGGGCTGCAATACCCACGCGTCATGAGGGAAAATGGACAATAAGAGCAGAACAAGAAAAAAACAAAAACAAAATAAACTGCGTAGCAACATGGATGCACCCGGAACCAGTGCCCAGGTCATCGCGAACCCCACAAGCCCCACAGACCACCAGCAAGGAACCTCGGGGTCGGGAAAGGCCAAGGAGAAGAGGAAGAGGAAGACGGGGCACAGTCTGCATGACAACCTGACCGTCCCGCGGAGGTGACAGACCACGAACAACAACTGTCCGTCACCTCCACCGTGTCATTGGCAACACAGACGGACAAATGGCATTCCATTGTGAATGCAGTCGGAGCGTCGATGAGGCCAAGATGCGCTGGCATGATGTGAAAAGCCAAACCAAGCAGAAACCCGCTGCCAACAGGAAGGCAGCAACGGCGAATGGAGGTGGGAGACCAGCGCCACAGGAGGAGCTGGAGCAAATGGCGGCCACAGTCATCAGTGCGGAGACGGTGCAAGGAGTCTGGAGTCCTGATACAGCACGACATGACCGGACACAACATTAACAGGGTGAGTAACGAACAGGGGCTATGGGGACGGGCACAATGGCACACATGCACTACGACGTGTAGCACACCGCACACCCAAAACGACCCTGGGTCATGTCCCTGATCCCCGTGGCACACTGCAGCACACATACAAACATCAAGTAGGCCCCCGTCCATCATGTGCCCAAAGGGGTCACACCCCACACATCAAGTCCACGACACACACATGCACCCGTGCGAAAGACAGCAAAGATGCGTATGTGAGAGCCACACTGACAATGCAAGTGACACCACATGACGAGCAGCATGGCCGGAGTACAATCACCATGACATTGTGCACGCCACGAGACTGAGGAGGCTGAGTGTGGACCACATCCGGAAAGGAGCAGGTCACACTCTGACACATCCACCTGCACAAACAACCACTGACGGCAACAAGACATCTGCAGACAAACAATGCACAAGAGTACAAAAACCGTCCAAGAGCACAAATGACCCAAGTCGCCAACATCACAGCACCTTAAAAGCCGAAAAGTCAAAGGCACACCGCCTCCAAGGAATAAGGGGCAGCAAAATCACAGCTGCAGGTGCGACCCTCCCAAAATGCAGCACACACACATAGCAATGCCAGCACATCCACATGGACGACAATGTGGTACACAGTGCAACACTTACACTGCAGAACAGAGGACACAACTGGGTCGGCCTGTGCGTAGGAAATGGCCAATCACATCTGACCTAGCAGGGAACTGTGAGATGCAAATGGGCGTGTACAACCACACCTACGTCATGTAGTCCAAATGTCCACTGTCCCGCATCAGACAGTCCGCCCCTCCCAAACAGTCACAATGTACATTGACATGCAGTCTGTATGTAAACCTGAATAATGTGTGAACATACATGCCAACACAATGTCAACAAGCATCTCCCCTTCATATTGCAGAGGGACAAACAACACCTCCAGCAGAGCAGACCAGACAACTCCACAGTGATTCTGAAGAGGACCTCCACACTTCCGACACCGACGCCCTACAACAGTACATGGACATCTTCGGGCAATCGACCCCCGGGAGCAGGGCAGCCCAGCTGCATCGAGGATACCCCACCCCATGCACAGACAACACAGTTGGACGCAAGCACCACCACGGCTGGCTCCCAGCAGTGCACCCAAGCACACATCGCATTCCAAGGCCAGGTGTCAGACTGCCAGAAGGGGGTGTCCAAACAGGTGCGGTGGGGTCCCACCTCATGAAAGCCGAACTAGATCACATACGTGGGTGTCTAAGTCCCATCATGGACCACCTACACTCCCCAAAGGAGACCCACACTGCAACAGAGACACCCGCATCTGCACATTTCCATGAGTGACCACACCCTGAGCCACGGGATAATCATCCACACCCCCACGCTAGACTGGCGCACGCCGACCCAGTCCACTCCTCTTATGTATTGAGTGGGGGACGACAAAGCTACATGTGCAATGTCCCACACTCTGGCTGTGGTGACATGGCTGCGTCCTCTGCACACGGCACAATGTGATTTGTGGGGCCGTGGCCCGAATGCATACATCATGAGCACACGTACACAATCATAGAGCTCTTGAACTGGCCACGGGCACGTGCGCCCGACAGCTTTATTGGCATGGTCACATGCACAGTGACGCATGTGCTGGATGTGTGTGGGGTGAGTGTCAGCCAGCCCTCAGGGAGTCGTTGGTGCTGGCAACAACTGGAACAGTGATCACAATTGAAGCAGAAACATAATACACCAGCATAACAGAAACAACTGTGAAGCATCATGACGGTAGCCGGAGAGAGTACAGTGTTCACCCAACATGCAAGCAGAATGGTCCTTGATTCGTTGTGCACTGAGTAAGTGGCACCTGTAGGGCTGAGCAGGGTATCAAGCTGATGATGGCACCCACGACAGGTGTGAGCAACTCTGACAGTCTGGCAGTTAGACACTTACGACTCTGACACCTGTCGTTTGGAGTTGGTCCTGGCGGTGGTGGCATGTGCATCCTGCGGTGATGCGACGTCTGGGCAGGCCAGGACTCGATCTGATGTGTGAGCCCAGGTGGACCGCAGTTGAGGCCGGAGGCAGCGGACAGCGCAGGGCCACAGAGACATGGCGTTGAGGCCCCCCAGGCCATCGGAACCTAGGCCATCCGACATGCCCTCAGGTTGGGGCCATGATTTGAGCTGCACAGAGTTAGTGGCCCCGGTTGCACTGCAGCGGGCACAGCCACACCGCCACGGGATGGTGACTTGCGGTGCAGTGAGATAGTACCACGCTAGGGGAGCGGGTCCTCGTCGATGTCGAAGGTGAATGTCGCGGAGGTTTGTGGGGGACAGTGGAAGGGCCCCACCAGGGCATGATGCAGAGGGCTGTAGCCAGCCGGAAGCAGCAAATGGAGGAGTGGGATGCTACAGCCTCGTCTTGGCAACATAGTCAGTATCACCAACACAATGATGAAGACAACCCCCAAACCATGGACTCAGTATCCAACAGATCTCAAGAAGTAAGTGTCCATGGATGTCGGGGAACAGACTTAGTGGCACCGGAGCTGTGAGGGGATGCAGTCTGCGACGTGGCCAGTACAATGTTATCAGCTCGGCCATAAATGATTCATGACAGAGTTCCCAATGTGTGGCCTACTCGACCGCTGTGTGGTCCGGAGGCAAGCTCCTCCTGAAACACTAACACACGGCGTTGAAATGGCATGTGGTGATGACTCGTGGTTGACCGAGGCAGTAGCGACAGAGCTGAGCGGGTGTTTGGCCAGCGACGATGCCGTGTCCTGCCAGGTACAGACTGGATTGGATTTGTGTGAGGCCTGCAGGCCCGCAGTGTAGTCCGAAGGTGTAGTCTCCAAGGGCCCACAGACACGTGTGGCTGGGATGCCATGCACATACTTTGTGTCACCACATAGAAGGGAGTATAGTGAGTTAAACTCAGCATTAGCTTGTGTACTCGGCCATTGCCAAATCAAGACTCAGTCCCACATGTGTGACCTACTTGACCGCAGTGTAGGCCCGGGGCAGCGGTCAGTAGGGGCACACATCCATGGGTCTTTGGCCCGCGATGCACAGAGTTAGTGACACCAGGGCAGTTGTCGTCAGTTCCGGACACCTCCATGAAGATGGTCCTTTTCTCCTCTGGACTGAACCGCGTCTTCCTCTTACTCGTCTCCTTGCGTACAATGATATGGACTCCGCCATACAGATATCACAACTCAGTTCCACATGTGTGACCTACTTGAGCGTAGCGTAGGCCGGTGGCAGCGGTGCAGTAAGTAAAAGGTAAAGGGGTGAAGCGGGCCTGTGTCGCGGGGGCCGTGATGGTGTGAGGAGGCTGCCAAGGATGCGGGGTTCGGGCTTGGAGTTTGCGCCGGCATGTGGTGGGCCCTCTTCGGCA
Organism: Calotriton arnoldi; assembly: GCA_963921515.1. Lineage (NCBI taxonomy): Eukaryota > Metazoa > Chordata > Amphibia > Caudata > Salamandridae > Calotriton > Calotriton arnoldi. The sequence continues at coordinate 4,187,859 of CAWUFW010000243.1, forward strand.
CACACCGGTGTCGGCAGGTGAGCTGTGAGGCCTGTATTCGCAGGGGCGGGCATGACAGGTTGGGAGTCCAGCGGCCCATGGTGCAGCAGGCGCATAGGTTCGCAGGCCACAGCGCTCACGGCGAGGGCGTCGGCCTCGTGGCGGGCTAGGAGGTGCCGCACTGGCAGGCACGTTTGCCATTCTGGAAGAGGACCACGCCCAGGGCTACGTGCTATTTATTCACACCCCTACGCTGGCCTTGCGTACGCCGGGCCAGGCCACTCCGCACACGCTTGCAGGGGGGGACGTCACAAGCTACATTTCCGAGTTCTTCCCCACTGGCTGTGGTGACATGGTTGCGTCCACTGTCCACTGCACTCCACACATCAGCAGTGCATGTGGGCATGATATGTCTGTGGTCTGCATACTGCTATCTGTCCAGGACATCTCCGCCACAGTTGGCATTGTGTACATTCTCATTCATGGGTCACTTGCCTCCTTCGCACATACCTGGTTCCCACCTCTCCCCACATTCAACTATTATGTGGCTGCGGTGCCATGCCGTTGATGGTTCGTGTACATGGCTGAGCAAGGTTGCCACAGTGAGTTGTGCTGTCGTGTCTAGTAGGGGGGCATGTTGTATGTGATTTTGTGACTTGCGCATTGCCAGTGTTGTGAGTTGCATGATTGTGGAGTTGAGGTGTGTGCTGTTTTTATTTGGTACTCACCTACATGCAGTGCATTTCCATGGGTGCCATCCTGGTTACGCTGGTTGATGATGGACTGTCAGGGGATGCTGGAATCATGCACACTGGCTGGGTAGTTGGCTGCAGCCTTGGTGTAGGGTCCCTGCTGGTCCACTATTGCCTGCACATTGGTGGGATGCGAGTGCTTTCTGTTGCAGTAATTGTGTGTTTTTTCTGCAGGGGGCACTAGTTGCACATGTGTGCGGTGGATTGCACCCAACAGGTGCGGGACTCCTGCTATGGCGTGTAGTCCTTGCTTGGTCTCCAGCTGTTCCTGCACATTGTGAGGGACGTTTAGGTACTGGGGTACCTGGCTGGTGATGGCACCCAGGACAGGTGTGGGGAACTTGGATGGGGCTGGCTGTGTGTCTTCTCCGACTCTGGCGAATGTTGTTTGGGGGATACGGGAGGCCAACTTGTGCAGCACAGCCAGCAGCTTTGTCTGCGGAGGGATGTTGGTTGTCCGCTGTGTTGGTACAGTCAGCCTGTGGGCAATGGTGACCCGGATGCGGTGGATGGTTGTCCTTTTGAGCCTGTAGTGGGCATTGACATTGTCTGGTGGGGCTGGTGTATTTCCTGAGGGTCCGCTGTCTTTGTCTGCGCTGCCTCTGTGGTGGTCCGGTGAGGGGGTGTGGGGGTGCTGGGGCCCTGGGGGCGGGTGACGGATGGTGTTGTTGCCCAATCGGGGCTCCGGGATGCATGGTGAGTAGCTCCATGGCATCTGTTGTTCTTCATGTGTGGGTGTGGACTGGTCTCCCTTTGATGGTGCAGGTTGTCGTCCGACTTTACACCAGGTCAGAGCAGGTGTTAGGTTCCTGCTGCTAACGCGCCTCATCGTCTGTTTTGTGGTCTTATCGCTGATCGGGCTGGTCATTGAGAATGTTGTGGTGTGCTGTTGTCGCCGATTTTTGCTCGGGAACGCCTACTCTGCATCTCATTAGCGATAGTTGAGGGGGTCATCTGTGGTGATGTTTTTTGCGGATGCTATCGCGGGTAAAATGGTGTTATGGGCTGTTAACACCAGCTTGTGAATGGTGTGATGAATTTATCGCCACTTTGGCTGCGATAAAGTGACGCTAACTACACGATGTGTCCTTGAGAATATGCCCCTATGAGCGGCACAGCTGACTAAAAAGGAAGGTGCATGTCTTGTTCTAATAAACCTGTTGACAAATAGCTTGGTTTATGAACTTCTCTTCATAATACAGACCCTGCAGGAACCAAATAATGATGAATGGTCCTGTGACTTTCTTGTGGCATGTGCATATGAAGGCATGCATTAAACCCTTTGGTAAAAGGATAATTGTGGGTAGAAAACAGGTGATGTGTCCTGTACTTTGCCACAAAAGGCTACTCAAAGAATCAGCTAAGGGGCCACAGGGCAAGCAGGGGCTACTGGGCTTCAGCATTTATATCTTTGGTCATTTAACTTGGATGTCCCCAAGGTTTGTCCAACTACAGCTCTTCAAAACTGAGCTAAGATTGAGCATCCCTTTCTCATGGAGGTATTGTGAGGATACACAAGCTCAGAAGGAACTCAATAATCAACAAGCAGCGCAATAGCAAACAGGATGTCAAGGTCTATTGTTGTAATGAAGACTCTGTAGTACCGGGATAGTTTAAGTAAGCTTTTAATAAACAGCACAAAACATAACAGTGAAACATTCCAACATTCCAGTATTTACAACATTTCAGAAGATACGGAATACAGTTTTTCCTCAAAATCCTCAAGCCCTTGCCTAACCATTCCCAAGTCACCTGCTCTACAGATGAGGATTCAACATAATCTTGCAAAAACCTCACAGGGGTACAGTTCCTCTGGCTCGTCCAATCACATATTCCCCGTGTTCAGCCCATGAGGCTGCAACATTACCACTGCCTACCTCACCACTCTCTTCTATTTGAGCACTTGCAGTGCCTACTCGAGTTTGACTCAATATCTGATCATCCATCAATAACAATGCATCTATCCACTTCCCAATCCTTGGAACTATCATCCTTCTGATACACAGTTACCTTTCCGGAATTCCATCCCTCTCGATTCAAAGGGACCATAGAACAATCATGAACTTCTTTGACTTCAAGCAGCCACCGAAATGTATTCAAACTGCTACCTACTTGGCCAGTCTTGACTTGGATTTAATCACTGGCCACCAATCTGTCACACTTTGGGCTTGCACTCTTTACAGTCACACCTGAAATAGAAACTAGTTCTTTCATCCAGGAGGGCACCAACCTGGCACCAGATTCTTTCTCTCTCATGGCCACAAAGGGAGCTATTTGTGTCACATGATTCTCTGTGGTGCAGTAGACCCACACTATTTCAGCAACCACCTTTCCCATATCTGGGCCACTCTTGAACACCATTTGGATGGGGACCTTTACCATTCTGTTGGCTCACTCCACTACACCATTGACCTAATAATTATGAAAAGAGGTAAAAATGTGTCTGATACCACATGCCCCCAAAAAAAGATTCTTCATGTCTCCCGAAGTGAGCTGCATTCCATTATCTGTAACTTAACAGCAGGAACAACATCCGCCCAAAATATATTCTCTATAACTTCAGTGGTTGCTTTTTTGGTAATCTCTCTCATAAACAGCACCGCCAACATTTCAGAATGGACATCCACCAGCATGAAGACGAGCCTTAATTCACTCTTGACTTCAACGAGGGGCCCAATGAAATCCATACACGCTGTGTTACATATTGTCAGGATCAACAATGTATCCCCTAAAAACCTACAATTCTATCTTTAATCTTTTTTCCCACTTGCTTACACTGGACACAGCTATCCCTCTTTGTAGAAATTAGATCACCCATGCTTGGCTGCCAAAACTCCACCATGACCATTTCTTTGTGTTTGTCCCAAAAGGTCTTCATGATTCAAGAATATCAAACTTTCTGCAAACTTTAAGGCAGAACAAATGTATGCTCTCTCGTTATTAATCTGGCATCATGCAGTGACAACTCATCCAACACCTTCATGTATGGCCGCACAGAGGGTTACATTGTATTCTCGCTTCTTCCTACTTCATGACTAAGTAAACACACCTCTTTCAAAGTGACATCACAATCCATACCTCTTACCCAATCATTTAGAACAATAGCACCACCACTCTATTCAGACTCATCTTGCACACTCTCTACTGCACTCATTCTCCTTTGCCAACACAGCCTCCTTGTCCATCTCATGCCAATGAACTGACAGGCGGGGCAGGCAGTCAGCCTGGGCATTTCTTCATCGTGGGATTTGATCCACTTCATAACAATACTCCTGAAAGTTAGAAGCCAATCCGGCTAATCTGACAAAGCACTTATGAGCCCCATCCTGTGATAATACTCTGATTTGGGGTTTGTGATCTGTGTGCAACAAGAATCCCATGCCCCAAATCTAGGTTCTGAATACTCCACTCACCACGCTGCTGCCAAAGTTTCAGACTCAATAACATAATAAATTTGCTTCAACTTTGCAAGAGAATGTGAGACAAAAGCTACAGTCTGGTACACCTTGCCACATGTCTGAGAAAAGATTGCTCCAAACATTGTGGCACCCCTATCCACCGTTACCTTAGATCTTAAACGCGTATCAAAGGGGACTAAAATTCCCTCATTACAGTTCTCATCTTTGAGTCCCTCAAAATATTTTTTCTGAGGATCTTCACACTGAACCCACCAACGTATCTAAACCTTGTGTCAAGGACAAGCTATGTTCTTACGTCGTGCTGCTGAATACCAAAATGTTACTTTCGAAGTAGATGGCATTGCTTATCTCCTTGAAGACTTCGGCCATCATTCTCTGAAAGACACTTGTCGCAGAAGAGAGACCGAAGGGCATTCTGGTGAATTAGAAAGTGCCTTGCATGGAGATAAAAGCTGTTTATGGTTTGGAGTCGTCATGTAAGCAGACCTGATAATAGGCACTCTTAGCCTCCAACTTGGAAAATAACTTTCCTCCCTTGAGCATCAGGATGAGATCATTGATATTTGCCAATGTGTAGTTGTTCATCACAATGTTCTGGTTAAGGCTTCTTATCTCCACACAGGACCTCAGTAGGCCATCAGCTTTTTTTGCAATGAATGCACTTGAAACTTCAATAGGTGATATGACATTCTCTTTGACCATCTCTTAAAGGATTTCCTTCACCTCCCCTCTCACCTTCATCGGTAACCTTCTCAATTTTTGGAGTGGCTCCTATCTTTAATCCAAGATTGTGGACTTATCCCAAATTTGTCCTACCTCATACTTAAGCCCATCCTTTGCCCTACTAACAGTTTTTTTCTCACTGATCTCAATTACTACCATGACTTGACTAGGGGTACAAGTTATTAACTATGGGCACATCATATTGATGTCCTCACCCACGTATAGGCCATCCTCCACCATGAATACCTTGACTTCAACTTCCCCATCCTTAAACAAGATCTTTGTCAACATAAAACCAAAAATATAGATTTTCTCACCTTGATATAAACCCCTGAATATTTTTGGGCAACAACTGTACCCCTGCCCACTCTTTCTGAAAGCTTCCCTCAAAGCTGCATGTCAGCGCCTAACATGACATGAGAAAAGATGTTAGAGAGTGGTGGCAGATCATGCTCAGTGTACACATCTTGAGCTGGATTGCAGGTAAGCATACCTTACTGTTCTACAAGCGATGAGTAGACTTCCACTGTGGCACGAGCTCACGAGTCTTGATGACAACAATTAAGCAGGCTTTTAAAATTACTCAGCAAAGGCCTTGAGCACTGCAGAGATTATGGCAAAAGGAAGCAAACACGCTGGTGAGTGAGTACCTGTAGATTCTTGTAGAAATTGTGTTTAACACCTGCCTTTAAGTCGGTATTGAGTCACAGTGGTTGTGGGAGAAGGTTCTAGACTACCTAGTGGGTCATGTGAATCTTCTTTATGGCAAACTCTGTGCCAGAAAATATAATGAAGGCTCTGAAGTACCAAGAGAGTGAGTATGATTTTAATAAACACAACAAACCTGGGTTTGACCATCCATGGCTACCAGGAATCAACTGCCTGATCATGAAACACCGCACTCAAGCAACAATAAGAAAACTGAAAAAATCCAACGTTGCATTAAAGACAACTAACACAAACAACCTGTCAGCTTCCTGTGTAGGTTCTAGGATGGACAAGCTCAACTTATTTCTCTGCTGTTGAAAAATGGAATGCTTTTCCAGAATTTTACTATGCCTGCCAGTAATTGTCATGCCCCCTTTGGAAGAAGTGGGGGGAGGCTCAAGGGAAGCAGGTCTGGTCTACGGGGCCTCAGACATGGGCATGGGGGCTGGGTTTGTTTGCCTTACATGTCCAAGGGTTCTTCCTACTATGGTTCTGAAGAACTTGGCCAAGTAAGCCCCCTTCAGCTGTGGCAGTGTGCAAGGTCAGAATCACCCAGCACTCCAATGACTAATTGTCAAACCCAGTGATTTACATTAGTAAAGAAAAGTACTTTAATACACACTCAAATTGTAATACTCCACTGAACAGGTTGCAAGTATAAATATGACATTGGTGCTTAGATTACTGTACCTTGGATTGTGATTCCTCTCTTCCTCTCTCACAGCTGTCACTCCTTTAACTAACTGCAGGCAGGTTCCCCTTTTTCATTCAAGCTCTTGCGGACAGGTATCAAGGCTATTGTGCAGATTACCCTGTTTTATTAATTTGTTGCGCTCTGTAACTTCTTGGGCAGCAATTCGGACCTACAGCATATATCTTTCTCTCTCCCTCATCCATGAGGCAGTGCACCAACTGGAGATAGCTCAGAGGGAGAAGAAAGCATCCACAGAGACTGCTACCTAGAGTCTTCACAGGTATACGAGGGTTCCAGTGAAGACAGATACCTCCAGTTGACAAAGAACCTGTTTCTGGGTCTCATGTGAGGCACACCAATTGGGCTGCAATGTTCAGAGGTGTTGGACCTGGCATCCTTAGCCTGGTTTCCCCAGTCTTTTTGCTTTTGCCTTCTGTATTTTTGACTGTATGCTGGACTTAGTTTTTCTGGTTTTTGAACTCTGGGCACTTTACCACTGCTGATCAGTGCTAAAGTGCGTGTGAGCGCTGTGTAAAATGTGATTATTATTGGCTATCCATGATTAGCACATTTGATTTACTGGTAAGCCCATAGTAAAGTGCATTGTGTGCGCCCAGGGCCTGCAGCACTGATTGTGCCATCCATGTGAGTAGTCCTGCAAACATGTCTCAGGCCTGCCACTGCAGTGTCTGTGAGTGCAGTTTTAAACTGTATTGTCGACCTGACAAGTTCACTCACTTGCCAGGCCCAAACCTTCCCTTTTCTACATGTGAGGCACCCCTACGTTAGGCCCAAAATAGCCCTATGGGCAGGGTGCAGTGTATGTGAAAGGTAGGAAATGTGCTGGTGTGTTTTACATGTCATGATAGTGAAATAATACCAATTTAGTTTTTCACAATTGTAAGGGCTTCCTCGTCCATGGGTTAGCATTGGAGCTGCCTTGTAACCTCTTACAAGTATAACTATCAACTGGGAATAGATAGAGATTTGGAGTTTGAGTTCCCTTAACTCAGAATTTAAAATCACATATTTCTGTGAAGGTGGTTTTTAATTTGTGTGTTTGAAAATTCCACTTTTAGAAAGTGGGCATTTTCTTGCTTTACCATCCTGTGCCTCTGCCTGCCTGTGGAATCCATGTCTGGTTTAGACATTCACTCTAGATAGTCACACAAAGGGAGCTGAAGTGTGCTCTCCATATCCTGATGGCCCGTCACCAAGCTGATGGGTGTTCCTGAGCTAGAGTGGTGGGAGGAGTTGTCACTGATACCTGAATAGGACTGTGCCTGTCCTCACACAAAGCAGCCTCCACCGACCTGTAGTGTGTCTGGAACCAGGTCAGGGCAAGGCATGATCTATGCAGTACAAAAACGATCCTTTGAAGTGTGCCTACATTCAAAGTCAGAAAGGAGTACAAGTATTGGACCTGTGACCCCACACTTTTAGAGCACTTCTGGACTAAGAAGAGATTCAGCCAAGAAGAAGTGCTCGAGAAGCTGTAGGAGGGGAACTGCCACTCTGCTATTTGCTGTGTTGTGCTTGCCTGCTGCTTGTTGCTTCTGTCTTGGAGAGTGAGAGCACTGGACTTTGTTTTCAGCAACCTACTTATCAAGGTTCTCCAGGGGCATTGTGAGCGCTTGCCTTTTGTTAAGAAGTGTCAGGGCTATCAAAAACTAGGTCTGGGCGGTGAAGTCCGCTCCGCTCGCAGAGTTTGCGGAGTTTTCCACACTCCGCGTTCCGCGAAGCTCGCGGAGTTCCGAAAAACTCCGCTTCGCACAGCGGAGCAGAGTTTTTTTCCTCGCTCGCGTTCACCAACGTCAAGTTGGCGAGCACGAGTGAGGAAAATCAACCTCCCGTCGAGATTTTTCCTCGTTCGCGATCGTCAACATCAAGTTGGCGAGCGTGAGCATGGAAAATCAACCTCCCGGCGAGATTTCTCAACGCGGGGGGGGTCAGGTTTCTCATTGCGAGTGGTCGCATATGCTCACGACCGCTCGCGTTGAGAAACTGCCCGTTCGCGTTGAGAAAGCTGCCGCTCGAGTAAAAATCTACTCGAGCGGCAGAAAAGGAAAGCCTGCGCTGTGCATGGAGCCGTTCGCAATTATTGCACAGTGCGGACAAGCATCCGGCACTGTGCAATCACTGCAAACAGCATTTTTCTATTGAACGCCGCCGCTCGCGGAGCTCCGCGTAGTGCGGTGGAGTTTTTTTACCACTTTGCGGAGTTTCACGTAGCGCAACTCCGCGAACTCCGCACTCCTCTGCTTTGAGATCTGACTAGCCAAGTGGTGCCAATTCCAGTTCTGCTTCCTTGGAGGTGGCATTTGCTGCAAGAAAGAAAATCCACTCACCGGTATTCAGCGCCTGTTTTTCCCATCACAAGTTTGGTGTGTGGTTGAAAAAGCAGTGCACACCGCAGAGCAGCCAAAGAATCAACACAGCGCCTGCAGTGCGGACAAGAAAATCGCAGCAGCCTGAGTCCGGAGCCCCATATATTCCAACATAGGCCCTGTTGTGTGCCAGAAGATTCGACGCATCACCTGCTTGTGGCGGGGAGAATCGATGCAGCGTCTGTGTCGCCACTGCTGCATAGACCCCTTGCACCCAGATTTTCCACGCACACCACCTGTATGCCAAGTCTGCATCGACGCTGGCCTTCAGTAAGGAACTAAGGCAGCGTGTCCAGAGAAACAACGCATCACCTCCCCTCGCAGTAAGAAACCGACGCATCAACTCTCATTACAGTAAGAAACCGACGCATCACCTCCTCTCACTGTAAGGAACTAACGCATCACATCCCCTGCCTAGCAGTAAGGATCCGACGCATCACCTCCCATGGGAGCAAGGAATGAGGCATCACCTTCCCTGCGAGTAAGGAACCAACGCATCACCTTCTCTGAGAGTAAGGAACCAGCATCTCACCTCCCCTGCGCCTGTTTTCATCTTTGATTTTGACTCACCCCATGTTCTTTGTGCTAAAAGTGATACAATGGTGCTTCTGGCTCACCCTGAATGGTCACACTTCCTGAAGAGTCGAGAATCTCCTTCCCTCTCTCAGCAGGTAGGCTGACTCTAGGCGATGTAGGTCAGAGAAACAACTCATTCCATCCAGGCAAGTCTTCAGGTGCTGTCACCTCACATTTGGGAAACAGACTGTCAGGCAGAGACCAGCTCTGGTTGCATAGCAGATCCATGAGTACTCTGCAAAATACTATCTTCCTTGGTAAACGAGAACTTAGAACTGAAACAACAAGTGGGCCAGTGACTCACGTTTATCTACACTCAACGCAGACAGGATATGTGGAGTCACTGTCTGCACTTGCAGAAGCAGTTTGAGGTAGTTCTTTATTCAAAAATACTCCTTTCCAGGCTGCTCTGCAGACACAGCTTTGTGTAGAGTAATGCTTCTCACAGCAGGGTAGTCTCCGGCTGGCTCACCCTCAAAAAAGGAGCAAAGAGATGTGAACTTTCTGCACTTACCTATCAACAGCCACACAATGATATGGGAAGAGACAAGGGCTAACCTTTACCTAAAGGGGTCCCTTATACTGTAACAACAGAGACTACAGTCCCACCCTCCATTCCCACCGGCTACCAAATTACAGTAATACAGGAGAAATAATCAGCAGCCCCTCACAGCTAAAGCCTAATTGAACTTCCAAAAAGCCTTGTATCCTCTGTGCACATGTCTGTATTTAGTCCTCCTGCATCAAGTTTTTGGAATGTTAACAATACACTTCCATTGTATGGGGAAATAAATAACCTAAAATCCATCTTGTGCACATAAAATAGGCCATGCGCTTCCAAAATAGAACCCACAGCCCTTCTTTTCTCTGACTTACTCATTCACACAATGCATGTACCACAGAAGTCACATACATGTACAACATACACTTTGGATGGTAGCACTCAGATCTGGGTAAGCACACAGAAGCGGAACTATACGAATGGACCAGTAGGCATTCACTGTAGTGACACAAATAAATAGGTCTGGTCACAACTATGGATTCACAAAACGTGTTTATCTGCATCCACCGGTATGAATGCTAAATACATGACAATGACAGTAGTCCTCAGATTAATGAGGGCATGCTTGATGCGCCTCACCCTCCCCTAGGTCACAGTACATGCCCAAGACCTCACTCAAGTGTGAGGCTGGGACAAAAATCAGGATACTAGATACTCGTAGTCAGGGAAGAAGTGCAGGAAAACACAACTGTACACCATGCAGGGGGAATTCCTGTCCAAACATCCATGATGCACATACAGGTTTGCCTTGATGCATGTACATTGACTCTGTAATGCACATGCAGGTGCACTATAGTGTTATTTCTAAGGCTCTAAAACACACATGCAGGGCTAAGATAACACAATACTGAAAGCATATAATCACAAACGGAAGCTCATTAAGCACACATAGAAGATGCACAACACACATATACTGCACGTAAAACAAGCTCATGCGCACTGTATTCCATACTCCAGGCCTCATAATGCAAATAGAGGGGTTCTGCAGCTCACATACCAGGGCTTCATAACACGCAGACATGCTACATCCATAAAATGTGTGCAGGGGCTTTGTAAGACATTGAGTTATCAGATGAGGGAGGTAAGTACTCACCTCAAGTAATAATCAGAATCCTTTTCAGGGTGAACTACTAAAGTCACTAAATTAACCTGAGCGCCATCCCCTATAGCTATGGCACAGAGCAGACAGGCTTAACTTATAGGCAACGTATAAAGTATTTATGCAGTACTCAAAGAGTAAGAAAGTAAAAACACAACACAAGAAAATTACCAAAACAATTTAGAAAAATAGAGTAATTGTAATAAATAAAATGACACCAAACAACAAAAATGTAATAAGTAGAACCAGAGTTATGAATTTTACAGTTTAAGGTTCAAAATAGTGCCTAAAAGCATTAGGCGCTAACCGCTGTCATCTGGTTGCACTTGACCTAGACATGGGTAAGGTTGACCGCAATGGAGCACGAGTCGGATACAGGTACTAGGTTCATCCCGGTGAAAAGATTTAGCTTTGGACTTAGGCTCTGGATTGGAACTCAAAAATCTTCAGTGGGATAAGACATCAAGCTGTGGTCAAAGAGGCTCCACGTTGTCATAATGATGTTGGATGAGGTCTTACGAAGCTGTTGACTTTTGGTGAGGAAAAATGTGATTTTTGCACCCAGAGAAGGGACTAGCTGGTTAGATGCTTTTCACACCTTTCCTCTGTGAAAATTTCAAACTGCAGACAGGTCACTTTTTTCGACCTCTAATTCTTCCGGCAGGTTGCAGGCAGTAGCCGAAGAGGGCTCCAAAAGGCTGGATACTTTCTTTGCAAGGTCCGAATGAATTGGACCTGCTGCTGCGTAGAAGAGCGTGATGAGAGAAACCTGAATATTTTGCCCGGGCCAATATATCTTTGTCGGATCGGCTTGGCATGTTGGTCCCGGTCCCCCATCAGTTCTCAGACCAAATGTTAGCAAAAAGCTTGTAAATCCAGGTTTCAGGAAACTTTGGGAGTATACTTTGACAACCACTAAGGGTCCAGGACCTTAACGACAGCACTTGTGGGTCAAGAATCACTCTGGCAGAGGCCAGCAGCAGAGTTCAAGGCAGGTCCAAATGTAACTGCTCAGCTGGAGATGCAGGTAAACAGTCTGGTGAATCTTGTTGTTTCCCTGTAACCTGAACAGGAGGTCAGCCTTATTACCCTTGGAGTCCACCTCTTTGTCCTGGGTACAAAAGGGAGAGTAAGTCCAGTCTTCAGGGGTCTTCTCAGGTCACAAACATCAGGTCCAGTCCTCTTCTGTTCTTCCATAGGCCCAGAAGTGATCCAAGGAGGGTACTGTGGGTGCCATGTTTATGTCCAGTGCTAGACTGTTTGGGGATGGAAAAGACTCTTGGCCACTCCCTAACCAATGATGTAAAAGGTCCCAGGGGTGACCCAATCTACTTTTACAGCACTTCCTGAGTGTTTTACTGCAAACAATCCCAGACTCCCCCTCTCTGCCCAACACTAACATGGTAGAACCTTTCCTTTCCTGAGCAGAGCTCCTGTGCCCGCTCTAGAGTTGGGGTCAGGGAAATGCACAACGCCTCCTGTGTGGTCACACAAAAGTGGTTCTAGGCGCAGCTCCTCTGCCACTGGGCCTGGTGCCTGACTGGCTAAGTGGACAAAGAAAGAGGGCAGGCCCAGGGGCTAGCTCCATCTGCCTGTGATAGAGTAGGTCCCTTTGTAGTTAATTCAATTTCAAAAGCAATTAGGCTGGCCCTTCCTAGTTGCAGCTGCCACTGGACGCCAGCAATATTCCAGGAGCAGATCAGAAGAATGTGATCAATGCCCTTAGTAGGGGGTCCTGTACTGTTCCGAAGAAGGTGTGTGGCCCATAGATGTAGCATAAGCTCCAGTTGATAGAATGATAGATACATGTCGTGTGAGGGTCTTCTGGGTGGCGATATTCATATTATCACACGCATTAGTCAACCTGTATTCAGGTGCTTGAAAAATGTTTAGGTTGCTTAAGCTCATCCTATCTTGTTGGATGCTCACAGTATCTAAGACTAAACAGGTACTTGGGAGTTTCAACTGGGGCAATGTGACTATCCCATGCTTCCAAGTTGGGGCGTCACCCCAGAATTCTTGAAGTGAGCGCAGTGGCTACCCAAGTTGTGTTTGTGGTGGTGTTGGTGTTGTTCATGCTGCATAAAATCTTGATGCTGATTAACCCTATTAGTGCCCATTGAAAATCCTTTAGTGCCAAAGCCATTTAATGACTTTTTGGAGTGCTTTGCTTTAACATGCTGTGGTTTGTGTAATTATGACTATAATGTTGGGAAATTATATATTTTGGGTTTCAGTTCTTCTTGTACTATCAATTTATATATAGAAAATACATCTATAAAACACCCTAAATTCACATGACACAATTAAAGATGGCCGACAGGTGACTGTGAAAATGATAAGTGTAAATGACCACGTTGGTAGGGTAATAAAAAAAATTGTGTTTTCCAAATGCAGATACGCAGAAATATTTATTATTCTGTTTGATCACCAGATTTTCTTTCAGTTTTTTGTGGTTTTTATGGCTATCTGTCATACTATGACATATATAAGGCACATACATTTTTTACTTGCTTCTATTCTTGTGCAGAATCTAAAGTTATAAGCCTAGCAGAATTGGTTCACAGTAGTAAAATGGATGTTTCAGAGACGCCTTTTAGTAAAGACATGAAAATACATATTTTTGCTGCTTTTGACAGCACTTTATGCACTACAAAATGGCCGACATGCTATTTCGTCTGTTGTTGTTTTTCATATAATGCTCTCAATCTTGTTATTGGAGATGTGTTCAACATCTCAAAATGTATTTTCTGACTTTTTTGCACAGTAGTGATACATATTTTGTGAATAGGTGGCATATGATTTCATGCATAGTCTCTTGAAGGTCACAGTCCTTGACATTTGACCCTTAAATGGTAGCTCCTGGAAATGTGCAAAGAATGTATCTTTGTAACAGTGAAACTGTTTATGCGAAGTGAGGTATCATTGGAAAAGTCATTGTCTGATCTCACAGGTCAAACAGACGAATTTTTTAAGAGGTTAAAAACCCGTGATCTTTGACCACTAAATACACATTTTTTAACCTTTTTAGTTTTTATACTGTTACCCTTAGATCAATTTCAACAAGTGTGGTATTATTGGACTTGACATGAAAAAAAAAAAAATTATTTGTTCAAATTTTTGAAGAGGTCTTAATATTTGACTTTTGACCTCTATTTGCACTTATTGTAAGTGTATTAAGGTGTTTATTCCATTATGGTTAGATCATTTTTTATAAGTATTGCAGTGTATGAATCGTCATGATAAGTACTTACATTTTTCTTGGTTAAATTGGTATGGGGGGTCATGTGGTTTGACCTTTGACCTCTATTTTCACAGTTCTATGTGTTTCATGGTCATTAATCAATTAGTGTTAGATCATTTGTTACAAGTGAGGCATTATTGGAATTTTCATGATGAGTACTTACATCCTATTTAGTTACTGTGTTGGAGGAGGTTATGCTTTTTGACCTTTGACCTTTAATTATACATGTTTAGGTTTTTCAAGGTCGTTATTGCACTACCCTTGGATCATTTGTTACTAGTGTTGCATTATTGTAATTGTCTTGATAATTACTTGTGTTTTCATTGGTTTAATTGGTGTTGGGAGATCATGTCTGTTGACCCTTGACCTCTAATTTCACTACTCTAAATCTTTCAAGGTCATTAATCATTACGGCTGCATCTTTCCTGCCCCTATGACCCCCTACACCTATAATTACCTCTGCTGCCATTGGTCTCCCTCCTGCAACCTAGGTTGTGACGCCTGCAGTCAGTTTGTCAAAAGAAGAAACTCCATCGAGAAGCATTAGGCGCCAACGCTGAATTGGCACCCAGCACCCAGCCGCCCCTATGCCGCTGGTGGTGTATGTTTGGTGCTGCTTTGTGCCCCCCGTGCTTGTGATAACCCCCAAAGCTTGGCTCCTGCAACCGATCTACTTACCTGTAAGCCGTGTGGCTCTAGGCACCCCCAGTCTCCATTGAAACGCACTGGGCTGAACTCCAACTTTGACCTCTGACCCATTCGCCCCTGTGCTGCTGCTGGTGCAGTTTTGGTACTCACCTGACCTTTTGCCCTTGCTGACCTTTGTTCCTGAAGACTTGAACTGGAAGTGTGGTACTTACCTGTTTAATCACGATAGTGTTTTCCCCATAGGATAACACTGAACGGTTCTGAAAATATTCTAAGTTTTAGAAATTGGAAAGTATTTTTATTTTAAAAATCTGGTTGCGAAGATCTAAGTCTTAAAATAAAAAACAAACAAACTATATTTTTCTACATTGGTGTGGATCTCCTTTTTGAATTATATGTCTATTATTGATCAAGTTAGTGCAGTAAAGGTCTTGCACTCCTCTGTGTTAGGCCTAAGGCTCCTCACCCACACTACCACTAATAGACCATTTTGGGTTTTACATTGAGCCCTGTACACTTTTGGGGAAGCCCTGGACTCTGTGCACGGTATAGTGGCAATATCATATACAGTACCAGCTTCCTACACTTTTTCACATAATTCACTTTAAATAATTAGAGATGGTTTATTTCAGTTCAGGAAAGTGATGAAGTAATCTAAGTATGTTTTGCTAATTGAGAATGTCGTGACTCCCTTTAGTTTTGTACGTTAGATGGAAGTCGCTCTCTTTAGTTTCCAGGGTTTTTTAATTCAGAGATGTGAGAACGCCTGAGGCCGGCAATTGATTTACCAATGTTGGTTAAGTGGGCAGTTGGAGGTTGCTCCCATGGCTTGGGGTAGTTGCTGGTTTTAGTGGACAACTGAGGGTTTTCTATCACACTTGGTTGCTCGGTTAAAGATAATTGATCCGTGCATCCAGGTTGATTTGAGCAGTCCGGTGGTAAAACGAGTGCTGGTGTCAAGGGTTGGAAATGGTGTCATGAAACAATGCCAAGACATCTGTGGTGGGTGTTACTGGTCTGGGATATGATTAAGGGCACCAGGTGTCTCCCCTTTGTATGTTCCCTCACCTTCCTGCAGCAGTAAGAGCCATAAGAAATAGGCCTTTCTCGACCGGGGCTTGAGGGGGGTGCCTGATCGATTTATTGAGGGAACCATCCTGAGCAGCACTGGTTGATGTTGGAATAAGATTATTTGGGACTATTTGACTGTAACTAGAATTTGGTCAGCGAATAGGATGGGAAGACTTTGTAGGAGGGCTTGCTTGCTCTAGAGGAATTTTGGTGCATTCCTCGTTGTCTGAGATGCATGCTTCAGAATGCGGGGTTCTACTGTTTTAAAAATATGGAAGTTCTTCCTCTCCACTGTCTCCTTTGTTGTTGGAAAGCCAAAGGGCCTCTCTGATGAT
The DNA here is from genome assembly GCA_963921515.1 of Calotriton arnoldi. NCBI lineage: Eukaryota > Metazoa > Chordata > Amphibia > Caudata > Salamandridae > Calotriton > Calotriton arnoldi. Next base: position 4,204,056 of record CAWUFW010000243.1, read on the forward strand.
ATGGTCAAGTTTTATTTACATTCCTTTATTTTGCTCATGTAATGTTGAAATGTACCACGATCCTCTCCTTGGTCACCTTATTCGCCATTATTGTCCCTTTTATTGGCAAAGGGTAAAAGTTTAAAGTTAACACGCAGTTGATTGCTTACACTGTTGTTCATCATGGTCCCTTCTACCGGCTTCTGAATCTTTGCTGATTTAGACTTTGCTAAACTAACTTGACTAGCTTGGAGCTCTTTGTTGGTAGCCAAATGACTGGTGGAACGCAACATATCATACTTGCTGCAACACATTGGCCTCTAAGAAGGGCTATTTTCTGTAATCGGCCACAGAAGCTCATTGCATTACCTCTTGTGCTCATTGACGTGAGTATCCATTCCATTGCACAAGATGTTGTTTCCTTTTGTGAAATCTGCTCCATGTCACTTGCTATTATGAGAGGTGCTATTTCTTGCTCTGAAGGCCACTTCATGTGACTTATTGGAAACCATGGAGTGTATGTGCGTTGCAATGAGAGAAGCACCAGCTTGTGTTAAAACCTGCAGGTTCATGCTTATACTTCGCAAGTGCATGAAGAGATTCTTTGTCACATAACTTTCTAAAGATTTTCTGATTCACATTTTAAGGTAAAAGTAAGTGACAATGGTGACTACTTTTATTATTTCAATTTGCCTGGTCTATCAATAGGGCTCATAGGCAGCCGCGGCCACTGCAGGTAAGAGCGGTGGGGCCAGCTGGGGGGGATTTCGAGAGACGACCACAAGGGAAAATGAATTATTTATTTAATTTTCCCTTGTGGTCGTCTCTCGAAATTCCCGCCCCCCCCCACCCCCCCAGCCGGCCCCACGCTCTTACCTGCAGCGGCCGTGGCTGCTCATAGGGTGCCAGCTCAACGCTCCCTCAGTGCCAAGTAGCCCCCCACAATACTGGTGAACTTTACCGACTATCGAATTAATGAGCACATCTTGTCCAAGGCCATAGAGAGAAGAACTTGCTCCACAATTGAGGTGCCCCAGTTTTGAATCTTTTCAGATATGACTGCATTCTTGACACAACAATGGTGAGAATTTGTTAGGATGATTAATTCCTTTAAATCTAAGGTGGCTCAGGCATCTATTGTGCAGTAGGCCAAGCTCAAGGTGTTGATGAAAGGACAATTCTATCTTTTTTTCAGACAGTGGGGAGGCCCAGGGGCTTCTCCAGAAGATATCCAATTAGGGTTCTCTAGATGTATAGTTGGGTTAAGAATTTTCTCCTTAGGGTCTCTTTTACAATAATATTTTGCTTCCAGCAGGGCCAACATTTAGCAAGATGCAGTATGCTTTCTGCAGGTGGTGATGGGTATCCTCAGGGGTTTGAGCGTAGCTGAATTTGAGTTATGTCTGGAATGTTTAGACCTGAGGTTCCCTTCATTGATTGATTTGCTTCCATGCAGGCAGGGTAGGGCACAATCGGGGCATGAGTGCCACAACACCCTGGTCAATGTGGGGTGAGAGGGAGGTAATGCGGGCAATTACCCCCCTCGGGTGGTAGCACAGGTTGGGTGACAAGGGGGGAGGTGGGATAGCTGCAGTTAAAAAATGGAAGAGCTCACACTTGGATATGTGGAGATGTTTAATGGTTAATGGAATCAGAAATGGAAGTGTAGCAAATGTAGCAAACATAGTAAAACAATCAATCAAAATACTCTTTATTTCAGTTTTTGTAATACCATAAAAGAGATACATCAATTTAAAAGAAAAATAGATGTTAAAAATTAAAATTTATCGATAAATCAAACAAATAAATAAAACTGTCAAGTTAAAACCATCTCCTAAAAATGAATTTTTAAAATTACATAATTGTGAATTGCTATAAGATACTATAGAGGCCCTAAACAGTTAGCATTGTGTGGTAATCATATTATAATCTGTAAAGAATGTTGTCTAGTTGTGCAGTCATTCGATTAACCTAGCTGGTTAATTTTGTACAAAGGTAAGGCAGCTTCTTATAAACTATGAAATCATTAAAAACCTTGATACTGAAAAAACCAAGGGAGGGGCTGGATTAGTTTGAAGGATCCTAAATGCCTCCTTGTGGTTTCTGATACCCAAACTCCTGCAAATGGGAACCAGCCTTTTCGAACAGGGCCTAATAAATACTGGGCAAGAAAAAAATAGATGGGGCACTGTTTCTTTTTTCATGACTGCAACCTAGATAGCTCTGATCTTTAGGATCAGCAACTCCTGCCCAGCCAGATGTGAATGCACGAAGAGGAAGCGTGCCAAATCTAAGCTGCACATACAGTTTTTTGGCCAGCCTTGGTTCAATATTGTCCAAAAATAATTCCACTGAATAAAAATCCTTAAACTGTAAAAAAGAGCTAGTTAAAGTGCTGTGTGCATGAGAAGTTAAAAGATTACATAGCGTAAAGGACTTATACTTGTTTTTTAAGTCCTTCGCACGTATGCCTGGACAGGGACCCCCATGATTGAGCCACAAATTAGCTAATCTCATCCACACAAAGTAGTCTCTTCTATGTTTTATCCACGGGAGACTATCAGAGCAGGGATAACTAAGAATTTCCTCTAGCCCTCTACAGTATGAAGACAACTCAGGGGTGGCCCAGAGACTTCTCCAAAACATTAAGGGTCATGCTTCTATTAGATCTTGAATTGATCTGATCCCTGTTTCAAATCTTAGGGGGATCAAAGGGTACTTACAGGGAAACTCAGTAAAAGCCTCAAAAACCAGTTTTCCTAAAGTTCCCAATTTTTTGTATTTTTATATCCCCAAATCTCTGTGCCATAGAGGGCTGCACCCAGAGCTTGACAAGAATACATCTGTTGTGCCCGGAGAAACAGTTTGCTAAGGGACCCCTTATGTAGCTTCAGTAAGCCCCCCTACATGGTGTCCTAATTTTAACATCTTATTTTGAACCATGGTGGCCCCAATCTATTGTTCTCATCATGAGTCGTCCCCAAGTAATCAAATAAATGCACCCTTTCAAGTGGAATGCCATCCAGTGTCGGATTTGGAAGGGTGGAGCGGCAGGGGTTGAACACCATGTATTTTATTTTATTAATGTTTATTTCCAACCCTCTGTGTGCGCAAAACCTACTGAATTCATCCAGTGTTTTTTAATCCTGATCGGAGATTTGGCTAAGAGGAGAGTATCATCAGCAAACATGACGGCCGGAATCCTCATGCTGGCCAACTTGGGGGCATCGTTATCATATACTTTAAGGTGCTCCACAAGGTTGTTCAGGTACATTGTGAAAAGGGTGGGGGCTAACACACAACCCTGGCTTACACCCTTGCCTACAATGAAAGGGTCTGTCAGTACTTCCAGCTTCCCACAATGCACCAGGCATTATTTGCATGTAACTTCTCAATAATTCTACATAGATACTCGCAGACACCCATCTTAGCAAGCACCTGCCACAACCTATTTCTTGGAACCATATCAAGGGCTGCTTTAAGATCTACGAATGTGGAGCAGAGCCTACCCTTATCAATGATGGCAGTCTTCCAATAGATCAACTGGAGGCTAAAATAGTTGGTCTATCATAGATGTGTTTGTCCAAAAGCCAGCTTGCAGGAGACAGAGAACTGCATGAATGACTAACCATTGCTGGAGCCTAGTAAGTATGACCCTGCTGAAGAGTTTCTGAGTGGTATTGATAAGGCTTGTTGGGCTGTAATTGGCAGGGTCTAAGGGTGAGCCCTTCTTAAATACAGGAAAGATTTCAGCCCCTGCCCATGATGCAAGAGTGCGCAGCCCATTTAAGATGGCATTAAAAACCACTGTGAGTTAGGGTACCCATATGTTGATCTCTGAGAGAAATAGATCGCCTGGTATTTTCTCTATTGCTGGGGCTTTATTGGGCACAATCTGTCTAATAGTCAATTCAACCTCAAGACAGGTAATTTTGAAATGCACAATTCTCAGCTGGCCTGACTGCGTTGACACTGCATAGAATTTGTTACGGCATCTTGTCTGATGTCCCCTGATGATGATGAATAGAGGCTGGAGAAATACTGAATCCATACATCAGCTGCGATGTTACTATCAAACTCCACTAAGCCCTCTGTGTTCCCTGTAGCCACAACATTCCAAAAGAAGGTTTTTTTTTTTATCTCTGTTGGCTTCAAGGACTTGAACCCACCTCCTGTTATCCCACTCCCCTTTTGTCTTACTTAGTGACTTTTTATAGTTAGATCTTTTGATTTGAATCTCCCCTTTATTCTCCACTTTGATGGCCCTAACCAGCGAAATTTTGGCCTTTCTACATTGGGAGTCAAACCAAGATATAGCACTCCTCCTTGGCCCTAGATTCTTCGATGTCTTGAAGAATTTGTTTTTTAAGCTCTCAAATAGGGACTGATGTACCTCCCCTACCTTAATCTGGATAGCTTCTTGGGTCAAATCCATGTCAATATTACAAAGTTTCCCTAGGCTCCATTCTACATGAGTGTAAATACTAGAGATTTTCCAGCCTCTGTGTTTGATGTAAGTAACCAAAAGTTAGATTCATCACTTTCTGTGACAGCACCAATTCAGAGGTCTTGCAATGTTGCTTTGCTTGATTTCATGGGGTTCCAAAGAGCAGGTGACGTCACTTCCTGTGATGTCACCAGGCCAAAGTTTGTGTGATGTCACTTCCTTTGATATCATCAGGGTGGGTCAACGGGCAGCTGATGTCATTTCTTGTGATGTCAAATGGTCAAAGTTTATGTGATGTCACTTCCGGTGACATCAGGCGGAGGGTCACATGGCATGTGATGTCACTTCCGCTACCCTCTGGCATTTTGATGAATCCACGTCCATGGAACGAACATGTTTTTCTCAATTCGTGCATTTCTTGTATTTGCATGAAGGTGTCTGGTGGGCTATGTATCGTTGCAGTTGAGTTGGAGCCTATTTCATGCTAAAAGGATAACTTTACAGAAATAACCAGATTGGCATTTTCAAGATTTATTTGGAGGAATGATCCAGATGTCGCTTTTTGCGCTATTTGGCCAGAAACATATTTTTCTCTTTCTCTTTCTTATTGTTTAAAGAAATGCACTCCCACAGATCAAAAAACTGGGAAAGAGCTGAGCAAATGTGCCCAAATGTTGTATTACAAACTCTTTGAGATGAGTAACGACTGACAATGGCTTTGGTGTTGCTGTTTCCGCTTCATTTGTGCGATTTCAGAAACCAACGAGTAGAACAGCGAGTACGCACTGATGCACAACACGGCAAAGTGTGTCACTGTTACTCATATTCACTCTCTGACTCGTGCTCAGCACACCGCACAACTGGCAACCACAGATGTGTAAGGAGGGTGGCCACGTCACTGGGCCCAGACGCACTGCTCTTTTAGAATTCCTTTCAATATTCCTACTGAAAAGTAAAGATTCGAACAACAAGCACAATGGTACACACACAGTGGTGGCTGGTGACATTTGAAAGTGGTGGGGCGTAAAATTATTGGCATACTGCACGGCAGCGAGCGAGCGTAGCGAGCGATCCCGAACAACCTAAGGGGGGTTCGGGGGGGTTCTCCCCCCGAGAAAATTTTGAAAAAAGAGTGGACAAATGGTGCATTTTCAAGCAAATTTGAGAAAGCAGGATGGTTAATAAAGCAATTGTGAAAGTGCAGTTATTACATTAATAAAGAGATGTCATATAACATAGTAGTTTCCCTTTCTTATTTTATCAGGTAATGTAAATATATCTGACGACTAATTTCTACAGCATCTCATTCGATCCCTGAATAAGTTGCTATATTCTTACCTGTAAAACCTCTGACACCCAAGGGCTTTTGAAAGCGTTAGACGAAAGCTTCAAATAATTAAAATACATTGAAATACCACGGACAACAATGGCAAGTCATAAAAAGGAACAAACACTGTCCAATTTACTGCTAACAAACTACAATGCGGCCGAAACAAATATGTTCATATCATAAAGCTAATGCTGGCAACACAAACTGTTCTCTGAAACGGCCTCAGCCTCTTAATCGCCAACACCACCCCTGGTTCTTTTAAACCGGGATCAGTCAAACACAGAATGACATAGTTGAGTCTGATAGAGTGACAAAGTGAAAGGATATAAAAGTGAACACAAATAATGAATCCTTAAAAGAGGATAGGTAACAAACTGAAATGCCAGCAAAAATAACCAGCGCAAATAGGTTGCTTAATTCTCCGTTCCATTTAATGATGGAGGGAGCATGGCGACAGCATTAGAGCCCACGCAAGCCTCCCTCAAACTTGGCAGCGGGAGGCAGAAAACACCAAAATATTGCCCCACACTATCCTTTGTTTATAAATCCCGCCCCAGCAGAGCCTTTCAAATATGCCAGGCCCACACACCTGATCTAAATATGTATGTATATGTATGCAACATGTGTATGCACACACACGTGGCATTCACAAAAGCACAAGCATTTAGCGTCCTTAAAGATCAAGAAATAAACATTACCTAAACACAAAACGTCTAAAAATACAATCCAACCGAGTCGGTAGAAGAGCGCCATTTAAGTTCAGTAAGTTTGCCAACAAATTCAAACATGTCTCCGATGAACTCGCAAATCAAATATCCTGGTTTGCAAATTACCACATCTTAAATTCAGAATCACAAAAGCTTAGCTGATGCATTGGAAAAGCAATTACACTCTGACCTTTCGTTTTCAAAGCGTTCTAGCGCAGATGCAGAAACAAAACCATCATTCACTCACCCAGCGCCCCCCAGCCCTCAAAAGCACCAAATGCGTTAAAGAAAGAGGTTTCTTTTACTAAAATGTAACTAAGGCTTTTCTGCATTTCAGTTTGAAAACATACGCACTCTGCAAGCTGCAACGCACTTGAAACAAACAAAAAAAAAAGCCCTGCGATGCGCATCACTTTCTTCACAGGCATCGCGAATCAAAGCGTTTGCCCCGAAGGGCGCACAACAATAACAACAACAACAACACAAGCGCGGGAAGGACGTGTTGCTAAAAGCGCGTGAAGCGCGGAGACCTGAAGTTACTGAACTTACTTTGGTGCGCGCACGAGTCCTGAATTGCCGGTCCCTGGTGAGCTGCTCTGCGCGCTAGGGCTGTGTCTTTGAAAGGTAGTTCCCATGATATGACATCCAAGTACATATGTGTAACATTCATGCATACATTACATTTCTATTATCGTTTAACATGAACTAGGTTTCTGCATATTTATGGATGATTGTCTATTAAAATGAGGTCACCAGGAGTTAAACCGACAATATAGCACATGTTTCGGAAAATTGGGTTTTCTTCATCAGTGAAAGCACATTGCTATTGCACCACGATGGTTTCATTCGTATTAGTCAAGCTTCATTAAAACATCTTAATCATGATGGTTAAACATATTCTTGTGAGTTGTTTCTCTAATTCTACAATAAATGCACTCTTCACTAATATCAAGTGAACCTTTTCTCATAACTCATTGCTTTAAATAAGAAACGCCTGCAAGGTGCACGTTCATGTCACCTCTCTATGAACATTTTCTCATGTCATCTATCATAACTCGTGACGTGTAAAGAGTGGACAGCTTTTGCGCTGCACCACCTTCGAACAATTGTTTCAGATTTAATTGGAATTAAGCACACATTCGCCTCTCAATCTATCTTGTAACATGCTAAGACTTATATTCATTGTGCCCTGCAGCATGCACATAGCCCGTTTGAAAGGAAAAGAGAGCAAAATCTACCCCACCACCATGAAAATAAATTGGAAGTTTGACTGCAGCGTACATGTGCTATGCACATATCCCTGCCTCACAACCCATGTGAGAATAAAAGCCCACGCTGAGCCCCAGCTCCTCCAACTTTACCCACATTCCAGGAGCCTCATGACCTCCCTAACCCAAGAGTAGAGTGGCGTGGTAGGCGCAGTGACTGAGGGAGGGAGGCCTAGCAGATACCTGCAGGTAAAATGTAACTAAATCCATGAAACTCCGCACAATCTACTCAATCCCCACAACAATAGCAAGAGTTTAGCAGCATATCCTCACATGCTATTAAGTATAATCAAAAAGCCAATCTGTCATACAATAACTAAAGCCTGCAGGCTCCGGAAATCTAGTACAGAAACAAAGCAAAAGAAGAAAATACCATGTGATTTATTGTAATGTAAATCCTGACCTGGAAATTCTTAACTTATAAACCCCAGAACAGGAACCTGCACCCATTCGAAACTGGGTCAGGCATCCAGCGTCTTCTCGGGTTGTCTGAAGAACTTCAGCAGAGTCCTTCCAATTTTGTTTGAAAGAAAAGGCAGTAAGTTGACAACCAATGCCTCAATATAAACTCTGCTAACACCGACATCATGATGGTGGGTAGCAGGAAGGACCTCTCAATGAAAACCTACTGGCCCGCCACCACCAAGGGTGCATGTCAAAACCCGCATTTTAAATCTGTCACTGTAAGACTTGTCAGTGGTCTCTGTTTACTCCTACCTCCTATGTAGTGTAAGTAATATCATGCCTTTCTAAGGTAGACAACTAACCACGTCAGCTAAGTAAGTTTGTGATTTGATTACAGGTTTGTGTCTGATTACAGAGTAATCCTATTTACAGTGGGTTTAAAACGATGCAGCCTGACTTGTTGCTATGGTCCCGACGTTTGGCCATGCTAAACTATTGCGTAAAAATGTAATTGGCTATCCAACCAGATTGCAACTCGATTTTTGAGTTCCATTTGCAGAGGTAATCATATTTGAAACTCTGGCCTCTTATTGGTTGCTTGTTCAAATGAAGCAGGATTAGTAGGTGGGAGATTCGTGTTCCTTTGGCCTCCCCCACTCGAATCTCCAGTCCCTTTTATGACTTGTCATGGACCATAGCATATCAAATTAGATGTAGAATATAATGAAGGTATGCTTCCTACCCCTGCTCTTTTGCATGCTTGAATGTGCATACCCACATGATGACATGCACACTGGAAACAAAGTACTGTTTAAGCTGCACCACAATTGAAGTGCAATTTCAAACTCCACTGCAAACTGCATGCAGCTCAACATGAGTTATGCACGTGGCTTTGCACGTCCTGATGCATTCTCTTCAAAGTTTATTTATCACTGAAGAGAGGGAAGGGGTAAAAGCAAAGTTTAACTGGATATGAATTACAGTGCCGTCAGAAGGATACTGGGAGCGGCCACGAGCAGAATTATTTACAGTTGCCATTCCAGGCGTCGATATTTTAACCTTCAGAGGTCACTAGAGTGCATCCATTGGTGATCCACTGGTCTCACATACTGTTTAATACAACATCTTTTGAACAAGAAACAAAACAAGTGTAACAAGCGGCAAGTGTGCGCTTACAAACAGTTTCCCCGTTATCTCTCGAGGCAGCCTTTACAGCAGCGCTCTTCAGCCTGGAAGACGAGCGTGTCCCTAATAATGTACTGAGGACAGATACCAAAGCCTTTTCCTTTTTATCCACCAGCTGCACGAGAGTAGATAGGTGTGGTTGGGCTGTGTAGCTCCTTTGTGTTTTCGGAGCTGCATTGTACCTCCGCCTCGGGGTTGTGCTGTTGTGGCCTGTACTGTGTGTCACCGCAGGAACCAGCTGGGCGGCTGATAGGAAACCGTGTGCTGGGCAGAGGGTTTCTGCTGTACATCAGCACCGCTAGCAGCCTGAGCGAGGGTGTGCAGGTTACTGTTTCTGTACATTTGCCTCTCGGGGGGGTTGTAATTCTGAGCTGCTGAGAGGTAGCTAATGATTATTCACGTTAACACGTTAGCATGCCATGTACGCATGCAATGTAAACATGTCCATCTTTAGTCTCCTGTCCTCTCTCCAGCAGTACTGTAGATGAAACCAGGAGTAAAAATGTCGCCTAATAGTCATTTGTAACAAAACACTCCACAATTTCCTTAAACCATCTGCCACAAGCTGCACTCTAGCAGCCAGCCTAAGGAGCTAGGCAACCGAAAAAATCCATTAACAGTTGGGAATGACCTTTTGGGTGCAATGTGAAAAAACAGCTCCTACAAATGAGGCTTCTCTGTCTGTTAGGGGGGCTTAGGACTTCATGTTTTGTCTTATCAAAGAAGTAGGTTTCCTCTTATTTGCCCTCTTTGTCTGTGCCTTTCGGAAAATGTCCATATTTGTAATATTTGACATTTGTCTCATCTCCTTACAAATTGCAATATTAAGGAAAGTGGATCCATGTTGTAAGCTGCATCGTGACAATAGGGCTGTGTGCACTCCTGTACTCTCCGGACTGCTGTAGATACATGTTATTCGCTCTCCCTTCATCGCCTCGCAGCCTACCATCCCCCACCATGTGCTAAGAGTGGCATGACAACCAATAGAGAGCTACCAGCCATGTGATTTTTCATGATTAACTCACAGGTTTTGTACCCTGGAGCTAGGAATATGCTCAGCTTTTCTCACAATGAACAATTGTATGTGCACCCCTTGTTTTATTCTCATCAGAGTAAAAACTTTAAGGTACATCTGTTTCACTACAGATACCGTACATGACTTCAGAAAACGACTCAATGGGGCTTTGCGGGTAGAAGTCCTGCACAAGGGGAAGAGTAGGGTTAAAGGTTTAACCCCAGTAACCATATCAATGGTGGGAGCGTGAGGAAAAGCGGCACTGGGCTAATAACACCAGCGGTAAAAATGTGTAACCTGATGCTCAAAGGGTCTACGAAAATGTGCAAATAGAGGAGGAGTGCGGAAATAAAGCAGTTGGCCAATGCTACAGCCGCAAAGATTTGCAGCACCCTTCCGCTCACAGGTTTCAAACGGACATACTATGCTGAAGGCGGGACCATGCGGAAAAGGGGCAGTGGGCTAATGCACCAGCAGCATAGAGCCAGCAGGTCATAGGTGGCTTCCAATCAAACACACGCAAAGTGTTAGTGAGTTAGTTCAGTGGGTGAATGCACCAAATACAGAAATCTCGGTGTACTCCGTAGGGTCTATGCATAATCACACTTAGTATATGAACAATGCTAGTGTGTTCAATATTTCCAATAGGTCTGCTAATGCTTCTGATGTGGGGATCTTAGTGCAAGCCGCTGTTTATAGCCCGATAGTGCCAACAAAGTGGACACTGCAGCAGAGACCCATAACAAGAAGCTTAAAGTCCCAGATAAAGTAATGCTTTAAATGCAGAGAGGCGTGTGTATGCGCGCACGCATCTTAAACTGGTCAAGGCTCCGTTCTAGACAAATCAACATTGTGCTGGCAATAGCAGGCTTTGACACAACACAATAAATGTAGCGCATCATTTCTACGTTTCCCCTTCTTTTTGGTCTCACCTCGGATCCCATCTCTCTGCCAGTCGCGGCTCGCAGTACTCGCGGGGGGGGGTGACATGGGTCGCGGGGGGCGGTGGGGGCGACCGAGGGAAAATAAAAAAAATGTACAAAACTTACCTGACCGCCTCTGCTCCTGGTCCGCGTTGGCGCCTCTTCAGGAACAGCACTGGAGTGGCAACCCCTCAGCTGCAGCGCCAGGATTGACTTAGGGCACGGTTATTCTTCGCCCGCCGCCTGCCCATTAGGAGACCGAGGGGCTCCTAATGGGCATGCGCAAGTCAGCGCAAACACAAGTGCTGCTGACTGGGCACGGGCAAAAAATGTGCTCACCTTCCCCACTCATGCGCACTTGTGCTGCTGACTGTCTGTCCCTGGCTGGTCTGACAATCATGTCAGTCAACATGACGCCGGACCGGCCACCCCCTTCAGACTCTGAAGGGGGTGGGCGGTCCGACGTCATGCTGACTGACATGATTGTCAGTTCTCCCTCGGCGTCTCTGAACTAGTCAGAGACGCCGAGGGAGCTGCGGGCGGGGGGGCAACGCCCCAACGCCCCCAATGGACGCACCGCGCCTGTACACACATATCCTTACAGCACTTTTATACGGCAAACTAAATAACATTGCACCACACCCAACAAAGAGTTGGACACGGCAAACAGCACACACCGTTGAACCGCACTCACACTGGCCAAGCACGTGAAAAGCAAGGAAGGAAGGTTCGACCGAGCAAGACGAGGGCACGTGCGCTGCTAACTTCAGTAAGTCAACTCAACTTGGAGCATATGGTTGCAGCAATTATGTGAACCATATCAATAATTTCTTATTATGAAAAAACAAAGACATCTCATCTCTGAGGCAAATTATTACCCGTGACCACAACAACCATATGGTAAAAAAAAAACACACTTAACTCACACTCATAGACTGTTTGAACTTTCTTTTCAATTTATATTTACCTTATTTTTTATTTTTTACACTGGTGCCAGCTTCATCGCCTCTGAGGCCAACTCTGGACTTGCAGTGAGCCCAGCCCGGTCCGGGCCTGAGCATGGCACGGGCACCTTTGTGAGCCTGAGAGGTGACGGGCAAGATGGTGGTCAGAGTGAAGAAGGAATAATAGACCTTACTCATTACTCGTCTCAACTGCACCATCCACACGTTGCTTCCTCGCCATGCCACTCTGCACTAACAATGCCGTACTGCTGCTGGTGGACCGCTCCTGGAGGCAAATGGCAGGAACTGGAAGAAGTGTCAGACTCCATTACGGCAACAGCAGTAAGGGCTAATCACTGCATGGGTTCACAATAAAGCCATACAGTCATTGGTCATGAGCTCAGTGGGCCGGAAACGAACCTCCCACCCCGCGTAGCCTCTTATGCACCAGAGAGGCCTACTAACCGTGTCTCTTGAGACAATCCCCACACTGCTCTCTTGCTTTATTATTACAACACAGCAAAGCATGAGAGCAGTGCCAGGATTGCAAAGTTTGCGCTCATTAGGAGACCGGGCTCACTAATTGAGCAGGTGAGAAAGGCCTCAAGTGGGCATGCCGGGTTGGACAGCTGCCTTTCTGCGGCCAGCCCGACATGCGCACTTGAGGGCTTCAGTGACTGTCATGCATGTTTACTGTGCCTGTGTGAGCCCCACCCCACCTACCTCCCTCACTCAGGAACTTTACTTTATGCAACTGGCGTGGGGCTGGGAAAGATGACTGCTGTGGCCAGGGGGAAAAAAAGTTTTGCTTTATTACATTAATACTGGGGATCAGGGGGGCCACAAATAGGGGTCGGGGGCCACAAATATGTAGGGGGCAACGCCCCTACGCTCTTGAAGAGGAACCACCCCTTTCCTTTCATCCACTCTTCAATTGCCCGGGCCTGCGCTCATTATTCAGGCCATTGGCATTAAACTAAACAATTCTCAAGTGATCTTTATGCACCCTCATCTAAGTCCTGGGTTTCAACATATAAAGGCATTTCAATCTAAAAGGCAGTGCAGAAGGAAGCATAACTGAAGATCTACTAAGCCATAAACTGAAGTGCAGTGCAAAATTATGCGTATACATTTCGAACAGAAATTTCGATACATTTCACTTCCCATTTGCTCTATTCCATATACAAAGTGCCCATGTCCTTTTTCATTACACCACAGAGAAATCCACAAATAAGAAAGTGCGCCGTGCTCAAATGCTCAATAAAAGGATACTTAGGATGGCAAAGTACCCACATCTCTGCCATAACCTAAAGTGCAGTGCAAGAATATACATATGCTTGTTCTTAAACATTTCAGACATATTACATAATTTCAATTCATATATATGCTTGTTCTCAAAACTTTTAGACATACTATATCATTTCAAAACATTTCAGCTCCTTATCGCACTAATCTCTTACATAAAGTGCCTAAATGTACTTCTTTGCACCTCAATAAAGCCCACGAGTAAGAAATTGCACCGTGCTTAAATAATTAAAAGTACTAATGTCCACATCTTTTCACTACAGAAAAATATTCCTAAAGAAAAAGAAGGGCTTATATGTAAAGTGCCAGGTCTTAAAGTGCGATGCATAACACAAACATGTTCTTTTCTATATTCAGTACACAGCGATTCACCTCCCTATTACACTTCCACATTGCCCTTATTTATTGTAGCATTTTGGTTCTATAGTGCCAAAGTGCATTTTGCATCATTAAGCGTTGCTGCCCGTTCCTCGCCTATCCCCTTCTGCACGGATCTTACTTGATTTACTACGGGATGCCGACATCGGATCCAGGGGCCTGAGACTACACACCCCAGCTTCCTTTGCGGCAGTGAGGCCTGCCAAAGGTTCTTCTGTGCCAGAAGGAGCATAAAGGTTGTTATGCGCTACCCCAGCATGGGATGCCAACATCGGATCCGGGGGCCTAAGACTACACACCCCGGCCTCCTGTGCAGAAGGGAGGCCGCCAACGGTTCCTCTGCACTAGGAGGTGCATAATGACGGCCCCCAGGGGAAGTGAAGGTCGCAGACCAGTCTTCTCCCGGGGCTATTCGCGCAATGGCCGGAAGGACAAGGTGGGGATGGGATTAGAGGAGTAAGGGAAGGGGCGGGAGTTGGGAGGGTATATAAGGTGTCAGGAGAGGAGGATCCGGCCTCTTCCTGACACCTTAGCACCACCGGGGGGTCAGAGAGAAAGTTTGTGGAGAAAGTTGGTGTGAAGTTAGGCAATTAACCGATTTGTCAATCGGCGGGGGATTTCATTGGCAGTAGTGTAGGGTAGTGTTCGGGAGAGTTACTCACCGTTTTCTGTGCAACATCCGACGCGGAGGATGTCCGCGCCACGCTGAGGGTGCTTGGCCAGGCAGGCCGGGTGGACCTCCTACGGCCTGGTGTGTTGCGGCGGGCGTGGGGCCGGGATGGCCTGTGCGCCCAGGATGGCGACTGCGAGAGTTGCTGCTGCAGTGGTGGCTTGTTAGGAAGAGCCACCACCGGGAAGGAAGACCGCATCAGGTAGGGGGTGGGGTAGCCCAAAAAGGAGACCGGGAAGCGCGGGAGCAGGTGGCAGAGCCTGCTTGCGCGTCTGCCTGCTGACTCGAATCATGCCTAAACCACTTGCGAGGGAGGGGGAGTGGGTGGGAGGCCTGCACGCGTGGCAGAGCATCTTTATTGAGGGAGGCCCAGAGCTGGAATGCGGCGGTGGGGGAGGGCGGGGCGAACGTGTGCCGGCCAAACTAGGCGCTGGGACCGGCAGGGTGATGGAGAGGGCAGGGGCAGCTGCATGGGGGGGAACAGGCTTTGCACATGTCCGGTAATGGGAGGGAGCAGGCAGGCCACGAAGGGCAGGGGGAGGATTCCCCATTTGACCTGTCATGGAGCCCCAGGATGGGGCCCACCCAGATGTTGCAGGGAGTGGGGGCCTACTTACTTGCGGACACGCACTTCAAAGGGGGGGGACGCCCGGGGGGCATTGGGGGCAGTTCCTTAGCACAGGGTGAGCACCAGGTGCTGGGGACAGAGGCAGGAGCCCTCCTCCCCTGCTCCCCAGGCAGGGGTGCTGGGGGGGTCCAGCAGGGGGAGGCTGTGCCGGGGAGGGTGAGGCAGGGCCATGAACAGGAGTTGCTGCTCGGGAAGGAGGTGGGGGGGCCTGGGGATGCTGTCAGGGAGTAGCAGGCAGCAGTTGCCCTGTGGTGGGAGAGGGGGTTTGGCCCCCTGTCCCCTCAGCCAGCGCAGTAATACAGGGGACTGGGGATGGGGGAGGGGGACTGCGGGGGTCCCGGGCATTTCAGCTGATAGCCGGTACAGCACGGCACGAGGCCCAGTGGTGCTTGGGACCCACCAGTTCGGAGCGACCTGGTGGGGGGGGGAACCAGGACTAGCAATTGAGGCCGGCAGGAAAGGGGGCGCCGCCGGCGGGGCGCACGACAGCCTAGGGACGCTGGCCAGAAGCAGTAGGGGGGTCCGCTGCGGCCTACCCTCCAATGAGGGATCGTGCAGCGAATCCTACAACGTTATGAATCCTACAATGTTATGAATACATTTGGTGAAGGATGGCATGGGTGTTGAGAGGATACAGATGGGGGAGTGTGATGGTGTGTAAGGGGATGGGAGTGTTGAATGGAAGATGAAGTGCGAGGAGGGATGATGCTGAGTGGGGTTGTCGAGGGGTGGGGGGAGTTAAGGTAACCAGACCGTTTGGTGTTTTTGCAGGAGGCACGTGCGGCCGAAGACGGATCTGAGGGCAAGGAGCAAAAGGGAACAGCAGCACCGGTCAGGATGAGGAGGTCCCAGATGGAATATAGGCAGATGCCATGGGACGAGGGAACACAGGGCAAAAAGAAATTCAGCTGGTCGGCTGGGGTATGTAGGGGGCTGTGAGGGATTTGGCGGAGATACAGGTGCAGCTGCGGCATGCTTCAAGAAAAAAAGGGAAACTTGGGGGACAAAGGATGGGTCCAAACGGACAATGTGGTAACAAGCGGAAGGAAGAGAGCAAGCAATGGGTCACTTATCACTATTTGCCATGTTAGAGGAGAGTGACAAATGGTCCGGGCATGCCAGTTGACACAAAAGAGGACATCGGTGTCAAAAAACAATTGGGACAGCATATTACGGTGTGGGGCTCGGGGGCAGGGCAATTGCCCTGCAGGAAGCCATGGATAGCGGCTGAATGGCACGAGGGATGGGGGGGTTTCGCTGGGCTAAGAAATGTGGGAGAAGGGATAAGGTCAGTCCAAACTTGGCTAAACCGGAGGGGGCATCAACGCAATACTCAGCCTCTACCCACAGCTGGGGCGTGCTAGCGACTTTATCGGCCCTTACAAAGGGATCACTTAACCAGGAGCAGAAAGGCTAGACTTGAGGGAGGGGGAGCGGGTTTCCTTGGAACATCAACAAACAGACAGGTTTCAGTTCGGGGACGGGGGAGACTGGTGAAGGTTCCTGTGCCAGATAACCAACGAAGTTAAGAAGGACGGTACATGGGAGGGAGAGTCATCCACTCATATGAGGTCAAGCTGGGCCACCCTGGAAGAACAGGGGAAGGCCATGGGAGGTGGGGTAGTCATGGCCAAGAGGTCCTTCCCGGTTAGCTTGAGGCCATGGGTCCATGGCGCTCGACGTCTCCCAAGAGGAAGCCGGTGCTACGGCAAAGAAGAGGGATGTTATCTGAAGTGGGTCGGGTATGACAACGAGGCTACGAGGGCCGAGAGAGGCAGGCGATCTGAAATAGGTTGACTACGGCAAGGGCTGGCAGATTATTGGAAAAGGGGTCAATGAGAGAGATGTTGCTGTTCAGTACGGACGGCCCCTTTAAGGGAGAACTTGGTCAAGTTCATCTGTAAGGGGGCAGTTAAGAATTGGGAGTAGTGGAGGTCCCCTGGGGGGGCGGTGTGTCTAGGTGGACGAGGACGTCTGTCAGAGGGGACGACTGCGCAGATGAGGGAGAAATGGCATTGTACGTCAAGATGGTTTTTTCAACAATGCTAACAATGCACGGGTCTTGCTTGACTGACAAGCTTTGCACACTTGGTGGGGGTTTGGGTCACGAAGAGCTGTGGGGCTCCGGGGGTCACAGTAACTGGGCGCAAGCATTGTGCAGCGTGATGGGCGCAGCTATATATAGGCGAGGACTTGCCTGGGGGCCGGACATGTACGGGTACCTTGTCGGACACTGGGTAGTATACTCAGTGGGGGTGTTTTTGTGTCAGAAGGAGCAGTAGGGGCTCTGGGGGCATCGCAGTAACTGAGCACAAGAGGGTGCAAAAGACAGGGAGCCTACAGTTAGGGGAAGGGATAGGACAAAGCTTTGGGGAACTAAACAGGTGGAGGGGCCCTGGCGCCGCAAGAAACGGTTGGGCCCAGGGTGGTCTAATGGGTTTGTTGAAGGTGATATTTTAAAAGGGGGAGCGTGGTTGCGTGACAAAGTTTCTTTATAGGGGCGGGAGGACACTTGAGCCAAGGGCAGGATACAAGGGAGGGTATACGGCAGCGAATAAGGGGCTAGGGGGAGTTACACAAAAGGTAAGTGGGGAGGAGGTACCAGGGAGACAGTGCTGACGCCCAGGCATGGCCGGGGTAGGTTTTCTGTACCATAGAGTGGGGTTCAGGTGGGGAGAACAGTGGGGGTGTGGGAAAAGTGAGGCAGAGTGCGAGGGTGCCATAGGATGTTCGGAGGGGGACGTTGTTTTGACAGGTGCACAATGGTGTAGCAACATGAATGTGTGAAGAGGGGTATGTGCAGGGACGGTTGAGGATGTATGGAGGGTGGGGCCATCACACAGTGGGCGACTCGAAAAGACATATGACAATATGGTAATTTTTCAAGGGTTTGGTGGAACTGGGGTGTCTGGAGGTGCAAAACCTGGAGACGGGATGATGTGGTTCAATGTGGAGAGCAGTAAAGGGGGCATTGGCTGAGATGACAGGTTTGTTTAGTGCCTGGCGTGTTTGAGGTGGAAAATGTGGCAAAGGGTTTTCGGGCAGAGCGGGGTCGGCTCTTTTTGAGGCATAGGTGAGGATGGGGAGGTGTGCCTGGGGCAAGGGCGATTTGGGATGGTTGAGTGGGTTAGGTTGGATGCAGCGGCCGGGGAAAGTGGAGCGTGTGTCAACAGAGCAGGGGGAAGCAAGGAGAGGGCATGATGCAGTGGTGATTGGTGTCAAGAAAGGGAAGGCCTCTGGCTGGGGGAATTTGTTTTCCAAATTTGGAAGGTAGAATGACAGTTCTGCCGGCCATTATAGGTCTCATACAAGGGCCATGTAGAATGGGTGGGGCCAACCTGCGGAGACATACAATTCCTACGCATTGGGGCTGTAGCAGCGGTGGCTCCAGGAGGGACCTTGGGGGGGGAGGGAGTTGAAGGATGGGGGAGATGGGAGTACAGAAAAGGTGTTCTGTGACGATAAGTACTGGAAAGGGGGTTTTAGGATTGGGTTTGGAACAAATGGTGAAAGAGGGCTAGGGGAAAGGGGAAGTATTTCTTGCAGGACTAATCCTTCTTTTTCCACTACAGGAGGTGGGAGTAGACCGGGAACCAGGACAGTCGCCTGGATAGGTGGCCATTCTCCAAGGCATTGGGTGGCAAAGGATGCAGACTAGCAGGTGTACAGACGTCACCGGGCGGGGAACACAGTCACCAGGATGTGATATGATGGGGGAAAAAGTAGAATGTAATGGGGGGAGTTGCTGCCAGTATGGGCGAAACCGTGTCAAAAGGAAAAAGGAATTGCCCCGATATGAAGATACATGTGGGAGAGAAAGTATTCTGGAGTATGTCAGGTCTGGCATTACACAAAGATACATGGAAGGGGATATGGTTCAATAAAATGGAACTTGGGGCTGTTGGTTACGTGAATGAATTGTGCCTCGCAGAGGATGGAATGGGGGGGCTGTCGACCATGCTTCAAGGTAATGGCCCGCAGGTAACGGGACAGCTTTAGGGAGGAACAAGTGGTCTTGTTTAGAGATGGTGCACCTTTCGCGGTCGGGGACGGTCACTAAAATATTAATTTTACACAGGTCGCAAGTTTTAGGTGGTGGATGGTCGTCCACATGGTGCCGCAGGGTCGGCTGACGGGAGGCGAAAGGTGCACAGGAACGGGCGGGGGCAGGGAACCGCCCTACGGGGGTTCCCTGGTTGGCGGTACTTTGGAGGGGTGGTGAGTCACATACGGGCGGATCCACCCCTCGGTGACTGATAGCGGGGCGCGGAGGCAATGAGCAATGAAGGAAATTCAACAGAGGATGCTTGGAGGGCAAGTGAAGGTGAGAATGGGGAGAGGAAGGAGGTCACCGAGTGAATGGGGAAGAGTCAAACAGATGAGATGGTTTGGAGAAGGCTGAAGGCTGAAGGGAGAATGAGTCGGTATGGGATGGAAAAAGTATATTTCTTGCATTTATGTACTGTTAATAAAGTCTAAATGATTGCAACCTTGTCCTAATAAAATGGCCTTTTACGCTTCAAGTAACAGCGTGGAGTGTAGTTATTGCACGAAGGTGGCTGTGGGCTCCCACAGCATGGGACGCGACCTGGCTCGTGCCCAGGCTAAGACAGGGCTGTCCTTTTTTAATTTTACTCTTGGGAATTCATCCTCCACACTTGGTGAGTGACTCATTTTATAATCTGGTCTGCTTTATTGGTAATCAGCATGGGCAAAAGGAAAGCTGGGGAGGGGCTGACTTCCCCTGCCCCCCAATCTACTTCCATTGACAAGATGCTCCAAAGGGCAACAGGGGTAATTGCTACTGAAATTGAACTCAACGAGAGTCGTCTCTTCCTGTGGTGGTGACCCTGTAGTGGACCCAGGCCCCTTATTACAATTAAATGCTGATCATATCAAGATTGGCAAGTCATGTGCCTCTTCACATAGCAATGGTTTAAGACATGAAAGTGCAGTAGGGGAGTTGAATCAAGCATCTTAATAGGCTAAACGCGGATAGGGTGGGAAGTAAATTAATTATAATTAATTCATAATTAATTTTTAATTATCATTAATTATTTAAATGATAATTATTTATGTAAATAGTATAATTTCGTTTTGTTAAGTTTGAGGTGTGGGTGTTCTGTGTTTTGTAGAGGTATAGGGAGGGAAGTGAAGTAATTATAATTAAATAAATATTAATTTGTCAATATTTATATTTATTTAATGGATAATTATTTATGTTAATTGTATAAATCTCTTTTTAAATTTTAATTTACCTTGCGAGTTGTGGGTTTTGTATGGGTATAGGGTGAGAAGTAAATATTTATAATTATTTTAAAATTATTTATTATTATAAATAATTATTTAATTGATAATTAATTATGTAAATTGTGTAATATATATTTTTGTTTGCAGGTGTTTTGTGGTTTTTGTATGTGTAAAGGATATGTGGGAAATTATAATAATTAATAAATATTTTATATTTTTATATAATTGTTTAAATGATAATTAATTATGTAAATGTGTAATTAAAATATTGTTTAGGTTATATGTGTGAGTTGTAATTGTAGGGGTAATGGTTGGGAAGTTAAATAAATATAATTAATATATTCTTAGGTAATTAATAAGATTAATTGTTTAATTGAATATCAATTATGTAAATTCTTTAATTGATGTTTTTAATTTATATGTTAGGTGTGGGTCATTTGTTTTGTACAGATAAAGGGTGGAAAGGAAATTAAATGCAATTTTTTTAGTAGTTAATTAGCATTAACATTTTAATAAATATTTAGTTATGTAAAATGTGTAAATATTATAAATTTAAATATACATTTTAGATATGTGGTGTGTGGATTGTAGAGGTATAGAGTAGAAAGTTATGTAAGTAATAACAACATTTAAAAGAGTAACTTTTTTTATTGAAATTTATTATTGTTTGTGCTAATTGTGTTATGCTTTTTAATTGCAAATAGTATTGTATTTATTGATTGTGAATATTTTGATAATAGATATTATCAAACCCTGGCACTCATATGTACAGTATCATAAGTATACAACTTATATCAAAAGGAAAAGCATATCAACGTTAAAATCATTTATTATTTTTCTTGTAAAAACTCCAGCCAACACGTGTTTCGTCGCTCGGGACAAGATACCCACGACTTCTTCAGGGCTGGAAAACATACATAAAACGGAGTGTAAACCCATCCTTTCGGATACAATTGTTCCAATTTAAATAAGTACATTACATAAAATCCCAACAATGTGCCGCAAATCAATCTGCATAGTATATACATGAATACCAGTGCACACAGCATTAATCATTACAAATGTTATAGCGTGTATCATAACCTTAAGAACAATCCACATCAGATGCAAATGATTGATATTGTCTAACGTGGTTCACCAACCTATATTCTCATCATAACGTGTGGTAAGAGGAAAAGAAACAAAGGTGGGAATAGAGAGGAAAAAGGTGCATAGCGAATCTACATAAAAGTGCATAAAAGAAGAAAAGGTTCTCAGAAAATTAAATACAATAACAGGCCTACCTTAATATGACTGGCCCAATATTTCAAGCCTATAATGTATATAAAAATGTATATTAAGTGTAAACCCAGCATTAAAAGCCATATATCCATTTAAAGGATATGACCAGAATAACATACCTTCTGACTGGTTGTACTTCCGTCCCAGCCTAAGTATGGCCGGGGTATAGAATATATAAATGAAGGGAAATCCTAGCAATATCTGTAAAGTGAGAACCATACATTAAAACAGAAACAGAATAGTGCTTATCATGCATAAAAAGATAGCTATCCTAAGTACATATTCGTATTAAAGTAGGACAGATAAAATAAACTCCCAGTGTGGTCCATATCAAAGCGATAGCTGCGTCTATCCAGAACAAAATACGTCCGATTTATTGCAATTAATCCTAAATATCATATATCATTCTATATAAAATGAGAGATTATATCTCATATAGCAACGGAGGTGTAGCATACGATAATATAACGTCCAAACAGGGCCCAAGGACCCGAAAAGATCAATGAAAGAGCGCCGTTTGAAACCACCATAGTAATCAAAGCAGTGCATGGGTGCCTAGTAGTTAAAAACCACAATCGGCCAAAGTGTTAGTAGTATCTAACACTTACCAAAATAGCACGATTATATCAAACTTTGTGCTTGAATCTTAGGCTGCGTCTTCCAACAGCCAGTGGCATACTGCAAAATAAAGATAAAGTACCCGCAATTTATAATATGAACAATAATAGCTTGTTATTAGAAGGCGATTACGTTCCTAGTTATCTGTCTACCTGTGTGTAGCAGCATCCACGCATGAAACAGTCCTCGGCATAGCAGTATGGCCGTCGTAAGTAAAAGCACCCGGAAGTATCCGGCTATAAATAAGTGACGTGGCTAGTACGCTCCGTACGTGAGCTACAAAGCCAAAATATCCGCCATATTGGGTGAGTGAATTAACCCGTGTCCCGGCTGCTCATTATAGCATTATGTTGTATCAGTGGGGGACTACACCTCCGAACATCATGTTCTAAAGATATTGTAGATACACAATAATTATAACTCCTCTCTTGAGTATCCATGTAACAAAATCTCCCATGTAAGTCACATATAAGTCATGTGAAACCTGAATATCTGCCAGAAACCCTATTCAAAATCTATCTAAGGGCTCTTAAAGCCTGACTCATACCAATTATAAGCTCGTAGAAATAGACCCACGTGTCAATACAATGCTGTAGGTTTAAAAAAACCCTCTTAATATCCCACTGGAGAGATCCCCAAGATTGTTAAGTAAATAAGATGAAGAACTCACTTGTCTATACTCAGAGTATTAGTAATAAATATCGAAAGAGAATATATTAGTTACGTTGTAATTCAGCTAACGAGAAGGGGGAATATAAGATATATGAAAGCAGGAACATCAAAGAGAGTAACCGAATCCAGTGTTATATAAGTGAGAATAATACAGTTTGGCTTCACGTCAGACCATATCATATCCCGAAAAAACAGACCATATGGTTAGGAACAAAACCTAACCAATGCCAAGAAATCAGAAGACATTTTTGTTCCGATGTTATATTAATACGATGCTGTACATACGTGCATCATTATTCTCCTTCAATCATGTGGTCCGTCAGATGTGTACACAATATATTCCAGTCAATTGGAAGCTGTAGGAGTCATTAACATAGTTCAATAACATAGTTCAATAAATAAATCATAGTGGCAGGTTACATTATTGACATCATCATTAAATCTGTTATGGTTTCTCATAAAATGATTCAGTCCCCTAGAAAATAGTGTAGTTCATGATCTGTGTTCATCCCGTGTTCGACTGCTTGAAGCTTCATGATCCATAGGGCCTCCCTGCGTCTAAGATGAAGTTCTTT
Organism: Calotriton arnoldi; assembly: GCA_963921515.1. Classification (NCBI taxonomy): domain Eukaryota; kingdom Metazoa; phylum Chordata; class Amphibia; order Caudata; family Salamandridae; genus Calotriton; species Calotriton arnoldi. The sequence goes on from CAWUFW010000243.1 coordinate 4,227,636, forward strand.
ATTAGAGCCCCTCGGGTCCATATCTATCTGATCAATCCCACAGAAAGATAGCGTTTTATATGTCCCTTGTGCTTGGCATTCATTAACATGAGTGGCAGTAGAATATCTGGGGTCATGATGTTTAATGGCCCTCAGATGTTCATAAATTCTCTCTTTCAGTGCCCTAATAGTACTTCCTATATAGAAGTAACTACATTTGCATTTGATCATGTACACCACATAGCGACTATTACAATTGATCATTTGTCTGATCTCATATTGTTTGCCCAGATGACTTCGAAATGATTTAGTATTATTCATTGCCAAGGGGCAAATTTTACAATTGCCACATTTGTGAAAACCAATGCATCTGTCAGTAAGCCAGTTAGATTTCACGGTCTGTTTTGGATAGCTTGGACTGATCCACGATCTCAAATTCTTGCCGCGCCTATATGTAATGAGAGGTTGCGTTGTAATATATTCCCTCAATGATTTGTCATTATAAAGTATTCGCCAATGTTTTTTCATGCTGTTCCTAAGAGATACTGATACCTCATTATAGTTGGTGATCAATCTGACTTTAGAAGGGGTTTTATTCTTACATGGCCTGTTTTTGAGAGTATCCACTCTCTTAGTTCGTGTAACCTTTTGTTCAGCCGCAATAATGGTTTGTTTATCATAACCTCTAGCAATAAATCGTTGTTTCATATCTTTTTACAGATACTGAAGTCCTCATCCTTACTACAATTCCTTTTAGCCCTAGTTAGTTCACCAGAGGGTATAGATTTTATTTGGTGTTTAGGGTGTGAGCTGCTCGCATGTAGTAACGCATTACACGAGGTGGGTTTGCGGTAGAGTTTGCTCTGGATCTGGTTATTCTCTACGAATATAGTTAGGTCTAGAAATTCTATTTCTGTCATACTCAGATTGAACGTAAATTGGACACCCATGTCGTTAGAATTAAGGTGCTCACAGAATTCATTTAAATTCCCCATTGTGCCCGACCATATCATAATGCAGTCGTCGATGTAACAACCCCAATAAATGATGGATTCATTCCATGGAGTACCCCTAGGGCCCCAGATCCACTCCTCCTCAAACCAACCCATAAACAGATTGGCATACGAAGGAGAAAACCTGGAGCCCAAGGCGACTGTATTTGCTTGTACCATTTGGTTTCAAACAAGAATACATTGTTCTTAAGAATTAGGTCAATCATAGTGAGGATCATTTCTGCATGTGCCATCTGTGTGGCCGGTCTTTTACTCAAGTATTTTTTAATTGCTTTCATTCCCAAGTCTGTTCTAATGTTGGTGTATAGGGCAGTGACGTCCAGTGTTGCTAGTATCATGCCCTCTTCCCAGGGAACATCTGACAGTATACTTAGGATATGCTTCGTATCCCTAATATATGCTGGTAAGTTCTTCACTATCGGTTGTAAAAATGCATCAACATATTGTGATATTTTTTCTGTGGGACCTCCAATACTGGATATTATAGGTCTGCCCGGTGGAAATGACTGGTTCTTATGTACCTTTGGTAAGGTGTAAATACATGGAAATCTTGGTTTATCCACCTTCATATATAGAAACTCATCCTGATTGATAAGCCCATTGTTAAGCCATTCTCGTAGATGTGTGTTGAGAAGTATCGTAAGTGGTCCTATCGGGTTAACCTTAAGTTCCTCGTAGTAAGTTCTAACCTCAAGTTGGGATCTAATTTCCACATTATAGTCCCTAGTGTTCATGATCACAATATTACCGCCTTTATCGGCTTCCTTGATGGTAATATTCTGCAGTTGACTAAGATCTTTTAATGCCCTACGTTCATTAATTGTTAGGTTGTCCGAAAATCTGTGCCCATATTTATGGTCCTGGTGTAAGTATCTATACATATCCTCTGTAACCAATTTATGAAACATGTCAATATTATTTCCACTCAGTAGTATCGGGGTCCACCTAGATTTATTTCTGAGCCCACTATTAATGTTGATATCAGTTTCTATGTCATATTCCCACATTAGTTCTTCAATTGTCATGTGGTCCCGGTCATCATCTGCTATTGATAATAGTAATTCCATATCCCTAATGTCTTGTATGGTTGTTACATCAGAAAGGACATCAGTGGAATACATTTTCACTGCTTTATTAGGTGTAGGATTACATTCAAAGAATTTCTTTAATTTCAGATTTCTCGTAAACTTGAATAGGTCAATCATAGAGTTACAAACCTCCCCATGCTCTTTAGGACAAAATCCCATCCCTCTTTCAAGTAAAGTAACCATATCCTTGGTTAGTATTTGATCACTCAGATTAATTACCTCAACTCCCTTCAATGGAGTAAGCTCTAATTCTGTTTGTTCCAAGATCTTAATCTCATCCCTTGTTTGTCTGCCTCTGTTACCCCCTCTCTTTCCCCTCCTGGTCTTCTTGTTGTATTTACCTTTCGCTGTGGTTGGTCTCTGTTCCCTTGTTTGATTCTTTTGACCTCTCGTAAAAAACTATTCTCTGGATTACTGCCAATTGAAATTGAGTCATTTTCACTACCACTAGGTAATGTATTCAGTGAGGAGGAGCTGGAATTGACAGGTGTTGTGCGATTTAAGGGATTGGTTACATCCTTAGTATCCTTATCTATCAGATGATCGTATTTCTTACCAAATGTAAATATACGTCCCTGCATATAGTCTATTTCGTCCCTTTTTAGTTTGCGTGCTTTCCTTTGTTTAATTTCTTCTTGGTGTTTATTAATAACCTCCTTCAGTATCTCATAGTTCTTTTCTGTTGCCTCTTTGAGGTCAAGCTCCCTGATTTCTAGTTCCAGCTGTACGATTTCCTCTTGTAATTTTTTAACTTTACATTGTGAGCTCTCAATCAAAATTGTCATTAATTTGTTGGAATTAGAGGTAAATTCTTTCTCCCAGATTAGTAAAAGGTCCTCATCTAAATCATCATATGTAGGAAGAATCTGTGAGCGAAGCCCCTCGGTATCCTATTGAGCCTTATATATTGTTCTAGTGTTGCACCGTCCCACCATTTTGAATTTTCTGAGATACGTAGTTTTTCTAATTTAATGAATTTATCTCTCAGTCCTTCTCTCTTTTTGTTGGGATTACCACTAGTTAAAGAGGAGATCATTGTCTCTCCTCGTGCTAGGCTGTCAAATAGGTCCGCTGCTTCTTTATTTCTATCCATCATTAATATATCACAAAAAGTATAACCGTCGGAGCGCCCCACCAGGTAAGGTCCTACAGGAAATGCTAATTGGGATGATTGTGCCCTGGATGGTAATGGCGCTCTTTATGAACGGTATATATTTGGTTAAATACGTATATGGTTAGGTGCCCAGGGAGGAGGTAATCATCCAACACCCCACAGTACAGATCATAGGTCTATACAACATTAATATTATCAAACCCTGGCACTCATATGTACAGTATCATAAGTATACAACTTATATCAAAAGGAAAAGCATATCAACGTTAAAATCATTTATTATTTTTCTTGTAAAAACTCCAGCCAACACGTGTTTCGACGCTCGGGACAAGATACCCACGACTTCTTCAGGGCTGGAAAACATACATAAAACGGAGTGTAAACCCATCCTTTCGGATACAATTGTTCCAATTTAAATAAGTACATTACATAAAATCCCAACAATGTGCCGCAAATCAATCTGCATAGTATATACATGAATACCAGTGCACACAGCATTAATCATTACAAATGTTATAGCGTGCATCATAACCTTAAGAACAATCCACATCAGATGCAAATGATTGATATTGTCTAACGTGGTTCACCAACCTATATTCTCTAAGCCTGGGCGTAGTCCGCGAAGTAGCGCTACGCGAAGCTACGCAAAGTGCAGTTCGCACTACGCGAACTACGCGTAGCACTACGCGAACTGCGTAGTGCACTGTTCGCAATGATTGCACAGTGCCGGATGCTTGTCCGCACTGTGCAATCATTGAAAACGGCATCTTGCACAGTGCGAGCTGTCTTTACTGCCGCTCGAGTAGATTTTACTCGAGCGGCAGCTTTCAACGCGAACTGGTAGTTTCTCATCGCGAGCGGTCGCGAGCATACGCGACCACTCGCAATGAGAAACCTGACCTCCCTGCGTTGAGAATCTCGCCGGATGACATTTTGCTTGCTCGCGGTCGCCAACTTGACGTTGAGGACCGCGAGCAAGCAAAAATGACCGCTGCACTACGCTACGCCACGCGTGTTTGCACTGTGCTACGTGCAATTCGCGTAGCAGCGAAGTAGCGCAAAACTCGCAAACCACGCGAGCGTAGCGTAGTGCTTTGCCCAGGGTTAATATTCTCATCATAACGTGTGGTAAGAGGAAAAGAAACAAAGGTGGGAATAGAGAGGAAAAAGGTGCATAGCGAATCTACATAAAAGTGCATAAAAGAAGAAAAGGTTCTCCGAAAATTAAATACAATAACAGGCCTACCTTAATATGACTGGCCCAATATTTCAAGCCTATAATGTATATAAAAATGTATATTAAGTGTAAACCCAGCATTAAAAGCCATATATCCATTTAAAGGATATGACCAGAATAACATACCTTCTGACTGGTTGTACTTCCGTCCCAGCCTAAGTATGGCCGGGGTATAGAATATATAAATGAAGGGAAATCCTAGCAATATCTGTAAAGTGAGAACCATACATTAAAACAGAAACAGAATAGTGCTTATCATGCATAAAAAGATAGCTATCCTAAGTATGTTCGGAGGTGTAGTCCCCCACTGATACAACATAATGCTATAATGAGCAGCCGGGACACGGGTTAATTCACTCACCCAATATGGCGGATATTTTGGCTTTGTAGCTCACGTACGGAACGTACTAGCCACGTCACTTATTTATAGCCGGATACTTCCGGGTGCTTTTACTTACGACGGCCATACTGCTATGCCGAGGACTGTTTCATGCGTGGATGCTGCTACACACAGGTAGACAGATAACTAGGAACGTAATCGCCTTCTAATAACAAGCTATTATTGTTCATATTATAAATTGCGGGTACTTTATCTTTATTTTGCAGTATGCCACTGGCTGTTGGAAGACGCAGCCTAAGATTCAAGCACAAAGTTTGATATAATCGTGCTATTTTGGTAAGTGTTAGATACTACTAACACTTTGGCCGATTGTGGTTTTTTTAACTACTAGGCACCCATGCACTGCTTTGATTACTATGGTGGTTTCAAACGGCGCTCTTTCATTGATCTTTTCGGGTCCTTGGGCCCTGTTTGGACGTTATATTATCGTATGCTACACCTCCGTTGCTATATGAGATATAATCTCTCATTTTATATAGAATGATATATGATATTTAGGAATAATTGCAATAAATCGGACGTATTTTGTTCTGGATAGACGCAGCTATCGCTTTGATATGGACCACACTGGGAGTTTATTTTATCTGTCCTACTTTAATACGAATATGTACTTAGGATAGCTATCTTTTTATGCATGATAAGCACTTTTCTGTTTCTGTTTTAATGTATGGTTCTCACTTTACAGATATTGCTAGGATTTCCCTTCATTTATATATTCTATTCCCCGGCCATACTTAGGCTGGGACGGAAGTACAACCAGTCAGAAGGTATGTTATTCTGGTCATATCCTTTAAATGGATATATGGCTTTTAATGCTGGGTTTACACTTAATATACATTTTTATATACATTATAGGCTTGAAATATTGGGCCAGTCATATTAAGGTAGGCCTGTTATTGTATTTAATTTTCGGAGAACCTTTTCTTCTTTTATGCACTTTTATGTAGATTCCCTATGCACCTTTTTCCTCTCTATTCCCACCTTTGTTTCTTTTCCTCTTACCACACGTTATGATGAGAATATAGGTTGGTGAACCACGTTAGACAATATCAATCATTTGCATCTGATGTGGATTGTTCTTAAGGTTATGATACACGCTATAACATTTGTAATGATTAATGCTGTGTGCACTGGTATTCATGTATATACTATGCAGATTGATTTGCGGCACATTGTTGGGATTTTATGTAATGTACTTATTTAAATTGGAACAATTGTATCCGAAAGGATGGGTTTACACTCCGTTTTATGTATGTTTTCCAGCCCTGAAGAAGTCGTGGGTATCTTGTCCCGAGCGACGAAACACGTGTTGGCTGGAGTTTTTACAAGAAAAATAATAAATGATTTTAACGTTGATATGCTTTTCCTTTTGATATAAGTTGTATACTTATGATACTGTACATATGAGTGCCAGGGTTTGATAATATTAATGTTGTATAGACCTATGATCTGTACTGTGGGGTGTTGGATGATTACCTCCTCCCTGGGCACCTAACCATATACGTATTTAACCAAATATATACCGTTCATAAAAGAGCGCCATTACCATCCAGGGCACAATCATCCCAATTAGCATTTCCTGTAGGACCTTACCTGGTGGGGCGGCTCCGACGGTTATACTTTTTGTGATATATTAATGATGGATAGAAATAAAGAAGCAGCGGACCTATTTGACAGCCTAGCACGAGGAGAGACAATGATCTCCTCTTTAACTAGTGGTAATCCCAACAAAAAGAGAGAAGGACTGAGAGATAAATTCATTAAATTAGAAAAACTACGTATCTCAGAAAATTCAAAATGGTGGGACGGTGCAACACTAGAACAATATATAAGGCTCAATAGGATACCGAGGGGGCTTCGCTCACAGATTCTTCCTACATATGATGATTTAGATGAGGACCTTTTACTAATCTGGGAGAAAGAATTTACCTCTAATTCCAACAAATTAATGACAATTTTGATTGAGAGCTCACAACGTAAAGTTAAAAAATTACAAGAGGAAATCGTACAGCTGGAACTAGAAATCAGGGAGCTTGACCTCAAAGAGGCAACAGAAAAGAACTATGAGATACTGAAGGAGGTTATTAATAAACACCAAGAAGAAATTAAACAAAGGAAAGCACGCAAACTAAAAAGGGACGAAATAGACTATATGCAGGGACGTATATTTACATTTGGTAAGAAATACGATCATCTGATAGATAAGGATACTAAGGATGTAACCAATCCCTTAAATCGCACAACACCTGTCAATTCCAGCTCCTCCTCACTGAATACATTACCTAGTGGTAGTGAAAATGACTCAATTTCAATTGGCAGTAATCCAGAGAATAGTTTTTTACGAGAGGTCAAAAGAATCAAACAAGGGAACAGAGACCAACCACAGCGAAAGGTAAATACAACAAGAAGACCAGGAGGGGAAAGAGAGGGGGTAACAGAGGCAGACAAACAAGGGATGAGATTAAGATCTTGGAACAAACAGAATTAGAGCTTACTCCATTGAAGGGAGTTGAGGTAATTAATCTGAGTGATCAAATACTAACCAAGGATATGGTTACTTTACTTGAAAGAGGGATGGGATTTTGTCCTAAAGAGCATGGGGAGGTTTGTAACTCTATGATTGACCTATTCAAGTTTACGAGAAATCTGAAATTAAAGAAATTCTTTGAATGTAATCCTACACCTAATAAAGCAGTGAAAATGTATTCCACTGATGTCCTTTCTGATGTAACAACCATACAAGACATTAGGGATATGGAATTACTATTATCAATATCAGATGATGACCGGGACCACATGACAATTGAAGAACTAATGTGGGAATATGACATAGAAACTGATATCAACATTAATAGTGGGCTCAGAAATAAATCTAGGTGGACCCCAATACTACCGAGTGGAAATAATATTGACATGTTTCATAAATTGGTTACAGAGGATATGTATAGATACTTACACCAGGACCATAAATATAGGCACAGATTTTCGGACAACCTAACAATTAATGAACGTAGGGCATTAAAAGATCTTAGTCAACTGCAGAATATTACCATCAAGGAAGCCGATAAAGGCGGTAATATTGTGATCATGAACACTAGGGACTATAATGTGGAAATTAGATCCCAACTTGAGGTTAGAACTTACTACGAGGAACTTAAGGTTAACCCGATAGGACCACTTACGATACTTCTCAACACACATCTACGAGAATGGCTTAACAATGGGCTTATCAATCACGATGAGTTTCTATATATGAAGGTGGATAAACCAAGATTTCCATGTATTTACACCTTACCAAAGGTACATAAGAACCAGTCATTTCCACCGGGCAGACCTATAATATCCAGTATTGGAGGTCCCACAGAAAAATATCACAATATGTTGATGCATTTTTACAACCGATAGTGAAGAACTTACCAGCATATATTAGGGATACGAAGCATATCCTAAGTATACTGTCAGATGTTCCCTGGGAAGAGGGCATGATACTAGCAACACTGGACGTCACTGCCCTATACACCAACATTAGAACAGACTTGGGAATGAAAGCAATTAAAAATACTTGAGTAAAAGACCGGCCACACAGATGGCACATGCAGAAATGATCCTCACTATGATTGACCTAATTCTTAAGAACAATGTATTCTTGTTTGAAACCAAATGGTACAAGCAAATACAGGGAGTCGCCATGGGCTCCAGGTTTTCTCCTTCGTATGCCAATCTGTTTATGGGTTGGTTTGAGGAGGAGTGGATCTGGGGCCCTAGGGGTACTCCATGGAATGAATCCATCATTTATTGGGGTCGTTACATCGACGACTGCATTATGATATGGTCGGGCACAATGGGGAATTTAAATGAATTCTGTGAGCACCTTAATTCTAACGACATGGGTGTCCAATTTACGTTCAATCTGAGTATGACAGAAATAGAATTTCTAGACCTAACTATATTCGTAGAGAATAACCAGATCCAGAGCAAACTCTACCGCAAACCCACCTCGTGTAATGCGTTACTACATGCGAGCAGCTCACACCCTAAACACCAAATAAAATCTATACCCTCTGGTGAACTAACTAGGGCTAAAAGGAATTGTAGTAAGGATGAGGACTTCAGTATCTGTAAAAAGATATGAAACAACGATTTATTGCTAGAGGTTATGATAAACAAACCATTATTGCGGCTGAACAAAAGGTTACACGAACTAAGAGAGTGGATACTCTCAAAAACAGGCCATGTAAGAATAAAACCCCTTCTAAAGTCAGATTGATCACCAACTATAATGAGGTATCAGTATCTCTTAGGAACAGCATGAAAAAACATTGGCGAATACTTTATAATGACAAATCATTGAGGGAATATATTACAACGCAACCTCTCATTACATATAGGCGCGGCAAGAATTTGAGATCGTGGATCAGTCCAAGCTATCCAAAACAGACCGCAAAATCTAACTGGCTTACTGACAGATGCATTGGTTTTCACAAATGTGGCAATTGTAAAATTTGCCCCTTGGCAATGAATAATACTAAATCATTTCGAAGTCATCTGGGCAAACAATATGAGATCAGACAAATGATCAATTGTAATAGTCGCTATGTGGTGTACATGATCAAATGCAAAATGTAGTTACTTCTATATAGGAAGTACTATTAGGGCACTGAAAGAGAGAATTTATGAACATCTGAGGGCCATTAAACATCATGACCCCAGATATTCTACTGCCACTCATATTAATGAATGCCAAGCACAAGGGACATATAAAACGCTATCTTTCTATGGGATTGATCAGATAGATATGGACCCGAGGGGCGGTAATAAAGAACTTCATCTTAGACGCAGGGAGGCCCTATGGATCATGAAGCTTCAAGCAGTCGAACACGGGATGAACACAGATCATGAACTACACTATTTTCTAGGGGACTGAATCATTTTATGAGAAACCATAACAGATTTAATGATGATGTCAATAATGTAACCTGCCACTATGATTTATTTATTGAACTATGTTATGTAGAAGCTGTTTAATGACTCCTACAGCTTCCAATTGACTGGAATATATTGTGTACACATCTGACGGACCACATGATTGAAGGAGAATAATGATGCACGTATGTACAGCATCGTATTAATATAACATCGGAACAAAAATGTCTTCTGATTTCTTGCCATTGTTTAGGTTTTGTTCCTAACCATATGTTCTGTTTTTTCGGGATATGATATGGTCTGACGTGAAGCCAAACTGTATTATACTCACTTATATAACACTGGATTCGGTTACTCTCTTTGATGTTCCTGCTTTCATATATCTTATATTCCCCTTCTCGTTAGCTGAATTACAACGTAACTAATATATTCTCTTTCGATATTTATTACTAATACTCTGAGTATAGACAAGTGAGTTCTTCATCTTATTTACTTAACAATCTTGGGGATCTCTCCGGTGGGATATTAAGAGGGTTTTTTTAAACCTACAGCATTGTATTGACACGTGGGTCTATTTCTACGAGCTTATAATTGGTATGAGTCAGGCTTTAAGAGCCCTTAGATAGATTTTGAATAGGGTTTCTGGCAGATATTCAGGTTTCACATGACTTATATGTGACTTACATGGGAGATTTTGTTACATGGATACTCAAGAGAGGAGTTATAATTATTGTGTATCTACAATATCTTTAGAACATGATGTTCGGAGGTGTAGTCCCCCACTGATACAACATAATGCTATAATGAGCAGCCGGGACACGGGTTAATTCACTCACCCAATATGGCAGATATTTTGGCTTTGTAGCTCACGTACGGAACGTACTAGCCACGTCACTTATTTATAGCCGGATACTTCCGGGTGCTTTTACTTACGACGGCCATACTGCTATGCCGAGGACTGTTTCATGCGTGGATGCTGCTACACACAGGTAGACAGATAACTAGGAACGTAATCGCCTTCTAATAACAAGCTATTATTGTTCATATTATAAATTGCGGGTACTTTATCTTTATTTTGCAGTATGCCACTGGCTGTTGGAAGACGCAGCCTAAGATTCAAGCACAAAGTTTGATATAATCGGGCTATTTTGGTAAGTGTTAGATACTACTAACACTTTGGCCGGTTGTGGGTTTTTTTAACTACTAGGCACCCATGCACTGCTTTGATTACTATGGTGGTTTCAAACGGCGCTCTTTCATTGATCTTTTCGGGTCCTTGGGCCCTGTTTGGACGTTATATTATCGTATGCTACACCTCCGTTGCTATATGAGATATAATCTCTCATTTTATATAGAATGATATATGATATTTAGGAATAATTGCAATAAATCGGACGTATTTTGTTCTGGATAGACGCAGCTATCGCTTTGATATGGACCACATTGGGAGTTTATTTTATCTGTCCTACTTTAATACGAATATGTACTTAGGATAGCTATCTTTTATGCATGATAAGCACTATTCTGTTTCTGTTTTAATGTATGGTTCTCACTTTACAGATATTGCTAGGATTTCCCTTCATTTATATATTCTATACCCCGGCCATACTTAGGCTGGGACGGAAGTACAACCAGTCAGAAGGTATGTTATTCTGGTCATATCCTTTAAATGGATATATGGCTTTTAATGCTGGGTTTACACTTAATATACATTTTTATATACATTATAGGCTTGAAATATTGGGCCAGTCATATTAAGGTAGGCCTGTTATTGTATTTAATTTTCGGAGAACCTTTTCTTCTTTTATGCACTTTTATGTAGATTCGCTATGCACCTTTTTCCTCTCTATTCCCACCTTTGTTTCTTTTCCTCTTACCACACGTTATGATGAGAATATAGGTTGGTGAACCACGTTAGACAATATCAATCATTTGCATCTGATGTGGATTGTTCTTAAGGTTATGATACACGCTATAACATTTGTAATGATTAATGCTGTGTGCACTGGTATTCATGTATATACTATGCAGATTGATTTGCGGCACATTGTTGGGATTTTATGTAATGTACTTATTTAAATTGGAACAATTGTATCCGAAAGGATGGGTTTACACTCCGTTTTATGTATGTTTTTCAGCCCTGAAGAAGTCGTGGGTATCTTGTCCCGAGCGACGAAACACGTGTTGGCTGGAGTTTTTACAAGAAAAATAATAAATGATTTTAACGTTGATATGCTTTTCCTTTTGATATAAGTTGTATACTTATGATACTGTACATATGAGTGCCAGGGTTTGATAATATTAATGTTGTATAGACCTATGATCTGTACTGTGGGGTGTTGGATGATTACCTCCTCCCTGGGCACCTAACCATATACGTATTTAACCAAATATATACCGTTCATAAGAGAGCGCCATTACCATCCAGGGCACAATCATCCCAATTAGCATTTCCTGTAGGACCTTACCTGGTGGGGCGGCTCCGACGGTTATACTTTTTGTGATATATTAATGATGGATAGAAATAAAGAAGCAGCGGACCTATTTGACAGCCTAGCACGAGGAGAGACAATGATCTCCTCTTTAACTAGTGGTAATCCCAACAAAAAGAAAGAAGGACTGAGAGATAAATTCATTAAATTAGAAAAACTACGTATCTCAGAAAATTCAAAATGGTGGGACGGTGCAACACTAGAACAATATATAAGGCTCAATAGGATACCGAGGGGGCTTCGCTCACAGATTCTTCCTACATATGATGATTTAGATGAGGACCTTTTACTAATCTGGGAGAAAGAACTTACCTCTAATTCCAACAAATTAATGACAATTTTGATTGAGAGCTCACAACGTAAAGTTAAAAAATTACAAGAGGAAATCGTACAGCTGGAACTAGAAATCAGGGAGCTTGACCTCAAAGAGGCAACAGAAAAGAACTATGAGATACTGAAGGAGGTTATTAATAAACACCAAGAAGAAATTAAACAAAGGAAAGCACGCAAACTAAAAAGGGACGAAATAGACTATATGCAGGGACGTATATTTACATTTGGTAAGAAATACGATCATCTGATAGATAAGGATACTAAGGATGTAACCAATCCCTTAAATCGCACAACACCTGTCAATTCCAGCTCCTCCTCACTGAATACATTACCTAGTGGTAGTGAAAATGACTCAATTTCAATTGGCAGTAATCCAGAGAATAGTTTTTTACGAGAGGTCAAAAGAATCAAACAAGGGAACAGAGACCAACCACAGCGAAAGGTAAATACAACAAGAAGACCAGGAGGGGAAAGAGAGGGGGTAACAGAGGCAGACAAACAAGGGATGAGATTAAGATCTTGGAACAAACAGAATTAGAGCTTACTCCATTGAAGGGAGTTGAGGTAATTAATCTGAGTGATCAAATACTAACCAAGGATATGGTTACTTTACTTGAAAGAGGGATGGGATTTTGTCCTAAAGAGCATGGGGAGGTTTGTAACTCTATGATTGACCTATTCAAGTTTACGAGAAATCTGAAATTAAAGAAATTCTTTGAATGTAATCCTACACCTAATAAAGCAGTGAAAATGTATTCCACTGATGTCCTTTCTGATGTAACAACCATACAAGACATTAGGGATATGGAATTACTATTATCAATATCAGATGATGACCGGGACCACATGACAATTGAAGAACTAATGTGGGAATATGACATAGAAACTGATATCAACATTAATAGTGGGCTCAGAAATAAATCTAGGTGGACCCCGATACTACCGAGTGGAAATAATATTGACATGTTTCATAAATTGGTTACAGAGGATATGTATAGATACTTACACCAGGACCATAAATATGGAAGGAAGCCGATAAAGGCGGTAATATTGTGATCATGAACACTAGGGACTATAATGTGGAAATTAGATCCCAACTTGAGGTTAGAATTTACTACGAGGAACTTAAGGTTAACCCGATAGGACCACTTACGATACTTCTCAACACACATCTACGAGAATGGCTTAACAATGGGCTTATCAATCAGGATGAGTTTCTATATATGAAGGTGGATAAACCAAGATTTCCATGTATTTACACCTTACCAAAGGTACATAAGAACCAGTCATTTCCACCGGGCAGACCTATAATATCCAGTATTGGAGGTCCCACAGAAAAATATCACAATATGTTGATGCATTTTTACAACCGATAGTGAAGAACTTACCAGCATATATTAGGGATACGAAGCATATCCTAAGTATACTGTCAGATGTTCCCTGGGAAGAGGGCATGATACTAGCAACACTGGACGTCACTGCCCTATACACCAACATTAGAACAGACTTGGGAATGAAAGCAATTAAAAAATACTTGAGTAAAAGACCGGCCACACAGATGGCACATGCAGAAATGATCCTCACTATGATTGACCTAATTCTTAAGAACAATGTATTCTTGTTTGAAACCAAATGGTACAAGCAAATACAGGGAGTCGCCATGGGCTCCAGGTTTTCTCCTTCGTATGCCAATCTGTTTATGGGTTGGTTTGAGGAGGAGTGGATCTGGGGCCCTAGGGGTACTCCATGGAATGAATCCATCATTTATTGGGGTCGTTACATCGACGACTGCATTATGATATGGTCGGGCACAATGGGGAATTTAAATGAATTCTGTGAGCACCTTAATTCTAACGACATGGGTGTCCAATTTACGTTCAATCTGAGTATGACAGAAATAGAATTTCTAGACCTAACTATATTCGTAGAGAATAACCAGATCCAGAGCAAACTCTACCGCAAACCCACCTCGTGTAATGCGTTACTACATGCGAGCAGCTCACACCCTAAACACCAAATAAAATCTATACCCTCTGGTGAACTAACTAGGGCTAAAAGGAATTGTAGTAAGGATGAGGACTTCAGTATCTGTAAAAAAGATATGAAACAACGATTTATTGCTAGAGGTTATGATAAACAAACCATTATTGCGGCTGAACAAAAGGTTACACGAACTAAGAGAGTGGATACTCTCAAAAACAGGCCATGTAAGAATAAAACCCCTTCTAAAGTCAGATTGATCACCAACTATAATGAGGTATCAGTATCTCTTAGGAACAGCATGAAAAAACATTGGCGAATACTTTATAATGACAAATCATTGAGGGAATATATTACAACGCAACCTCTCATTACATATAGGCGCGGCAAGAATATGAGATCGTGGATCAGTCCAAGCTATCCAAAACAGACTGCGAAATCTAACTGGCTTACTGACAGATGCATTGGTTTTCACAAATGTGGCAATTGTAAAATTTGCCCCTTGGCAATGAATAATACTAAATCATTTCGAAGTCATCTGGGCAAACAATATGAGATCAGACAAATGATCAATTGTAATAGTCGCTATGTGGTGTACATGATCAAATGCAAATGTAGTTACTTCTATATAGGAAGTACTATTAGGGCACTGAAAGAGAGAATTTATGAACATCTGAGGGCCATTAAACATCATGACCCCAGATATTCTACTGCCACTCATATTAATGAATGCCAAGCACAAGGGACATATAAAACGCTATCTTTCTATGGGATTGATCAGATAGATATGGACCCGAGGGGCGGTAATAAAGAACTTCATCTTAGACGCAGGGAGGCCCTATGGATCATGAAGCTTCAAGCAGTCGAACACGGGATGAACACAGATCATGAACTACACTATTTTCTAGGGGACTGAATCATTTTATGAGAAACCATAACAGATTTAATGATGATGTCAATAATGTAACCTGCCACTATGATTTATTTATTGAACTATGTTATGTAGAAGCTGTTTAATGACTCCTACAGCTTCCAATTGACTGGAATATATTGTGTACACATCTGACGGACCACATGATTGAAGGAGAATAATGATGCACGTATGTACAGCATCGTATTAATATAACATCGGAACAAAAATGTCTTCTGATTTCTTGGCATTGGTTAGGTTTTGTTCCTAACCATATGGTCTGTTTTTTCGGGATATGATATGGTCTGACGTGAAGCCAAACTGTATTATACTCACTTATATAACACTGGATTCGGTTACTCTCTTTGATGTTCCTGCTTTCATATATCTTATATTCCCCTTCTCGTTAGCTGAATTACAACGTAACTAATATATTCTCTTTCGATATTTATTACTAATACTCTGAGTATAGACAAGTGAGTTCTTCATCTTATTTACTTAACAATATTGGGGATCTCTCCGGTGGGATATTAAGAGGGTTTTTTTTTTTAAACCTACAGCATTGTATTGACACGTGGGTCTATTTCTACGAGCTTATAATTGGTATGAGTCAGGCTTTAAGAGCCCTTAGATCGATTTTGAATAGGGTTTCTGGCAGATATTCAGGTTTCACATGACTTATATGTGACTTACATGGGAGATTTTGTTACATGGATACTCAAGAGAGGAGTTATAATTATTGTGTATCTACAATATCTTTAGAACATGATGTTCGGAGGTGTAGTCCCCCACTGATACAACATAATGCTATAATGAGCAGCCGGGACACGGGTTAATTCACTCACCCAATATGGCAGATATTTTGGCTTTGTAGCTCACGTACGGAACGTACTAGCCACGTCACTTATTTATAGCCGGATACTTCCGGGTGCTTTTACTTACGACGGCCATACTGCTATGCCGAGGACTGTTTCATGCGTGGATGCTGCTACACACAGGTAGACAGATAACTAGGAACGTAATCGCCTTCTAATAACAAGCTATTATTGTTCATATTATAAATTGCGGGTACTTTATCTTTATTTTGCAGTATGCCACTGGCTGTTGGAAGACGCAGCCTAAGATTCAAGCACAAAGTTTGATATAATCGGGCTATTTTGGTAAGTGTTAGATACTACTAACACTTTGGCCGGTTGTGGGTTTTTTTAACTACTAGGCACCCATGCACTGCTTTGATTACTATGGTGGTTTCAAACGGCGCTCTTTCATTGATCTTTTCGGGTCCTTGGGCCCTGTTTGGACGTTATATTATCGTATGCTACACCTCCGTTGCTATATGAGATATAATCTCTCATTTTATATAGAATGATATATGATATTTAGGAATAATTGCAATAAATCGGACGTATTTTGTTCTGGATAGACGCAGCTATCGCTTTGATATGGACCACATTGGGAGTTTATTTTATCTGTCCTACTTTAATACGAATATGTACTTAGGATAGCTATCTTTTTATGCATGATAAGCACTATTCTGTTTCTGTTTTAATGTATGGTTCTCACTTTACAGATATTGCTAGGATTTCCCTTCATTTATATATTCTATACCCCGGCCATACTTAGGCTGGGACGGAAGTACAACCAGTCAGAAGGTATGTTATTCTGGTCATATCCTTTAAATGGATATATGGCTTTTAATGCTGGGTTTACACTTAATATACATTTTTATATACATTATAGGCTTGAAATATTGGGCCAGTCATATTAAGGTAGGCCTGTTATTGTATTTAATTTTCGGAGAACCTTTTCTTCTTTTATGCACTTTTATGTAGATTCGCTATGCACCTTTTTCCTCTCTATTCCCACCTTTGTTTCTTTTCCTCTTACCACACGTTATGATGAGAATATAGGTTGGTGAACCACGTTAGACAATATCAATCATTTGCATCTGATGTGGATTGTTCTTAAGGTTATGATACACGCTATAACATTTGTAATGATTAATGCTGTGTGCACTGGTATTCATGTATATACTATGCAGATTGATTTGCGGCACATTGTTGGGATTTTATGTAATGTACTTATTTAAATTGGAACAATTGTATCCGAAAGGATGGGTTTACACTCCGCTTTATGTATGTTTTTCAGCCCTGAAGAAGTCGTGGGTATCTTGTCCCGAGCGACGAAACACGTGTTGGCTGGAGTTTTTACAAGAAAAATAATAAATGATTTTAACGTTGATATGCTTTTCCTTTTGATATAAGTTGTATACTTATGATACTGTACATATGAGTGCCAGGGTTTGATAATATTAATGTTGTATAGACCTATGATCTGTACTGTGGGGTGTTGGATGATTACCTCCTCCCTGGGCACCTAACCATATACGTATTTAACCAAATATATACCGTTCATAAGAGAGCGCCATTACCATCCAGGGCACAATCATCCCAATTAGCATTTCCTGTAGGACCTTACCTGGTGGGGCGGCTCCGACGGTTATACTTTTTGTGATATATTAATGATGGATAGAAATAAAGAAGCAGCGGACCTATTTGACAGCCTAGCACGAGGAGAGACAATGATCTCCTCTTTAACTAGTGGTAATCCCAACAAAAAGAAAGAAGGACTGAGAGATAAATTCATTAAATTAGAAAAACTACGTATCTCAGAAAATTCAAAATGGTGGGACGGTGCAACACTAGAACAATATATAAGGCTCAATAGGATACCGAGGGGGCTTCGCTCACAGATTCTTCCTACATATGATGATTTAGATGAGGACCTTTTACTAATCTGGGAGAAAGAACTTACCTCTAATTCCAACAAATTAATGACAATTTTGATTGAGAGCTCACAACGTAAAGTTAAAAAATTACAAGAGGAAATCGTACAGCTGGAACTAGAAATCAGGGAGCTTGACCTCAAAGAGGCAACAGAAAAGAACTATGAGATACTGAAGGAGGTTATTAATAAACACCAAGAAGAAATTAAACAAAGGAAAGCACGCAAACTAAAAAGGGACGAAATAGACTATATGCAGGGACGTATATTTACATTTGGTAAGAAATACGATCATCTGATAGATAAGGATACTAAGGATGTAACCAATCCCTTAAATCGCACAACACCTGTCAATTCCAGCTCCTCCTCACTGAATACATTACCTAGTGGTAGTGAAAATGACTCAATTTCAATTGGCAGTAATCCAGAGAATAGTTTTTTACGAGAGGTCAAAAGAATCAAACAAGGGAACAGAGACCAACCACAGCGAAAGGTAAATACAACAAGAAGACCAGGAGGGGAAAGAGAGGGGGTAACAGAGGCAGACAAACAAGGGATGAGATTAAGATCTTGGAACAAACAGAATTAGAGCTTACTCCATTGAAGGGAGTTGAGGTAATTAATCTGAGTGATCAAATACTAACCAAGGATATGGTTACTTTACTTGAAAGAGGGATGGGATTTTGTCCTAAAGAGCATGGGGAGGTTTGTAACTCTATGATTGACCTATTCAAGTTTACGAGAAATCTGAAATTAAAGAAATTCTTTGAATGTAATCCTACACCTAATAAAGCAGTGAAAATGTATTCCACTGATGTCCTTTCTGATGTAACAACCATACAAGACATTAGGGATATGGAATTACTATTATCAATATCAGATGATGACCGGGACCACATGACAATTGAAGAACTAATGTGGGAATATGACATAGAAACTGATATCAACATTAATAGTGGGCTCAGAAATAAATCTAGGTGGACCCCGATACTACCGAGTGGAAATAATATTGACATGTTTCATAAATTGGTTACAGAGGATATGTATAGATACTTACACCAGGACCATAAATATGGAAGGAAGCCGATAAAGGCGGTAATATTGTGATCATGAACACTAGGGACTATAATGTGGAAATTAGATCCCAACTTGAGGTTAGAATTTACTACGAGGAACTTAAGGTTAACCCGATAGGACCACTTACGATACTTCTCAACACACATCTACGAGAATGGCTTAACAATGGGCTTATCAATCAGGATGAGTTTCTATATATGAAGGTGGATAAACCAAGATTTCCATGTATTTACACCTTACCAAAGGTACATAAGAACCAGTCATTTCCACCGGGCAGACCTATAATATCCAGTATTGGAGGTCCCACAGAAAAAATATCACAATATGTTGATGCATTTTTACAACCGATAGTGAAGAACTTACCAGCATATATTAGGGATACGAAGCATATCCTAAGTATACTGTCAGATGTTCCCTGGGAAGAGGGCATGATACTAGCAACACTGGACGTCACTGCCCTATACACCAACATTAGAACAGACTTGGGAATGAAAGCAATTAAAAATACTTGAGTAAAAGACCGGCCACACAGATGGCACATGCAGAAATGATCCTCACTATGATTGACCTAATTCTTAAGAACAATGTATTCTTGTTTGAAACCAAATGGTACAAGCAAATACAGGGAGTCGCCATGGGCTCCAGGTTTTCTCCTTCGTATGCCAATCTGTTTATGGGTTGGTTTGAGGAGGAGTGGATCTGGGGCCCTAGGGGTACTCCATGGAATGAATCCATCATTTATTGGGGTCGTTACATCGACGACTGCATTATGATATGGTCGGGCACAATGGGGAATTTAAATGAATTCTGTGAGCACCTTAATTCTAACGACATGGGTGTCCAATTTACGTTCAATCTGAGTATGACAGAAATAGAATTTCTAGACCTAACTATATTCGTAGAGAATAACCAGATCCAGAGCAAACTCTACCGCAAACCCACCTCGTGTAATGCGTTACTACATGCGAGCAGCTCACACCCTAAACACCAAATAAAATCTATACCCTCTGGTGAACTAACTAGGGCTAAAAGGAATTGTAGTAAGGATGAGGACTTCAGTATCTGTAAAAAAGATATGAAACAACGATTTATTGCTAGAGGTTATGATAAACAAACCATTATTGCGGCTGAACAAAAGGTTACACGAACTAAGAGAGTGGATACTCTCAAAAACAGGCCATGTAAGAATAAAACCCCTTCTAAAGTCAGATTGATCACCAACTATAATGAGGTATCAGTATCTCTTAGGAACAGCATGAAAAAACATTGGCGAATACTTTATAATGACAAATCATTGAGGGAATATATTACAACGCAACCTCTCATTACATATAGGCGCGGCAAGAATATGAGATCGTGGATCAGTCCAAGCTATCCAAAACAGACTGCGAAATCTAACTGGCTTACTGACAGATGCATTGGTTTTCACAAATGTGGCAATTGTAAAATTTGCCCCTTGGCAATGAATAATACTAAATCATTTCGAAGTCATCTGGGCAAACAATATGAGATCAGACAAATGATCAATTGTAATAGTCGCTATGTGGTGTACATGATCAAATGCAAATGTAGTTACTTCTATATAGGAAGTACTATTAGGGCACTGAAAGAGAGAATTTATGAACATCTGAGGGCCATTAAACATCATGACCCCAGATATTCTACTGCCACTCATATTAATGAATGCCAAGCACAAGGGACATATAAAACGCTATCTTTCTATGGGATTGATCAGATAGATATGGACCCGAGGGGCGGTAATAAAGAACTTCATCTTAGACGCAGGGAGGCCCTATGGATCATGAAGCTTCAAGCAGTCGAACACGGGATGAACACAGATCATGAACTACACTATTTTCTAGGGGACTGAATCATTTTATGAGAAACCATAACAGATTTAATGATGATGTCAATAATGTAACCTGCCACTATGATTTATTTATTGAACTATGTTATGTAGAAGCTGTTTAATGACTCCTACAGCTTCCAATTGACTGGAATATATTGTGTACACATCTGACGGACCACATGATTGAAGGAGAATAATGATGCACGTATGTACAGCATCGTATTAATATAACATCGGAACAAAAATGTCTTCTGATTTCTTGGCATTGGTTAGGTTTTGTTCCTAACCATATGGTCTGTTTTTTCGGGATATGATATGGTCTGACGTGAAGCCAAACTGTATTATACTCACTTATATAACACTGGATTCGGTTACTCTCTTTGATGTTCCTGCTTTCATATATCTTATATTCCCCCTTCTCGTTAGCTGAATTACAACGTAACTAATATATTCTCTTTCGATATTTATTACTAATACTCTGAGTATAGACAAGTGAGTTCTTCATCTTATTTACTTAACAATATTGGGGATCTCTCCGGTGGGATATTAAGAGGGTTTTTTTTTTTTAAACCTACAGCATTGTATTGACACGTGGGTCTATTTCTACGAGCTTATAATTGGTATGAGTCAGGCTTTAAGAGCCCTTAGATCGATTTTGAATAGGGTTTCTGGCAGATATTCAGGTTTCACATGACTTATATGTGACTTACATGGGAGATTTTGTTACATGGATACTCAAGAGAGGAGTTATAATTATTGTGTATCTACAATATCTTTAGAACATGATGTTCGGAGGTGTAGTCCCCCACTGATACAACATAATGCTATAATGAGCAGCCGGGACACGGGTTAATTCACTCACCCAATATGGCGGATATTTTGGCTTTGTAGCTCACGTACGGAACGTACTAGCCACGTCACTTATTTATAGCCGGATACTTCCGGGTGCTTTTACTTACGACGGCCATACTGCTATGCCGAGGACTGTTTCATGCGTGGATGCTGCTACACACAGGTAGACAGATAACTAGGAACGTAATCGCCTTCTAATAACAAGCTATTATTGTTCATATTATAAATTGCGGGTACTTTATCTTTATTTTGCAGTATGCCACTGGCTGTTGGAAGACGCAGCCTAAGATTCAAGCACAAAGTTTGATATAATCGTGCTATTTTGGTAAGTGTTAGATACTACTAACACTTTGGCCGATTGTGGTTTTTTTAACTACTAGGCACCCATGCACTGCTTTGATTACTATGGTGGTTTCAAACGGCGCTCTTTCATTGATCTTTTCGGGTCCTTGGGCCCTGTTTGGACGTTATATTATCGTATGCTACACCTCCGTTGCTATATGAGATATAATCTCTCATTTTATATAGAATGATATATGATATTTAGGAATAATTGCAATAAATCGGACGTATTTTGTTCTGGATAGACGCAGCTATCGCTTTGATATGGACCACACTGGGAGTTTATTTTATCTGTCCTACTTTAATACGAATATGTACTTAGGATAGCTATCTTTTTATGCATGATAAGCACTATTCTGTTTCTGTTTTAATGTATGGTTCTCACTTTACAGATATTGCTAGGATTTCCCTTCATTTATATATTCTATACCCCGGCCATACTTAGGCTGGGACGGAAGTACAACCAGTCAGAAGGTATGTTATTCTGGTCATATCCTTTAAATGGATATATGGCTTTTAATGCTGGGTTTACACTTAATATACATTTTTATATACATTATAGGCTTGAAATATTGGGCCAGTCATATTAAGGTAGGCCTGTTATTGTATTTAATTTTCGGAGAACCTTTTCTTCTTTTATGCACTTTTATGTAGATTCGCTATGCACCTTTTTCCTCTCTATTCCCACCTTTGTTTCTTTTCCTCTTACCACACGTTATGATGAGAATATAGGTTGGTGAACCACGTTAGACAATATCAATCATTTGCATCTGATGTGGATTGTTCTTAAGGTTATGATACACGCTATAACATTTGTAATGATTAATGCTGTGTGCACTGGTATTCATGTATATACTATGCAGATTGATTTGCGGCACATTGTTGGGATTTTATGTAATGTACTTATTTAAATTGGAACAATTGTATCCGAAAGGATGGGTTTACACTCCGCTTTATGTATGTTTTCCAGCCCTGAAGAAGTCGTGGGTATCTTGTCCCGAGCGACGAAACACGTGTTGGCTGGAGTTTTTACAAGAAAAATAATAAATGATTTTAACGTTGATATGCTTTTCCTTTTGATATAAGTTGTATACTTATGATACTGTACATATGAGTGCCAGGGTTTGATAATATTAATGTTGTATAGACCTATGATCTGTACTGTGGGGTGTTGGATGATTACCTCCTCCCTGGGCACCTAACCATATACGTATTTAACCAAATATATACCGTTCATAAGAGAGCGCCATTACCATCCAGGGCACAATCATCCCAATTAGCATTTCCTGTAGGACCTTACCTGGTGGGGCGGCTCCGACGGTTATACTTTTTGTGATATATTAATGATGGATAGAAATAAAGAAGCAGCGGACCTATTTGACAGCCTAGCACGAGGAGAGACAATGATCTCCTCTTTAACTAGTGGTAATCCCAACAAAAAGAGAGAAGGACTGAGAGATAAATTCATTAAATTAGAAAAACTACGTATCTCAGAAAATTCAAAATGGTGGGACGGTGCAACACTAGAACAATATATAAGGCTCAATAGGATACCGAGGGGGCTTCGCTCACAGATTCTTCCTACATATGATGATTTAGATGAGGACCTTTTACTAATCTGGGAGAAAGAATTTACCTCTAATTCCAACAAATTAATGACAATTTTGATTGAGAGCTCACAACGTAAAGTTAAAAAATTACAAGAGGAAATCGTACAGCTGGAACTAGAAATCAGGGAGCTTGACCTCAAAGAGGCAACAGAAAAGAACTATGAGATACTGAAGGAGGTTATTAATAAACACCAAGAAGAAATTAAACAAAGGAAAGCACGCAAACTAAAAAGGGACGAAATAGACTATATGCAGGGACGTATATTTACATTTGGTAAGAAATACGATCATCTGATAGATAAGGATACTAAGGATGTAACCAATCCCTTAAATCGCACAACACCTGTCAATTCCAGCTCCTCCTCACTGAATACATTACCTAGTGGTAGTGAAAATGACTCAATTTCAATTGGCAGTAATCCAGAGAATAGTTTTTTACGAGAGGTCAAAAGAATCAAACAAGGGAACAGAGACCAACCACAGCGAAAGGTAAATACAACAAGAAGACCAGGAGGGGAAAGAGAGGGGGTAACAGAGGCAGACAAACAAGGGATGAGATTAAGATCTTGGAACAAACAGAATTAGAGCTTACTCCATTGAAGGGAGTTGAGGTAATTAATCTGAGTGATCAAATACTAACCAAGGATATGGTTACTTTACTTGAAAGAGGGATGGGATTTTGTCCTAAAGAGCATGGGGAGGTTTGTAACTCTATGATTGACCTATTCAAGTTTACGAGAAATCTGAAATTAAAGAAATTCTTTGAATGTAATCCTACACCTAATAAAGCAGTGAAAATGTATTCCACTGATGTCCTTTCTGATGTAACAACCATACAAGACATTAGGGATATGGAATTACTATTATCAATATCAGATGATGACCGGGACCACATGACAATTGAAGAACTAATGTGGGAATATGACATAGAAACT
Source organism: Calotriton arnoldi (assembly GCA_963921515.1). Lineage (NCBI taxonomy): Eukaryota > Metazoa > Chordata > Amphibia > Caudata > Salamandridae > Calotriton > Calotriton arnoldi. The sequence goes on from CAWUFW010000243.1 coordinate 4,252,554, forward strand.
GATATCAACATTAATAGTGGGCTCAGAAATAAATCTAGGTGGACCCCAATACTACCGAGTGGAAATAATATTGACATGTTTCATAAATTGGTTACAGAGGATATGTATAGATACTTACACCAGGACCATAAATATGGGCACAGATTTTCGGACAACCTAACAATTAATGAACGTAGGGCATTAAAAGATCTTAGTCAACTGCAGAATATTACCATCAAGGAAGCCGATAAAGGCGGTAATATTGTGATCATGAACACTAGGGACTATAATGTGGAAATTAGATCCCAACTTGAGGTTAGAATTTACTACGAGGAACTTAAGGTTAACCCGATAGGACCACTTACGATACTTCTCAACACACATCTACGAGAATGGCTTAACAATGGGCTTATCAATCAGGATGAGTTTCTATATATGAAGGTGGATAAACCAAGATTTCCATGTATTTACACCTTACCAAAGGTACATAAGAACCAGTCATTTCCACCGGGCAGACCTATAATATCCAGTATTGGAGGTCCCACAGAAAAATATCACAATATGTTGATGCATTTTTACAACCGATAGTGAAGAACTTACCAGCATATATTAGGGATACGAAGCATATCCTAAGTATACTGTCAGATGTTCCCTGGGAAGAGGGCATGATACTAGCAACACTGGACGTCACTGCCCTATACACCAACATTAGAACAGACTTGGGAATGAAAGCAATTAAAAAATACTTGAGTAAAAGACCGGCCACACAGATGGCACATGCAGAAATGATCCTCACTATGATTGACCTAATTCTTAAGAACAATGTATTCTTGTTTGAAACCAAATGGTACAAGCAAATACAGGGAGTCGCCATGGGCTCCAGGTTTTCTCCTTCGTATGCCAATCTGTTTATGGGTTGGTTTGAGGAGGAGTGGATCTGGGGCCCTAGGGGTACTCCATGGAATGAATCCATCATTTATTGGGGTCGTTACATCGACGACTGCATTATGATATGGTCGGGCACAATGGGGAATTTAAATGAATTCTGTGAGCACCTTAATTCTAACGACATGGGTGTCCAATTTACGTTCAATCTGAGTATGACAGAAATAGAATTTCTAGACCTAACTATATTCGTAGAGAATAACCAGATCCAGAGCAAACTCTACCGCAAACCCACCTCGTGTAATGCGTTACTACATGCGAGCAGCTCACACCCTAAACACCAAATAAAATCTATACCCTCTGGTGAACTAACTAGGGCTAAAAGGAATTGTAGTAAGGATGAGGACTTCAGTATCTGTAAAAAAGATATGAAACAACGATTTATTGCTAGAGGTTATGATAAACAAACCATTATTGCGGCTGAACAAAAGGTTACACGAACTAAGAGAGTGGATACTCTCAAAAACAGGCCATGTAAGAATAAAACCCCTTCTAAAGTCAGATTGATCACCAACTATAATGAGGTATCAGTATCTCTTAGGAACAGCATGAAAAAACATTGGCGAATACTTTATAATGACAAATCATTGAGGGAATATATTACAACGCAACCTCTCATTACATATAGGCGCGGCAAGAATATGAGATCGTGGATCAGTCCAAGCTATCCAAAACAGACTGCGAAATCTAACTGGCTTACTGACAGATGCATTGGTTTTCACAAATGTGGCAATTGTAAAATTTGCCCCTTGGCAATGAATAATACTAAATCATTTCGAAGTCATCTGGGCAAACAATATGAGATCAGACAAATGATCAATTGTAATAGTCGCTATGTGGTGTACATGATCAAATGCAAATGTAGTTACTTCTATATAGGAAGTACTATTAGGGCACTGAAAGAGAGAATTTATGAACATCTGAGGGCCATTAAACATCATGACCCCAGATATTCTACTGCCACTCATATTAATGAATGCCAAGCACAAGGGACATATAAAACGCTATCTTTCTATGGGATTGATCAGATAGATATGGACCCGAGGGGCGGTAATAAAGAACTTCATCTTAGACGCAGGGAGGCCCTATGGATCATGAAGCTTCAAGCAGTCGAACACGGGATGAACACAGATCATGAACTACACTATTTTCTAGGGGACTGAATCATTTTATGAGAAACCATAACAGATTTAATGATGATGTCAATAATGTAACCTGCCACTATGATTTATTTATTGAACTATGTTATGTAGAAGCTGTTTAATGACTCCTACAGCTTCCAATTGACTGGAATATATTGTGTACACATCTGACGGACCACATGATTGAAGGAGAATAATGATGCACGTATGTACAGCATCGTATTAATATAACATCGGAACAAAAATGTCTTCTGATTTCTTGGCATTGGTTAGGTTTTGTTCCTAACCATATGGTCTGTTTTTTCGGGATATGATATGGTCTGACGTGAAGCCAAACTGTATTATACTCACTTATATAACACTGGATTCGGTTACTCTCTTTGATGTTCCTGCTTTCATATATCTTATATTCCCCCTTCTCGTTAGCTGAATTACAACGTAACTAATATATTCTCTTTCGATATTTATTACTAATACTCTGAGTATAGACAAGTGAGTTCTTCATCTTATTTACTTAACAATATTGGGGATCTCTCCGGTGGGATATTAAGAGGGTTTTTTTTTTTTTAAACCTACAGCATTGTATTGACACGTGGGTCTATTTCTATGAGCTTATAATTGGTATGAGTCAGGCTTTAAGAGCCCTTAGATCGATTTTGAATAGGGTTTCTGGCAGATATTCAGGTTTCACATGACTTATATGTGACTTACATGGGAGATTTTGTTACATGGATACTCAAGAGAGGAGTTATAATTATTGTGTATCTACAATATCTTTAGAACATGATGTTCGGAGGTGTAGTCCCCCACTGATACAACATAATGCTATAATGAGCAGCCGGGACACGGGTTAATTCACTCACCCAATATGGCGGATATTTTGGCTTTGTAGCTCACGTACGGAACGTACTAGCCACGTCACTTATTTATAGCCGGATACTTCCGGGTGCTTTTACTTACGACGGCCATACTGCTATGCCGAGGACTGTTTCATGCGTGGATGCTGCTACACACAGGTAGACAGATAACTAGGAACGTAATCGCCTTCTAATAACAAGCTATTATTGTTCATATTATAAATTGCGGGTACTTTATCTTTATTTTGCAGTATGCCACTGGCTGTTGGAAGACGCAGCCTAAGATTCAAGCACAAAGTTTGATATAATCGGGCTATTTTGGTAAGTGTTAGATACTACTAACACTTTGGCCGGTTGTGGGTTTTTTAACTACTAGGCACCCATGCACTGCTTTGATTACTATGGTGGTTTCAAACGGCGCTCTTTCATTGATCTTTTCGGGTCCTTGGGCCCTGTTTGGACGTTATATTATCGTATGCTACACCTCCGTTGCTATATGAGATATAATCTCTCATTTTATATAGAATGATATATGATATTTAGGAATAATTGCAATAAATCGGACGTATTTTGTTCTGGATAGACGCAGCTATCGCTTTGATATGGACCACACTGGGAGTTTATTTTATCTGTCCTACTTTAATACGAATATGTACTTAGGATAGCTATCTTTTTATGCATGATAAGCACTATTCTGTTTCTGTTTTAATGTATGGTTCTCACTTTACAGATATTGCTAGGATTTCCCTTCATTTATATATTCTATACCCCGGCCATACTTAGGCTGGGACGGAAGTACAACCAGTCAGAAGGTATGTTATTCTGGTCATATCCTTTAAATGGATATATGGCTTTTAATGCTGGGTTTACACTTAATATACATTTTTATATACATTATAGGCTTGAAATATTGGGCCAGTCATATTAAGGTAGGCCTGTTATTGTATTTAATTTTCGGAGAACCTTTTCTTCTTTTATGCACTTTTATGTAGATTCGCTATGCACCTTTTTCCTCTCTATTCCCACCTTTGTTTCTTTTCCTCTTACCACACGTTATGATGAGAATATAGGTTGGTGAACCACGTTAGACAATATCAATCATTTGCATCTGATGTGGATTGTTCTTAAGGTTATGATACACGCTATAACATTTGTAATGATTAATGCTGTGTGCACTGGTATTCATGTATATACTATGCAGATTGATTTGCGGCACATTGTTGGGATTTTATGTAATGTACTTATTTAAATTGGAACAATTGTATCCGAAAGGATGGGTTTACACTCCGCTTTATGTATGTTTTTCAGCCCTGAAGAAGTCGTGGGTATCTTGTCCCGAGCGACGAAACACGTGTTGGCTGGAGTTTTTACAAGAAAAATAATAAATGATTTTAACGTTGATATGCTTTTCCTTTTGATATAAGTTGTATACTTATGATACTGTACATATGAGGGCCAGGGTTTGATAATATTAATGTTGTATAGACCTATGATCTGTACTGTGGGGTGTTGGATGATTACCTCCTCCCTGGGCACCTAACCATATACGTATTTAACCAAATATATACCGTTCATAAGAGAGCGCCATTACCATCCAGGGCACAATCATCCCAATTAGCATTTCCTGTAGGACGTTACCTGGTGGGGCGGCTCCGACGGTTATACTTTTTGTGATATATTAATGATGGATAGAAATAAAGAAGCAGCGGACCTATTTGACAGCCTAGCACGAGGAGAGACAATGATCTCCTCTTTAACTAGTGGTAATCCCAACAAAAAGAAAGAAGGACTGAGAGATAAATTCATTAAATTAGAAAAACTACGTATCTCAGAAAATTCAAAATGGTGGGACGGTGCAACACTAGAACAATATATAAGGCTCAATAGGATACCGAGGGGGCTTCGCTCACAGATTCTTCCTACATATGATGATTTAGATGAGGTCCTTTTACTAATCTGGGAGAAAGAACTTACCTCTAATTCCAACAAATTAATGACAATTTTGATTGAGAGCTCACAACGTAAAGTTAAAAAATTACAAGAGGAAATCGTACAGCTGGAACTAGAAATCAGGGAGCTTGACCTCAAATAGGCAACAGAAAAGAACTATGAGATACTGAAGGAGGTTATTAATAAACACCAAGAAGAAATTAAACAAAGGAAAGCACGCAAACTAAAAAGGGACGAAATAGACTATATGCAGGGACGTATATTTACATTTGGTAAGAAATACGATCATCTGATAGATAAGGATACTAAGGATGTAACCAATCCCTTAAATCGCACAACACCTGTCAATTCCAGCTCCTCCTCACTGAATACATTACCTAGTGGTAGTGAAAATGACTCAATTTCAATTGGCAGTAATACAGAGAATAGTTTTTTACGAGAGGTCAAAAGAATCAAACAAGGGAACAGAGACCAACCACAGCGAAAGGTAAATACAACAAGAAGACCAGGAGGGGAAAGAGAGGGGGTAACAGAGGCAGACAAACAAGGGATGAGATTAAGATCTTGGAACAAACAGAATTAGAGCTTACTCCATTGAAGGGAGTTGAGGTAATTAATCTGAGTGATCAAATACTAACCAAGGATATGGTTACTTTACTTGAAAGAGGGATGGGATTTTGTCCTAAAGAGCATGGGGAGGTTTGTAACTCTATGATTGACCTATTCAAGTTTACGAGAAATCTGAAATTAAAGAAATTCTTTGAATGTAATCCTACACCTAATAAAGCAGTGAAAATGTATTCCACTGATGTCCTTTCTGATGTAACAACCATACAAGACATTAGGGATATGGAATTACTATTATCAATATCAGATGATGACCGGGACCACATGACAATTGAAGAACTAATGTGGGAATATGACATAGAAACTGATATCAACATTAATAGTGGGCTCAGAAATAAATCTAGGTGGACCCCGATACTACCGAGTGGAAATAATATTGACATGTTTCATAAATTGGTTACAGAGGATATGTATAGATACTTACACCAGGACCATAAATATGGGCACAGATTTTCGGACAACCTAACAATTAATGAACGTAGGGCATTAAAAGATCTTAGTCAACTGCAGAATATTACCATCAAGGAAGCCGATAAAGGCGGTAATATTGTGATCATGAACACTAGGGACTATAATGTGGAAATTAGATCCCAACTTGAGGTTAGAACTTACTACGAGGAACTTAAGGTTAACCCGATAGGACCACTTACGATACTTCTCAACACACATCTACGAGAATGGCTTAACAATGGGCTTATCAATCAGGATGAGTTTCTATATATGAAGGTGGATAAACCAAGATTTCCATGTATTTACACCTTACCAAAGGTACATAAGAACCAGTCATTTCCACCGGGCAGACCTATAATATCCAGTATTGGAGGTCCCACAGAAAAATATCACAATATGTTGATGCATTTTTACAACCGATAGTGAAGAACTTACCAGCATATATTAGGGATACGAAGCATATCCTAAGTATACTGTCAGATGTTCCCTGGGAAGAGGGCATGATACTAGCAACACTGGACGTCACTGCCCTATACACCAACATTAGAACAGACTTGGGAATGAAAGCAATTAAAAAATACTTGAGTAAAAGACCGGCCACACAGATGGCACATGCAGAAATGATCCTCACTATGATTGACCTAATTCTTAAGAACAATGTATTCTTGTTTGAAACCAAATGGTACAAGCAAATACAGGGAGTCGCCATGGGCTCCAGGTTTTCTCCTTCGTATGCCAATCTGTTTATGGGTTGGTTTGAGGAGGAGTGGATCTGGGGCCCTAGGGGTACTCCATAGAATGAATCCATCATTTATTGGGGTCGTTACATCGACGACTGCATTATGATATGGTCGGGCACAATGGGGAATTTAAATGAATTCTGTGAGCACCTTAATTCTAACGACATGGGTGTCCAATTTACGTTCAATCTGAGTATGACAGAAATAGAATTTCTAGACCTAACTATATTCGTAGAGAATAACCAGATCCAGAGCAAACTCTACCGCAAACCCACCTCGTGTAATGCGTTACTACATGCGAGCAGCTCACACCCTAAACACCAAATAAAATCTATACCCTCTGGTGAACTAACTAGGGCTAAAAGGAATTGTAGTAAGGATGAGGACTTCAGTATCTGTAAAAAAGATATGAAACAACGATTTATTGCTAGAGGTTATGATAAACAAACCATTATTGCGGCTGAACAAAAGGTTACACGAACTAAGAGAGTGGATACTCTCAAAAACAGGCCATGTAAGAATAAAACCCCTTCTAAAGTCAGATTGATCACCAACTATAATGAGGTATCAGTATCTCTTAGGAACAGCATGAAAAAACATTGGCGAATACTTTATAATGACAAATCATTGAGGGAATATATTACAACGCAACCTCTCATTACATATAGGCGCGGCAAGAATTTGAGATCGTGGATCAGTCCAAGCTATCCAAAACAGACCGCAAAATCTAACTGGCTTACTGACAGATGCATTGGTTTTCACAAATGTGGCAATTGTAAAATTTGCCCCTTGGCAATGAATAATACTAAATCATTTCGAAGTCATCTGGGCAAACAATATGAGATCAGACAAATGATCAATTGTAATAGTCGCTATGTGGTGTACATGATCAAATGCAAATGTAGTTACTTCTATATAGGAAGTACTATTAGGGCACTGAAAGAGAGAATTTATGAACATCTGAGGGCCATTAAACATCATGACCCCAGATATTCTACTGCCACTCATATTAATGAATGCCAAGCACAAGGGACATATAAAACGCTATCTTTCTATGGGATTGATCAGATAGATATGGACCCGAGGGGCGGTAATAAAGAACTTCATCTTAGACGCAGGGAGGCCCTATGGATCATGAAGCTTCAAGCAGTCGAACACGGGATGAACACAGATCATGAACTACACTATTTTCTAGGGGACTGAATCATTTTATGAGAAACCATAACAGATTTAATGATGATGTCAATAATGTAACCTGCCACTATGATTTATTTATTGAACTATGTTATGTAGAAGCTGTTTAATGACTCCTACAGCTTCCAATTGACTGGAATATATTGTGTACACATCTGACGGACCACATGATTGAAGGAGAATAATGATGCACGTATGTACAGCATCGTATTAATATAACATCGGAACAAAAATGTCTTCTGATTTCTTGGCATTGGTTAGGTTTTGTTCCTAACCATATGGTCTGTTTTTTCGGGATATGATATGGTCTGACGTGAAGCCAAACTGTATTATACTCACTTATATAACAATGGATTCGGTTACTCTCTTTGATGTTCCTGCTTTCATATATCTTATATTCCCCTTCTCGTTAGCTGAATTACAACGTAACTAATATATTCTCTTTCGATATTTATTACTAATACTCTGAGTATAGACAAGTGAGTTCTTCATCTTATTTACTTAACAATATTGGGGATCTCTCCGGTGGGATATTAACAGGGTTTTTTTTTTTTAAACCTACAGCATTGTATTGACACGTGGGTCTATTTCTACGAGCTTATAATTGGTATGAGTCAGGCTTTAAGAGCCCTTAGATCGATTTTGAATAGGGTTTCTGGCAGATATTCAGGTTTCACATGACTTATATGTGACTTACATGGGAGATTTTGTTACATGGATACTCAAGAGAGGAGTTATAATTATTGTGTATCTACAATATCTTTAGAACATGATGTTCGGAGGTGTAGTCCCCCACTGATACAACATAATGCTATAATGAGCAGCCGGGACACAGGTTAATTCACTCACCCAATATGGCGGATATTTTGGCTTTGTAGCTCACGTACGGAACGTACTAGCCACGTCACTTATTTATAGCCGGATACTTCCGGGTGCTTTTACTTACGACGGCCATACTGCTATGCCGAGGACTGTTTCATGCGTGGATGCTGCTACACACAGGTAGACAGATAACTAGGAACGTAATCGCCTTCTAATAACAAGCTATTATTGTTCATATTATAAATTGCGGGTACTTTATCTTTATTTTGCAGTATGCCACTGGCTGTTGGAAGACGCAGCCTAAGATTCAAGCACAAAGTTTGATATAATCGTGCTATTTTGGTAAGTGTTAGATACTACTAACACTTTGGCCGGTTGTGGGTTTTTTAACTACTAGGCACCCATGCACTGCTTTGATTACTATGGTGGTTTCAAACGGCGCTCTTTCATTGATCTTTTCGGGTCCTTGGGCCCTGTTTGGACGTTATATTATCGTATGCTACACCTCCGTTGCTATATGAGATATAATCTCTCATTTTATATAGAATGATATATGATATTTAGGAATAATTGCAATAAATCGGACGTATTTTGTTCTGGATAGACGCAGCTATCGCTTTGATATGGACCACACTGGGAGTTTATTTTATCTGTCCTACTTTAATACGAATATGTACTTAGGATAGCTATCTTTTTATGCATGATAAGCACTATTCTGTTTCTGTTTTAATGTATGGTTCTCACTTTACAGATATTGCTAGGATTTCCCTTCATTTATATATTCTATACCCCGGCCATACTTAGGCTGGGACGGAAGTACAACCAGTCAGAAGGTATGTTATTCTGGTCATATCCTTTAAATGGATATATGGCTTTTAATGCTGGGTTTACACTTAATATACATTTTTATATACATTATAGGCTTGAAATATTGGGCCAGTCATATTAAGGTAGGCCTGTTATTGTATTTAATTTTCGGAGAACCTTTTCTTCTTTTATGCACTTTTATGTAGATTCGCTATGCACCTTTTTCCTCTCTATTCCCACCTTTGTTTCTTTTCCTCTTACCACACGTTATGATGAGAATATAGGTTGGTGAACCACGTTAGACAATATCAATCATTTGCATCTGATGTGGATTGTTCTTAAGGTTATGATACACGCTATAACATTTGTAATGATTAATGCTGTGTGCACTGGTATTCATGTATATACTATGCAGATTGATTTGCGGCACATTGTTGGGATTTTATGTAATGTACTTATTTAAATTGGAACAATTGTATCCGAAAGGATGGGTTTACACTCCGTTTTATGTATGTTTTTCAGCCCTGAAGAAGTCGTGGGTATCTTGTCCCGAGCGACGAAACACGTGTTGGCTGGAGTTTTTACAAGAAAAATAATAAATGATTTTAACGTTGATATGCTTTTCCTTTTGATATAAGTTGTATACTTATGATACTGTACATATGAGTGCCAGGGTTTGATAATATTAATGTTGTATAGACCTATGATCTGTACTGTGGGGTGTTGGATGATTACCTCCTCCCTGGGCACCTAACCATATACGTATTTAACCAAATATATACCGTTCATAAGAGAGCGCCATTACCATCCAGGGCACAATCATCCCAATTAGCATTTCCATTTTGATAATAGATTTAGGTATTTTGATAAAAATAATATTTGTATTAATTTATAATATGACTGGAGTGGGAATAGCAAATTTTATCCCTCCACAATACAACACTTTCCCTACTGTTGCACTGACTGGAGTGGGAATAGTAAACTTTTCCCCTCTGTAATCCAGCAATTTCCCTACTGTTGCACTGACTGGAGTGGGAATAGTAAATTTTACCCCTCCGCAATACAACACTTTCCCTTCTGTTGCACTGACTGGAGTGGGAATAGTAGATTTTACCCCTCCACAATCCAACACTTTCCCTACTGTTGCACTGAGTAGAGTGGGAATAGGAAATTTGTCCCCTCCGTAATCTAACACTTTCCTTACTGTTGCACTGACTGGAGTGGGAATAGTAAATTAGTCCCCACCGCAATCCAACACTTTCCCTGCTGTTGCACTCATTGGAGTGGAAACAGTAACTTTTACCACTCCGATATCCAACAATTTACCTGCTGTTGCATTGACTGTCATGGGATTTGTAAATTTTACACCTCCTGAGTTTGAAACTTTGTCTACTATTTGTAAGTTGTAGTGGGTAGCGTATATGTATTAATTTTAAAATTTTGTAGTTTACTTTATATTGTTTAAACTTATATTAATATGTTTTTGGTTATATAAATAATATTTATAATTAGTAATGTTTTTCATAATTTATTTATTTTTAGTAAATTACATTTTTTTATTTTGTTTTTCATTTCTAATTAAAATGTTTTTTTTTTTTTAAATTATGTGATTGGATATATGTATTTATATTTATTTTTTGTGTTATTATGTTTAAAAAAGTATTAAAAATAATGTAAATTAAAAATAATCATTTATTTATATTTTTAAATTAGATATATGTACATACAAATATGTACATTAATATATATGCTTATATATGCTTGTTTTCTTTTTCAAATAATGATAATTGTTATATTTTTCAATATATAATAAATATATTTTATTTTCATTATATTAGTATTAATATTTATTTTAACTAATGTTCATTATTTAAATGTATATATATTTAAAAATCGATATTTTAGACAACTATATTAGTAAAAACAATATATTTTTTCAATATTTTTGTCATTCTAATTATAAGTATAGGGAGTCAATATTTCTAAATTCGATATTTTTTACTCCATATTTTTGTGTGTAGATGTTTTTTGACTCAATATTTTTTCAGTGAACCCTATTGCTGTATTCTGTACAATTTGTGGTGATTTTGATTAAATGCCAATATTGCATCGGAGAAACCAAGTCGGTCGTAGGCGATTCGAGCTCTATGGACAGCATTTCCAACCGACCGATTACGATGTCAGATTCTGGCAGCCTTTCCTACTCGGTCTGTCCAACATGAAAAGGCTGTCAGAAACTGACTTTGGGGGCCCCTACCAGGCCCCCCTTCATCCTGAGGCCTCCAGTTGGGGGCCGCGGGGGTACCCAAGGTACCCCCCTGTAAGACCATGCACTGTGTAGCAGGCACCATGGGGTGCCCGCCACAGGGTGCAGGGTTTTCCGCAGTCACCCCTTTTCCCCATAGGAGCCTATGTTGTCGGTCGGAACACAGGCTCCCATAGAATTAAATGGGAGTCCTTATGAACGGTGTTCGGAAGCATCATATTCGGTTGGGAGGAACCGCCGACCGAGAGTCGGTCAGATCCCGAATCCGAGACAGTGTCAGTCAGAACGTTTTTGCCCGACATCATAATGAGGCCATATGCCTTTGTTTTGAGAAGATATATAATCTGCTGGTGCCTGATTAAAACTTGTTTATAGTTGCTGAATTGTATCCCTCTCTACCCGCTTTTGTCCTGCCAAAAAGGCTATCACTTCACCCCTAAAAAATGCTTTTAGAGTCCCTAGACTGAAAAATCAGTGGCTGTATCGATGTTCCACTTTAAAAAAGTTTCTAAATCCTGCCACATTTGATTGACTCACTGACCATCAACTAAAGGAATTTGTCAAAAACCCAACTTGGTTTTTCTCACCCCTGACCTAGCAGCGCAAAGTTCACAGTGATTACTGAGTGATTCGAAAATGGGTTGGATATTATCTCTGATTGGGTTCTAAAAATCGTGTATCAAACTAAAAAGAAATCTATATGAGACGATAAATTAAACCTTTTAGAACTGGGGTGATAAGCTGCGCCAAGGATCCACCAAGGCAAAATCTAGCACAATGTGCTGCAAGTGCTTAACTGATTTTGGCTTATTCTGTGATATATTGGGGTGAGAAGAATCTAAGGCAATATCAGGAAGTATATTGAAATTACCCCTATCACTAACAGACCCAGTTTCCCTTTTGCGATATTGTACAGGGTATTGAGAGCCTGAGAAGAATCAGGCCATAGTAACTCACCAGATTGATCAATTGATTTGCCACCTTTATCTGCACCCATACCCATCGGGCTTCTGGGTCTCTATGAACCTTTACTAAATCACATGATAAGTCTCTGGTAATCAAACGCGCAACCACCTTGATGGCAGCATTTGAAGAGGCATAAAACACAGGTTGAATATAGCCCAGAGTACTGAGTTCAGCAGCTTGGTTTTTTAAATGCGTCTCTTGAAAAAAGATAATATTCGCCTAAAGTGACCTAAACCAAGCCAGCATTGCTCTTGCCTTAAATTTGTTATTGAGTACATTGGCATTGAATGAAACAATTCTCACTCATCTATAAGCCATAATCTACAATTGGTAAAAGCAAAACAAGTCTTCATTATAACGCCCCAACCACAATTCCTAGAGTCTCTGTAACATATTTATGATAACCCCAACAACTACACGTACACCCTTCTCACACTCAGACTCCTTGCCCCCATCCCTCCCAATATCCCTCCTTCCCCTCCCCAAGAGTCAAAGTCCCTAGGAGTCACACCAGCCCCTGACTCTGAAAAGGCATCTACTTTAATGCACCCCTTACCCCTCTACACTTAACTGGTTGCCCTAAAATTGCACACTTTACTGCCCTACGCTAGGGAACCACCACCACCGCTTACAATAACATGATAGCATAATTATATATCAATATAAGCATTATGCTAGAAAACCCCCGCCGTACCTTAAAAGGAAAAACAAAAAATAAAAAAAGAGAAAAGGAGGTGGAAAAAGAAAGAGAAAAGAGGAAATAACAGAAGAACATTCTGGGTCAAAAGCCTCTCATTCCTATAAATACTTAATTGCAATATCCTTGCTTTTCGGGATATGACCTTTAAGAACTCCCTTTAAGTCTTTCCTTTTGGATAATGGATTGGAGAAGTTTATTGGCCTATATACGAGAATATACGAAAATGTCTCTCAAAAAGTACTTTAAGTTTGGATTGCTGAGCCAGAACTGCCTGTATTCCCTGTTGTTTGAAGGAAACAATCAAAGCTTTCAGATGTGCTGTAGCCGTCGACTTGTCAGAAAAATATTAAATGCAAAATTGCCCGCTGTTTGAAAACCTTTACTTTGAATAGCTTTTGAAAGAATCTTCTCTGTTAATAGATAATCTTCAACATTGACTACAAAGGTACTGGGATAACCAGCATTTTGGGGCTGGAAGGAGGGGGCATAGTGTGAATGCATGATAGAGAGATCCTCCATCTTGTCTTGATGCCCCGGAGTAACATATTGTTTAAGCAGATCAGAAGTAAACTTGATCACATCCTAGCCAGTGTCCCTTTTTTCAGGAATCCCCATAATTTTTAGGTTTAAGCAGCGAGCTCTGTTCTCAATGTCTTCCAGCCTGATCTCTAGTTCGTGATGAGGGAATCCATTTTGATTTGAGAGTCTTCAGCATTAGAGATCCTTTGCTCCACCTCATTCAATCTAGTATTGAGCTGTCTAATATTAATGTTAAATTTATTTAGCTGTCAATTTTAGCTCCTTGTGGGACCTGACTTGAGAGTCTTTCATTTCCTTAAGTTTTCCCAAGATCTGTTGCAATATCCCAGCCAGGTGTGGAAAGTGATCCACTGCAATTGTATCCATGTGATCAACTGTTGAGCTCTCTGTAGCAAACGAACTCTCTAAGAGTGGAATAGAGGGTGGTGAAGGAGATATAGATACTGCATGAAAAATGTTGCATTGTCTGCTAAGTGATTTCTCCATTGGGGCAATTGAGGAAATTAATTCCTTTAGCATTGTAACCACTGTGATTTTAGGGGAGCTAAGGTAGCAATCTGTAGTGGCGCCTCCATTTTTTCCGTTAGCTGGGATTGTTGTTGTACTTCCCCTTCCCCTTTCAACACGGATGGAGAAAACAGAGGATAAATCGAGGTTGAGAGTGGAGTCTTTCCAAAAACTGGACCAGACCCCTGCATCTTGCCGAAACTGCTTCCGGGTGACCGCCACCATACCCGCGCCGGTGTGATGGCTGCAAGGAGAGAGAAGAAGCGGGCAGCATCTTCATGAATCTTACGACAGGCATGGACCAACCTTTACACCGCAATCGGACACTTTCATATAATCTGTTTTCTAGAGAAAGTACGAGCCCACAATTTCACTTTTTAATTGTTAGCGTTTGGAAGCGGGAGACGGAGACGGAGAGCTAGAGAGTCGGGTGCAGTAAAGTGCTTTAAGGGACCAAGGACATTGCATGAAATAAGAAGCTCAAAACAATGATTGTATTTTTACTATTTGTATTGTATGAGCACTATTTTTTAAAACTACATGACCATAGATTCTTCAGCGCCCTCGATGGGAGTTCTCATGATTAATGTATAAAACACCCGGAAGGATTCTCTACAAGCAGTAATCTCTCACGAGGCTTGATCATCAATGCAACTTTAGGTAGGTGTCCCCAGAAGGTGGCAGTGGTGTGGAAAGTTGCTGCCAAAAAAGCTCCCCCCTGTTTTTTAATTCAATGAAGAACCATTCCATGCATGAGGCAACTAGCAAAACGTGTGCCCCACCCAGGTTAGTCAAGACTTTGCAGACTAGCAAATGTCAAGGGGTTGCAGGTGGTCCGAAGACCATAGAAAGAGAAGCTAAACGGAATCTTTTCAGCATGCAAGGGGGAGAAGAAAATAGCAATCCAAAAGTGCTAGCTGCTTCCTTCCTATTTGAAAAGCACAATCTCAAATTCGATTCCGCCACTCTCCCTCTGCAGAGGGGAGATATAAAGGATAGAAAAGGGATTTCTCTGGACAATCCTGGCGATTCATGCCCAATTCATTAGCACTAAGTTTCTTATTATCTCAAGAGATGTGTGATCCAGCATAAAAAATGTCTGCACAACATCCTGAAGCTAATGGACAAGCAAAGTGTTTCAATCATGTAAGCAAGGGGTGAATTTAATTGGCTTTCAATGGAGGGAAGAGTTGGGGAAGGTTTTCACAGGCAAACCAGCTTGCATAGAGTCACCCCCAATTTCGGTTACAGGGCTTTCCCTTTTTCAGCTGCTAAGGCAGCATAGACTGGGATCTCTTCTAGCTCCTTGGGGTCCCAAAGAAAAAACACAGGTACTTCTGGGTATTTGGCTGGAGTTTATGGTTCTGTCCATGAGATGGTCAGCCAGTGAGCCAACAAGGACAAGGAGAAGATGTCATTTTAACTTGGGTCTCTGAATTGGCAAGCCCTCTGTCAGAGTATTGCAGGTTGGTCAATATATTAATGAGAAACCACCAGGACAACATGTGGGATTGTTTGGAAAATGGTCCAAGCTTGTGAAGGTCTTTGAGAAACTCCATGGTGCTGTGAGAGTGGAGGGAGGAGTGGCATGGAATCTAAACAGAATTTCATTTTGGATGGGCTGAATATAAGCCTTTTTCTCATCTAGGTGCTGATGTTTTGGATGTGGGAATGTCTGGGTAATCTGAAACAAGTTCTGGTTCTGGCATGTAGAGGAGAAAGTGAGACTTTGATGAGTGGATTTATGAATACTATTTACAGGTCCAGTTAACAATTTGCAGCCTCATGCATCTATAGAAGGATTTGTTGAGTACCTAAAAAATCCAATCACCATATTGTCCCAGTTGTATTATTTGTTTTCCCACTGTTGTTGAACAGTGTTGTATAGGATAGCCTCATGTCATGTATTTTGATATCCTCTCATATGTTTTGTTTCTGTGTTTTGTATTTTTTGTAAAGGGGGAAAGTATGGCATTCTGGCTGTTCTGTGTGCGAGTTGTGGAACTTCAGACTCTGTATGTGTGGAAGGTTTAGGGCAAGAATGTGTTGAGTCAACTTGCCAGTACAGGGAATGAGAGTGTGAGATGCCATCTGCAGGGCTCTTGTAACCTGTATCTTAATATACATTTAATAAACCTTTGATTGAAAAATGGTGGTCTCCTCCATGAATATTTACAGCACTTTCAGCAGCAGATTAAATGTTTTCACAGTTTTATGATGGGTAATGTTATATGAATGTGCCTATAATAAAAGAGGGGCCCAAGGCCTGAATAGCTTTGTGACCAATGGAGATGATTTAAGTTTTTCCTTTTTTCCAGACCAGCAGCCAGTGTAGTTGGTGCAAAACTGGAGATACAACTGTGATATTCAAAGTCAAAGTATTCCAGCCAGTCATATTGCATAATCGGAATTAGTCAGTGGCAGCTGGTGAAGTTAGAAAGTAATGGGGAGTAAAATAAGTGGGTTAGGGGGCTCTTCTCTACCCACAATAAATGTTTTAATTAAAGAAAATAGGGTAACATGGAGCATTTTTTAGCATACTTTCTTGAACAAAATTACCTAAAACTAACATTTTTCACAGGCTTTTCTAATGGAACACTCAGAAATATTTGAGAAAATTTGTGGTTTGCCAAGCAAGCCTGCCCTCCCCAGGGGTGCGGATATAAGACAAGGAGGTTTGGGTGGGATTCTCCCCTGTGAAATTTTATCTCACACCTGCTTGGTTTTTTCACCACTTCTTTCTCCCTTTGTACTTGTGTCCCTATCTTTCTCGTCTTCCTCCTTTTTTCTTTCTATATTTTTCTCTCTTTTAATCCAGGTTATGTTGTGATGTAAAAAATTAGCTCCCCTATCCACCACCTACAACCGCCAGCACAAAATTAGCACTGCCTGTCAGAGGGAGTTGGGTGAATAATTGCACAGACTAAATTAATTAATTTGTTTCAATAAATGGAAACCCGGCTACTGACCAGTACTCTAAATTATACATTCAAGGCCTACTTAACTTAAAAACATTCTTTCATTAACACTACTTTTTAAAGTTTTCATCATATTTTCAGCTAGGCTGAACGTGCTCACTACAGACAAAGCTTTTCCCATGAATGCTGAGTTAGGGACTGAAAGCTCCATAAAACAGTGGTCAGAGCATAATTTTCTGAAACGAGAATGTCTGTTAAACAAACAATCTCTTTCAGATAAGAAAGTGAGCAGCTCCCTAGAAAGTAAGGAACACTGAGAAAAAAATACTTTTTCTGATGGATACTTCTACCTGCAGATTCCTCCCCTCATCATCATCATAAAATCTTAATCTGGTCGAACAAAGCAACCATAAAAGAACAGCAGACATTACAACAGCAATATATAATATAGGGCTCAATTACATACAAACAGCATAAGATGCAGAATAAAAACAGGATCAAAAAACACAATATCAGCTACATACAGAAGGTAATCGATCAGGCCTCGAGTTTCTAGATGCCAAGGCTGCCCATAGAAAGCTCGACACGGCAAGTAAAACATATTCGTTGGGAAGCAATTGTAAGTACATAAGAGCAGGGCATACTTGGTTAAAGTTCAGGGACCTCAGCACTGGTAGCAGGAACCTCTTTCTGGGCAAACTGTAGTAATTACAGAACGTGCCAAAGTGTAAGTGTCCTGCGGAGACCTGTTGTTGCAGCTGCAGGACGACCTATCACCATAGTGCACTCAGCCAATGGGAGAGGCCAGTAAAGGGTCAATTTGATTGAAACGAAACCTGGCCAAGCAAAATAAGGGTCATGCCTACTGGTAACCTGCACCTAATACTGTTCCATTCCCTGAACAGACTTTAAAAGGCATAAGGCTCCTCACTAGAGGTTTCAACATTTCTACCCCTTCTTTATTTGACATTGCCCACTCAAAGAACAGTGCCTTTATTTCCTGTAAATTACATGGTCTCAGAGAAGTAGGGGTCAGATAGGAGTCTGCTCTCCCTAGGGCCATAAGTGCCGTCTTAATATTGGCAAACCATGGAATTCTAGATGCACCGTCCAGTGTCAAGCAATCAGGGAGGATCATTCTATTTAACATGAGATCCTGCCTGGTCCAGATTTTTACCCAACAGTAGAGGGCTGAGGGCCACTAAATCAGCTAGAAATCTAACTCCAAACTCAGCATGTACAGACCAGGCTGGTGTACAATGCAGTACCTGTACCATTCCTCTGAGAAATTTATTTTCTACTGTTTGGAGTAAGTCTGTCTTCACATAACCCCAAACCTCACTACCATAGCGGACCTGCAAAACGCACTTAGCCACATACATTTAAACAAGACTTGCGGGGGAAATGAATCCAGCCTTTAAGCAAAGCAGGCCAAGACCCCCGTTGATTTTATCCAGCAGGGTATGCCAGTTATTTTTAGCATCAAAAAATACTTCTAAATAAGGAAAAGCTGAGACTTTGCCCATAGTGTGGTGGCCCACTTTGAAAGTCTTGGAGTTATTGGACCATGGGCCTACAACCTTAACATAAGATTTCAAAGCATTCACAGCCAGATCAAGGCTATCCATAAAAGCAGCAAATCTATCAAGGAGAATCTGCGACCCCCTAGCCGTGCGGGCCATCAAGACTGCATCATCAGCGTACAAAACTGGGAGCGACCTTGGGCCCATCTTGGGGCAATCGGCCTGAGCCGCAAGAAGGGCCTCCTCAAGCCTATTAAAATATAGGGTGAGCAAGAATGGTACAAGAATGCACCCTGCAGCACTCCCCTCCTAGTGGGGAAAGACCTGGTGATGACAGCATCGGGCGAGAAACGTACTGAAGCTGAAGTGTTCATATGTAGGTCTTCCAACAGGGTCACTATATTGGGCTCCACTCCTAACTCGAGCAACAGGACCCAAAGTTTAGCTCGATTCACAATGTGGAAAACGGACCTAAGGTCTATAAGTGGCATATGTAGGCTCTCTGGCCGGGCAACAGTATACTAATTTATGATTTATGACCGTCCAGGCCTGGAACCGTACTGGACGTCCATCAGACTATCGTTTGCATCCGACCATGCCATCAACCTATTAAGTATAACCCTCCCAAGAACCTTAAATAACGCATTGATCAGGAAACTAGAGCGATAGCATGGGGGGTTGTCCTTATCCCCCTTCTTAAACACAGGTACTTTCACCGCAGAAGACCAAGAGCGTGGCACCCCATGATGTGCAGAGGCATTCAATACCTGGTTCAGATGTTGGCCATATAGCTCCACGTCCAGCAGATCTAAAGGAATTCCATTGGGGCCAGGGGCTTTATTTCTGGTTAGATTGTTAATATCTAATGTTACCTCCTACAGTGTGAAAACCATGGGGGCATGCCTCATTTCCCTTACTATCACCCTCTCCTCCTCTGCCATCCTGCTGAAATTGTAAACCACTGCGAAGTGGTCTACCCACTGTTGCTCAGATATGTGGGTACATGTAGCTGGACCTGTCATCTGCAAAAAGGGGTTTATTCATTACCTTCCAGAAAAGAGTGGAATCTCTTGTTTCTCTGTCTTGGATTTACTCATCCCAGGCTAAAGCCTGGAGAGTAGCCTTGCATTTACTTACTGTCTTGTTGTAGGCCTGCCTCCTGGCCACCACACGGCTCCTGTCTCCAGGGACCTGTTTTAAAGCTATCTTCAATTGCAGCAAGCACTTGGAACATTCCCTGCCATACCATTTTGGGTTTTGCCTACTTGCTTGGGTTAGGGGAGTAGTCAGTAGATTTGCCTTATTTGCGATACCTACAAAGGCTTGCAAAATATCCCTGTCCACGGCAGCTGCAACTAAACAAGTGACTATCTCTTGGGACACCTGGGAGAAAATGGATGCCTTAAATAAAGCCAGATCAACCTAAGCCCAATTTATTCGCCTGCTTTGATCCACAGGATAGAGACCTCTAATGGTCCACCCGCCGTGGCGTGTAATGTCCCTGTTACCTTCAAGTTCCAAGACGAGGGGATTATGGTCAGTAAAGGGGCTGTGAACAATGTCAACATTGGCAATATACAAAAATAACGGGGCCGAAATAAAGATAAAATGCATAATGGAAGTGCAGCCCCTCCTCTTGAACATGGGAACAGCACTAGGATTAGGTGAAATAATCAATTGCTCACCTAATCAATGATTCCAGGAATCATACTGAGTCCAGAGACTTCAAAACTCTTGAAGCCAGAAGGAGATACTGGCTACATGTCTGCATCAGAAGTGGCATCTGCAGACGTCACCGAAGCCATATAGTGTCCACCACCGTGGAGCAAACATGTGAGAGTTTTTCGCATGCAAGTGCTTCAAAGTTCAACTATGTAGTCCAAGGATTTCTCCACCACAGCGTCCAGGCTTTAAGCCCTGTAGGAACTGCGAGTGACAGATGTCTGTAACCGATCCTCCCTCTATTTGCCTGTTGTCAGACCATGATTCCAGGTCTTGCGAGTCTTGCCTCAATATGCATCCCAAGGCAGTTAAGGAGAGGAAAGCAAAACGTTTTATGGTGCGGGCTTGTGACGACAAACAAACTCGGCGTCATTCCTGGGCCCGCTCTGATTCACCGGCATTTGCACTCATCGAGCACAGAAAGGAAGCATTATAAGCATAAGCAGCATTCTTCGAGAGGTAAGTCACCCAGGTCAGTTCCAACTCCCAATGGATCCTCATCCTCGGAGCTGGAGTTAGTGTCAGTGGAGCTCTCTCAGCTGGGGCTGCCAGCGTTTCCACCCAGCCACTGCCCCAGAGTCTGCTGTTGAACCGGTCCAGCCAAAGCAGCTTTCAGCACTCATACCCTGAGCTTTTCTAGTTGCTAACAGAGCAATGGCCCCTAAGCAATACATGTGAACATGATCCTGTTGGAAAAGTATTAATTCCCGGAAATTGTTAAAGTGATTATAAGGAAAATTATTTTCTTTTTTGAGTAAAAGTCACATTAAAGAATATACCCCCAGTGTGGTAATTCCAAAACAAGTGCTAAAACCAGACAAAACAAAAAACATGCAGGCAAAGGGAAAAGTATGACCAGCAATTATGCGCAAAGTCAGGGTCATTTATTTCAAGAAGAAAACACTTCTGCAGCCAGGGGAAAAGTTTTTTACAAAGTCTAGTGGGTAAGAGTGTGGCTTGACGGCGTTTTGATCCCTTTATAATGTGGAATCCTCAGCAAGACAATTAATAATTTCTCTGAAACAAAACTCAATAGTACATTGATGAATTTCAACACCTTTAAAGGTAAGTAGGGGACAAGAAGAGAAAAAGAATAAAAATAATATTAAGAGGAGATATCATGTCTGAAGATAATATCAAATCATGAAAATATCCATAGCATGCAAAAAGCCTGGAAAGCAAGCATAATAGTTATCGTGAGCGAATTGGGCCAAGGTTTGTGGAAGTGGACTGAGCCGAACATGCCCTATAAATGGCAAGTGAATTGTGATGGCACACTGTTGTTGTGCGTGAAAAAAGACCCGTGCATAAAACCTTTTCCTAACTTGGCAATAAGGTTAGTCCAGGGAAGCCCAGAGGGTCTGAGTCAGGTGAATAAAAGGCCATATCTAGGGATGGAAGGGCCAGCATAGGTAAGTGCAGATGGGATGCATCAAGAATTAAATGAAAAGGAAAAGTGGAATACCTACTCCAGGTAGTGATCGGCTAGCCCTCTCTTTGGTTCAACCATATATTCCAGAGAACTGCGGACTGCAAGTGTCCCCTTAGGGTCCAGCCATATTCCAAACTGGGACCACTGTATAAAGACTAAAGAATAAATATTCCTGATAAATAACTATAATCAGCCAAGGTGGGATTATGCCATAAAAAGCCAAGATTGCTTTGATAGTAACACAGTTGGTCTTGCTAATCACTCATCTATTTGGACAAACCATACGCTATTTGTAGCAGGAGTGTATTGCCATAAAAAATAGTGTTCTGTGTCATGAATATAACACCATGTGGAGCAGGTATGAATGTACTCGGGCCAAGGATACTGCGTCGACTTCACAGATGGGGCCAGGGTTTTCTAGGCACCCACATATTAGAACCAACCATCATTTATAACAAGAATGTCTCAAACAGTGCACATCATCTGCTGTCAGCCTCACAGATGGGGCCAGGGCCTAGCTGGGCACCCACGTATTAGAACCAATTTTTTATCACAAGAATGTATCAACCAATGTACAGTATCAGGGATTCATCAATAAAAGCAAATGGCAAGAAATGTTCTGAGTCCAGGGACACTTTGTCAGTGCACAAGGTCGCGCTGGGCGTGTATACGTAAGATCCGTATGTAGTACACATAGAATAGAGGTAATCAATTATCCCAAGAATGTATCAACCAATGTAGAATACCATTAAATAAATCCATGTACAATACAATTAAATACATCAATAACATCCAGGCCAAGTATAATAGCCGATACAAACTATCCAAAGTCAGGGCACCTTATGAGAATAGACAGGGCCCCGCCCGACGTGCATACATTGACGCCATGTACAGAGGATAGTGGTAAGAAATAGCCCAGCAGTGGCAGCTTACCATATGTGAAACAGAAGTTAATAGGGTCCTCGAGCTTATCTAGGGCGCCTTCGGGCCCAAAGGGTGCCGTGTGGCATGCCCAGGTTCATGCCCTTCATGATGGTGCTGACGTCACCCGACCTTCGAACTCTGGCACTGTCAGATTTTGATAATAGAAGTTTCAAATGTTGTCTGACATCTCTCGTCTTAGGGCCAGCAGTGGGGAGGTAGGGGGAGGCGGATTTCTCATGATTTGCTTGTGATGCAGCACTATTTGTCTGTTTGAGCAGACTGGTAGAAGAAGAAGGTTCTGTGGCTTCACTTTATTGAAGGGTTACATTTTAGATTCTTTTTTAGCGGTCATGGGCCCCTTTCTTGTCGTTGTACGCGCACAAAGCTTTGGCACTTCCATGCATAAGCTATAAAGTACTGGACGGGTTTTTAATAATGGAAGTCTTCAATGAGCAAAGGTTACAGACCAGGTTATGGAAAAACCTGTCAATAAAAACAGATCTAGACATCTGTTGGTCAAAGAGATGGAATAACAATAGCCAAATGAGTGCTAGGATTCCAAGGAGCATAAAGATATTTAAGGAACCACTGGAATTAGGGGGTAGGAATAATGATTACTAAATTGTCATATTCACGGTTCCACTGCTGGAATGATATCTGAGTAGATATTGATATTGAGAGGGAATAATAATGATGACCTAAGTATTGAGATTACAGGGAATGAATAACAATAACTAGGGAAACACGAGAAACAAAGTTTCACAGTTACTGCATTTGAAGACAAAGCTGTATACTCAGATCAAAATATTTGAAATTAAGGGCCTGGTTTAGAGTTTGGTGGACGGGGTTACTCTGGGCCTGGTTTAGAGTTTGGTGGACGGGGTTACTCTGGGCCTGGTTTAGAGTTTGGTGGACGGGGTAACTCTGGGCCTGGTTTAGAGTTTGGCGGACGGGGTTATTCTAGGCATGGTTTAGAGTTTGGTGGATGGGGTTAGTCTGGGCCTGGTTTAGAGTTTGGTGGACGGGGTTACTCTGGGCCTGGT
The DNA here is from genome assembly GCA_963921515.1 of Calotriton arnoldi. Taxonomy (NCBI): domain Eukaryota; kingdom Metazoa; phylum Chordata; class Amphibia; order Caudata; family Salamandridae; genus Calotriton; species Calotriton arnoldi. The sequence goes on from CAWUFW010000243.1 coordinate 4,276,608, forward strand.
TTAGAGTTTGGTGGACGGGGTTACTCTGGGCCTGGTTTAGAGTTTGGCGGACAGGGGTACTCTGGACCTGGTTTAGACTTTGGCGGATGGAGTTAGTCTGGGCCTGGTTTAGAGTTTGGCGGATGGGGTTACACTTGGCCTGGTTTAGAGTTTGGTGGACGGGGTTACTCTGGGCCTGGTTTAGACTTTGGCTGATGGGTTTACTCTTGGCCTGTTTTAGAGTTTGGTGGACGGGGTTACTCTGGGCCTGGTGTAGAGTTTGGCAGATGGAGTAAGTCTGGGCCTGGTTTAGAGTTTGGTGGACAGGGTTACTCTTGGCCTGGTGTAGAGTTTGGTGGACGGGGGTACTCTTGGCCTGGTTTAGAGTTTGGTGGACGGGGTTACTCCTGGCCTGGTTTAGAGTTCGGTAGATGGGGGTACTCTTGGCCTGGTTTAGAGTTCGGTGGCTGGGGTTACGCTGGGCCTGGTTTAGAGTTCGGTGGACGGGGTTACTCTGGGCCTGGTTTAGAGTTCGGTGGACAGGGTTACTCTGGGCCTGGTTTAGAGCTCGGTGGACGGGGTTACTCTGGGCCTGGTTTAGAGTTTGGCTGACGGGGTTACTCTGGGCCTGGTATAGAGTTTGGCCAGCTGGGTTACTCTGGGCCTGGTTTAGAGTTTGGCCGACAGGGTTACTCTGGGCCTGGTTTAGAGTTTGGCCGACGGGGACGGGGTTACTCTGGGCCTGGTTTAGAGTTTGGCCGACGGGGTTACTCTGGCCTGGTTTAGAGTTTGGCCGACGGGGTTACTCTGGGCCTGGTTTAGAGTTTGGCCGACGGGGTTACTCTGGGCCTGGTTTAGAGTTTGGTGGACGAGCTTACCCTGAGCTCAGTGCTTAATTTGCAAAATGATGTGCCAGGGCCCTTGTCAGGAGGCCACTGCAGTATGCAGCACCCATACCCTGCCAGTGCTACCAATGGCAGTACCAACATAACACCTAACCATCGCACTCCTACAAGTGTGGCAATTTAGAATATTTCAGGCCACACACAGCTATAATAATGGCATGAGAGGTTGGTATTATTAAGTTCCAATCCATATTGACTTAATAAACACAGTTGCTGTGCTCATCCCAAAATTTAAAAAGCACAGCGCCACCATGTGGTGGACTGTCACTAGAGCTGGTGCTGACAATTAAGTGTCGGTGCTAAGCACCAGAAACCACTAGCTCAAATTAAGCACTGCCTGGGCTTGACTTAAAGTCTGGTGGGTTGGATACTCTATCACAAACGTGTTGGATACCCAAGTACCATTGAATACAATGCACAGGATATCCATCACATCTGTGAGAGAGTATCCCATCTGCTAAACACTAAATCAGGCCCTAAGTCTGGAAGACTGTGGGGCCGATTCCGATCTCGGTCGGAGGCGCACCTAACACTATTCGGCCGGGAAAAAAGCCAGGCGAATGCCTGTTTCCCGACCGATCCGCACATCATACCGAACGAGCAAGTACGATGCGCACAACTGCACAGATTCCGACCCAGTCGTACTCACCCAATCCAGGTCCTGTCATCCGACCGAGGCGGATCCGGAAACGCAAAATCGAGTCGCACGGAAGCCAAAATGCAGCCTTGTCCGGCCGGACAAGTACGATGCGCTTTCCGTACGCGCCGAACCCGTCGCTACGCACGGCACGTCAAAGCATCCGGGAGAGGCGCACATAAGCTCCGATTCGCGCCACAACACGATCCACGGCTACGAGACGAACACGCCAGCGACGATGACGAGGCGAAGCAAAGAGAAAGACGAACGAGACGAACCAACCATGAATCCCATCGTGCCGATCCTACCAATATTCTACATCTACTACCGGAACAGGCACGGACGCGTACGGCGCAGAAGGTAAGTCAGACACCAACCACAAAAATAAACTACACGTACCCGACACATCACACACACACAGAGGGATGCAGAAATTACTCACACCAGCAACAGCAGCACCATAGGGGCGGGATGGCCATCAGCAATGCCACATATACACATAGGGGCCTGGATGCCCACCACCACTACCACCCCTACTCAGGGGGTGCCAGATGCCTACCACTACTACCACCCCTACCCATGGGGGGCTGGATGCCTACCACCACTACCACCTCTACCCAGGGGGTGCCAGATGCCTACCACTACTACCACCCCTACCCAGGGGGTGCCAGATGCCTACCACTACTACCACCCTTACCCAGGGGGTGCCAGATGCCCACCACCACTACCACCCCTACTCAGGGGGTGCCAGATGCCTACCACTACTACCACCTCTACCCATGGTCGGCTGGATGCCTGTCACTGCTACCACCCCTACCCAGGGAGTGCCAGATGCCTACCACCACTACCACCTCTACCCAGGGGGTGCCAGATGCCTACCACTACTACCACCTCTACCCATGGGGGGCTGGATGCCTGTCACTACTACCACCCCTACCCAGGGGGTGCCAGATGCCTACCACCACTACCCAGGGGGTGCCAGATGCCTACCACTACTACCACCTCTACCCATGGGGGGCTGGATGCCTACCACTACTATCACCTCTACCCAGGGTGTGCCAGATGCCTACCACTACTACCACCCTTACCCAGGGGGTGCCAGATGCCCACCACAACTACCACCCCTACTCAGGGGGTGCCAGATGCCTACCACTACTACCACCTCTACCCATGGGGGGCTGGATGCCTACCACTACTACCACCTCTACCCATGGGGGGCTGGATGCCTACCACTACTACCACCTCTACCCATGGGGGGCTGGATGCCTGTCACTACTACCACCCCTACCCAGGGGGTGCTAGATGTCTACCACCACTACCACCTCTACCCAGGGGGTGCCAGATGCCAACCACTACTACCACCCCTACTCAGGGGGTGCCAGATGCCTACCACCTCTACCACCCCTACCCATGGGGGGCTGGATGCCTACCACCACTACCACCCCTACCCAGGGGATGCCAGATGCCTACCACTACTACCACCCTTACCCAGGGGTGCCAGATGCCTACCACCACTACCACCTCTACCCAGGGGTGCCAGATGCCTACCACTACTACCACCCCTACCCAGGGGTGCCAGATGCCTACCACTACTACCACCCTTACCCAGGGGGTGCCAGATGCCCACCACCACTACCACCCCTACTCAGGGGGTGCCAGATGCCTACCACTACTACCACCTCTACCCATGGGGGGCTGGATGCCTGTCACTACTACCACCCCTACCCAGGGGGTGCCAGATGCCTACCACCACTACCACCTCTACCCAGGGGGTGCCAGATGCCTACCACTACTACCACCTCTACCCATGGGGGGCTGGATGCCTGTCACTACTACCACCCCTACCCAGGGGGTGCCAGATCCCTACCACCACTACCCAGGGGGTGCCAGATGCCTACCACTACTACCACCTCTACCCATGGGGGGCTGGATGCCTACCACTACTACCACCTCTACCCAGGGGGTGCCAGATGCCTACCACTACTACCACCTCTACCCATGGGGGGCTGGATGCCTGTCACTACTACCACCCCTACCCAGGGGGTGCCAGATGCCCACCACCACTACCCAGGGGGTGCCAGATGCCTACCACTACTACCACCTCTACCCATGGGGGGCTGGATGCCTTCCACTACTACCACCTCTACCCAGGGTGTGCCAGATGCCTACCACTACTACCACCCTTACCCAGGGGGTGCCAGATGCCCACCACCACTACCACCCCTACTCAGGGGGTGCCAGATGCCTACCACTACTACCACCTCTACCCATGGGGGGCTGGATGCCTACCACTACTACCACCTCTACCCATGGGGGGCTGGATGCCTACCACTACTACCACCTCTACCCATGGGGGGCTGGATGCCTGTCACTACTACCACCCCTACCCAGGGGGTGCCAGATGCCCACCACCACTACCACCCCTACTCAGGGGGTGCCAGATGCCTACCACTACTACCACCTCGACCCAGGGGGTGCCAGATGCCTACCACTACTACCACCTCTACCCATGGGGGGCTGGATGCCTGTCACTACTACCACCCCTACCCAGGGGGTGCCAGATGCCTACCACCACTACCACCTCTACCCAGGGGGTGTCAGATGCCTACCACTACTACCACCTCTACCCATGGGGGGCTGGATGCCTGTCACTACTACCACCCCTACCCAGGGGGTGCCAGATGCCTACCACCACTACCACCACTACCCAGGGGGTGCCAGATGCCTACCACTACTACCACCTCTACCCATGGGGGGCTGGATGCCTGTCACTACTACCACACCTACCCAGGGGGTGCCAGATGCCCACCACTACTGCCACCTCTACCCATGGGGGGCTGGATGCCTACCACTACTACCACCTCTACCCAGGGTGTGCCAGATGCCTACCACTACTACCACCCTTACCCAGGGGGTGCCAGATGCCTACCACTACTACCACCCCTACCCAGGGGGTGCCAGATGCCTACCACTCCTACCACCCTTACCCAGGGGGTGCCAGATGCCCACCACCACTACCACCCCTACTCAGGGGGTGCCAGATGCCTACCACTACTACCACCTCTACCCATGGGGGGCTGGATGCCTGTCACTACTACCACCCCTACCCATGGGGGGCTGGATGCCTACCACCACTACCACCTCTACCCAGGGGGTGCCAGATGCCTACCACTACTACCACCCCTACCCAGGGGGTGCCAGATGCCTACCACTACTACCCCTCTTACCCAGGGGGTGCCAGATGCCCACCACCACTACCACCTCTACCCATGGGGGGGCTGGATGCCTGTCACTACTACCACCCCTACCCAGGGGGTGCCAGATGCCTTCCACCACTACCACCTCAACCCAGGGGGTGCCAGATGCCCACCACTACTACCACCTCTACCCATGGGGGGCTGGATGCCTACCACTACTACCACCTCTACGCAGGGTGTGCTAGATGCCTATCACTACTACCACCCTTACCCAGGGGGTGCTAGATGCCCACCACCACTACCACCCCTACTCAGGGGGTGCCAGATGCCTACCACTACTAGCACCTCTACCCAGGGGGTGCCAGATGCCTACCACTACTACCACCTCTACCCATGGGGGGCTGGATGCCTACCACCAACAACACCCCCACTCACAGGATGGCTAATACATGACACAACAAGCACACACCAACATAAACAATGCAACATAAAGACATCCCCCCAACACCATGACAAGCGTGTGTAGACTGTGTCAAATGCCTACAACACTGAACATGACTTTGAACATACAATGTGACCCCCTATCACATGTGCCACACATAAATGTGTGTGGCCCCCACAATGCAAGCAGACCATGACCACTGTGGCAATGGGGTCCAACCCCCATCATCACAGTGACCAAAATGGAAGTGTGGGGCCCATAGCTGAAGCACATCTTGAACATTGTGGCAATGGAGTCCAAACCCCATCATCACAGTGACCAAAATGTAAGTGTGGGGCCCATAGCTGAAGCACAACTTGAACATTGTGGCAATGGGGTTCAAACCCCCATCATCACAGTGACCAAAATGTAAGTGTGGGGCCCATAGCTGAAGCACATCTTGAACATTGTGGCAATGGGGTCCAAACCCCCATCATCACAGTGACCAAAATGTAAGTGTGGGGCCCATAGCTGATGCACAACTTGAACATTGTGGCAATGGGGTTCAAACCCCCATCATCACAGTGACCAAAATGTAAGTGTGGGGCCCATAGCTGAAGCACATCTTGAACATTGTGGCAATGGGGTCCAAACCACCATCATCACAGTGACCAAAATGTAAGTGTGGGGCCCATAGCTGAAGCACATCTTGAACATTGTGGCAATGGGGTCCAAACCCCCATCATCACAGTGACCAAAATGTAAGTGTGGGGTCCATAGCTGAAGCACATCTTGAACATTGTGGCAATGGGGTCCAAACCCCCATCATCACAGTGACCAAAATGTAAGTGTGGGGCCCATAGCTGAAGCACATCTTGAACATTGTGGCAATGGGGTCCAAACCCCCATCATCACAGAGACCAAAATGTAAGTGTTGACATTGAAAAAGCTGCAACTGCCAAACTGCATGGATGATTCCTGGTCACAGAACAACAAACACATCAGTGGCAAAGTAGTGCTTGTGTCCCATAGCAACATAGATTGGGGGAGGCAAACACTGCAGTGCAAATAAGACATACCTTTGGCCATGTGCAGACAAACATCACCCATGGGGGCTGACACTGTCAACATTCATCAATGACACAATGACAGAAGTGACCATCAGAATGCAGACCCACATATTTGCACCAATGGGCACACAAATGCAGATACCCTGTGGAGACTGTAGATGTGAGGTGAACAGATACCATACCATGGCAGCAATGGGACACACACACAATGATCATTGTGCTGACTGATGACCTAGGAGTCCCAGGGACAGCAGGGGAAACCCACCAAACAACATACAGCCAATGGCACACTAAAGATATGCCAATGCAGTGGTGCAGATGCACAAACACAAACAGGCAGACCCACACTGCACATCAAACATCACAGGTGAGGGGGGAGGGGGTGCCAGTGTCCCCAGGCAACCACACAACACATGAGGAGGCCTGAATACCAATTCCACAGATGTGCATACAGTGCCACACAAAGGTAACTCATGGATCCAAATACCCTATGTGGGCAATCAGGCATTGTTAGATGAGAGGGAGCACAAATCACACATGTCACACAAGCATGTAGGAACAGCAACTGACACAGCAAGACACAGACACACCACAGCACTACCCCCAGGGTCCCCACAATGTGGTGACCCTGGGCTGCATTACAATCCCACTGTGATGACAAAGCTAGATGTCGTTCACACTGTGAACCACAGTCATGTGTCCTGAGCAACAAACTACCATCACACCTACACAAGCACAAATCAATCAGCACGGCCAGTAAGCCAAGGCCAACATGGAGGCAGGGGTCTAGCCGGGCAACAACTCTCATCTGCACACACTCGACACCACACACCTCGACCTCCAACAATGTGCTGCAGTGAAGCTCACATGCACTTGTGACATTGCACATGCACCCATGACAATCCCAGGGGTGGTGGTGGGAACCAAGGTGCAGAAACACATCACACATGGCCACTCAACAAGACTCCTGAATGTCTGACACACTGCACACTACGCTGTACATGGACATGACGCCAATACCACACCAACCAATGGGATCCCACCCACAGTCCCACACCAATGAAGAAGCCAAGGTCACCCACAAACAACACACATAGACAACTACCAACATTGCAGCCCTGACCCTGAGGAGTGCCAGCAGTCACACACACAATGTGTCACAATCACTGAAAGCTAACACAAACTGGAAATCAAATGACAGGTGTAAACAACAAGTGCCAAGGGGAATCCTGACTGTGACCCATCTGCGTCTGCCCACAAACACAGCCCTGACGGCCAACACACCTATGGTTGACACCCTGATGACCAGTAATGTGCCATGCACCCACATCACAGAGAACCCAGGGAGAAGACTTTGGGGGAACATAGGTCAACTCAGCAAGCATCACAAACAGGAACACCACTAGGGATCCCAGCATGCACAGCAAAATGGAAGTGAACACACAGACATGCTCATACAACACACACCTTGGGCGCAGGCAATGTCACAGGAGTACACACTGCCATGAGGGGACTCCACTCCTGTGTGAGGAAAGCTGTGCCATATGTTGCCTCAGTAGGGCTCCATCATGTCAGCAGAACACTTGGTCACACAGTCAACAATTAGCACTAAATGAAGGCTCCCGTCACATCAGCCTGGTCATGGGAGTGTCAACGAAATCATCAGCACAGATCCAACACACATGTATATCAAGTTGCACTGACAACACAGATGAGTCTTTCCCCATTGATGCCCAAACCTGCATGTCCAGTGGAGATGGCCACACGGTCAGGGAAGTAGACAAATTGAACAATGGCAAGCACAACAGATGTGCAGGGGTGGAAGCCACAGACGTGACATTGCTAATGTAAGTAGGAAATCCCATTGCCAAATACTGAAAACATGACACCCTCAGATGTTGCTAAGGATGACATGGATACACCACAGGATAGGACACATTCCCCCTGGACCACATGGGTTCCTGCACAGTAACACTTCATTTTCATGAGACCAAATATCCCCATCACTGCAGCAAGGGCATGGTTAGCATCATCAACATCATGTACATCAGAAGCAAAAGCACTAGAGAACAGAAAGTTGCTTTATTCAGCATATGTGGGTTCAAAACGTGAAGTCCAGTAAAAAAAGAAACAAGGGCCAATGGCCAGTCCATCCTGAAAGTCAAAACAGGGTGACAGTGGCAGATGTCACCATACGCATGCCTGCACTGATTAAAACCAGGGACAATCCCCTCGGAGGGGCATACGGGGGGCAGGCCAGGCACCGCAGGGACAGGATCAGGGCTCACCAGAAGGAGGCAGGGAAGGGGTGGTGAGTGCTGGAGGGCCACTGACAACTGCAGTGGAGGTGTCTGACATGGTGTGTGCCGGCACAACTGGGGGCATGACTCAGATGGTGTGGGTGCCGGCACGACTGCAGTGGACCGTGCAGATGGAGTGGACAGGTTCCCCACTGCAGTGCCTAAGTCAGACAGGGTGGTAGTGGACTCCACTGCAGTGCCTACCTCCAGGGGAGGAGAATGGGGATCAGGTAAGGTGGGCAGGACAGAGGGGAGGACACCGTCTCCACACCAGTGGCACAGACAAGCGCAGCGGGGGGTGTGGGGCCGGAAGAGCAAGTGGCAGGGGGAGAAGGCCTGATCTTTTTGGGGGTGGTGTATCTGTGGGTGGGGGAACCTGGGGCAGGGTGTGGTGGGGGCACCTGTGGAGTGGGGGCCTGAGGGATGGAGGAAGGAGACTTGGTGCCTGAGCTGCAGGGCGGCGGCGGGGTCTTGCTCTTCCAGGTCCGGGGGGACTTGTGGATGGGGGGGTCAGTCGGTCTGCGCCTGGGGGAGGGTGTCCGGGGGCGAGGGGCACTCCGCTCCATGTGGGTGGGCTTCCTCTTCCCCCTGAATGCTGGATCAGCTGGATCGGAGGGGAAGAGGCCGAGGTCACTGAGGAAGAGCCGCTGTATCTGTGGGGTTGCAGGTGAGGCAAGGGAGGGGGCTTTGGAGGGAGAGGCAACTGAGGACTGCGCAGTGCTCGTGGATGCGTGTGTGTGTGCCTGGGCCCCATCCCCTGTGAGTGTGGTCTCAGTCCCCTGACTGTGCGTGCGTGTGCGTCTTGTTCGTGGCGTGTGTGTCTGTGTGCTGCTCGTGTCTGTGCTGGTGTGTGCCTGTGCCGGTGTGTGTGTGCTTGGGACAGGTAAGGTGCTGGGGAGTGTGGATGGGGCAGAGGCAGGAGGGGCGAGGGACTGTTGGAGAAGGGACACTGCTGCCATCAGGGAGGAGTCCATGGACCTATTGCCCCTCTGTAGGGCAGACATGCCCGATGAGATGCCCTCCATGAACGACACCAGCTGAGTCAACAGAGTGGTGTGTGCATGGAGGACACTCAGCATCGCTGTCTGCCCTACATGGAGCTGGCGAAGGAGGTACACAGACTCCTCACTCAGGGCAGCAGGGGACACAGGGGCAGGGGGTGCGGTGCCTGGCCCGAAGTAGACACGCTCCCGAACATGGGAGCCTCCACGGACCTCGGGAATGGGAGCCGAAGGGAGGGCAGTGGTGGTGGTGGTGGTGGTTGCGGCGGGGACAGCAACACTACCTGGGGTGTGGTGGCTGCTGACACCCGCATCCACAAGGGAGTCATCCTCTGAGCTGCTGTGGTCCTCAGCTGAGGTGGATGGTGCTGAGGACTCCTCGGTGTGGCTCCCCTTGCACTCCGTGCCACTGGGTCCCTCCGACCACTCCTCGGCTGCTGACCCAGTCTGGCTCTGCGGCTCCTCCTGGTCCGTGGAGCTGTCCCCTCCTGTGGCCGTGGATGTATCTGCAAACAATAGGGAAACAGACAGACATCAGTCACCTGCACCGAACGCACACACCACAGTAAGTACAGCACATTACAGAGCAAGCCCTGGCATCCTTAGTTGAACATTGCCAAAAGTGCCCAATTAGAATAGGAGAAGCCAATTGTCAGTCTGATGGTCAACCATGGCACTCACATCCCTCCTGGCCTTGCACCCATCTGTCTGGTGTCTGTTGGATGGCAATACCCCAGTGTGGACACATGCACCACCTACACAGTAGTTGGACAGTGCAGAAAACACGGTGAAGCATGTGAACATGCACACATCACAACTCTTGCCACTGAGTCAGTACAGGTGTCCGGATGAAAGGGATGCCCAGAGTCAAATATGAAATGCATGTGATGCATACCAGCGACGGACACCATGATGCACCCATGTCCTGATAGCCATTGCCACAATGGTGTGCAAGTAGCACATGTCACTCCCCTGCAGGATCACTCATAGGAAGTTACATGCCATGGCACAGGCATGCCTGCTAAGTCATACATCACTGTCTCCAGTCACATGGGCAGGGCAGCCAGACAACAACACTCAGCACTGTGTCACAATAGTAGGTCATGGGGAATGCAAGTCCTGGAGCTGAACAAGTGCACATGTACATCCCCCACACACCACATCATCTGAACCCTTATCTGTCCAGGTCATACCAATTGGACATATGGGAGACCTGTAACACAACCCTCTGAACCTGAGCACCTCACAATCTGCTGTGAATGGGAAACAGCTGCCTGAACTTCACATTCGCATACCCCAGTCTGCACGGTCAGGTGAGCAAACACCTATGTGTCACACAAGTATCGTCTCCTATGGTCACATCTCCGGTGGCATGCTGAGCCCCAACCGAGAAACACCCCAGCAGTACTGACAACGAAGCCACAGTACACTGACACAGAGGCAGACGCCTGAGGGGACATATCACTGAGCACAACGTGTCAGCTGATACACGGGAGTGGGAGTACAGAGTGTATTGTATGGCCTGGAGTAGGCATGACTGTCCTGCCCCACATGAATGAGGGATGAGCCCTGGACAGTAGGCAGCTGGCTAAGTATGTGTGACACACGTAATATACACACTCCTGGGGCCCAAACATTGTTCCCACCCGCAGCATGGGTGTGTGCCAGATACCCCAGGCACATGTGGTGGATCAGCTCAGCAATTGGACCACATATCAAAGTGACACGCAGATTACATGTCAGAACACAGGCATTGTGTAAGCAATGGACCCACCCATGATGCCCACCACAGAGTTAGGGGAACAGATGCTGTCCCCCACCTTGAGTAAAGCAAACTGCAAGGACACAGTACCCAAGTGACACAATTCCCTGACTGCAAGGGCCACACCTGGGTATCAGATGAGGAGTGGGCATTGCACAATTGAGGGACATGGGTCCTGGACCACATGACTGATGTACTGTGGAAGTTTAACCAGGCCAGAGGAGGGCACATAGCATGGCAGACAAAGTTCACAATGCAGTCATGGACTCACCCCTCCTTGCTGCTCTCTGGCCTTCAGCTGCCCATCCAGATCAGGGAAGACCACCGCCAGGATCCTGAGCATGTGGGGGTCAGGGTCCGGTGTCCGCCCCTCCTGCGAGGAGGCGACAGCTTCAGCTGGACCCGTGCGATCCTCCGGGTCCAGCCCCGAAGGTCCTGCCACCTCTTCTGGCAGTTGCGGATCCGGCGCTTGTAGACCCCCACGGATCTCACTGCCCGGACGATGGTCAGCCATATCTGCTGCTTCTGGTGGGCATCAACCTGTGAGGATGACAAAGTGAGAATGCCATTACTACACATGCAACATATCCGTGCATTACACAGTTGGATATACATCACTCAATCACAGGGGCACATGATGTACACAGGCAGTGCAACGATGGCTATGGACAGTATGCCAGCAGTTACTACATGGTATCATTGCCTGGGAAGTAAAACTTTGTTTAAATGCACTGTCACTGCACTATACCTGTTCAGTGCATGTCACTACACACTATGGGGGGTGACAACTACTCAGTGAGCCTGCTAGCCAGTGGCATGCAGACTGTTAGCCTTGCTACTCAGACAACATGCACATTTAGTAAGGCAGTGGACAGCACACTCACCTGCTCCCCTGCTTTCCCATACAGCTTGCTGTACTGTGGAAAGAGGCCGTCCAGCAGGGCCTGGTTCTCCTCAGTGCTGAAGGCTGGGGCTCTCTCCACAGTACGTGCCATTGCAGGGTCCAGAGAGTGCAGATACAGCAGCAGTGGTGGTGGCAGATGTCGTCCTGGAGCATGTAGTGCAGGCAAGTGAGCTCTCAGGGGAACAGCCAGCATTATATGTGTGCTGCAGAGGCAGATACTGTCCCATGTGTCCAAAGTGATAGGTCCAAGTCGTTTGCATCTTCTGAATCTGGCCAATCCATGGAATTGCACCACTTACACACGCCCACAGCATCCTTCAAAACTTCAACTTCATGACACCCATGAATTTGCAACATTGTTGTGGGTGACCAACTGAATTTACAGCATCAGACTCGTTCAAGATTTGAAAACGCGTCCGTTGCCAGGCCAGGCCATAGCCAATGGGTGCGCACCGATCGGTCCATTGCTGTTCAACGCGTATTGCGAATACAACGCGTACCCGCACACATTGAATGCAATGGGCCGGCCGGGCACACCGATCGGTCCATTGCTGTTCAACGCGTATTGCGGATACAACGCGTACCCGCACACATTGAATGCAATGGGCCGGCCGGGCACACCGCTCGGTCCATTGCTGTTCAACGCGTACTCGGGATACAACGCGTACTCCGCTCACATTGAATGCAATGGGCCGGCCGGGCACACCGATCGGTCCATTGCTGTTCAACGCGTACCCGGATACAACGCATACCCGCACACATTGAATGCAATGGGCCGGCCGGGCACACCGATCGGCCCATTGCTGTTCAACGCTGCATTGCGGATACAACGCGTACCCGCCACATTGAATGCAATGGGCCGGCCGGGCACACCGATCGGTCCATTGCTGTTCAACGCTGCACTGGGATACAACGCGTACCAGCACACATTGAATGCAATGGGCCGGCCGGGCACACCGATCGGCCCATTGCTGTTCAACGCGTATTATGGATACAACGCTGCACCTGCCACATTGAATGCAATGGGCCGGCCGGGCACACCGATCATTCCATTGCTGTTCAACGCGTACCTGGGATACAACGCTGCACCGCACACATTGAAAGCAATGGGCCGGCCGGGCACACCGATCGGCCCATTGCTGTTCAACGTGTATTGTGCGATACAACGCGTACCCGCACACATTGAATGCAATGGGCCGGCCGGGCACACCGATCGGTCCATTCCTGTTCAACGCGTACCCGGGATACAATGCGTACCCGCACACATTGAATGCAATGGGCCGGCCGGGCACACCGATCGGCCCATTGCTGTTCAACGCTTATTGCGGATACAACGCGTACCCGCTCACATTGAATGCAATGGCCAATGTGTGCGCACCGATCGGTCCATTGCTGTTCAACGCGTACCCGGGATACAACGCGTACCCGCTCACATTGAATGCAATGGCCAATGTGTGCGCACCGATCGGTCCATTGATGTCCAACGCGTCCCTGTACAAGTCACTGGCATATGTCACCATGCCTGTCACAGGTGAACATATGCCAGCCACATATACTTCCCAGGGAGTGAGGGGCACATCTACAACACCACAGCCTGTCCACACTGTATCCTAAGGCATGTAAGGCTGCATTACCTATTCCGTGTATGGGGGTGAACATGTTGTTCTGTGGGTGTCACTTGGGGGCAGCCACTCCCAGGCTGTGCACGTGTTCATGGGGACAGAATCCTTGGTGTTTTGTGTACATGACCACTGTGATGTGCAACAGTTCATTTCTGAGCATGTGGCATGGTCACATTTCACGGTGGTGTATGTGTATGTCATGTCACATAACCCCTGAGTACCATGTGGGACGGTATGTACGTCCCAGGGTGACCCATTGCCACAATAGTGATGGTCCTCCACAGTCTGTGTGCATGTTGTGTTTAGAATGTCTCTGATTCCATGTGCACAATGGGAGTCAGTCTCCACATCCACGTTGTTTGTGCATGGACTTTGATGTTGTGCGTGTGTGTGTCACAGACGTCCATGTCTGTCCTGCCGAGGCAACAGGGACCACTACCTGTGGGGCTCATGGTTGTATTGCTGTGGTGTATTCATGATACACCATGTCATGCCAGTGTCCATGTGGCAATACAGGGTCCCTGGGAATCTACCTGTCGTTGAGCTGTGATGCCTGGGGCACATCTGTCCTCACATGTCACTGTGGGGTGTGTTTGGAACGTGGCAGCAGGAGATGGGAACTGTGACACGGCCTCATGATATCCCATGGCACAACCTGGGACTTGTTGATGCCACTTGTTGAACTGTGATGTTAGATGTTAGCCATGTATGTGCCATACATGTCCTTACGGAACTGCACACATCATGTACTTGTGCCTCATAATGATGTATCATGTGATATTGAGTATGGTCAATGCCACATATGTGGGGTGACTGACAATCTTTCTTTCTTCACCTATGCACTGCAGGGCACCAGCTGTCCATAGACCATTCCCTGACCTTGCAACCATGGTGGAACGGGACTGCATCCGACGGTACCGCTTCACCAGGCCGCTGATTGAGGTATTGACGGTGCGGTTGGCCCCACATTTGCAAGCTGGCCGGACATACCCTACAGCGCTGACCCCCAAGGTGAAGGTGATGGCAGCCCTACACTTCTTTGCCACCGGTACCTTTCAACACACTGTGGCGACTGCTGGTGGGATGTCACAGACCATGTTCAGCCGTGTGCTCCGCGATGTTTTGGAGGCTATGTTGATATACCTGAACCAGTACATCTATTTCCCTAGACTCCAACAACTCACTGACGTGAAGAGTGACTTCTATGCCCTGGGGAGGATGCTGCATGTCATTGGCTCCATTGATGGGACACATGTTGCTTTGGTACCACCACAGGCCCAAGAGCAGGCATACTGGAACCGCAAACACTACCACTCGGTCAATGCACTGGTGGTATGTCCTGCAGATATGAGCATCTCACACGTGTGTGACCGTTACCCCGGTTCTGCACACGATGCCTACGTGATGAGGAGTAGTCGCATCCCGAGGATGATGTCACAGATGCGGAACCAGCGTGCCTGGCTTGTTGGTGTGTACTGACTTTGTACCATTGTGTGTGTTCTGCAATGTAGTGTTCCACCCTCTTTTCCAACTCAGCTAATGTGCAATTGTCTGTATGTAGGTGACTCCGGATACCCCAACATGCCGTGGTTGCTGACGCCCTCAGGAACCCTGTGACACCAGCCCAGATGCGCTACAATGAGGCACATGGTCGGACCAGGAGAGTGATTGAGCGGACATTTGGTCTCCTGAAGAGCCGCTTCCGCTGCCTGGACAAGACAGGAGGGGCCCTCCCATATGCCCCAGCAAAGGTGTGCAAGATTATCATCGTCTGCTGCATGCTACACAACCTGGCAGTGCGGAAGGAGTTGCCTCTCATCCTGGATGACGATGACCAACATCTGCCACCTGTGGAGGATCCTGGCCTGGACCACGATGCCAGTGATGATGATGATGATGGTGATGTCCGCACACAGCTCATCACCAACTTCTTCAGCTGAATGTGAGTATCCAGAGATGTCATGTCAATGATGTGAGTATGCATGATATGTGTTGGTGGTGCTCTGGTGCTGTTTGAGTGTGGCCATGTGCTACATGACTGTATGCGTGTAGCGATGTGTCCTTACAGGTAGTCTGTACTCCCCAACAGTGTTGACATGCTAACTTGGTTCTGGGTGGGTATCTTGTGACATGTATTGGGCATGAGTATTGCAGTTCTGTCCTGTTCTTCAGTGCTTTTGACTGTGTTTCATTTCTGTCCTTCACAGGGTACTTTCAGAGTCGTTTGGTCAACTGTGATCCCCGACACCGTGATTCGACTTCCAGGGTGGTAGCTGTCGTGTCCCTACAGGTGATGTGCGCCACACCCATGGACTTCCTTCCTTCTACACTTGTTGGCTGTGTGCCCGCTGCCAGGTGGGATTACCTTGCATCTGTAGTGGTTACAACATGTTGCAAATGTGTAATAAACTTGTGCTTCACTTTGTGATGTGCGTTGTCTGTGGTCACACATCTGACTGACATTTGCTTACTGCACCAGTGGGCTAGTTGACAAAGACTGTGAATAGGTGTTGTGTCTGTGCATTGCACCGTATTTCCTGGCAACATCAGTGTAGGCGATGAGTCAGATGGCCTAGGTGTGTATATGTTGTGTAGCCCTGGTGGTGTGTCTCCCTCATATGTGTCACGTTGCCATGACTCACATGCCTGTGTTGTACTTGCTGTAGCAGTTAGCATGCACAGTGTAATTTCGCAGGTCATCATCTCCATGACAGAAACCACGTTGGAATCACAACAGAGGCAGGTATGGTGTATTAGTGTGTTTATTGTCATACATGTGTGTGTATAGTGCACAGGATGGTGGGTGCTGTACATTTTGATTGCAATCCAAAGTTCCTAGATGAATTGGAAGTCCTGGTAGCAGAAATGTCCTGAATAAAGTCCACAGTCATCTGATACATTGGTCCAACTTTTACTCCCCATGTCATGTGGGGGAGTTGTGTTGCAGTCAACAGGGTGAACAGTTTGCGCACAAAGGTGATTATCCAGAACAGGTTTTGGCTTCCTGGGGGTTGCACATGGCCATCGGCCTCTCAGTTGCCCCTCCTCGGACGACCCCTCTTCTTTGGGGGGACCCTCAAGTGCAGGCTGCTGCGGTGCAGGGGGCTCTCCACCAGAGTCATCCTCCCTCCCTGTGGCAGTTGCAGTTGTTTCAGCACCAGATGTTGTGGGCACAAAGGGAGGTGTTGACTGGTTGCTGCTCATCTGGCGGAGGCATTGTAATATGTCCCTATGCACCGCCGTCATCTCTTGCAGTGTGTCCCACTTGGACTCCACGCGGGACATGTGTAAGTCCAAGCGTGCATGATGGGCAGCCTGCTGCTGTTTATTGTCCCTGAGGAGCCCCACTGCCTGGCTGAGGTCTCCGGTGCTGGACTGATATGCATCGGCTATGCGTACCAGTTGTGGGTCATCATGCAGTCCAGACCCCTCTGCGCTCAGCGACCTATGTTTCCCACCCCTCCCACCACCCCTGGCGACACGTGCAGTACCTGAGGTGGCACGCACAGGTGACCCTGGGCCCCCTTGGGCGTTGTTGGTGGTGTTGGTGTCCAGAGCCCCACGTTGGTCCAGGGTCCCTGTGCTGGTGGTGGTGGTGCTCCTTGGTCTGTCCATGTCGGCAGGGGTGGTATGTGTGTTGACAGTCGTTGGAGGGGTGGGTGCAGGGGGTGCAGCTGGTGGTCCTGCTGGTGCTGCATGATGACTTGCTCCGGAGGTGCCAGGTAGGTCTTCGTCATCCGAGGAGGGCTGAGGCTGTTCCACACCAGTGAGCTCCGTTTCCCCTTGAGCCTGGGACGGGGACTCCTCAGCGTCTGCTGCTGTGTCCCCATCATCACCTGTTTTTGGGAGACACACACAATGTATGTTATGTTTCTGCAGGCATCAATGGTTGACACACCTGACAGTTGTGACTGTACCTCTGGATGCGGGCCTGTACATTGCATTGTCCTAAGTTGTCACAGTCAGAGGTTGATATTGGTGTAGCACATTGTCCTGCATACTTGCCATCTTGTCAGTTCTTTTCCACTCCCTGTGATGTGCGCATGGTTCAGGGTGGTGTTGATGGGACAGTTGTGGGGGTGACCAATATCTGTGACTACCACTCCCATCATGCTATTGCCTCCACCCCACTTCCCAGCATGCCCATACTTACTTGCTTTTGGGTGGACTTCACTGTGTGTGAGTGTGAGAGCAATGGCAAGATGGCTGACAGTGGTGTCCTGCTGTTGGTTGGTGCCCAATTCCCAGCAGGGCCATGTGCTCCCCACAACTGAGCACCAGTGTCAGCCATCTTTGAAGTGGCTTTTGACTCGCTGTGAGGTGTGCATGCTTGGGTGTGAGCTTGCTGGGCCATGTGGGTGGGGGATGTTGGGCTGTGACTACCACTCCCATCATGCTATTGCCTCCACCCCACTTCCCAGCATGCCCATACTTACTTGCTTTTGGGTGGACTTCACTGTGTGTGAGTGGACAGCAATGGCAAGATGGCTGACAGTGGTGTCCTGCTGTTGGTTGGTGCCCAGTTCCCAGCAGGGCCATGTGCTCCCCACAACTGAGCACCAGTGTCAGCCATCTTTGAAGTGGCTTTTGACTCCCTGTGAGGTGTGCATGCTTGGGTGTGAGCTTGCTGGGCCATGTGGGTGGGGGATGTTGGGCTGTGACTACCACTCCCATCATGCTATTGCCTCCACCCCACTTCCCAGCATTCCCATACTTACTTGCTTTTGGGTGGACTTCATTGTGTGTGAGTGTGACAGCAATGGCAAGATGGCTGACAGTGGTGTCCTGCTGTTGGTTGGTGCCCAGTTCCCAGCAGGGCCATGTGCTCCCCACAACTGAGCACCAGTGTCAGCCATCTTTGAAGTGGCTTTTGATTCCCTGTGAGGTGTGCATGCTTGGGTGTGAGCTTGCTGGGCCATGTGGGTGGGGGATGTTGGGCTGTGACTACCACTCCCATCATGCAATTGCCTCCACCCCCCTTCCCAGCATGCCCATGCTTCCTTCCTTTTGACTCTGCTTCCCTGTGGAGTTGTGTGCCTGTGCTGACAAGATGGCTGACAGTGTTATCCTGGGGTTAGTTTTGCTACAAGTGCCATGTGTGTCCCTGTGCTTCACACAGCATGACCCAGGGTTGTGGTTCTTTGTGGGATATTTGATTTGAGTGTGAGGCAATGCATTCTCCCAGGTGAGTTGTGTGGAGTTTGTGTTAGGGGTGTGTGTGAGAAACGCTGCTGGTAACTATGGTCAGGGCTGTGAGTCCTCCTTCCCACCCAGTCAGATATCCCACCATGGAACATGCTTCCATTGCAGGGAGTGCAAGTTGTCAATCAGGATGTCAGTCAGTGGTGTCCTGCTGTTGGTTGGTGCACAGTTGCCAGCAGGGCCTTGTGCTCCCCACAGCAGTACCCAGTGTCAGCCATCTTGTCAGTTCTTTTCCACTCCCTGTGATGTGTGCATGGTTCAGGGTGGTGTTGATGGGACAGTTGTGGGGGTGACCAATATCTGTGACTACCACTCCCATCATCCTATTGCCTCCACCCCACTTCCCAGCATGCCCATACATACTTGCTTTTGGGTGGACTTCACTGTGTGAGAGCAATGGCAAGATGGCTGACAGTGGTGTCCTGCTGTTGGTTGGTGCCCAGTTCCCAGCAGGGCCATGTGCTCCCCACAACTGAGCACCAGTGTCAGCCATCTTGTCAGTTCTTTTCAACTCCCTGTGATGTGCGCATGGTTCAGGGTGGTGTTGATGGGACAGTTGTGGGGGTGACCAATATCTGTGACTACCACTCCCATCATGCTATTGCCTCCACCCCACTTCCCAGCATGCCCATACTTACTTGCTTTTGGGTGGACTTCACTGTGTGTGAGTGTGAGAGCAATGGCAAGATGGCTGACAGTGGTGTCCTGCTGTTGGTTGGTGCCCAGTTCCCAGCAGGGCCATGTGCTCCCCACAGCAGTACCCAGTGTCAGCCATCTTGTCAGTTCTTTTCCACTCCCTGTGATGTGCGCATGGTTCAGGGTGGTGTTGATGGGACAGTTGTGGGGGTGACCAATATCTGTGACTACCACTCCCATCATGCTATTGCCTCCACCCCACTTCCCAGCATGCCCATGCTTCCTTCCTTTGACTCTGCTTCCCTGTGGGGTTGTGTGCCTGTGCTGACAAGATGGCTGACAGTGTTATCCTGGGGTTAGTTTTGCTACAAGTCCCATGTGTGTCCCTGTGCTTCACACTGCATGACCCAGGGTTGTGGTTCTTTGTGGGATATTTGATTAGAGTGTGAGGCAATGCATTCTCCCAGGTGAGTTGTGTGGAGTTTGTGTTAGGGGTGTGTGTGAGTGGAGCTGCTGGTAACTATGGTCAGTGCTGTCAGTCCTCCTTCCCACCCAGCCAGATTCTCCACCATGGAACGTGCTTCCGTTGCAGGGAGTGCAAATTGTCTTTCAGGATGTCAGTCAGTGGTGTCCTGCTGTTGGTTGGTGCACAGTTGCCAGCAGGTCCTTGTGCTCCCCACAGCAGTAGCCAGTGTCAGCCATCTTGTCAGTTGTTTTCCACTCCCTGTGATGTAAGCATGGTTCATGGTGGTGTTGATGTGCGCATTGTGAGGGTGGGCAATATCTGTGACTACGACTCCCATGATGCTATTGGCTACACTGACTTGCCCAGCATACACAGGATTCCTTCCTTTCAGTGGGCTTCACTGTGAGGTGGTGTTGTAGTGGTGGCTACATGTCTGGATGTGTTTGTTAGTTATATTTGTGCCACTGCCTAGCTGTAGTTGTAGTTGTGTTTGTACATGTGATGACACAGTTACATATCACTATGAGATGGCATGTGTTGTGTTTATCTGACTGACATACACATTTTGGGATGATTCTGTTCTGGTTGGTGTGTATTTGCTTAGGGTGCATGGTTTGACTCTCCCCTTGACAGTGATGTGTGTGTATTGTCGCACAATATTGTGTACATTTGTTGTGTACTCACCAGGCTCTGGGATGTTTTCTAGTCCATAGACGCTCACTGGTGGTAGGATGGCCTGCACCTTCTCCTCCCAGGGCCTGAGGTATACTGGTTTGGCAGGAGGGCCACTGCTGGTGTGTTGGCTCAAGAGGTAGTCCTTCTTCAACAGCTCCCTGACCCTCCTGCGCACGTCATACCACCTGTTCTGGATGTCTACCTTTGTCCGCAAACATGGTGATTGTGCGTTCACCCTGTCGACGATCCTCTCCCACATCTTGGTTTTCTGCGACATGGGTGTCTGTTGGACCAGTGTACCAAACAGCTGTGGCTCTACCCTGAGGATCTCATCTACCAGGACTTCCAATTCACTATCTAGGAACTTATGATTCTTCTTTGGGGGCATGGTGATGGGTGGTGATGGTGAGTGATGTGTGTGTTGGTGTGCAGGTGAGGGTGTGTGAGTGTGTGTTTTGCTGGGTGTATGTGAGGGTGCTATTTGTTGAGGTGCTGATGGTGTGTGGCTTGTGTGATGGATGAGCTGTGGGTGGGTGTGTGGTTGCTGTCTGTTGAGTGCTGGCAGGTAATTTGAATTTGCAAAGGATCATGGTAGGGATTTGTGTCCTTTATATGGGTGGAGTTGTGGGTGTGTCTTTGTTCCCTGTTCCCCCCCCCAGTATTTATTGCCTTTGTAATTGCTTGTTTGGCCTTTTTGTGTGTGTTTTTCCCTTTGTAGTTTTTGTGCATGTAGGAGACGTTCTTGTGACCGAGTCGGACCCTGCAGTTGTCTCGTACGAGCTTGTCCGAGTCATTCACGCTGTATTTGTGCTGTTCTCTATGCTGCGTACGCGTCGGTCGCGGTGTATTGAGTTGCTTCGGCTCGCAGTTTTGTATGCGTGTCGGTCGAACGGCTTGGCCTCCGTGCGACTCGGTCGTGTTTTCCACGCGTTGCATCGTACTTGGCGGGTAGGAGTTCGCGGGTACGTTTCGTTCGGGATTCTTCCTGGTGCGTGTCGGTCGGTTCGATTCGCGTGGTTTTCCGCCCGGATGGCTGTTTTCCGCGCGGCTCGGTCGTTCGGCTTGTGTTCCGTACGAGTCGGTCGGATTTTGCACACTTCTCATCGTACTTTGCAGGTCGGGCTGCACCGGTACGTGTCGGTCGGATAGAATTCCGGCTCCGAGTCGGTCGGTACGTTTTCCGGCCCGAATCGGAATCGGCCCCTATGTCTCTACCCTAGGGATGTAGACGCTTGAGACACATATGAGGTTCGATGCAAAACACTAGGTGATATCGTGAGCACTGATAAAAGTTTGCATCTGAGGGTCATCTAATGCCAAGAATTAAATATTTTTTATACTTGTGTGTTATCTGCGAGCAGAAAATCTCAAGTCCATAAATGCTCAAGGTTAAAAATTAAAAAGAAGTCAGCAAAGAAAAGTGCTTTTTTGTGGTTTTTGCCAGTATATCTAGATAAATTGACTGCAGCAGGATACTCAAGCCGTTCTCGTCAAATGTTTGTTTCGCTACCGTAGTACATCTTCCTCCAAACTAATGAGATATCCTCCTAGTACAAGATGGAACCATAGCCCTTATGCTTCATACAAAGTAATGTACATTTTCTCCTATCTATTGCCTGCACCCTCTAGACTTTCCTGAGGCTGCTGGCTTCTCCTGAATCTGGTTCTTACACACTCATTGATTGGTTTTAACTAAGCATATTTTCATTTACAAGTAGGTACCGATCAGAGGAGGTACCTGAGTTTTGGACAGAAACCTACCACCAATAGAACAAGGTGCTACCATGCAGCCTCAAATGAACCTCTCGGGTAGTCTAAGAGTGCATGGGAGAAGGTGGTGGCTCTAAGGCTAAAGGACGTTTTTATCTGTCCACTCCGAGTCAACTGGCTGGTGAAAGCCAAAACTATAACTTGACCTTCAACCAGCTCTGTTAGTCCAAATCTGGCCCAGCAGAGCAAAGCAAATTGATCTGGCATCCTTTTTAGGTCATCCAGTACTTGAGAACTCCACTGGACGCATAGAGCCTAATTCACTCAAGTAACTTATATTCTTGAGTAATATTCACTTTTCAGGAATTTACTACTTTTTTCTTATTCACAAAAGTGTAAGTTCATACTAAAACAAAAAAACATACAGTAGCATGTACAGCACCACACATTTCCAACCCATGGTACTGCAGCACCCTGCATAGAAAATAACTGAGTTAGGGAATTAAAATAAAACCCCACGGGACATAAAGTTACATCAAATTAACATTTTAAAATAGTTAAACATTTAAATAAATGTAATTCAATGTAAAAAATGTAAAAATGGCACATTTATTATTTGTTTATAAAATACATTCATACCCATTTTAAATTGAAAAATAGAGGTAAAAATAAACTTACTCAAAAGTGTAAATTACTCAAAAGTGTAAATTACTCAAAAGTGTAAACTGCTTATGTGAATCGTGCCTGATTCACAAAAGTAACTTACCCTTTTGAGTAATTTGCACTGTTGAGTAAGTTTACTACTTTTTGCTTATTCACAAAATCTGTGTTTAAGTTACTATTAAAAAACAGTAGTATGTCAAGCACCACACATGGGCAACTGGTGCTACTGCAACACCCTCCCATAGAAAATAATGGAGGAAGTAATTCAAATAAAACCCCGTAGAAAATAATGGTAAATTCAATTAAAATATTTAAGATAGGTAAAAAGATAAATAAATATAGTTAATTGTAAAAAAAAATAGAGAGCATAATTATTATTTAATTATAAATTATTTTATTTGGTCTCTTTGGAATTTAAAAATTAATGTTAGAACTGCTTTTAATAAAATATAGTTAAATGAATTTTAATTACATACATCACTTTTAATAATTATGAATCCATTAAAACCTCCTTATTTCTTCATATGGGAATTAATGTTTTTAATTTAAATTTTAGAAAAATAATATATTTCCAGTTATTTAAGTGTTAATTCCAAACTAACTTAATAGTGCTGTAGCATTTTTTTATGTTGTTCTGCGTTTAAAATGTGCAAACTTAATTTACATTAATATTTACCATGAAATATTTTTTGTAGTTAAATAAACTTTTTTTTCTATGCTATTCAATGAACTATTGACTAGGTGACTCTCTAAACCACTCCCTCTTCATGCATTCTAACCAAGCCCTCTGAATGCTATTAGACTCCCAAGTGCTATTCTCGTTCTTCTGAAGGATGGGTTGTGAATTCTATCTGAATTCTCTTGACTTACCGCTGTTACTTATATATGGTATGCATGTTTTAGTGAATTGCTTGTCTTAAGAAGCAATGTTCAATGTTTAGCTTTCTTCTTCCTAACATAGGGGCTCATTATGATGGCGGGCGGACATCAGTCCGCCCGCCATCATAACGGTGATGGGACCGCCTGCCAGACGTGCAGCGGTCCCACCACCCGTTTACGATGCGCCTGCCACACTGGCGGGCGCATCCTGGCCTTTTCACATTGTGGACGGTGCTGCTGGCTGCAGCACCGTCCGCAATGTGAAAATGCCACGTTGTGCATTCCCATGCACAACGTTGCAGGCACCACCCGGTGCCTGCCACCCTGTGCATGGAAATGTTGGGGGTACCATGGGTACCCCCCCAGTGCACCCCCACCGCCCCCCACAGTGGGGGCCCGCAACGGGCCCCCAAAGCCAGTCTCCGCCTGTCTTTTTCCGGCAGAAGGGCTCATCATTATCACTACGGCGGTGCCTGCACGGCACCGGCGCAATGATGCCCTGGTTTCAGGTCCCGCAAGGCGGGTGGTAAAGGACCGCCTTGCGGGACCATGGCGGCCGGACTTTCCGTCTGCCGCGGAACCAATGTGATTCCCACCTCCATCCTAATTTGGCGGTGGGTGAATCACAATATGATGGCGGGAGGATCGCCACCGCCGGCCCGGCGGTGGCGATCCTTCCGCCATCATAATGAGCCCCATGAGTCGGTGTAAAAGAAAGTTTGCTCTCCCCTGTTTGGTTCTCTGTGAAGCATTCTGACACCATTTTGGCTTTGCTGCACTATATAAAAATGCAACATAAATTAAAAAAAAGGGGATAAATAACGATATCTAGGTAAACACCAGAAACAGTTGTTCACATTTACTCTATTAATATAATGCACTTGAAGACAAAGCCATATATATTCTAATTAAAATATTTGAAAATAAGGGTGGAGATGGACATCTCTCCACCAGGAATTTGGACGCTAGACGCATATGCGAGGATTCTAACTGAAATAACAGGCAATAATATGTGCATCTAAGGGTCATCTTGTGTGTGTTGTCTGGAAACTCCAAGACATCCAAGCACTCAGGCACACTATAGGAAATTGACTTGAATGGTGGGAGAGAAACCTATTGTACCCTATTGGTCATTAATGAAACATTCTTGTCCACAACAGTGTTCGACATGCAAGCCTCTATGAGTTCCTGAAGTAAGAAGGGATAATCAATGGTGTTGAAGGTGGCCAAAAAGCCAATTTGATCATCACTCCAATGCCACCATCATCCACCCCCATTTCAAGGTAATTTAAAACAGATGAAACAATGGCAGAAGTATTATAGCAAGGACATGAGCCAACCTGGAAGGCTTCAAGAAAGCCATTGGTCTCTCATTAACATTCTCCTGTTGCATCACATCCCTCTACAATAATATTTCCTGAAAGGGTGATAACTTTAGTGGTACATTTGGTGATGAAACATTCAGCTAAATGCAGTGCTTAATTTGTAAATGAATGAGGGCTGGTGCCCAGAAGCCCATGGCCGGCGCTATGAAAATGTTAGGTGGCCGAATACCAAGGCTGAGCAGTCTTCAATCCAACTCAAGCCTCTTTAATCCACTATCACTCACTCCCTGCCCCTTTATCTCATTCTTTCAGGTTCCTGCTTTCTCCCTTTGTGACACTATTTCTGTCTTTCTCTTTATCCACTTCCGCTGTGTGAGTTTTTCCCTCTCTTGCTTTCATTCAATGTCTGAAGAGGAAAAATAAGTGCTGGTCCTCAAAAATAAGTGCTGGTGGCCCGCACCGGCAACCACTGGCTCAAATTAAGCACTGGCTATAAGTCACAATGAAAGATATTTTGGCTGCTGGGGTCATGAGTCTTCAGTGACTTTTAAAAGTTCAAGGCTAAATTACAAGATAAAAAAAATTGTGTAGGACTTATTGTAATGTTTGCAGTCTCATGGAATGTGACTGCAAGCCTCTTACACTGTGTGACAGGAGAACCTTTGTAAGTAGCATTCTTGCATGTGCCAATTGATTTCTGGCAGTCTTAGGTGGCTCTGTCTTGGTGATATTTCTACAATAAAGTCTTTCTAACTTCACTCTATGGCCACAACTAGAAGTTAGTGATGACAGGTAGCCAATAACATGGATCGCCTCGTAACAGCATGACAAACTCATGTTGACCTGATTTAGACCACACTGCTGTCGAAGTCCAATAAATCCCTGTAGGCTACAGCTGTGAGTATAGCCAGCAACTAAACTGCTTGCTCAAGAGTCTCTCCATCAGAGACGTCAACTGGTCTATAGACTTTCTTTACTGCCTAATAATATCCATTAGAAGGCATTCAATCCTGCCTCGGCTCTGCCTCTACCAGCCATGAGTATCCCTTTAAGGCTAAACAGCGAGACTCTGCTCATGTGGACAACATTCTTTGCTTACCTTGCTAGCCAAGGTCAGCCTTGGGACATTTAGAGTCAATTATACCTATAGCCTCGTTAATGTGAGCGCACTGAGAGGAATGTTTAACTCTGCATCTCTTCACCTCTCCCTACAACGTGCTGGTCGCCACTGGCTGTGCTGTAGTCAACACGCTGGCTGACGTCTAGTGCGTATTAATATCTTTTCCTGTTGAGCCGTTCTTACAAGGGGAAACCAACAGAGAACATGGTAATCTTTACTCAACTTACTTTGAGAGTGACAACATCAGTTGGTTAAAGCTTAACAACCCCTTCTTCCTTACCAACTCTGTAAATGTCTTTGGTATTGTCAAATTCTACATTTTCATAAGACTACATTCATTGATCAAGAACATGGAATATACACAAGCTATTGAAAGACACAACTGTATTTTCTGGATCAACCTGGTCCATCCTACAGAGTGGGAGGAGTGAGTAAGTAGGATATTTAGTGTTTGATTAATTAAAAGCATTACAATTATAGATATGCAATAAAATAGGTAAACAGCATATAAAATACCACACCATTCAAAGTTAAAATTTGATTCGGTCCCCAGGGAAAGTTAGACTGTGCCAAAATGTGTTATTTTATGTTGCCATTACAGCAAAAATTAATATCCGCACAGCTACGGTTTTGCAATGTACAAAAGCGTAGTCACGGTGTGCAAAGCAGACCCAGTCAAATGCTCCCATCCTCACTGCTCGCCTGTTCATTGGGCATTACAGTCAAGATGGTGTTTTAGTCTGACGTCTGCTAACTACACAGATTTTCCTGGAGTTAGGATTGGACAAATCAAATTGTGTTGAAAAGCGCGTTGTGTTGAAAAATCCTAGTTTATACTCAAAATCTCACTATTAGAGTTTCACAATGTGTAGCAACATGCTGATTAAAAAGTGCAAGGGAGTGGGAGCTTTGTTTTCACAGGTGCATGATGGCATGCAGAAGACAGTAGTAACCCCTCAATGATTTCAGATTGGGAGAGGAATTATTCTGCCACTGATAGTGAGGCATTGGGTGCTGCAGGGCTTATTGATTATTTCAAAACATATGTTTGTTGTATTGATATTACTTTGCACACTCAGAACCAACCTTTACTTAAAGTGTTGCAGCCTAAGGGCACACTCAGTCTCTCCATCGGATTGGCAGGATTGGCTTCCTGGCTACGAGCTCACCGGTTTATGTTACAGGACATTCTGGGGTGGAATAATAAACAGATGGGTTGTATTCCTGATTCCCCATAGACTCTGAAACGATGCAAGTGGAAGATGACACGGAGTAAGTAGCTGCCAGTATGGTGGATGAGTTAAATGAATGCTGTGGAGCTATTGCAAAGGAGTGGTAACCAGCAGATAGAGAAGATGGCTAAATGAAGAAAGTGAGAGATTTGATCGAGAAAGGTAAGATGAGAGAATTGTGTGTGTATGTGTGTGCATGTCAGACCATTTTTCAAGGTGAGTGAAGAGTTATCTGTCGTGAAGCAAGGTGTAATAATGCAGGGAGAGAGATTTGTACCTCCTCAAAGATTACACAGATATTTGCCACTGACCATGAGGCCTCTATGGGTCAAACAATGATAGTGCACTGCATCAAAGAGAATTTTTGGTGGCCACATATGCATGATGAAATCATCCACAGAGTGACAGATTACAGAGTATGTAAGGGGAGTGAGCAGTATGGAGGAAGGGTAGAGGAATAGATAGGTAATCAGGTGCTCCTTGGATTAAAGTGTGTTTGGACTTTACAATCCCACTGAGAGCTTTCCAGAAAGTCAAAGGTTTCCTGTGGTGTTGATGGACTTGCACATAAAGTAGCTGGAGGTTGACCTTTAATTGAAAAAACTACTAAGAGTATCATAAGTGTTTTGAGAAAAGTATTAGGGAGATGTGGGAGCCGTTGTGTTTAGTTACAGGGATCACTGACATAATATTGATGCATACAATATCAAAACACAAAAATATTGGAAAGTAAATATTGCTGACAAAAATATTGCTTTCCAATACTTAACTAATAAAATCACAAATATCGATAACACAAATCTTGCTGTTAAAGATATAGATTTTTACTCATATTGAAAACAGAAATACCGGAAACAAAAATATTGTTACCTAAGAATAAACATATAATATCACAAATATATTGATTCACACAATATCGACGACAATAATATCGCCAAAATATTCACAATATTATTTATAAATTAAAAAAAAAACTTTTACATAAAACTATTATTTAAAATAAACATAAAACATTTTATACACATGATTAAATTAAAAACAAACATATTACATCACCAACATATTTACAATTCACCCTAAAATAATATATAACTAATTTCATAACAATATAGCAAAACATATATTGCCATTTATCACAAACATTTATGAATCTACTAAAATATTAATAAATATATATAGAAATAAACTTATATTAAAAACTATCAAACTATATATCTAAATCTTTAAATAAAACCCAAATTAGCATTTACCATAGAAGGACATAACTGGTAAAAAAAATTCAAACTAAAATTAAACTAAGCAATAAAATCAAACTATAAACAGCCTTAACCAATAAACTCAGACAAACATTTAAATCAACAATATAGAAGGAACTTTAATTTAACCAATTAAATACTTCCAAAATGATAAACACTGCAAGACGAGGAAACTGCCCGATTTTATAACCAGACGCTTAAAGAAGAAATATACACATCCCAACAACTACCTCACCAAGTAAGTATAACTTATATTTAAATTAAAACTTACTCATAAATAAACTTAAAAATGTAAAATAGCAAATAATTAACAAAACACTCTCCAACTTCTATCTCTTTACATGTATTTCCTAAAAGAAAAAACTATGACTTTGAAAAGTGATAAGCTCCCAGAAAAAGGAACCTATTACAAACCAGCAAAAATTTATAACAAAGTAGGTATATAAAAAGTATTACAAATTATAAACTCACCCCAATGGCGAGTAAAAGTATACCTAATGACCTCAACGTCTAGAAACTACCAACAAATCAACATATAAAATGAGTCTGACGCTTTTCTTCTTCCTACCAATAAGGAAGCACCTGCACCACATTACATCACCCCCAATGGAGAGCTACAAAACAGTGTGATACATCTAAAAAGAACATACATATAAGTATAAAAAATAGAAGTAATTGCATAAATGTATATGTAAATAGTAAACATATAAACTTAAAAAAATGTATTTATTTATTCTTTTACAATACTGTCAGATACAATGACACAGCAAGCAAAATATATAACATCCCAGAAAGGAAAACTATTACTAAGTCACATGGTTTACACCTCCAGCCAAGAAATTGCATCTCCAGAAAATGTAAATTGAAAATGTACTAAATATTATACATGCTATGGGAGGGCCACTACAAAAGACAATGTTGTAATTCTTGTAAGATAACACAACCCCCCTCCAAATATGTCAGAAATAGAAGTAAGGAAGGTATTACAGGATAGAAGAGAGGCATGCACTAGCTTTCAGAAACCCACAACCAAAATCCTAAAAGAGATACTGCCTAAAGTCCCCTAGCACATCACAGGACAAATACCACCTATACCCACTTTAAAACATTTGATTGCACAAACTAAAAATGGCCACCAGGATCCTACTCCTGTCCCTAGATAATACCAAGACATAGAAATACCTGGACATTTAACAATGCACATAATGAACTATGAGAAACAAATTCTAATATTATCTACATCAAATAACATACTAAAACCCTTTGTCACACCTGGATGATGGTTGGAACCTTCAAAATGTGTCCTAAACCATTCACTGAGCTATGCACCATTAATGGTGAACATCAAAACACAATTATCCCTTGTACATATGCCCTACTAACAAATAAATGAAGCAGCACTTACTACAAACTCTTAATAGCACATCAAACATAAAACCAATAATACTACTACAAAAAAATCATAGACTTTGAACAATCCATGATCAGACCATTTTAAAAATGTACCCCCACGAAGCCATACAAGTCTGTTACTATGATTTAAATCAAAGCACATGGAGACAGCTCCAACAATATGCACTAAATGTAGAATATGCTACAAACTGCCTTTGAAATAAAAAAACGAGAGAACTAGCCTATGTCCTTGTCAAACAGGTAGCTAACTGCTACAATTTACAAATAGAAAGCCCTTTCTACCAACAAATCAAAGACAAACTAAGCCCCCTTATGGATTATTTCAAAGACACTTTGGTTGGCAGACAGCATTGCTCCGAAAACAGATGTGACCCAAATCCCAAATACCATGGTGGAATGTCTATGACAGCACCTTGACACAAGAAGCCAAAACAAACAATGCAGTGGAAGGATGGCACAATGTCTTCAAATCCGCACTAGGCAGAACCCAACCTAAACTCTATAAATTTATAGAAGCATTAAAAAAAGAGAAAAGCTACCAAGAACTATGTATGGAGAAATCTGTTACCCAAACTTCACCTAAACTTAGCCAACAAACCAAAAGAATGTACGACATGCTACAATGTAAAGTCAAAATCTTCATACACAACAAAGGTGTAGATAATTTAGGAATATTAGTCAAAAGCATATTATTAAATAAATAGTAACCTATAAAAGTCCCGGGAAACTGTCACAAAATCTAAACCAAGATGACAAATCATTTTGTTTTTAAAATCTCTTTATTTTATCAGGTTTAACAATGCATAGCAATACATCACATATATAGGTCAGTATGGACCCCCCACCACTTTCCCACTTGTACATCATCTGATCCATCCGATGTTTGCACACTACTCAAATATTACCGGCTATCATTCCCAGCACCCTTCTATATCCGTCCAGCCCTATTCCTCCCCCGTCCCCTGTCGTCTTCTTTTCCCCTTATGCTGCCCAGTTCCCCCAAACTTTATCCCATTTACCAGGACATCCCCGCCCCTGATAGATTACCTTCTCTGCGGCACAACACAAATCCAGGTCTTGCTCCCACTCCCTTACTGTAGGTTTCCGCGGTTTACCCCACATTCTGGCTATATTCCTCTTTGCCACCATGTCGGCTAGCATTAGCCATAATTTAGTGTATGGTGACCATTTCAGGACGTCCGTTAAAGTTAATAAGTGCCATTTAGCCTCCATCGGAACTATCTGTTCCACCACCTTGGACATCACTTTTATCGTCCCCTTCCAGAATCTCTGCAGCACAGGACAGCTCCATAACGTATGGAAAAATGTGCCCTCCTCACCACAGCCTCTTACGCACTTAGTTGAGTCACATTTGCCCATTCGAAAAAGTCTCAGTCTGGTTGTGTATGATCTGTGTATTATTTCAAGTTGTATTAATCTGAAGTGGGCCCTAATGGCTACTTCTGTTGGGCTCTGAATGACTTCCGAAAAGTCGTTCTCCTCTAAGATTCCTACATCTCCCTCCCAATGACCCCTCAGGACTACCAGTGGATCTGAGGTATTGTTAATGTTTTTCCTGTGTATTAAAGAGGTTGCCTTTTCCGCTATTGGATCCACTAAGAGTCTATCCTCCAGCGGTGCGTATTCTGGTATGTGTTCTCCCTATTTTATTTGTGCTTTTAGGGCATGCTTCAACTGAATATATCTGAAATTTTCGGTGTCTGGCATTTGATATTCAGCCTGCAATCTCTGGAAATCTACTATTTCTTGCCCTTCCATATATCCCCCAGAGTTTCTATGCCTAGGATTTCCCATGCGCAGAATCCTTTTAACTCTTGCACCTCCTTCAGAAGATCGCTATCCCACAAGGGGGTCGGCTCCGTCAGTCTGCCATCCCAGCCCAGAAATTTGGTTGCCTCTCTCTATAGTCTGACTGTCGTTTGTGTGTGAATCGGCCGTCTTCCCATAAGTCCTTTACTATATAGAGCCTCTAGGTACCCTCTCTGTCCCATTGCCCAGTGATTTATTCGATACGCCGGGTCCTCTCTGCCGGCAAAGACCCAGTCATTTAACGTGACCAGCTGTGCCACCCAATAATATTTACGCATATCTGGGACTGCTATCCCACCATCATATCGGCCTTGCTGTAGCTTGCTAAGTGCTATTCAAGGTTTACCGTTTGGCCCAGCTGCCTTCCCCGATTGGAGCGCACCAATGGCCCCACAGATTTCCTCTCCTGTAATGTCCTTATCTAGTTATTCCCTATAGTCTTGCGCAATCGTAGGAAGTCGTACATCTTTTAGGAGTTCGACACAGTCCACCATAGTGCAGGTTGTGGTAGATTGATATATCTGTTCATAAGAGGTTGCAAAGGCTTCCGCTATACTTTCTCCGGTTGCACAGGGTTCACCCTTCGTATTATTAACCTCCAGTACCCAATTTTGCTCCCTATCTCTTTTTTCCAGCCATGCCAGTAGCTTCGTAGCTTTATCACCTACTTCGTATAGCCTCCTCTGGGTGGCCCTGTTGTATTCCCTCACCTTTCCTTCCGCCAAGTCTCGCATCTCTATTAGTATTTGTACTCTCTAGTTGTAGTAGTTACTTCTCAAGTGCTTCGTATTGTACTTTCCTTCCTTTCTTCCCCTCCCTGTCAGTGCCTGTGTGAAGCCTCGTATTACCGTTTTGTATGCCTCCCAGAGCACCGCTTGTGAGTCTACCGACCCCTGGTTATCCTGAAAGTATTGTTTCGTGCGTTCACGGATTTTATCTTGTGTCTACCTACTTTTGAACAGCCAAGGGTCTATGCGGGGCGGAAGAGTGTAGTTCCTGGTGGGCCCTTGCAGTGTGGCCTCTACTGGTGAATAGTCGGAGAGGCCTCTTGCCCTATGTTTTGCCCCTTGGAAGCTCCCTGCCCAGAAGAAGTGTGTCAGTAAGTAGTCCAGTCGAGAATGGCCTTGATGTGCGGCTGAGAAATATGCATATTGTCTGATCAATGGGTTGTGGGTAACCCTGGGCGTAGTTCGCGTAGTAGCGCTACGCGTAGCTACGCGAAGTGCACTTCGCACTACGCGAGCTACGCGTAGCACTACACGAACTGCATAGTGCGGTAGGAAATGCTGTTCGCAATGATTGCACAGTGCCGGATGCTTGTCCGCACTGTGCAATCATTGCAAACGGCATCTTGCACAGTGCAAGCGGTCGTTTTCTGCCCCTCGAGTAGATTTGTACTCGAGCGGCAGTTTTCTCAACGCAGACTGGTAGTCTCTCATCGCGAGCGGTCGCGAGCATACGCGACCACTCGCAATGAGAAACCTGACCTCCCCGCGTTGAGAATCTCATCGGGAGGTTTATTTTCCACGCTCGCGATCGGCAACTTGATGTTGCTGATCGCGAACGAGGAAAAAGTATCGCCGGTATGTCATTTTGCTCGCTCGCGGTCGCCAACTTTACGTTGAGGACCGCGAGCAAGCAAAAAATGCCTGCTACGCTACGTGTTTTTGCACTGTGCTACGTGCAATACGCGTAGCGCGTAGTTGCGCAAACTACGCAAACTACGCAAGCGTAGCGTAGTTTTCCGCCCAGGCCTAGTTGTGGGCTCGCCAGAGATCTAGCAATCCCATTGCATCACAAATGACTTTCATGTGTCTCCTCCCGCTTCCCTGTTTGTGTTCGATATTCTGTCTATACTTGGGTCCATTACCACATTCCAGTCCCCATCCATTACCAAGATCCCATTTGGAAATTTAAGGAGCAGTGCGCTCAGCTCTGGTAGTGTGGTAGAATGCATTTTGGGCGGTACGTGCACAGAGCATAGATTAATAATCGTGCCTTCCCACACCCCTGTGAGTGCTACATATCTACCCAGTTGGTCGTGCCATGCCTTTTGAGGAATTAGTGGCAGCGTCGTTTTTGCTAATATTTCCACCCCCCTGTACTCTGAGGTGAACCCTGCATGTGCCAGTAGTTTATATCCAAATCTATCCAGAGCTTTAAATGTATTGCCCTTTAAGTGCGTTTCTTGTAACAGGACAACATCTGTGGCGTGCCTTCGGATATACTGCGCTTGATTTCGTTGCCCAGTCCATTGACATTCCATGTCATGAGCGTTAGGTCATGCCCAGCGGGGGTACGTATTTCAGGTGGGATTGGCTCTGCCTCTCAGTGTACTTCATAACCATTCATGCCCTTAGGTTTAGATTTGTGTAGATCATATGTCGCTGTCACCCTTGTGTCCAGGGGTTCTGTGTTCCCCTCCACCCTAGCCCTTCTTTTGCTTCCCTCATGAACAATGTCTATGCATTTAATACCTGTAACAAATAACACGCATATTTGTAACCCTGCACGGTGGGCAAACAACAACCCACCCCCCCAACTTGCAGAGCGCCTGCCGCCCCATAACTTAACTTTAGTGATTTGGGTGGGCCTAGGCCAAACCTTTGCCTGCCGAGTCCCTTCCCTCCCCCCCTTCGTGACTGCTATATCCCCAGTATTACTTGAGAACATGCTAAGCTCAATTTGAACATGAAATCTATTGTCTAAAGTCGGACTCTAGCTTAAATGCATTGTCTTATCTGCATATCCAGTCTCTCACCGGAGTCCTTCCTTTTAATGTCTCAGCCTCAATCCGTTCCTTTAGGTTGCCATCAGGTCTGTCGCAACCCCCTTGCCGGGCTCCAGTTCGTACTGCGTCTCAATGTTCTGGCTGGGACTGACTGCTTATGTGTTTCCTGGGCCCTTGTGTAGCATCTTCAGTTACCTCCGCCTCGTTTTCTGTTACGTTGCCTTCACTGCTATTCATGTGTCGCCATTATCCAACTCTCCGCCACCCGTCTAGCCACTCTCATGCTTCCTCCAAAGTGGAGAACCTCCAGATCTTCTGCTGTCACCCGGAGTGTGGACGGGAAGAGCATGGAGTATTGTATGTCCTTTGCCCTTAGTGCTTTCTAAACTTCCAGGAATGTCCTCCAAGATTGTTGCACTTTTGCCGTAAAATCAGGATAGATAGTTATTGTTGCACTATCTTAAGTGGTGGGGCACTCCAGGCAGTTTGTAGGATCACGTCCTGGTCCCTATAGTTAAAGATACGCGCTATAATGGGGCGTGGTGGGGCCCCCGGTCTCGGCCTGGATCCGGGTACTCTATGAGCCCTTTCCACTGAAAAATACTTCGATAGTCCCCTAGGTTGGAGTCTCTTGATGACCAAATCCTCCACGTACAGATCAGCGGAGGGTCCCTCCACCTGTTCCGGCACCCCAATTATTCGGATGTTGTTTCAGTGAGACGGGCCCTCCTGGTCTTCGAGCTTTGCCTCAAGTGCCTTCGTCGAGTTAGAGAGTTCCTGCACTCGCTTCTGTAGCACTTTTGTATCTTCCACTAGGGTGTTTGTGACCTTTTCAATTTTTTTCACCTTGGACCCCATGTTTCGCAAATCAGCCCTCATCAGCAACACTTCCATGGTCAGTGGGTCTATCTTGCCAGCTAGGTCCGTTCGCACTCCTTGCAGCGTTGTCATAATGTCTTGTAGTGTTGGTGCCACCACTTCAGCACTAGATTGTGATCTGGTGTCCGGTTCTGTCACATCCAAGTTCATGTCAGCGTGGTCTTTGGGCACTGTATATTTGTCTAGCTTCATTTGGTGGGCTTCCCGAGTGCCCTTACTGCCCGTCATGGCTCCTGGGCCTGTTCTTTATCCCTTTGGATTGGTCCCTTGGTCCTATGCACAGTGAGCAGTGGCTACTCGAATCAGGAGGTGCTGTGTGCCCCAGCAGTACTCTCAGCCGCCTGCCCAGGAAATATCTCGGCCCCTGGCCAGGGCTCTTGATCTTCGTCCCCGGCCCAGGCCGGTACTCAGTCTACCGACCAGACCTTCCCAAGTCTGTTCCTACGTGGTCTTTAACTTTCTTGTCCTATCCGGGGTAGGAGGCAACCCCACTTTTGCAATGAGAATTCTCTCTGTACTTCCCGCTTTATCTCTGCGCGAGGTACCTCTTGCCTCCCGATTCCTCTTCTTCCTTTACTCGTGTTCCAGGCCCAAGAGGTTCTGAGACCTCGTCATTGCAGGTTATTTGCCCCCTCTGCCTCCCAGTCCATGAGCCTCAGGACCCTACGGAGTGGCCAACTTGAGTCGCCTCCACTATATTGAGCAGGGGCCTAGTCTTTTGTTGCTGTTCAGGAGGTCTCTACCATATACGCCACTCTGTTGCTTTCGAGTCGGCACTCTCAGGCTGCTGCGACTCACATACTGCCTTAGTCGCACTGCAGCCTCCAAGCCCACTCACTTCAAACTTTATTTGTTTCTTTCCCTCTCCTCCAGTTGACCGTAACGTGCCTGTAAGATCCTGTTTGTTGTGCTCCACGACGCCTTTCACAGTAGCGTAAATTGTCGCAGGCCGTTCCCACGTTGTCGGTCGATCAGTTTCCACAGCGGGCGTTTTGCTTGTTTCTCCTTTGGCCGTTTGTAAGATTCCCGGGTCCTGCGCGATGCTCGCCCGGGGGTGGGATTGGAGAAGAGAGGGGGGCCTCCCACTCGACAACAGACCCTTTTGCTGCACGCCCCTTCCTTCCACCTCACGCACGTCCGCCCAGCTAAACAAATTCAGCCCGGGGCTTACTGGCCTGTCATCATCAAGTTCGTAATTTCACCCCCATATGCCCAATTTGGCCCCTTTTTTTGCTGTTGCTGGATCAAGGGGGTCCACCGATCTCTTCCACGTTCTTCGCAGCCATATTTTGATGGATAATGACAGGATATTGGGGGGATTACTGGGTCGGCCTGGCAGAGCTCTATTAGCTTGCGGCCATTTTCTCTTGCGGCAAGCCATGCCCCCGACAAATCATTTTTGATATATATAATTGTATTGTATTGTAATTGCATTTATATAGCGCTTATTGCCCCTGAGGAGGCGTCAAAGCGCTTTTTCAGCAAGTAGCACGCTACTCCGGATCCCATAAAGGATTAGTGGTGAATTAGTATAGTGAAATATGAAAGTAATCTGAGTGGTGGATATGTTAGTCAGTTATTTGGATTCAGAAGGATAGTGGAGAGATAGAAGAGGGAAAAGGATTGCATTTATATAGCGCTTGATACCCCTTATGAGGTCTTGAAGCACTTTTTCGGTGAGTAGCACGCTACTCCAGAACCCATACAGGATTAGTGGTGAATTATTATAGTGAAATATAAAAGCAATTTGAGTGGTGGGTATGTTAGTCACTTATTTGGATTGAAAAGGAATAGTGGTGGGATAGAAGAGGGAAGGGTCTAGAATCTTTTCTTTTTTTGAGTTCAAAGCAGTAGGAGGGGGTTTGGAATGAGTAAAAGGAAGGTGGAGGGGGAAGAGTCAGAGGTAAGGATTTAGAAAGGCTTGTTTGGGATATCTGAATAGTAAAAGAGGTATGAGATGATGCAAGGAGGGGTAGAGGAGGGTTATTTTGGGGATCATAGTAGTGGTATGGAGTTTGGGACAAATGAGAGAGTGGAGGTAGAGGATATATTGATAGAGGTATGGGGTGAGGATTAGGGTAGTGCATTGGAAAGAGTAGTAGAATGAGGTTTGAGATAGTTGTACGATGGTACAATGCAGGCAATTACTTTGCATGCCTTTGCCACGCATTTGTTAGCACGCATGTTTTTACAGCGAATATGCATTTAAACGCATGCCAATACCACGCATTGTTCTTAGATTTTAAAACAATGTATTTGTGGGGGGAGACCCCCACACCCACCAGCTTACCTTAACTGCGTGGTATTGACATGCTTTGTAAAGGTATATTTACGGTAAACATATGCGTGCTAAAAAATGCGTGATGTCCGCCCACCATCTTTGCGGTTCTGGGACCACCCGCCGGTAAGGCGGCGGTCCCGCTGCGTGTATTAGGATGTGCCCGCCACTATGGCGGGCACATCCAGGGCCCTGATCATTGCGGACGGTGCTGCTGGCTGCAGCACCTTCCGCAATGCCAAAATGCCACGTAGTGCATTTCAATGCACAACGTGGCAGGCACCACGCGGTGCCTGCCACCTTGTGCATGGAAATGTAGGGGGGTACCCCCCCAGTGCACACACACCCTCCCCCCACACAGATGGGGCCCGCAACGGGCCCCCGAACCCAGCCTCTGCCAGCCTTTCAGTGGCGGTTCCACCGCCATGGAAAGGCTGGCTGACGGCAGCATTGTAATCTGGCACCGCCGCCATTTTACCCATGCTGACCGCTCCGCCAGGCAATCGTGACGATTGCCTGTGGCGGAAGCGTGGATGGCGGTCTTTGTGACCGCTGCGGTCACAAAGCGATTCCCCCCACAATCCCAATGTGGCGGGGGGAAACGGGAGTCAGATGGCGGAGGGATATAGACCATTATTTCATATATACTAATAAAATAAATGATGTTGATATAAAACAATGAAGGAAACGTTAAGAAACAGGTAAACAATGGAAAAAAGTGGGATATGTACAACCTGCAATACAATTGACTTATGACTTAGATTTTTTATGTAATAATAAAAACGTATTAAAAATGTTTTATTTATATATCTATGTATAAATGTTTAATTTTAAATATATATATTTAAAATGCAAAAATATAAATAAAATAATCTCTGAAAACATAAATAAATTTAGAACAACTGTGTTACATGTCTTTATTATATAAATATATCTAATTAATAATATTATTTATTACAAACATACAAATAATGTTTTTTATTATATTTCTAAACCACAACAATACTAATTAAATAACACATACTATTTCTACATCATACAAAAACAAATTAAACAAAGGATTTCACACAAAAACTATAAAGGACCCGATTACGAGTTATGCAGTCTTACCACCGTCCCGTTGCTGCGGCGGGACCGAACACTCTTACGAGCAGTGTGGGCTTCCTGCTTGCCACATTACCAGTTTCCCACAGGCTGGCGGTTTCACAGCGGTAGAGTAATGATGGCTGTATGTTTTGCGCTGGAACTGGCCGGATTCCTATGCTGCCCACACTGCTGACTGCTGGACACACCTAGAATGTGATCCAAGCCAGTCGGGCATTTATTTTCCTGCAGTTTGATTTAGCAAGAACCCGACCTAAAGGTATTGGAGCGCTTTCCATGTGCACCAGTGACATCACACAAGGGCACAATCACCCTCGGCACAATTTTAGGGCACATTTACTGCCTATATGACAACTTTCGCACTGTGGTATTCCTGCCCGGAAAAAGTTGGCAGAAAGGCAGGTCATAATTCGCAACATAGTACACATGCCGGGACAGCCTCCATTGACCTCCTCTGCCTCTCTTGCCGTGGGAGCTCAGATATCGGCAGTGGCCGGTCGGGAGGCAGTGTTCCTGCTCACATCCAAATCGGGCCGTTGGACCACCCGGGAAGAGGGTGGTCAGACCACCCAAAAGCAACAGCGGTTCCCTTACTGCCAAAGTCGTAATCAGGCCCAAAATAAAAAAAATCACAGTCACTAAAGGGGTGACATTTACTATTCCCCCTCCAATCTACACCATTTTGGGGAAGGTGCTGGACACTACAAGTGTAACAATAAGTATTTCCACTCCAATTTGAGGAAAGTGTAGGACAACAATGTCATTTACTATTACCACTCCAATCTATACCAATTTGGGGAAGAGGGTAGACACTAAAAGGGTGACATTTACTATTCACACTCCAATTTAAACCAATTTTGGGAAATTATTGGACACTAAACGGGTGACATTTACAATTCCTACTCCAATCTAAAACAATTTGGGGAAAGTGTTGTACACTAAAGGGTTGACATTAACTATTCCCACTCCAACCTAAAAAGAATTGGGGAAAGTGTTGGACACTAAAGGGGTGACATTTACTATTCCCACCCCAATCCATACCAATTTGATGAAGGTGTTGGACACTAAAAGGGTGACATTTACTATTCCCACTCTAATATATACTCATTTGTGGAAGGTGTTGGACACTAAAAGGGGGATATTTATTATTCCAACTCCAACCTGTATGAATTTGAGGAAGGTGTTGTGCACTAAAGGGGTGACATTTACTATTCGCACTCCAATCTAAAACAATTTGGGGAAAGTATTAGACAATAAAGGGTTGACGTTAACCATTCCCACTCCAACCTAAAACAATTTGTGGAAATTGTTGGACACTAAACGGGTGACATTTACTATTCCCACTCTGATCTATACCAATTCTAGGAAGGAGTTGAACACTGAAGGCAGTAGCAGCTGCTACTGGACAGGGGTGGTGGCGCGGGGGGTGAGGAGAGCAATGTAATAAAAAAGGACTTACTTTTATCGGCTGGTCACTGCCTCTCCTCCGTCCTCTGTCCTCGTCCTTTTCATCTTCCTGTCCCGGCCGGCAGCAAGGAGGCACCCGGAATGACAGGCTCCCCTGAGCCAATCACAACGCTGCAATGCAGCGTTGTAATTGGTCTGAGCACCGTGGATCGGCGCTCCGAGGGGAACAGGGAGCCTGTGCATGTTCCTGACCAGGCTGTGTAACGCAGCCTGGTAGCAACATGTAAAGTGCGCAGGAACTGTTTGGTGGGCCCAATAGGGCCGACCAAACAGTTCATGCACACTTAGGGAGTGCACACCACTCCTCCCCTGCTCTGGCCAGCCCTGCCCCATCCCGCCCGCCACTGACTGCAATAGGGAAAATAAAATGATAATAATAATATGTTTTTATCAATTTATGTTTCCTTTTGAGCAGTGGGGCGACGCTCCTCCGCCTTAGCGTAGGAGCCGCCACTGACTAAAGGGGTTACATTTACTATACCCACTCCAATCTATACGGCTATGGGGAAGGTGTTGGACACTAAAAGGGTTCATATTTACTATTTCCACTCCAATCTAAAACAATTTGGGGAAAGTGTTGTACACTAAAGGGTTAACATTAACTATTCCCACTCCAACCTAAATCAATTTGGGGAAAGTGTTGGACACTAAAGGGGTGACATTTACTATTCCCACTCCAATCTATACGGATATGGGGAAGGTGTTGGAAACTAAAAGGGTTCAGATTTACTATTCCCACTCCAATCCATACCAATTTGAGGAAAGTGTTGGACACTAAAAGAGTGACATTTACTAGTCCTACTCCAATCTATGCCAAATTTGGGAAGATGTTGGACACTAAAGGGGTGACATTTACTATTCCCACTCCAATCCCACCCTATTGGGGAAAGATGTTGGACACTATAAAGATGATATTTACTATTCACACTCCAATCTAAGCTGATTTAGGGAAGGTGTTAATTACCAAACTGATGACATTTACTATTTCCACTACAATTTGTAACATTTTATGCAAAATGCTACAAACTAAAAATGTAACATACACAATCATTATTCAATACTCACACAAAATTTAGAATATATAAAATACATCAAAATTACTTAAAAACACACTAAACAAAACTGTTCATATTTAAACATTAAAATATACAAAAATAGTGAAGCTATTAATAATTAATGTACTTTTTTATATTATTTACTACCATTTTTAAAGTTAATATCGAAATCCAAAATCATCATTAGTAACCCTGGGCAAAGCACTACGCTACGCTCGCGTAGTTTGCGAAGTTTGCGCTACTTCGCACAACGCGAATTGCACGTAGCACAGTGCAAACACGCGTAGCGTAGCGTAGCGTAGTGCAGCGGTCATTTTTTGCTTGCTCGCGGTCCTCAACGTCAAGTTGGCGACCGCGAGCAAGCAAAATGACATCCCGGCGAGATTCTCAACGCAGGGAGGTCAGGTTTCTCATTGCGAGTGGTCGCGTATGCTCGCGACCGCTCGCGATGAGAAACTACCAGTCCGCGTTGAGAAAGCTGCCGCTCGAGTAAAAATCTACTCGAGTGGCAGTAAAAGACAGCTCCCACTGTGCAAGATGCCATTTTCAATGATTGCACAGTGCGGACAAGCATCCGGCACTGTGCAGTCATTGCGAACAGTGCACTACGCAGTTCGCGTAGTGCTACGCGTAGTTCGCGTAGTGCGAACTGCACTTTGCGTAGCTTCGCGTAGCGCTACTTCGCGAACTACGCCCAGGCTTAATCATTAGGCAATCATAACACTAAAAAGAAATTTAAAATATAAATGTAAAAAATATATTTTTACAATGACATAATTTTCAACATAAACTATTTAAAAATATTTTAATTATAACTTTTTAAAATAAAAAATATATATTTTCCATTTAAATTTAAAATTGCTTATTTTTTAACTTTATTATATTTGATTTTAAAATATCTTTTTAATTTTCTAAAAATAATTTCAATATTTATTTCATTATTATAATTTATAAAATGTATTATTATAAACCTTTTAAAAATCTTCCCACCCTTATCCCCTAAAATACCAGTATCTTGCTGCAAAAAAAAATATAAATCACTTATTTTTATGCATTTGTATAACTAAAAACACAAATTTCAGCAAATTCATAATTAAAACATTTATCGTAGTATAAACAAAAATTTTAAAAATAACAAACAAACAGAATAAAACACATTACAATAAATTCCATACTTTATAACACTGGCAAACAATAGTACATACAAAGACATTTTCTAAATCAATTTTTCATACTACAATATTAAAAACCACACATAAAACAATATTTTTATCTTTGATATTCCTGTTGACAATATTTTTGACATCCCAATATTCTTGACACAATAGTTTTGTATCACAATTTTTTTTATTCAATACTTTGTCCAAAACAGGGTTACAGATAGTAGAATTTCAATTAACACCTGTTGAGACATGCACACTTCAGGAACAGATAGATGTGAAGGACTGCAGGACAGCAGTCTATAATCTTCAGACTAATTGTATGGTGAGAGAGAATATTATATGGTCATGGGAGTCATAGAAGTGGCTTGGAAGAGAAGGATACATTTTTATTTTTTAATTATAATATTTTCTTTATTCAGCAAGTTTTATAGACAGCGAACACTACCCAAAGGTACCAGAAGGCTGTACTGAGAAAAAGGCTATTTCTGTCACATACAAAATCAAAAACGGAAAATAACAACATTGTTGGAGAGTACATCTGAAATGTCACTCCCGTTGATTCGAATACATATTGGTTAAAAAGATAACTCTGTCTACCACACAGTATAAGATGTACGTGTATTAACTTTCATCAACTTATTTGCTCTCCTAATTCGGTCATGGGTCCTCTGTGATGTATAGAGAGAGTACCAGGTGATATTGTGTGGTTACAGTGCTACCCCAGAGTCTAGTCAGTAAGAGGGGAATCTGTTACAAAAAACATTTTTGACCTCCCTATTGAAAACAATGGTCGATGGGTTCAGCCGAGTCTCTGGTGGGAGAGAGTTCCATATTTTGGGGGCCGAGCTGGAGAAAGCATGGGCGGGGGTCAATGATTTACTGAAACTCACAGCTCTAGTAGGAGAGAGCTTGCACTTCTAAGAGAGCAACTACCCCCTGATAAAGTTAGATAGGGGGCTATGTCTTAAGGTGGACAATGGTGCAGGGCTTTGTGCGTCAAGCATGCTATCTTCAGGATGATCCTTGCTTCAACTGGGAACCATTGTAGGGACTTGCAAGAGGTGATGTGGTCAAAACACCTTGATCCTGTTATCAATCTTGCTCTGGTATTGAGGGCTGCCTTGCATGGTGCCAGCCATGTTTTGGATAGTCCTGTTACAGTTGCACATTCATACTCACGCCTAGATATGACTAGGGATTGTACTACTATTTTGAGGTCGGATGTTGGGATGAAAGGTTTCACCTTCTTCAGGAATATGAGTTGAAGGAGTGCACTGTGTGTGAGTGTGCTAATATGGGCTTGCATGTTGAGATTTCTGTTGATTGAGACATATAATTTCTTCGAGTGAGGATAATGTTAGGTTAATCTGATTATTGTCTACACACATGTGGTAGGCAAAATTAGCTTGATTCATGATCTCCGGCAGTGGTTCTATGCAAAAGTTAGAAAGTGTTAGGGAGATTGTGGAACCTTGGGGGACCTCCAGTGAGACCGGAAATGGGTTAGAGGGTGAGCTATCCAATTTGGTAAATTGTGATCAATCAATCAATCAATCAATCATGTCACTTATAAAGCGCACTACATACCCGCGAGGGTCTCAAGGCGCTGGGGGAAGAGGGGGGTGGTGCTGCTACTGATCGAAGAGCCAGGTCTTGAGGAGTCTTCTGAAGGCCAGTAGGTCTTGGGTCTGTTGGAGGTTGGTGGGGAGGGTGTTCCAGGTCTTGGCGGCGAGGTGGGAGAAGGATCTGCCGCCGGCGGTCGTTTTCCGGATGCGGGGGACTGTGGCGAGGGCGAGGCTGGTCGAGCGGAGCTGGCGGGTGGGGGTGTAGAAGCTGAGTCGTCTGTTGAGGTAGGCTGGTCCGGAGTTGTGGAGTGCTTTGTGTGCGTGGGTGAGGATCAGTTTTGTAGATAGGGAGTGAACCATTTTAGAATGTTTCCTGACAGCCTCATTCCTTGCTCAATCAAATCAAGGAGGTGTTGAACACTGAGGAAAGATCTGTTTTGGGCCAGGGTTTTGAGTGCCTCATCCCTGAGATGGTTGTCTCTGTCCTGTGTCTTAGTCTA
Source organism: Calotriton arnoldi (assembly GCA_963921515.1). Classification (NCBI taxonomy): domain Eukaryota; kingdom Metazoa; phylum Chordata; class Amphibia; order Caudata; family Salamandridae; genus Calotriton; species Calotriton arnoldi. Next base: position 4,321,555 of record CAWUFW010000243.1, read on the forward strand.
AACCCCGATTGGAACTTGTCAAGTAAGTTGAAGTTACTAATGTGCTGGCACAGTTGGTTTTATGTACATTTCTCTAGTAGGTTTGCTAAAAATGGGATGGTTGAAACTGTTCAACAGTTATTCAGATCAGTAAGGTCAGCCCCTGTTCTTTCAATAAGGGTGTTATTTGACCGATCTTCAGGCAGACTGGGATAGTTCCTTGGGTTAGCATTGCCCATAGGGGGGCAAAAAGTAAGGCTGAGATCCTTAATGAATGTCCATGGTTTTGGACTGTTGAAATGTGAAGTTGATTTCATCACTGCTTTGATCCATAGACCCTTGTACTCACTAAAGGTTTGAACTCATACTCAGTGACCTCATTTTTTACCCTTTTGCTGTGGGTGTTTGTTCGAGCACTAATGATAATGTAAGTTTTCAGTGGGGGAGGTGCAAGTCTGAGCCCCTTTCCAGAATCATTGTTGAGTCAATAGAGATTGACTTTTCAATTTTCTAATTTTCTCTTTAAGAAGGGTTGAGAGAGGCGTGGCCAAGTGTCGGAGCAAAATGGCCGCTTAAGCCACTAGCTCCGTGATCCTCCTTCCTCCTCCGTCTATCCTGACCACATATCCTTGCTTCCCGAAGCGGGTGTCCTGCGCCGGAACACTAGCGGTGCGCCGTCACCCCACCCCCGCGGAGCTACGACAGCGGGGAGCGGAGATACGGGCCCCGGTGGTTTCGGGCCTACCTGAAGAAGTGAAGCCGGGGGCTCGATTTTGCGGCCGGACCGGGTCCGTGAAGAGGAGTGGCCGTTCTGGACGAGCCGCGCGTGGACGACGGGAGGATCGCCACGGTAGCGAGACCCGGGAGGGTCGAGCGGGGCTGTGTCTATCTGGCGGCCACAGCTGTTGACGGCAGACTGTCGGCCGGACGGAGGAAAGCCGACCGACGTCGGCGTGCTGAGGGCCCGGGACTGGGAGCTCGAGACTGTGGCTGCGGAGCCTGCGGGACATGACCTGCGACCTGCCTGCAGGCAGAAACAGGGGAGGAGGCCGGTGGATCGCGGCTGGGGTGCCCCCACCTACAGCCCCCCAGGATTACATTACCGGAGCCCCCCGTGACCTTAGGAGTAGGCACGCAATGGCCATCCCGGGTGAGGTGAGGAGGTAAAGCATTGGTGTCGGTCTCTGCCGGAGACACAGATACAGCGGTGGGTTGGAGATGCTGAATGACTCTATAATGCTGTGAGTGTCTGGGTGACCCGTGCCCCTAATCAACGCCGGATGAAGGACGTGCCTCGCGGGGATCCATGAGAGCCCAAGAGCGACTGGTGAGGTGACGGCTCGGTGGGCAGGATTCCTGGCGGATTGAATTTGTGGGTACAGCTGGGTGTTGGCTGAGGTGCGCATTGACGGACTGGTGCGTGGGGTGCACTGGTGTCTCGACCGCCTGTGAGACGACGCCCTGCTCCGGCGCGCTAAGGTGGCCAGTGGCGAAGTGAAGCGACCAGCGGGAACCCTCGCGGCCACTGGCGCTGCCATGACTGTCGACCGCATAAGACCCGAGGAGGGGCTGCGGTGGAACGCACCTTCACCGTGGTGGCTACAACTAATGACTACCATGGAGAAAGGGAAAGGGGCAGGCACTAGGGGGTCCAAAATAATACAAACTAACAAATTGGACCGATATGCTTTGCCCAAGGAAGCACTGCAGGGTCGGCAATCCTTGGGAGGGGCAGCAGCCGAACAGAGTGCAGAGGAACCGGAGTTATCCCTAAAAGATGTAATGAAGGCTATCGCAACGGTCCAGACCACATTGGAACATAAAATAGACACAATGGCGATTGATGTCAGCCTAATCCGGGCAGACCTTTCTAAGGTCCATGAAAAAGTGGCGCAAGTGGAACTGACTACTGCTAGTTTGGTCGAAGATATGAACCAAGTGCAGGGAGAGCTCCGGGACATGCAGACGTTCCGCAAAGCCACTGAACTTAAGCTGGACGACTATGAGGGCGCCTCCGGCGCAACAACCTTCGCATTTTGGGGGTGCCGGAGAAAGCGGAAGGGCAGGCACCGGACCTATTTGTCGAAGACCTCATATTACAGCAGTTACAGCCCAAGGGACTCAGCAAGTTCTTTGTTGTGGAGCGGGCACATAGGGTTCCTGGTGGTCCACCTAGGCCGGGGGCCCCTCCTCGACCGATGTTGGCAAGAGTCCTCAACTTTCGCGACAGGGATGCCGTACTCCAGCATGCCCGTAACCGGACCCCCTCCGCTTCGAAAACGCGACCATCTCCTTTTTCCCGGACTTTACGCAGCGGGTGCAGAAACAGAGACTATCTTTCATGATGATAAAGCGTAAGCTTCGAGATGCGGGCCTGAAATACTCAATGCTGTTTCCTGCACGTCTCCGTGTAGAAGCGGAGGGGAGGGCTTTGTTTTTTGAACGGCCGGAGGAGGCAGATGACTGGCTTGAACACCACATGGGGCGGACAGAGCGAAGTGGCGACGCGGGAGGAGAAGCAGGTTCCCGGACTCCTATCTAACCGATCTATACAGACTAACTATGGCTCCGAATGTAATGTATAATACTCCCTGCTGGGGTCAGAGATGGGTTGAGGGGGGTGACGGCCAGTCCCATAGGGGTTACACTCCTTCATTAAAGGGTATTATTAACGGCGCGGACTTACGCACTAGGGGGCAGTAAGGGAGCTCATCCTCAGAGGAGGAAGCAGAGGGACGAGAAGCCACGTCCGCACAAGTTCTACTATTAGACCACAATAGGGCGACAGGCACTCTGCAAGTTTACAATGGGCAGTTTAAAGTCCAGAGGGCAGGGTAGCAGGGTGGGGGGAAGTTGGGTGGGAGTGTTATATTGGTTTTATGTTATTGTTATTGCATCGGCGTCCGACTCAGAAATAGCTGGTGAGGAAACACCAATCCGAGGTTATCTACAACATGCACCATGGGGGACAAACATCTTAAAGTTTTGAGCTGGAATGTCAACGGGTTGGGGGACAAGATAAAGCGCAGTGTGGTACTTCAATACTGCAAACAACGGGCTCCAGATGTAGTCCTGTTGCAAGAAACACATCTAATGGGAAACGTATGTAGGGCCATGCAGAGAGGGGGCAATAGAATGGCTGCACATGCGGGATTCACGACGGGGTCCCGAGGAGTGGGTATCATGATTAAGACCTCCCTTCCCTCGCAATCGCATCGACTTGGGTGGATGACAGGGGCAGATACGTTGGAGTCTCGGGGATGTGGGAAGGCCGGCCCATCACACTCATGTCAATATATGTCCCCCCTGGACTGCAGTGCTCTACCTTTACTGACCTGGGCTCGATATTGCTCTCTATCCCGGAGGGTCTTCTTCTCCTGGGGGGCGACTTCAACGCCGTAGTCTCAGGTACACTTGACAGATTCCCTCCGCAGGATATAGGGCCTTCTTCCCGGTGGTTGCCCGAATTTCTTGACGCTATGGGGTTGGTGGACGGGTGGAGGTCCTATCATCCAGACCGGGCCCAATACACTTTCCACTCCGGCGCACACCATAGTCTCTCTCGGTTGGACTACTGTCTGGTGCCGGCAGAGCAGATCAAATATATACATGAGATCCGGCACATGGCCAGGGGATATCGGATCACTCGCCATTGTGGATCCACATTGCCCTTAGCCATAATACAGTGGGTAAAATAGCGCCCATTAATCCTTGGCATCTCCGCAATCCCAAAATCCGCACGCACCTTATCAAAACTATGAGTGACTACTTTACCGAAAATGAAGGTTCGGTGCTCTCCTCTCAGTCTCTATGGGAGGCATTTAAAATGGTGATCCGTGGCCAGGCAGTCTCACTGATTGCGGGAACTAAAAAAGAGAACCAGAAGGCGGCATCAGATATGGAGGCCGAGATTAACAGGCTAGAAAGTGATCTGGAGGCGGGAGTCACCCCAGAGAGGCTTCATCTGCTGAGTCTTAAACAACACGAGTATAAGGCAATGGTCACCGAGAAAGCAAAGATCATTGGTAGAGAACGACAAGGTAGACTATATGACTTAGGAGACAAAGCAGGGAAATTGATAGCATGGCTTGATAAAAAGGAACTGGCGAGTAGATTGGTCCCTGAACTCAGAAGCGACACAGACACTATCATCACAGACCCCCAAGAAATTGTTGATGGCTTTGCTAACCACTTCCAGACAGTATACACCACATTGGCCGGGGGTTCTGAGGCAGACTCGCAAGAAATGATACGAGACATCGCACTCCCCTGTCTGTCACTAAGTGATCGCGACCTTATGGATGGCGAGTTAACAGCGGACGAAATTGCGCAAGCAATCCGTTCCCTGAACTCGGGCAAGGCCCTTGGCCCCAATGGGCTCCCCATTGAGCTTTATAAGCTACAACCTGATAAACTAGCGCCATATTTAAAATCTATGTTTGAGGAGTCTAGGGAATTGGACATGTTGCCTCGGGATCAGAGGGTAGCCACCATAGTGACTATTCATAAAGAGGGTAAACCCAGGACGGAATGTGCCTCATATAGGCCAATTTCCCTCCTGAATGCGGAGCCTAAAATTCTCGCCAAACTCTTGGCCAATCGCCTCATCAAAGTAATTGGTGAACTGGTCCACCCGGACCAGTCTGGATTTATACCCCGCAGAAACACGGCATTGAATCTCCGACGAGTGCATGGAGTGATAGGGAGAGCACATACCATTCAGGAACCTGCGATAATAGCTTCTTTAGACGCGACAATGGCATTCGACACACTCAAGTGGCCATATCTCTGGGTAGTGCTGTCAAAACTGGGATTCGGCCCGAAATTTATTCAGTGGGTGCGACTCTTGTATAATGAACCCTTGGCCCAGGTAGTGGTTAACAATAAGATTTCCACCACATTCCAGCTCAGCCGGGGAACCCGTCAGGGCTGCCCGCTCTCCCCCTCCTTTTCGCATTGGCTCTTGAACCTTTGGCAGCATGGATACGACGTGACCCTAGAGTGAGAGGATTGAAGTGGTCTTCGGAATGTGAGGACCGCATCTCATTATACGCAGATGACATATTGCTCTACCTTGCGTCCCCCAGAAGATCTTTGATAGTAGTGCTAGATATCCTTAAAGTCTTTGGTAGACTCTCTGGGTTCACGGTCAACTGGAATAAGTCCTCCCTATTTGTCTTGAGTGGGGATCGACCCCTGCTCCCCCGCGATTGTCCAATACAAATTACCACGGTGGGCTTCAAGTATTTGGGTATTTTTATCTCCCTAGATCCCCAATCACGCTATGACCATAACCTCCTTCCCCTCTGAGCAGACTGAAAGCAGATGTAGCCAGGTGGAAATCACTTCCCATCTCCCTCTTGGGTAGAGCTACTCTGTTCAAGATGATGTCCCTGCCGCGATTCCTGTACATATTACATAATACTCTGGATCCCATCCCCCGCAATATTTTAAGGAAATTGAAGGACTACAGAGGCAGCTGCTCTGGGAGGGGCGACCTCGAATCGCCCTAACCAAACTGACGCTAAACTGGTATGATGGAGGCATCAGCCTCCCGGATATCAAAAATATTATTGGGCTGCGCAATTGGTAGCAGTTAACCACGGTACCTATGGAAGAATTGAGGATCCTGGCTATGCGATGGATAAGTGGATACTACCTGGGGGTAATTATAATAGGGCATTATATGCAAGACCCCGGAAATATACCTTGACGGGGCCTACTAGGCATGCGGTCCGGATCTGGCACGAGGTGTCCTCCTCACTCGGGTGGGGCCGACAATTAACGATGTCTACCCCGCTATGGGACTCAGAGATATTGGGTAGCCTGTGGAAAACAAAAGGATTTGACAGGTGGGATCGTATTGGCATCTCTCAAGTTAAAGACATCTGGGGCCCGAGAGGGATCAAGACATTCACCGAGCTCCAAGCGGAATATGCACTTGCAAACACCGAGTACTTCCGGTATGCGCAAATATCCCATTCGCTCCTACGGGCACTCCCCGAGAGCAAGCTCCCTCCTGACGCCTCCCCACTAGAAGACAGGATACTCGATGGACACCTACCTGATAAAACTATTTCACTGATCTACCAAAAATTAGTCAACAACACCGAAGATCCACTCCAGGCCCTGCGGAGTAAATGGGTAGCAGACGGAGTGGAAATAGATGATGAGGACTGGCAGGATGCGGTCTCCTCCCCCCGGGTGGTAGCCATCTCAGCACGACTCAGACTTGTCCAACTTAAAATCCTACATAGGGCCTATGTCACAGGACCTCGCCTTATCCGCATGGGACTTGCGGACAGTGGGGAATGTAGGCGACGGTGTGGACACTTAGGGACATTCATGCACATTATCTGGGAGTGTACACAGGTGGGTCTCTACTGGCAAAAAATCCACGACGTGATCAACTCGGTGCTATCAGTGCGTCTCCTCCCAGAGGCACGACGATGCCTCCTGAATATATGGGAGCCTACTGACCTAAACATCCACCATATACAATGGGTTACACTTGGGCTCATGCTCGCCAAGAGGAACATTGCACAGCTATGGGGAGCGGCGAACACACCCGCTTTGGATGATTGGGGAAAGGATTTAGACTGGTGTATGTTTCGAGAAAAAACTGTATATTTGGCAAGGGTTTGCCCTGGGAAATGGGCACGAATATGGGGCCCATGGAATACTTATCGAGGAGAAATCTGTGCCCCTCCCTGTGCTGCTGAACATGACATTCCCCCCCCTCCGTGACATTCCTTCTGTGTAAAATGATTAGAAAATACCCCTGAGATTTATGAGATGTATACCTTGATGTTTCCTCTGTATATTGTTCATGTGTCCGATGTATGTTTAATAAAAAAAATGTTATATAAAAAAAAAAGAAGGGTTGAGAATGCTGCGCAATCCTCTACAGAGAAGTTGCTTATGGTTGTGGGGTTTTTGGAACCGGTCTCTTGTTTCACCTTTTCAAAGAGTTTACCTGGTCTTTTTTGTGTTATCGACTTCCAAACGAAAGCATGATGATTTGGTGTTCCAAATATTCTTCTTGTACTTGTTTGTTCTCTGCCGTATCTCTCTTAGATGTGTTGTGGAAGCCTCTCTGCTAATCTGAGGCTTCTCCTTTCATCCTTTAGATCTTGGTTGTATCATAGGTGGGACAAAAAAGTTTTTGTGTCCTTTTAGGCAGAGTAGGGCTACAAAATCCATTATGTTTAACATTGTCAAGTTGTAGTGATCTGTTTGTTCATTCACATCATGCTCTTCGTGTGCAGGGATGAGGTTCCTCCGGCACAATGAGACTAGATCATCCCTGTTTAAGTTTCTAGTGTCTGTAACCCAATGTTTGAGTTTGATTTGTTGAGTTTTCAATTTCTGTGAGGTTAAATATGATCTGGTGGTGGTCCTACCATTCTATAGGGATGGTGGTTTCGATGTTCAGCACCCCTTCCATAGATATTATGAGATTTAGTGTGGCCCCTTTAGTGTGTGTTGGTTCTGTGCATGCTTGCACTACGTTTTGATCAGTGAGGAAGTTTTTTATGGTAGTGATTCGTATGTTGTCTTCGTCATTCTATTGTTTCATTGGAGGTTGAAGTCCCATAGAAAGATGGCGTTTGGGTGTTAAATGGAGTGACATTAAATTGTTTCCATTATTTGAAAGACTTAGTAATCCCCTGGTGGGTGGTATATGAGGTATAGTTTTGCAAGTGGCCTGTTTGATGTAAAAAGTTAGATTCCCATGCATTTGAAGGATAATAGGTTACCTACTGCGAAGGGATGAATATGAAGAGAGTTGCGCTAAATCACAGGAACACCCCCTGCCATGTCTATTTTGGCAATCAAGCTTTTTTATGTTGAAGTTCGAGGGTACTAGGATAGCCAAAGTAGAAAGCGATATTATATGTGGTGTGGGTCCATCATACCAGTCTCAATAAGGCTGCAAAGCAGACTCCCTTCAGGTTGATGAGAGCTAGGGAGCCAGTACTAACCTTACGCCCGTATGTTTGTTGCAACTGGATAAAAGGAGAACAAAGGTAGTTAAGAGAATGGATGGTGGAAGTAGCAATCTTGATGAGCGGATGCAGAGAGGTAATTGGGTTAAGTTGAAACCAGGACGGTGTGTAAAGGGTCTATCGAAATGTAAAGTCCAGATCGTGAAAGGAAATTTTGTAATATTACAAAATGGACAGAGATGCGACAGGATGAGTGTGGCTGTGCATCCTAGAGGTGGTAAGGGTAAAACTGCTCTGATGAGGAATGATGTAGCAGTTTTAGGTTGATAAGAGATAGTGAGTGTAATGTTCTGTGGCCTAGAGGGACGCTATGGAGAATGGCAATGGAAATCACTCAAGGATGTAGCTTGAGGTCTTAGAGGGAAAGGGTGAAGAGGCCTCTGAACCAGAATGGAAGACTATGGGGCTGATTTATATTTCGGCGTGCAGCCCATTGTTCTGCCAAAGTGACAGAGTTGATTGGCAGGAACTGGCAGTTCTTAACAAAGCATATGGCTGTTTGGTGCAGGGTCGCGTCAGCAATTCGCAACTCCGCACCAAACAGTTTTGTTTTTTATTTAAAAAAAAAAAATCCCAAAACAGGATTTTCTTTTTTAAAATAAAAAAAATAATGCTCCCTCCAGCCATGGCAGACACATCCCATGGCGGGGGGAGCATTATTTACATCTAACTGTCCCTCACCTCCAGGGTTTGCCTGGCGATGAGGGACAGTAAAAAAATGGCTACATGTCTGCTAATCTAAATTGGGCAGGCGGACATGTAGCTATTTCTCCAACGGCCGTTACTCCATCGGGCCATCAGAAAGGTGTGGCTGTGGCAGTGACAGAATAGTCCCCGCCATAGCCAAACCCATGTTCCGCCAGCAATTAAATCGGGTGGGCAGACCATTATGTTTGTGATGTGTATACTCTGTCACCTTTGCGATGGAGTATAAACACCGCCAACATATAAATTGGCCCCTATGTGTGTAATATGCAGTATTAGACCTCTTGCTTGTCTAGGTGTTCTAGAGAAGAGCTAAGCCAATCTAAATTACCAACTCTCTTTGGTTGGATTAGCTCTGTGTCTATTTCTCATTGCTGTGATTACTATTATGTCTTTATGCTTCTCTTTGTTGTTATATTTTGCTTTATTTTAAATTTGTTGTCCTTGATATTATGTTGTTGCTATTTTATTTATTGAGTTTTGAGAAGGCAAGGGTATTTGTTATAGTGCCCGCACTATCATGGAGTATTTCACAAGAGAATCCTTGTAAATAGCATTCTGGCAAGGACCAGTTGATTGCTGGCTGTCCTAGGGACTGATGTTCTTCAAGATGTTTCTACAATAAAATCTCCTTGCCTTTACTGCATGTAAATTAGTACTGCAAACAATGTTTTTTGATCCATAGAAAATGCTGTTATGTTTCTGCACACACATAGTGAACACAGCAGGGTCCCTCCGCAAACACAGCCCCTTAAAAGCAACACATACAGAGCTCCTCAGCATACACAGCCTCCTCAAATATTATGAAGAAGAAAACAGGAAAAAATGTCACATCTGATCCTATTCACACTCATAAAAAAGCTACCAGAGACACAAATTCAGAAATGACTGATTTTGTCCAAGCCTTGTGCACATCCACTTCAGAAGATTGAGCTGACACCTATCTGCACATTCACAAGATGGATTCAGAACCTATGAAGAGGATGACAATTTCAATGAGGAGTAGGCAGACACCACGGTCACCGCTATGGTCACCCTCTGGGGGAACTCTTCAGTCTGCTTTGCGCACCCTCAGCGTAAAAGACAATCAGGTATTGTGGCAAGTATGTCTATATAACACAGATATTATAGTACTATGATGCAGGTGTAGTATTAGAACCAATCAAATTTTTGGGATGTAAAATATTTTTTGTCTCAACATTATGAATGAAAAACTAGATATACATCCTCCCAGGCGTAATGCAAAAATGCAAATCATGTGTGGGACATTGTCGGTCTCCAAACTCAAAACTAGAAGTGCAGCTTTTCAGAATTTGTATCATTCAGAGTTTTATGCACCTTCAGGGGGCATATTTGAATGCAGTTGTTAAGACTGCTCACACATTTCTTTGTTTGTGAATCAGGTCCCCAATGCTTGATTTTATCCATGCCAGTCAGATATCAAAAAATTCTTATGAAGAAGTGATGTCTTGGCTATGTGAATTAACCCTATCATTTATATTTCTTTTCCCACAAACATGAAGTAATTAGGAAGGATGAGTTCCTGTTTCTTTGAATAGTCATAAGATGCAGGGTATACGTTTGAGAAACTACTCAGGAATCTGTTTGAAACACCGGAACAGGCAATGTTTATAGAAACCATATAAAGACAGGACAATAGATACCCTCTTGCATAAGTGGCATGGGCAATGAGGTGCCTTAAGGTTACAGACACCAGTTAAAAAAGTAAATTTTCCTTTTGTTGCTATCTAATCCAGTAGTTAATATAGGACTAGAAGCTGATGTGTCTTGTCGCAGATCTGATGAGCTTCTTTACTTAACATACTTTGGAGCTTGCTGTCACATTCCGTGCAGATTGGATCCTCAACCAACCTACGCCTTCATAAGTGAGGTGCTGTATTTGATTTTATATAAGTGAGTTCTCACAATTTATTTTAACTTTCTCATTCTAAATATATGTAACTTTCAAGTGACTGTACAGAAAATTATTTTTCCATTTTTCTGTTTCGTATTTATGTGTCATTAACCCTCTACATATTTAACTATATTCTTACATGTAGTGTTTCAAATGTCTAATTTTGGATTAGGTACATTTATAGTGCATCTCTTGCATTTATGTAATATATGATTTACACGCTTGCATGTAATATTTCTAATTGTAAATTTGTAGCCCACCTTGAAAAGAATTGTGAATTCTGAAATCAAAACATATCTAGGATGCTGTAAAACAGTGTTAAACAGCGATGGTTGACAAGACATTGAATTCATAGATTGTAGGGACACAAGGCCTCTCTCATAAGTTGGTAATAATATATTGTTGAGCAGTGGAGAAGAGAAATGGGAGATATTGGAGCATCTGGAGAATGACCGAGTTTTGAGTATTTCTAAAGAATTGTAAGCTTATATTTATTGGGTTTACAGTGGCAGAATGTGGCTAATTTGTGGTGAAAGGAGGAGGAGTCAGCTTTTGAAGCCTACTGGTAAGGGACACCATTTGTAACAAGGCCCAAGAGCAATATACACGTGGGTGGACCTTTCCTGAAAGTTTAAGTCCATTAACAACAAAAAGTCTCCAGAGGATTGTGGAACAGTGACCTTGGTTCACTCACCTAAGAACTTCATAATATCGGAAGTGTTAATCAAATCTATGAGAAGAATGAGACTTGTTCTAATGATATCACCACAAGATGTAACATGACTAATCTACTTAAGGACTTTTTGAGGTCCACATTTCAGAGGGGATGCTGATTGCCATAATATGTCAAAAATGTAAAGTGTTTATAATGTTTGAATGTTTGTCTCTCACTTTGTGATAGACAGGCACTAAAGGACTAAAGGAACTTGATATACTTAGTGAAGGGACAGAAGTACAGGCAGAGCTTATGGGACAAATATAGAAAGGTACAGTGGAATATGAAGATGCCAAAGACAAATTATGGATATAAGAGTACAACATGTTTCTGACCAGCCAGCATCAAGCAGAGAATAAATCGGGCTGAACAGAGGTGTGATTGTAAAACAGGAATCAATGTTTTCAAAGTCAGAACCTCATTGACGCAAGGCAAAGTAAAGATAGTGATTGAGTCCCAGAATAGTTCTTAGAAATCAGGAAATGATGATACACACACAGAATTATATTCATGTTTTTCAGAACATCTGAAAGAGTGAGTAAGCGAGAGAGAAAGAGGGGAGTGATAGAAAGTGAGACTGGAAAGAATCTTAGAGAGGGAGATAAGGGTAACTGAGTGACAGAAAGTGGAGAGTGACAGATGTTGAGAGAGCTAGAGAGAGAAAAGAGATTGTGAGAGAAGGAGGGGAGAGAGTGATAAAGGGGGAGAGAGAAAGAAAGTAAAAGATTTAGAGAAGAGAGTAAGAGAGAGAAGAGAGTGAGAGCATAGGAGTAAATAGAGAGAGAGGGGGAGGAGAGTGACAGAGAGAGAAGGAGGGAGAATAGCAGAGGTTAAAGATATGTTATAGCTAGGAAACCTTTATTTATGTGTGGTACACAAAAACAACTTAAACTTCACAAACAGTAGAAATTCAAAAGTTATAGTTATCACTTAAATTTATGATTTCTGCACCACTCATACACTTATTTATATCTTATTTGTACCAGACACACCAAAAAGTACACAAACATAACAAATTCAAAAGTTATGCTATCTGTACTATACAGATCTGAATTGCAATTACATTAAGTCATACTTATAACTCACATTTATACGTACTCATAAACTTTAAATCAGCTGATAGGCTAATGACTGCCTTTACAAAAGTTAAAGGCAGGAATGTTGTTTTTAGGTACACTTTGGCCTTGTTATGCGTTACACCTTGCGATGTAGGTAAGTATTAGGTTTGGTATTTTTGCCCTACTAATTAACACTTTAGAAAAGTGGTAATAGGTAGTGTGAAATATTAAGTTTCTGTATATTTGTTTTAACAAATAAGGAATAGTACTGTACTACAGTGGTAGCACAAAACAAATTTCTATGGTTACCATTTTAGTATATTTATATATTTATATATATTTTTGGAGCACTATACGGAGAACTGTGTTTTTTTTAAGTAGCGTGGTAATTTTTAGTCGTTTACTAAATTTGTAATAGGTATGGGAAAAATACCAAACCTAATACTTAACGTCATTACCAGGTGTAATGGAGAACACAGGGGAACTCAAGCTGAAAGCAACCTGGCTGCCTCTAACTCTTCTAAAGGCAGTCATTAGTCACTCAGCTAATGGCTTGTCATTGCTACATACCAGTTATGGCTGTTGCAGGTAAGATCGGTGGGGCGGGTTGGAGTCAACAGACGACGACAAGGTAAAAGAAAAGAAAAAGAAAACAACTTACCTTGCACTCGCAGCATCGGCCAACATAGCCCTGGGGAAAGATAACCCCAGGGCCGGCTCTTGCTATGTCCAGGGGATTCACAGCCCCGGGGCATGGCTGTTTGTTATGGCTTGGCAGGAGCTTTACCGCTACCAACAAGCCATAGCAAACTGTTCTCTGCTTTGAGCAAGCAAGAACATTTTGCTCTTGCTTGCTCAAAGCCAAGAATAATTGCTTTTACACACAGGGAGCTGTATGTTAGCAGCTCCCTATGTATAAGAGCACTGCTGTCTCCCACAGGAGGTGGGAGCAGACAGGGACCACAGGGGCCTTGAGGCTCCCCCCCACTGTCCCCAACATTAAAAAATGGGTGTCCTGGGTAGGACCATGGCACTCACAACAGAGGCAGGGCCCTGTGGAATGTGGTCCCCTGGGCCAAAATCGGCCTCGGAGGGGGGGTAGCTCAGACCCCCTCCCTTTAATTATAAAAAAATTAAATTAAAAGAAAAGGCCGGCCCCCTTTTTTTTATTTTTTTATTTTATTTTATTATTTTATTTTTTTTAATAAATACCCGTACAAAAAAAACAGAACATAGTACATTGATCAGAATTGATATATCACATCTTAAAAACCTGGCATAATACAAAATACAGTACATACAAATCCATTAATATCTTTTAGCTAACATGGCACAGCCTAAAAAAAAAAAAAAAATTGTTATCAGCAGGTCCACTAACACAGTTTGTATACGGTCATTACTTTAAATCAGGAAGACAATTAACAAATGAAAACTGTAACCTCATATTGACTAACATCGAATAAGTCCGTTAAAACACTAGATCCTTCAAAAGAGGGTATCAGATAACACTATTCGATTCCCCTACTCCCCCATTCCTGCTAATATCCGGGGGCTGAATCCTCTCTCTCCAGCTGGCAAGAGGTGCCCAGATTGCCAACCCCAACTTCTTTGCCTCCCTACCTCGGCTTGAGTAAAGTGCCACTTCCTGGTTATGAATCCCTAGGAGGCGAATTAACCACAGTTGAAAAGTGGGAGGATCCACATCCTTCCATCTTGCTGCTAAAAGCAGCCTAAGAACCGCTACACACATAAACAGAAAAAATTCTTCCTCTCTGTCTAAGCCCAATCTGCTGTCAACACCCAACAGCATCAGGGTAGGGGATAGGTTAATCTTATGTCCTAGCAGCCCCTCCCAAAACCTCACCATCTCTTTTTTGACTAATGATAACTTATCACACTCACAAAACATATGTACCAGGGTAGCTGGTCCTTCCCCACACCTTGGGCATTTATCGTCCTCTCTTTTTCCCCACTTGAACAGTTTGGCGGGGGTGAAATAAACATTAAATAACGTTTTATAATGTTGTGCCTTTAGGCTAGTCATACGGAAGGTTTTATCCGCTAATCGCAAGGCCTTAAACACATCAACATCTGGATCATTTAATTTTAACACCCACATGGATTCAGTTTTCTCCAAATCATCCCGAATACTCTGTAACAAGATTCCATACATATTCTTAATCCTTCTACCACTCCCAACTACTTGCTCTACTAGAAGAATCTTGCCCCCGGGAGATACCAATGGCCTACATCCCACCAAGCTTTTCTGAATTTGCGCATATTTGAAGTACTGACCAGCTGGAATCCCATACTTCTGTTGCAGAACACCAAAAGGGAGTAACTGATCTGCCTCAAATATGTCTCCTATCGTCCTTAGACCTAGTTGTTCCCAGTATCTACCTATCACGTCATAAAATATGTGTGGCAAGGCATGTGATCGCCATAATGGTGTATAATAATTAACTTTCGGAATTAGCATGGTTTTTTGAACTATCTTCCATAACTGCCATGCACTCTGCATAACCTTGAACCGCACCTTCTTATAATAGCTCCCATCTATTTTACGCAGGAGCAGCCCACGAGCCTCCCCCCCCAACATGAGCTCAAAAATCGATGGGAGGGCATCAGGGCATACTGCCTCCCCGGCTACCCTACTTGCTGGCACAAATAATACCGTCATCTGACAGAGTAAGCATGCCCAATGATAGAATCTAACATTTGGACACGCCAAGCCTCCCCTTTCCTGCGGTAGTGTCATAAACTTTAGAGAGCGCCTGACTTTCCCGTACTGCCATATAAAGTTTGCAAATGTAGCCTCAAGTGTTTTCATGAGATACTCATCAATCATAAAGGGAATAGACCGAAACAGGTACATGATTTTTGGGAGCATCGTCATTTTTAAAACATTTCCCCTCCCAATAATAGATAAATGCAAACCATCTATCCTTTTAAGATCTGTGGAGATTGTCTTTATTATGGGATCAAAATTGATCTTCACTATTGTATTAACTACTGGACTGATTCGCACCCCAAGATATATAGCGCTCTCTGCACACCTAGAATCTCTCATCTTAATATTATCTGTACACACTATAATGGTCTTGCTTTCGTTCAACGAGTATCCTGAATACCTTCCAAACTCCCTGGCAATCAGTGTGACGGCTCTGATTGCACTATCTGGGTCCGGGGTTAAAATAGCTAGATCATCTGCATATGCTAGCAGTTTGGTCTCGAAACCTTTGGTGATAATGGGCCTAATATCATGACACCTTAGTACTCTTTCTATTAAGGGATTTATATATAAAGCAAACAGCAAAAAAAAAAAAGAAAAAAGAAAAAAAAAAAAGAAAAGGCCGGCCCCCAAGGGATGGGGTCCTTGGGGCAAAAACTGGTTCAGGGGTCCACACAGCCACCCTCCCGAAATAAAGAAAAACAATAAAAAGACCGACAAGTCACCAAAGTCCCCGCCCCCTTTTTCCACCACTCAAACGCACCACCTGGCACACTGACGGTTGGGGGATTAAGTCCCCTTGGGTCCAGAGGGTCCTTGGGGGGCCAATAAGCCCTCTTTTTACCTTCAGTAAGTCCAACACAGAGCGAATGCTGTGAGGTCTTCAGAGGTCACGCCCACTATCTTCACCACTCTGCAAACGCTCCACCTGGCACACTGCAGGTTGGGGGATTAAGTCACCTTGGCTCAAGAGGGACCTTGGGAGCCAACAAGCTCTCCAGTTACCTCCAGTAAGTCCCACACAGCCTGATTTCTGTGAGGGCTTCAGAAGCCAAACCCCCTTTCTCCACCACTCCGCAAACATGCCTGCTGGTGCACTACTGCTTGGGGGATGAAGCCCCCTTGGCTGCTGAGGAACCCTGGGGGCCAAGAAGCCCTCCTGTTACCTTAGGTAAGTCTCTTACAGCGGGATTCCTGAGAGCTGGTTGGAGGTACCACCCCGTTTCTCCAACACTCTGCAAATGTGACTACTAGTTAAACTACCATAGAAATTCACTTAAAACACCAAAGGCTACATGGATGTTATAGTTAGGAAATAGAGTTGGAAAAACCTTAGCAAATCACGGAAAAAACAAAGTTGACAGGGATGTTATAGTTATGAAAAAGATTTTAAAAACCTTCAAAATTCACTGAAAAAAACAAAGGTTACAGGGACGTCACAGTGAGGCTGAGATTTCACTTGTACAAAACCAGTGAAATTCAGCAGTTATAGTTACTTGAGCTAACTATAACTTACGCCCCCGTAATGCACTACTCATGATCTCACATATTACATCACTCATGACATGGTCATGGTTTGTACGAGTGAAATCTCAGCCTAACTATAACGTCCCTGTAACCTCTGGGGGGTGTGTGTGTGTGTGTGTGTGTGTGTGTGCGTGCGTGTGTGTGTGTGTGTGCGCACGCGTGTGTGTGTGTGTGTGTATCAAAAGAATACCCTTGCAGGCATAGAGTGATGCATAAATTATGCAAAAAAGAAGAAGAGAACTCTGGGTAGTTCTCAAGTTTAGGTGGAAGGCAGCTTCTGTATAGAGCACCCTCAACACCAGCGACACTCTAGATTTACTCACCTCAAATGTCTGCTTTTCTATCAAAGTTTTTAAGCATGGGATTAGCACAGTGCTATCCACGCCGAGATAGAAAGGGACAAAGTCTTTTGCCATTTCTACAGCAAAGTCTTTAAGCATAGGAATAGCACAGTGCTATCCATGCCAAGCTGTTAAATGGCAAAAGCCATTTACCACTCCAGGCACAACAGAAATAAAATGTATGGACCAACCATATTTTAATCCCAGTAGTCCTTACAATCCCTGGCCCTGTTTCACCTTCTAAACGTTTGGCCCGGTAAGACAGATATTTGTCACAAATACATCGTGACAATTCGACATGTACCCTTAGTAAGACCATTCCGCCTCTGGACTCCGATCCGCAAGCAGCTAATATTCAGATCACAGATTGGGTATATCACTCTTTTGACCTATCTCCAAAAAGAGGCTCATTCAGAAAAAGAAAAAGAAGTTGTCCCCCTGATATCCCCCCCCCCATCTTAGAGACCTAAATAAACATTGCAAGATTGCAGAAAGGAAATGGTGGAAGGATTATGGGGAGTTCATGAAGCTGCCAACTCCCCTAGGGAGATGTTTAAAATCATCAAAACACTGTTGGAATCTAACCCAATGGACCACCCTTTGAACCTTCCAATTACAAATGTGACACTCTGGCCACCTATTTGAATACTCCCTGGATACTTTTGCTGCCCTCTGTAGCAAAATTGAATCCAGATCCCCTCTCGATCCCGCACCTCTGAGAATTCTTGCTCTTGGAGCAGAGACTATTTTCAAAACCCTGCTCGAGATGGTCAACCTTTGGCTGGAGAAGGGTCTGGTACCTCAACCATGGAAGCACGCCATGATTAATGCCATTCTAAAAAGTCTAACCTTAGCCCAACATGCACAGGAAATTTTCATTCTATCTCTTTGCTCCCAGGCATAAGTAAGGTGGTATAAAAATATGTTAATGTGCATCTTTCAGAATTCCTCGTGGTCAACTAATTTCTGCACCACATGCAAGCCGGTTTTCGGCCTAACTGATCCTACCTATTGGAACCCCGACTTCCTGGATACTTTTGCTGCCCTCTTTAGTAAAATTAAATCTAGATCTTCTCTCGACCCCGCACCTCTTAGAATTCCTGCTCTTGGAGCAGAGACTATTTTCCCCACCCTGCTAGAGATGGTCAATCTTTGCCTGGAGAATGGTCTGGTACCTCAACCATGGAAGCACACCATGGTTAATGCCATTCTAAAGAACCCTAATCTTGGCCCAACATGCACAGGGAATTTTCATTCTATCTCGTTGCTCCCAGGCATAAGTAAGGTAGTGGAAAAATAAGTTATTGGGCATCTTTCAGAATTCCTTGAGGTCAGCTCATTCCTGTGCCACATGCAAACCAGTTTTCAGCCTAAGCACAGCACTGAAAATGCTTTTTTAGCAGTGGTGGAGGATGCGAAAAAGAGATTAGATCAAGGGGCCACAGTTGTAATTGTACTTCTTGACCTTAGCTCGGCCTTTGGCACTGTGGATCACCTTACAACCCTAGATAGGATTCGTAAGGCTTGTGTCACAGGGAGAGCCCTGAACTGGATTGTCTCCTTCCTGATGGATAGATCCTTTTAGGTTTTTGATAAGGCTTGCTCATCTGCTATTCTTCCACTTACCTGTGGAGTTCCACAAGGGTTTTCTCTTAGTCCTACATTGTTTACCGAGTACCTGCAACCCTTGGTGGATATCATAACTCTCTTCAGGATATGAATATGAATTTAGGCACCGATTACGATGTCGGGTGGAAAGCATCCGCCCGACAGTCGGAATTTCCTAGACCGCGTCGGAACCCTTCTGACCGACTCGGTCGGTTTATAATCTGCCTGACCGATTACGATGTTCTTGGTCATAAAGTTAACTGCACGGTCATTCCAAACTGGTTCCGACTGGCTCTCAGAGTATCCGTGTTGGTCGGAACCACATCGGGCACCTCTACGAACAATATTTCCGACCGAACGATTACAATGTCGATTTCCAACAGCCTTTACGAGTTGGCCTGTCCGACACGAAAAGGCTGTCTGAAAGTGACTTTGGGAACCCCTAGCAGGGTCCCCTTCATCCTGTGGCCTCCGGTTGGGGGCCGAGGGGGTACCTAAGGGACCCCCCTGTAAAATCCTGCACTGTGTGGCAGGCACCGTGGGGTTCCCGCGACAGGGTGCAGGGTTTTCCACACACACCCCATTTCCCCATAGGAGCCCGTTTTGTCGGGCAGAACACGGGCTCCCATAGGGACCAATGGGACTCCTACCGAACAGTGTTTGGTCGCATCATAATCGGTCGGGTGGAGCCGCCGTCCGCGAGTCGGTTGGATCCCGAATCCCTAAAGGATAAATCCACATAAAAAATGACCACAAGGTTTCCTACCGTGGTGACAGGCTCAGGGGGGAACCCAGGGCTTGGGGTCCTCAGGAATGACCCCAGAAGGTAGACTCCTTTCCATAAATAAGAACCTCCATTTTTTCTGAGCTTAGTTTCAAACAGTTAACAGTCATCCAATTGACAATTGCATTCATGCATTTATTAAATCTGTCTGCAGCCACCTCAACATTAATTGGGACTGATACCACAACCTGGGTATTGTTGTCATAGGCTACTGTAGCGAAACTGTAAGAATGGGTCAACTTTTCTAACAGCGCTACATAGATGTTGAATAACGTGGGGCTGAGCGATGACAGCTGGGGAACCACACAAGAGAGGGAGTACAATTTCAAATTAAATTTCCTAAGGGCCACTGTCTGCTCTCTATCTTTAAGGAAGGAGGCGATGAGGTAATGTGCTGATCCAGTAATCCCAACTTCAATTAGACGTTCTAACAGATTGGTATGACTGAACATATCAAAAGCGGCAGAAAGGTTCAAAAGGATCACCGCCGCTCTCCCACCATTGTCTTTAATTGCTCTGATCTCTTCCTAGACAGCGATCAAAGCTGTCTCGGTACTAAAACCAAATCTTAAAAAGTATTGCGTATCATCATGAAGATCACTCGCTTCCAGGTTACCAAATAGGCTAACATTGAGATGTTTTTCAAGGAGCTTAACTGAGAAAGGCGAGCAATTGGATGAAAGCTTTTCACCACCTTAGGGTCCAATAAGGTTTTTTTTTAGCAAAGGTAAAATAGAGACCTTTTTCCAGTCCGTTTGGAAAATACCTGCTGTGATGATAACATTCAGCAGGGTCATCAAGACTGGCACAAGACTGTCTACAACGTTTTGTACTATCTTAGGTGGGCAGGGGTCAGAAGGAGCTCCAGACTTTACTTGACCAATAAGCTCAGTCATGCAACTCAGATTTTCTAGAGCCCTAGATTGAGAGCTCTTGACTAAGAATTACTAAAGAACGGGTGGAATCAAATTCCCTATACACCATCTCGACTTTATTTTTGAAAGAGTCAGTCAGTCTACCACAAAAACCTGGCTAAGGGAGTGATCAGAAGGAAGGATTGGACCCGAGAGAGAACTACCTCAAAGAGTTACTTTGAGAAGTTTGAGGCCGATTCAATTTTATCCATGTACAATTTGGTCTTTTCATCTAGAATTAATTTTCAATATTCACCAATAGCTGTCCTATATCTACCTCTACCTAGCTCACTATAGTCCAGTCTCCAAGTTTTCTCAAGTCATCTGCAATTTTGTTTCATAACTATAAGTGCTGGGGAGAATCATGGGGCAGATGGCCGTTTCCTGTAGAATTTAACAATTTTTTTCCGGAGCTTGTTTCAAGACTTCCCTGCTAAGCCACTTTTGATAACTTGCTGCCGCTACATTGGGCTCACTGCCGAGATTAGGTTTAGTCAGGATTCTTTTGTCTATATTATTCCATAAGTGAATGATTTTACTCTGTGCTACTGTTTTCGTGTCTAAAGATGGTGTCAGAGTATTTAAACTAAACTGGACAGCCATATGATCCAATCATATCAAAGGCAAAACAACATCACTTCTGCGATTGGGATTGCTTGAAAAGATGCCATCTAAAATATGACCAGCTTTGTGTGTAGCAGACTTTACTTTCAGCTCGAAACAGTGCAGAGGTTCGGATGACAGACTGTGTCTTGATCATTTGGGTCTTCCAAGAGAAGATTGAAATCACCCAAAATAGTATAATTTGAGAATTGGACAGTAATGTCAATATGATTACATATATCATCTAAAAGTAGCCGTAGGAATGGGGGGCCTATGAATCAAAAGTCCATGAATGGTATAGCTATCTGTAATCTTGCATCTAAAAAAGGGAGATTCACAATCTAAAATAGTGGAAGGCTCACATGTTAAGCTCAGTGAGTCGCAATGAACTATTGCAAGGCCACCACCATGTTTACCTTGCCGTTCGTGTTTGCTAATTGTATAGCTGTAGGCAGTGTTTGTACAATATCTGGATTAGAAGTGTTGTTTAACCATGTTTTGGTTAAAAATACCATCTGAGGTGTATAGGGTTCTAAAAATTCCAGTTCTTGTTTAACAAGTGACTGAGCATTTATTAAATAACTTAAAGTGTTAGCTCTACGCTCTAAGGGTATGTCCTCCCTGACCAGCCTAGACGCAATATTCAGACCCTCCAATCGAGGGGTGAAATTGCAGGTAGTACAACAGAAATGGTTCAAATTTCCTTCAGGATTTGGGAAATTGCAATCCAATCTCCTACCTGGAATATTCAGACCTAGCAGCGTTTCCATGGAATAGCAGTGTGCCAAGAAATGGCCAGGGGTTCCAGTGCATGGCTCATTCCGGGCACTGACAGGTGCAGATGGGTTTGACTTTTGCAGTCCTTTGGGACACCATTGGCATGGTCGCACTACCACGTGTTCTTAAGTAGTCTTTGCTGAGAAAGACTAAACCGCAACACATCTGCTCACTCTGACAGACAAGTTCGGGACACTTTAAAAGCCAAAAAGTGTGTTGTGCAGCAGATTCCTACAAGATAAAACAGAATGCAAAAAAAAGATTACCGGATTAAAACGCCCCCAACAGCTTTGTGCAACAGCAACAATGCGCTAACGATTCTGCATGAGCACGCTACGATGTGTTTTTAAGTAGTCTTTGCTGAGAAAGGTTAGGACGTGACCCCTAGAAAATGGGATCCGTTCACTCTGACAGATGAGTTTGGGGCGCTTTAAAAGCCAAAAAGTGCATAGTGCAGCAGATGCCTCCAAGATAAAACAGAATGCAACTAAAAGTTTACCTGATTAAAATGCCCCCAACAGCTTTGTGCAACAATGTGCTAATTATTCTGCGTGGTCACGCTATCATGTGTTTTTAAGTATTCTTTGCTGGCTATACCTTTGGCGCAGTTTGACGAATCTTCACTAAATTAAAAAAAAAAGTATGACGTGATCCTAGTTGTGCGTAAAAAGTTTCAGGGTGATCGGTCAAGCGAGGGCTGAGAAAAATGGGGGGGGTCAAAAAAGTGAGTTTCCCATATTATTTCACCTTGCGATTTTGAACATGGCTACAGCGTGAACCGCTGAATGGAATTACAACAAATTTCGCAGAAAGGTAAGTCTTGGTTCAGAAAGCACCCTTTTTGCTATTTGCTGTAAATCCATTCAGGAGTTTTGGAGATATTGAAAGATATCCAAATTTGTATATATAAGGACGCAAATCCTTCGAGGATCTGACATCACCTGTGCTGATGTCTGGTGGGCTGCCAACATTTCAACCAGGAAGTGTTGTCAGCCATTTTTGGGACTCGGCCTCAGCCGAGTCCCCCCAAAAAATGTAATAAATAGAAAAGGGGGCATGGTAGGGATACTCCTACCCCCTACTCTCAGTGCTTGGGTCCGCGCCAGAGCAAAATAGCTTTTTTTTGTAAAATGTTTGCTGCGAAATCATTGCAGAGTCACAAAACCACTGGAAAAATGTTTTTAAAAAAGCAAGCGTGGTCTCCTGTGCTTGTTTCTCTTTCAGCCCCCAGGTGGGCCAGGTCTCGTGGGCATCCATGTTATTCCCAATTGGGGAGGGGGCGCATGCAGCCCCCTTCCCAAGTCTAGTTTGAACCCCAGGTACCACCACCTCCCCGGGGCTTCATTTATTATTTTTGAGGGGGGCCGCACAGCCCAGCTCCCCAGGCCTTTAAAGGTCCCGGGGACCACCACCTCCCTGGGGCTTTTAAATTGTAAAAGAGGGATCCCCAGGGCTGAAATTGGCCTAGGGAGAGGGGCCGTATGTTTGGCCCTGCCCCGTTTTCCTTAGTAGTATGAAAAGGTCTTCACTCCTTTTCCCACATTGATGAATAGCTTACTAAAAGGCCCCCGAGTGCATGTGCCTCGTTTGGTGATAAGTTCTTAATGTAGAGGAATACAAGGACATCTCTACCAAACAAAGAAGCACTTGCTTCATATAGTTAAGTGGATGTACCCGTGTTTGCTGGAGATTCACCTCTTTGTTGTCTGGTCATCATCACTTGATGAATATTCATGTTATCACAGATTTGTGGATGATTATCATGTGAGGAACAGTCCCAGTGCCGAAATTACATGCTCACAAGGTCATTGGAGACACTACCTCGTGTTCCTTTACTCAGCTGCAGTGTAGAATGACACTAGACATTTATCCCAAAGAGGTAGCACTTACTAATTATCAGTAGAAAGAATTCCAGTTAGGTAGATGTTTTCAGCAAACCTGGGGACTCTTCTTGGATTAAACGAGGTAACATTCTGGCCCTGATGCTCATTTCACAGCGCAAACAAATATAAACATAGCAGGTGCCCCGGTTGAAGCTCCACTTTAGTAAAGCACAAACTATACTAACTTCTTGTGCTTGGCTAAGGCAAAGCAAGTGGGTTTCCTCTCGGATCCTGTGTTGAAAAATAATATGAAATCCTTAATGGAGGTGACTGCATCATTGATCTATTGGAGAGCAATCTGATCCGTACTGACTGTGATGAGTGGTTTCTTTCTTGTCATCTCTTTGTGAGAGCAGAGTCCATGGTTCTTCATTTTAAATGCCCGAAGTATGCACATGCCCAAAATCCATAGCATCACTCACACACCCACTCACAGAAACACACAGGCACTCACATAACCCCTTGCAGACCCACACAGCCACTCACACACCTACTCATAGACCTATCCCGCCACTCAGAGACCCACTCACAGACCCAGACAGGCACTCACACACCCAATCACAGCCCACACAAGTACTCACACACCCACTCACAGACCCATAGCTCCACTCACAGACCTACTGACAGATCTAGACAGGCGCTCACACACCCACTCACAGACCCATAGCATCACTCACACCCCCACTCACAAACCCACATAGGCACTCACACACCCACTCTCAAAGGTTACAGGTTACAGTTAGGAAGTATAATTTAAAAAACTTTTAAAATTTAGTAAAAAACCTAAGGTCAGAGGGATGTTAAAGTTAGGAAATAACATTTTAAAAAACCTACCAATTGACTAAAAACAAAGGTTACAGGGAAGTTATAGTTAGGCTCAGATTTCACTTGTACAAAACCATTGAAATTCAGCGGTTATAGTTACCTGAGCTAACTATATCTTTCGCCCTGCAATGTACTGCTTATGACCTCACATATTACATCACTCATGACAGGGTCAGTGACAGCACAGTTTTGCACGAGTGAAAGCTTAGTCTAAGTATAATGTTCCTGTAATTTTTGTTTTTTTCAGTAAATATAATATAATATAAATATATATTTTCACCATCATAGTTAGGTGAATATGTCAGTGACAACATTAATGTTTTCAAGTAAAAAAACTGAAATTCACCAGTTATAGTTAGCAGATCAGAGCTAACTATAACTTGCGTCCCCACCATGCACTGCTTATGACCTCACATATTATATCACTCATGACATGTTCTATGCTATCATTTATGACATCACTGATGACATCTCAAATGACATCAATGATGGCATCACAAATGACATAATTGATGACATCATTGATGACATCTCTGAAAACATTATCCAATGAGTGGGTTAGTTTGTTTTATTGTTTACATAGTGGCGGGTAGCTACCAAATCACTTTTCTACTTAATTTTGTACAGCCTGTGTCCAGATAATGAGTTTAAATGTTTACAATACACATGTGCTTCAAATGCATCATAGGGGTGTAGAGGTTTTGAACATGTATTGAAAAGTAACTCTGTGCACATGACAACTGACAACTTGAGTATAGTATGTTCCACAGAAGTTTTTTGATTCTGCAGAAAAAGTTTCTGTTAGACCTGTCATCCTTGGGGTGGTCTCCCCCCAACCTTTTGCTATATCTTTTTGCTGGACTTAGGACTCTAGGCACTTTACTACTGCTAACCAGTGCTAAAGCACGAGTGCTTCTTCCCTAAAACATGGTGACATTGGTATAAGCCAGATTGGCATATTTAGCTTACTATAAGTCCCTTGTAAAGTGGTATACCATATTCCCAGGGCCTGTAACCTAAATGCTACTAGTGGGCTTGCAGTGCTGATTGTGCCACCCACACAAGTAGCATTTCAAACCTGTCTCAAGCCTGCCATTGCAAGGCTTGTGTGTGCAGTTTACTACCACTTTGACTTGCCATTTCAAACCACTTGCTAACCCTTAAAACTCCCCCTTTGTTACACATAAGACATCCCTAAAATAGGCCCTAAGTAACCCTAAGGGCAGAGTGCTGTGTACCTAAAAGGCAGGTCATGTACTTTTAAGCTTTATATGTCCTGACAGTGACAAACAGCTAAATTCATTTTCACTGCTGTGAGGCCTACTCCTTCCATAGGCTAGCATTGGGGATTCCCTGGTATGTATTTAGGTGGCAATTCCCGATCTGAAAGGAGTAGCCTTGTCATGTTTGGTATGGTTGGAATAGTACTGATAAATCCTCTGTAGTGGTAAAGTTGGATGTAACACTACTATTTTAGAAATGCCACTTTTATCAAGTGGACATTTCTCTGCTCTTTACTTTGCTCTGTGTGCCTGCAGCCTGTCCCCAATCCACATTTTGCCTGGTTGACACTTCCCCTTGTGCATACTCTCTAGACAGCCACAGCACATGAAGCCTGGGTGTGACAGAAGAAACATCTGCCTTTATCTATATACGGATAGTCTTCCTGGGCATACAGGAGGAGAGGTAGTTCACACTTACATCTGAATAGGCTGTGTTCTGCTCTCACACAAAGGGCTGGTTACCCCCTACTGGTAGTCTGGAGACAGGGCTGAGATAAAAGGGACCCTGGTGCACTTCTAAAGATTCTTTTGATGTCACGCTCCATCCATATCAAAGGCAGATTGGGGTGTACGTATGAGGCCTCTGGCCCTGTCAAATCAGTACACTACTGGACTTTCAAGAAACTCTGCTGGAGTAAATGCTGATGTGGAGGGAGATTGCCACTCTGCTGTTTGCAAAAGAAACAATTGATGGACGGAATGCTGGACAATGCAAACATTCACCCCCAGTCACAAGGATCTGGGTTAAATCCATCATTCTTTTGCTCACCACACCACCCCAGTTTGGACCCAGCCATATGCAAATCAGTCTTGACCCTGTTCCTTGTGGGAGCAGTCCAGCCCGAACTGCCAAGCCAGGTCCTCCCTGGACCGGAAACAAGCATCCTGGGACCGGTTTCGGGGCATCACCCTTCTTCAGCCAGGCTAGCTTGAATCCAGTGGTGTAGTGAGCACGGGACCCACGTCTGGGCGTGACTGAATGGTCCCAAGACCTGCTGGCCTGTGTTGCTGTGCTGCCCTGCTGACCTCTGGCCTACAAAAGAGGATGTAAAAGCACCCCAGAGTGGCTTTAAGGGCTTGCTGACTTGTTCCCTGTTCTCGTTGAGGTCTCAGGGACATCAATGTCCTCACTAGCTGCTTCCCTCAACCTCATACCTGCAAGAGGTTACCTTGCAAGGATAAGTGCCCCTGCACCTCTGTGACCCCAGAGGGGGAATATTACATCACTTTCTACTCTAGAGGTGCCCCGCTTCCAACCTCAGCAAGTGTGTAGCGCTATAAACACTTTGTTGCGCCGCTTTTCAACTTGGGTGCATGTGCGGTGCTTCAAGACTCTGCTGAATCATTCTTTACCTTTGGAGCATGTGCAGTGCTTTAAGACTTTGTGAAATGTCTTTACAACTGCAGAGACTTGCTGTGCTCATGACCAGAGTAGTGCCAAGGCTGTGGAGTGGCTGGCGCATTGACACATCCCCGGCCGGATTGACCAAACAACTGGGAGTGCACCGTGATGCTGTGCTACCCTATCACAGTGGATTGCCACTGCCCGCTTGGAAGTTAGCAGGGTCTCACTTTGCCAAACGCCGGCCCCGTAACTGAGGCCCACCAATACAGCCCGCAACTCCTTCTACTGCTTCAGAGTGCTGTTGGTGGAGTGCCACTTTTTCGCGACTCACGTCATTTTGCACAGCAGGGGCCCATATCTGAGGCACACTAACATCACCTGCATCAGCCTAATTTCATAAAAACAGGTACTGTACCTACCGGGCCCGGGTGATCTCAACTGCTGGCCCTTGCACCTACATGGGTAGCGGAGGGGGAAGACCCATCTTATTGCCATTTCAAACTCTCTGAGATTGTAAAACAACATTCCCAATACGTAGAAAAGTGACTGGGATACTTTTAGCAAGAATACTGTAAAGGCAATAAAAACGAGCCCTTCTGATTTTTGTACGCTGTTTTGGTATCAGTGAAAGTGCATATCCTGTCACAAACGTACTGCTTTGATATATGTGCAAGTGTACATCTCTTGACCTGCTCATTGGACTTTTATGATTTTGGTCGCAGCTTAATTATATAAATAACCTTTATTTTTGTACAACTGAATGAAGTATTTTTGTGGTGTCTTTGTGATTTACTGTGTGGCTGTATTACACAAATACTTTGCACATTGCCTCCTAAGTTAAGCCTGACTGCTCTGCGCCAAGCTACCAAAGGGTAAGCAAGGGCCTATTTAGGGTGCCTATTTGACTTGCCCTGACTAGAGTGGCGGTCCCTACTTGGACAGGGTGTAAACCTCTGCCAACTAGAGACCCCATTTCTCACTTTGGTGGTCAGCAGTGAGGATAGGACTTGTGTTTGTGTAATACCTTATAGTGATTCAGTGTTCACTATAACTCCATACTTAAACCAATTCGAACCTATTGCTCCTAACTGGCAAATTCTCTCTGACTGGCATCTTTGATTTTTCCTCAAAAAGTCCTTTTGCCCAAATCCCGCATTTTTTCTCTGCAAAAGTCTGAGGTCCCACCTAGTACAAAGGAATTTGTGCTGGAAAACATGAAAGCCTACACAGTGAATCAGCTGAAAGGATTCTGCCAGGAGAAAGGGGTGTTCTTCAAGGGAATTGCCAAGAAGGCAGAGCTTCAGAAAGCTTTTTTTTTTGTTCTAATATCTTTATTACTTTAAGAGAAGAAGTATAAATAATTAAAATACCATAATAAGCAGTACAACCAAAAAGAGATTTACACAATCAATAAATAAATAAGCATTCATCAGTGTAAATATAATCAGTCATATATATCACCGACGTATCAATCAATATGGTGGAAA
This sequence comes from Calotriton arnoldi, assembly GCA_963921515.1. Lineage (NCBI taxonomy): Eukaryota > Metazoa > Chordata > Amphibia > Caudata > Salamandridae > Calotriton > Calotriton arnoldi. Next base: position 4,350,044 of record CAWUFW010000243.1, read on the forward strand.
AAGCAATAAAGAAGCCATACGAGAAAATCAGTTGTACCACTTGGATAAATCAATCATCAGGAAAAAGAGAGGAAGGAAAAACTAAAGAGAGAAGAGAGTAGCGAGGAAGAAGAAGAGGAGAAGAATGAAAAAATAAAAATAAAGTAAACAAGAGAGAGAGAGATCGAGACACCTGCTACAATAGAGAGGGTAAATTAAGAAGAAGACACAAAGGGATACTGCGCCACCAAGCCTTGTGATGCTAAGGTCATATATTTATCAAGAGATCTCCAGACACCACTAGAAACAAAGGGTGTATAGTGTTTGTCTTCCACAGAAGTATGAGCCCCTCGGAGAAACGATACCCATGCCCACCACGTATGTTAGGATATGGACTTAAAGGATTTCCACTCCATTAATATAATTTTGACCGCAATTGATAACAACAAATCTAGCAATTGCATATCAAGAGTATCCAAAGATAATGGAGATGTTGTAGCCCATGGGCCCAACAAAATTAGAGGCAGCGAGAGCTCAAATTGAATATTGAAGATTAGTAATAGATGTTTGTGAACCAGCTCCCAAAAAGGTTGGAGTAAAGAGCATTCAAAGAACATATGTTGATACGTACCAGCAGCTATATTACAACTCCAACAGAGATCATTATCTCTAAGTTTAAGGGTATGCAAACGAGCCGGGGTCCAATGTAAAAGATTGAGAGAAAAAACTTTAGACTGAATAAGAGAAGGAGCAATTTTATTTCGTAGGGAAAATTTCCCGAGTTGCCAGATTTCTGGTGAAATATGTTTAAAAATATCATGCTCAAAATGATGTAGCCATTTCTGTTGTGTAACCGTAGTCTGCAAAGGCGGCGTGGTGGATAAAAATGTATATATTCTAGAGGCAACGTGACCTGCTTTATACCACATAGACAGGAGGGAAACAGTATGAGAATCCGGGTAAAAGGAAACCTTAGCCAAGGCAACCTTTATTTTTAAAAATGTATAGAAATCCAAATTACTGAGAGTATACTGCCGAGCTAAGGAAGAGAAAGGCATTGGGTCATGATTTGAATCATAAAGATGCTTGACCAATGTAATACCTTTGCTAGCCCAGTCTACCAATGTCGCAGGATCAATATCAAGTTTAATTTTGGAATTGTACCATAAAGAAGACCACCGAGATTTATGAGTTGGCTTAGAAACTTTTTTATCTACAGCTTTCAATGCAGCGATGGTATCAGAGATAATACGTCCTGAAAAAGGTACAGTCAATGTGGATGCGGTTAAAAAAGAAGAGGTAGATAAGATGAGAAGACAATTTCTGCTCAATAGACAACCACGGCGGTATATGTCTAGAATCCGAAGAGAACCAAAGAGCACCCTGAGAAGCTAAGAATGCAACTTGGTACAAGTTCCAATCTGGGAAATTACATCCCCCCATATCATAAGGTTTCCTCAGATGTTTATAGGCTATTCTAGCGCGCTCATCATTCCATAGGAATTTTGAAGTAAGGGCGTCAATTTCATGAAAGAAAGATGAAGACAACTTGATACGAAGCATTGAAGACACAAAATTAACAATGGGAGTTATCATCATCTTCAAGGTTTGAAGACGTCTCCACCAGGATATGTATTTAGGCGACCATGTATCCAACAGCTGTTTAACCTTAGCTATAACTTGAGACTCATTATACCAGACAGTCTCTGTCAAATTGTTACAGAACCAAATCCCTAAGTATTTGATGCGCTTTGATTGCCATTTAAATCCAGCATCCCCCATGTGGGAAGGAAAACAAAACGCATTAAGAGGAAACATTTCCGTCTTGTCTTTATTCAGAGTATACCCTGAAACACGAGAAAATTCTTTAATATTTTTGGAAATAGCAGTAATTGCATTGCCTATATCTTCAGAAAAGATGAGCACATCATCCGCATAGGCGGCTGTTTTGATGTTCTTCGAGCCAAATTGAAAACCTTTAATATCTTGATAGCTTCAGAAAGCTTTAAGATCATGGGCAGCTGCCCACCCAGAAGAAGAAGTGGATAAGGAGGGATCTGTGAATGAGGGAGGGTCAGAGCAAGACTACACAGGGACCTTGATGTGCAGCCTGTTGAAAGGGAGAACAATTTCCTCCCAGGACTGTCAGAATATTCTAGAGCAGGCAGCAGTGTGTAATCCAGGATCCTTTCCTCAATGGAGCTAGGGAGCACGAGGAAGGAGAGAAAATTCAGATTAGAGATGGCCAAATTAGAGGTGGATCAGGCACGTCAGCTACAGTTTGCCAAGATGGAGGAGCAGGCCCATGAGTAAAGGAGGCTGGCCATGGTGGAGAGGAAGCTTGCCCATGAGCTCAGCCTGAAACAACTAGATATCAGGGCCATGCAAGTGGGGCCCAGCATACCTACAGGATCTTCAAGTGAATCCAGGGTCTATATGCCCAAAGATGTGGTACCCAGTTTCAATGTGGGAGATGATATTGATAAATGGTTGGCAGCCTATGAGGTATCTTTGAGAGCACATGGTGTCCCAGAAGAGTGCTGGGGGTAGCCTCTGGAAGTGTGTGCCCCTGGTGGGGAGGGACAAACTCCTAACACTAGACAAGTGGGATCACATGAACTACCCTGTCATGAAGGCCATTTTATGTAGGAAGTTTGGTTTGACACCTGAGGAGTACAGGCAACGGTTCAGGGATTGTCACATACTTGCCACACAAAACTGGGTAGATTTCCTAGACTTCGCTGGTAAGGCACTAAAGGGCTGGGTGAGGGGTAGCAATGTTAATGATTATGAAGGGTTGTATGATTTGTTCTTGATGGAGCACCTTCTTGATAATTGTTTTCCAGAGCCGCACCAACAGCTGATGGATAGCGGGCTGACTAACTCCAGGGAGCTTGCTGAGGAGGAAGACATCTGGGTCAGAACCAGAGTGTCCAAAAAAGGATCCAGGAGGGACTCCCAAAAGGGTGGTCAGGGTTCTCAACAGAGGAAAGAGGAGAGAGATAAAAATAAGGAGTTCCACAAAGGCCCCCAAAACAATTCCCAAGGGAAAGGGTTTGGGTCTTAGCCCCAATCTGGCCACCAAAAATCAACATACCCTGACAAAAGTCAGCAGCCCAAAACTCCCAAGTGTTATCAATGTGGTGAGTATGGACACTAAAAAGGGGATCCCAAGTGTGCAAAAAGAGCACACCCTCCCACTGAAGGTAGGGGAGAGGATGTGGCCATACGGTTAGAGCGGTCGACCTCGAAGCTAGGGAACCGGGTTCGAGTCTCGGCAACAACGCTCAACATCCTGTGATTCTGGGCAAATCACTTAATCTCCCCGTGCCTAACAAAAATGAATGTGTCCTGTAACGAAACTGGTGCTGATGTAAAGCGCTCTGATACCTGATGTCTCGGGTCTAGTTCGCCCTATATAAAAAGTAGGAACCCAGGGGTGGTTAGTGTAGTGCTGGGGGAGAAGTTTGTCCCAGTTAATGGGGGGAGTTGACAGGGCTTACCTTAGTGTCTCTGGGTGACAGTGAGATGGTTTCTAAGATCCATGTGCCATCAAATACTACCAAGTATAGGCAATGGGTCGCCATTCACAACCAAGAGGTGGAGGCACTGAAGGGCACAGGTGCCAGCTTGATAGGAGTCAGCTGGTGTCCCCAGAGCAGGTGATTCCCAATGTATTCCACCAAGCTGTGGTGGTTGACAATAGAGAAGGTCAATACCAAGGGGGTGATTAGGATGGCGGGCGGACTTTAGTCCGCCCGCCACCCTAGCGGTGCTGGGACCGGCCGCCAGACGTGCGGCGGTCCCGCACTGCTGATTAGGATGCGACATTGCGGCGGGTGCTGCTGTAAGCAGCACCCACCGCAATGCCAAATTGGCATGTTGTGCATTGCCATGCACAACGTGGCAGGCACAGCGTGGTGCCTACCACCTTGTGCATGGCAATGTAGAAGGGTACCATAGGTACCCCCCAAGTGCAGCCCCCCACCCCCCTGGGGGCCCGCAACGGGCCCCCAAAGCAATTCCCCTTAAAAGCACACATCCTAATATGGATGGCGGTGCCTGGTAGGCACCGCCACCATATTAGGCCCCGCTCCGCCCGGTCGGCAATCGAAACGATTGCCGACCGGCAGAAAAGCGGCGGCTGCACTTTGCGTCCGCCGCGGTACCCCCGCCATTATAATATGGCGGGGGTAAATCGGGTGGAGATGGCGGGCGGATCGCCACTGCCTGGCCGGCGATGGCGATCCGCCCGCCATCCTAATCACCCCCCAAGTGTTCCATTTGAGTTAGGGAGGATCAGGTCTTCTGAAAGTCGCTGTGAGCCCTGCCATGCCTGTGGACTGTCTGTTGGGCAATGGCCTTGAGCACATTGTCTGGAAGGAAGTGGAGGTCAAGGCTCATGTAGAGATGTTGGGGTTACCTGAGTGGATCTGTGCAACAACACGGTCCACGACTGCCCGGGAGGGTAGTCAAACAGGTCTGGAGCCTGGAACAATGGCCCAGCCAGCTGCTAAAAAGGGGAAAGGCAGAGGGCGGGGGAAACCTGCCCCTGAATGTATGCCAAGTGAGATGGATGGGGCACCTTTGATGGCCACCCCGGAGTCCACGGAGGGAGATATTGCTCCCCTTGGTGACTTACCTACCCCTGCAGATTGGCAGGTGGAGGGTGGACCCACCAGGAAGGAGTTCTGTAGGGCACAGAGGGAGTGCCCATCCCTTGAGGTCAGTAGGCACCAGGCCGAACACCAAGCAGCAGATGATGTCTCTGGGAGCTATCACATTTATTGGGAGGACGACCTTCTTTACAGTGAGCCTAAGGCTCCTGGGAATGGGACATCAAGGGCCCTGGTGGTCTCCCAATGCTACATGGCCTTCCCACTGAAGCTGAATCATAAGATACACCTGGCAGGACACTTGGGCCAAGACAAGACCTTTGCAAGTCTTGCCTCACATTTCTATTGGCCCAAGAAGAGGACATCCTCAGACACATTCTGTAGGGCCTGTGTAACCTGCCAAACTAGTGGGAAAACAGGGAAAAAGCTAAAGGCTCCCCTCGAACAAATACCTGTTGTTAGCACCCTCTTTGAAAGGGTAGGCATCAACATTATTGGGCCTATGGATGCAAAGACCTCTTCTGGTCACAGGTTTATCATGGTTCTGGTGGATCATGTTACCCAGTACCCAGAGGCAATCCATCTGAGGACCACCACTGCACCAGTGGTGGCACATGCTCTGATCGAGATTTTTACCAGATTGGTGTTTTTCAAGGAAGTTGTGTCTGACAGGGGCTCAAACTGTATGTCTGCATATATGCAGTCCATGTGGAAGGAGTGTGGAGTTACTTAAAAGTTCTCCACACCATACCACCCCGACAAATGGGCTTGTTGAGAAATTCAACAAGACCATAAAAGGCATGATCAGAGTCTGCCTGAGGGCCTGAGGAAAAGGTGGGATATCCTCTTGTACTGCTTGTTGTTTTCCAGCAGAGAGGTACCACAGAAGGAAGTGGGCTTTAGCCCCTTTGAGCTTCTATACAGTCACCCTGTCAGCGGCCTTCTCAGCCTAGTGAAGGATGGGTGGGGAAAAACTCCCAGGAGAGTTACCCAGGATTTAGTGAGCTACAAAGGCCTTCCGTGGTCAGAGAGCTAAGTTGTAGAAGCAAGCTTCTGACAACTTAGAAGCCAGCCCAGCTGTAATGAAGCAGTGGTGTAACCAAAGTCCGCCAATGTGGAATTCCAGCCTGGACAGAAAGTGAGAGTCACGGAACCTGGAGAGTTTAATGCTCTCCAGGACCACTGGACGGGACCATATGAGGTGGCTGAGCAGAAGCGTAAGGCCACTTATGTGGTGGACCTGATGACCCCCAGGCAACCCCACAGGGGGCTTCATGTCAACCGCCTCAGACCACACTATGAGAGGTCTGAGCTCACTCTGTTGTTGGTGACTGCTGGGGCAGAGGAGAAGGAAAATGAACCTCTCCCTGATCTCTTCACCTCAGAGGAGAAGGATGGATCTGTGGAAGGGGTAGTCCTTTTCCCCACTTTGACTCCTGAACAGCAGATTGACTGTCACCAAGTATTGGAACAGTACTCCTCACTTTTCTCCCTTACTCCTGGGATTACCCACCTGTGTACCCATGATGTGTACACAGGGGACAGCCTCCCTGTGAAGAATACATCTTAAAGGCTGAGAGATAAGGTGAGATCCAACATCAAGAGCAAAGTCTTTAAGATGTTGGAGATGGGGGTGATAGAACCCTCCAGTAGCCCTTGGTCCAGCCCTGTGGTTCTGGTACCAAAAGCTGCCCCACCGGGCACCACACCTGAACTAAGGTTCTGTGCGGATTACAGAGGGCTAAACTCAGTGACCAAAACTGATGCTCATCCTATCTCCAGGATGGATTAGCTCATTGACAGATATGGGGCTGCCCAGTACCTGAGTACATTTGATCTCCTGTCAGAGTACTGGCAGATTACCCTAACAGATGGAGCCAAGGAGAGGCCAGCCTTCTCCACTCCAGAGGGCCACTATCAGTTCAGAGTGATGCCCTTTGGACTAAAAACTGCTCCTGCCAACTTCCAGAATCTGGTGAACCAGGTCGTTGCTGGTTTGGAGGCCTTCTCAGCTGCATACCTGGATGAAATAGATGTCTTCAGTAGCAGTTGAGAGGACCACCTATTTCTCCTCCGGGAAGTACTTCAGGCCCTGCAACAGGAAGGCTTGACTATCAAAGCCAGTAAGTGCCATATAGGGCAGGGGACTGTGGTGTACTTGGGACAGCCAGTGGGCAGGGGGAAGGTGCAGCCCCTACAGGCCAATATTGAAACCATCATGGCCTGGTAGCCCCCCAAAACCCAGACTGAGGTCAGAGCATTCATGGGCTTCATGGGGTACTATAGGAGGTTTGTCAAGGGCTATGGCACCATTGGTGCCCCCTAAACTGAGCTGACTTTAAAGAAAAAGCACAGGAATGTAATTTGGACAGAGAAATGCCAAAAAGCATTTGAATCCCTGAAGCAGCCATGCGCACAGCTCCTGTGCTCAAGGCCCCTGACTTCTCGAAATAATTAATTGTTCAAACTGATGCCTCGGAGCATGGTATAGGGGAAGTGATGTCACAGCTCAATGAAGAGGGCCTGAACCAATCTGTAGCCTTCATCTGTCTGAGGTTACTCTCCCGGTGAACAGAGGTGGAGTTCAATAAAGTGAAAAGCTTTTGTTGTGGTCTGAGCACTGAAGAAATTTATGCCATACCTGTTTGTCACTCAAATCCAGGTTCAGACAAACCACTGAACCTCAGATGGCTCATGCAAATGAGGGGTGAAAATCCACAATTGCTGGGGTGGTCCATTTCCTTACAGGGTATGGACTTCAGGGTGGAACACAGACCAGGAGTGGACCAGGCCAATGCTGACGTATGTCCAGGTTTTTCTGCCTTAGTGATAAAAACTCCCTCAAGGTTGGATAGCTTTCCCCACTTTCAGATGGGGGGACATGTGTTAGACCTGTCATCCTTAGGGTAGTGTGCAGATTACTACCACTTCAACTTGGCATTTAAAACCACTTGCCAAGCCTTAAAACTCACCCTGTCTTACACATAAGACACCCCTAAGGTAGGCCCTACATAACCCTAAGGGCAGGGTGCTGTGTACCTAAAAGGCAGGGCATGTATTTTTAAGCTTTATATGTCCTGGCAGTGACAAACAGCTACATTTGTTTTTCATTGCTGTGAGACCTACTCCTTCCATAGGCTAGCATTGGGGATTCCCTTATATGTATTTAAGTGGTAATTCCTGATCTGAAAGGAGTAGCTTGTCATGTTTGGTATGTATGGAATAGTAATGATAAATCCTCTGTAATGGTAAAGTTGGATTTAACACTGCTATTTTAGAATTGCCAAATAGATTTGAAATACTTCCTTCTCTGGAAGATATAGATTGACTCACTCTTACTTCCAAACCCACTGTACCTAGCAGGATTTCTAGAAACAATGGGGTCGATTCCGATTCGGGCCGGAAATCTCTCCGACCGAGCCGGACCCGGAGAGATTTCCGACCGAATCGGACCCGTGCAGTCCGACCGAACGAGTACGATGCGGCCGTATGTTATCGGACACGAGTCGGTCGGACTCCCATTGAACTCAATGGGAGCCGGTCGTACAACGCGTACGCGGGCTCCCATTGCCTCAATGGGTGCGAGGCGGACAAGGGCGCCCCTACAGCGAGTACGCCGCGAAGCGCTCGCGGCGTACACGCACAGGTAGGGGGACCCATGGGTCCCCCTGTGTGCGACTCGCGCGGCTACGCCGTACAGGGGGTCCGACACGGACCCCCAAAGTACGGCTCCGACAGCTCTTACGAGCCGGAGTGCGCGGCTCGGTCGGACTCGCTCGCGGCGCGCATCGTACTTACCCGGCCGGAAAACGTCTCCATTGCGCGGTGCGAATCGGGTCCGAGCGAGTCGGTCGGAGCGGTTCGAGTCCGAGCGAGTCGGTCGGAGCTGTCGGGACGCCCGGACGAGTCGGTCGGCGACCCGCATCGTACTCGCTCGGCCGGACCCGCGTACGGTTCGGTCGGGAAACAGGCTTTCGCATGGCTTTTTTCCCGACCGAATGGTATTGGGTGCGCCTCCGACCGAGATCGGAATCGGCCCCAATATCTCTAGCTCAGAGTTGGCATCCATGACTCCAATGGAGGCCTTTCCCAACGATCATAGCTATAGAGAAGTCTTAAATGTCGAGTCTGGTTCTGTAAGCCCGGGACCTCTGATTGAAGCACCGCCAGATAGCAGCATGGTAAATGGCCATACCGCTTTGCGTAACGATAAGCAGAGACATCAGATGATAACTACAAATACTCCTCACCCTCATCCTTTAACTAACCTTGTTCCCCATCCCAATGTCCCTAAAGCTGTCCTTGGTCCTACTAGGAGTTCTACCGTTGGTAATCCCAGGTCTAGTTTAATGAACATACTCTTCTGGAACGTGGCAGGTTTACCTACCAAATTGGAAAATCCCGACTGGCTTAATTTTGTTTATAATTTTGATATTTTATGTTTTCAGGAAACTTGGGCAGCTGATATTTGGCACATTAAAACATTTTTCACCTCAGCTACCCTGTCCAGTCATGGGAGGAACAAGGGTGGTCTATGTACTTTTGTATCACTTAGATTGAACGCATTAAAGATAACCCTTGCAGTATCCAATACCTATTATCAGGTCACAATAGTACACATCGATAAACCCCATTGCATTGTTCTTTTAAATTTTTACAATAACATTCCTGCGCCGCAAACCAGAGAAGTCTTAAGGCAGCTCCAGGACGATCTGGATTCTATTCATGGGACCATAACTAAAGACCCCTGCACAATTTGGGGCGGGGATTTCAACACCAGCCTCTGTACTCATATGTCAGGAGGCTATTGCAGCCTATCACCTGACGACGTTACAGAAACTTCCCACTTTTCTCACTCTCCTCTTGGGGATATGCTAAATCTGGTTAAATACACTTCAGATCTGGGCTTTGCAAATGAAGTTTGTTCACCACCCATACCTTTCAGTAGTATATTCAACGGTCGTGGGTCGTGTACAACCATCGATTTTATCTTAACATCTAATAGATACGCTAATAAAATATATAATTTTAAAACCCATCCGGTCGCCTTCAGCAACCACTTTCCGATTAGTGTCACCGTTGACCTGACGTCCAATTTACTTTCAATTGGACATACGGCCAATGGGCCATTAGAGGACCTTGTTATTAACAGAACCAATGGATACACGATTAGATGGGCGGGCGTTGACACCTCTCTTTTAACTAAATCACTTCTTACCAATTGCAAAACAGATTTTCTAGCCTGCCTGGATGAGACCGTGTCAGATGCTAATATTCTTAACTCTTTTTGTAAAATTTCAAAAGCCATTCATAATAGTCTAATAACCACCCCCAAAAGACCCACTAATGGAATGCTAGGTTGGTTTGATTCCCAATGCAGCAAGTCACATGCAGCCTTGAAATCTGCCCTACACCAGCCGAGGAGAGACCAGGAAGCAATAAAAAGGGCTAGGGCAGCGTACAATACGTCTCTCAAAGCACAAAAAGAGACCATTAGACTAGAACTTTGGCAGGCCCTTAAACAAGCCTCAGCCCTAAAGGACATGAAAGGTTTTTGGAAGGCCGTGAACGCTCCGTTCTTGGCCCCGAAAAATTCACCAAGTTTCGAAAACGCAATCGGGGAGGACCTTTGGGTGTCCCATTTTTCTAACCTCTACTGCACCAATGCAACCCCCAATACCAGTGAGGATAGCGAACTAGGCACCTTAAGTCATATCCCAATTGGCATTGATTTCAACGAGGAAGAGGTGACCCTGGCCATTAAAAGTACAGGGGGAAAAGCTCTGGGTCCCGATAGTATTCCCGTCGACTTATATAAATCTTGCCTGTCGCTTTGGGGCCCACTTCTAACCCTGGTTTTAAGGGCTTGCTGCACGCAAGGGTTTACCCTGACTTGGACGGAATCCATTCTCGTCCCTATTTTTAAGAAAGGCGAGCGCAATGATCCGGCCTGTTACAGACCCATTTCCCTGCTAGACTCCTTCGTGAAAGTGGCCAGACGTGTAGTCTTAAACAGACTGCAGTCGTGGGTGGAGGATTCAGACGTCATCTCAGAGCTACAGTACGGATTCTGCCAAGGTCTCGGTACTGTGGAACAGAGTTTGAACCTGAACCTAATAATGGTTAAATATACCCAGGCCAAAAGAGGGAGCCTTTTTATGTGCTTTGTCGATTTGAGTTCGGCCTTTGACTGTGTCAATCATCAAAAGCTGTTGCGTATCCTAGAGGATATGGGGGTGGAAATGCCTTTAATTAAATTTTTAAAGCAGTCGTATTTAGACGCTCGGGCGCGCTATGGCAGAACAGGCGACCTCAGTCATAGTTTCCCCGTTAGAAAAGGAGTCAGACAGGGTTGCGTTTTAGCACCCCTGCTCTTCACCCTCTATATAAATAGTTTAGGAGACACTTTATCTAGGGAATGTCAAGATCTTCCCAAAGTAGGTAAAAGGATAATTGGTGCCCTGCTATATGCTGATGATGCGGTCTTGCTAGCCCGCACCCCAATAGGCCTGCAGAAAGTCGTGACGAGTTTTGCCGCTTACATGACAAGTCTGGATCTCCATGTTAATATCAGCAAAACCTTTGTGATGAAATGCAGCAAACCGAGCACGAAGTGTCGTAACATCTTCATAAACACCAAAAAACTGGAATTTACTAATCATTTCTCCTATCTGGGTATCATCTTTGACAATAGGGGCCTATGGTCAAAAGCTATTAACTGTAGAAAATTGCTTTTTGCCAAAGCCATAGGCGCCTTGATTAATTTTACCAGGCAGTTAGGAAAGCACTCTATTGAGGACCTGCTGATAATATATAGAGCCAAATGCATTTCAGTTGCTCTTTACGGAGCTGGTATTTGGGGTCACGCAAACGTAGAGTCTCTCCAGCAAGTTGAGAATAGGTTCCTGAGATTTCTATTGGCCGTCCCAATTTCTACGGCTATGTACATCTGCCACGCTGAACTTGGGTTGTCATACCTGTCCGACCTTATTAGAATCCAGCCAATATTATTATGGCATAAGGTCTGGACAGGCGTCACTACCAGCCTTAACCGAGACGTCATAAAAGACTGTCTGAACCTGCAAAGGGCCCAATGTATCCCTTGGCTTGCTTACGTTAAGAATTTCATGCATGATCTAGATTGCCCAGATTATTTTGCCAATCCCAATACCTTGTCCCTCATTTCAAGAAAGGACCTTAAGGCTCTATGCATCAACCATCTGGAGACGATTAGACTGTCATCTAACATTATGAAAATCTCAGTTAGAACTAATCAGCTGCTTCTGACCCAGCCGGGAATCCAGCCCTATTTATTAACAACTCATAGAAATTACGACAGGATGCTACTGACACGCCTGCGTCTTGGTAATTTCCATAACCTAGTAACATTCCCTCAGGTAAATGACTGGTCACGCGTGCTCTGCCCATGCCCCTGCGACGATACATCTGCACAGTCCACAATCCATATCTTATTTTTTTGTAAGTTTTTTACCCTAATCAGGAAAAGATGGATTCTTCCCTACTTGAAACTCCAAGGTCTGAGACAATGTCAACCTGCTTTTATCAAATTGCAATTTTTAGATAACGAAATTTTTAACGCTCACATTGTAAAATATTTGAAAGGGGTGATAAGAGCAAGGAAAACCATGCAAGGTCCATCTTCTGTTTAATTGATTCTGGTTTCTAACTAGGTCAAGGCCAAATCGAAACTTGTTTTTAGTTTTTCCTTTTTCTTCCCTTCTTGCAAATTGTACATATGGCTTTCGTTAAATTAAATCTTTTTAATCTTTTTGACCGATGCAATTTTATCATACCTTTGTCAAATGGTGATCACTTGAATTAATTTTTCTCATGTTTATTGTGATTAATTCTGCTTTTATGATTTGACGTTTTAAATCGAATAAAGCGTATCTTGACTTGACTTGACTTGAATTGCCACTATTAGAAAGTGGACATTTCTCTGCTCTTTACTTTGTTCCGTGTGCTTGCAGCTGGTCCCCAATCCACGTCTGGCCTGGTTGATAGTTCCCCTTGTGCATACTCTCTAGACAGCCACAAACACAGGAAACCTGGGTGTGACAGAAGATACATCTGCCATTATCTACATACAGATAGCTTTCCTGGGCTGAGAAGGGTAGAGGTAGTTCAACTTACAACTGAATAGGCGGTGTCTTTCTCTCACACAAAGGGTCAGTTACCCCCGACTGGTAGTTTGGAGACAGGGCTGGGTGAAAGGGACCCTGGTGCACTTCTAAAGATTCTTTTGAAGTCATGACATACATCAAAGTCAGTTTGGGGTAGAAGTATGAGGGCTCTGCTCCTATCAAATCAGTACACTACTGGACCTGCAAGAAACTCTGCTGGAGTAGAGGCTGCTGCACTAGGAGGATTGCCACTCTGCTGTGACTTGAATGTTCCCAGGAACTGCTGCCCTGTTTTGCTGTGCTGCCCTGCTGCCTTCTGACCTCTGCCCGGCAAACAAGGACCTAGAAACACCCAAGAATGTCTCCAAGGACTTGCTGGCTTGCCCCCTGTTCTCCTTCAGGTCTCAGGGGCATCAAAGACATCACTAGCTGCTTCCCATTCGCCTCATGCCTGTAGGAGGTTGCCTTGCAAGGATTAGTGACCCTGCACCTCTGTGACCCCAGCAGTGGAGCTCTACCACACTTTCAACTCCAGCGCTGCCTCACTTCCAACTTCAACACTTGTGTAGTGCTTCAACTCTTTGCTGCACCAATTTTCAACTTGCTGCATCGTTTTTCACCTCCGGAGCTTGTGCAGCGCTTTAAGACTTTGCGCCATCTCCTTTCAACTACTGAGCCATGCCATGCTCATGACCAGAGTAGTGCCAAGGCCATGGAGTTGCAGACGCACTGACACCCCCTGGCTGGATTGACCAGACAACGGGGAGTGCACCATGATGCCGTGCCACCCTATCATGAAGGATTGCCACTGCCCGCTTGGGAGTTAGCAGGGTGACTATCCCTTTGGCAAACGCAGACCCTGTAACTGAGGCCCGCCAATACATCCCGCAACTCATTCTGCTGCTGCGGGGTGCTGTTGATGAAGTGCCATGCAGCATAACTTCACAGCCGCTCATGTCGTTTTACACAGCGGGGGTCCCATAACCGATGCCCAATAATACAACCTGCAACTACTTCTGCTGCTTCGGAGTGCTGTTAGCAGAGTGCCACTTAACAGCCCCTCATGTCGTTTTGCACAGCGGGGTCCCAAAACCGAGGCCCAATAATACAACTCGCCACTCCTTCAGGTGCTTCGGAGTGCTGTCAGCAGAGTGCAACTTCACAGAGCCTCAAGTCATTTTGCACAGTGCGGGCCCCACAACCGAGGCACACCAACATTGCCTGCATTTCATAAACACAGGTACTGTACCTACCGTGCGCAGGCGATCTTGACTGCCGGCCCTTGCGCCTACGTGGGTAGCGGAGGCGGGAGACCAATTTTATTGACATTCCGACCTCTCCAAGATTGTAAAACAACGTTCCTGATATGGATATACTTTAGGCAAGATTATCGTAAAGGCTCTAAAATGAGCGCTGCGGAATTTTGTGCACTGCTTTGGTATCGGTAAAAGTGCATATCCTGTCTCAAATGTACTGTTATGATATATTGATATATCTAAAGGTGTACATCTTTTCACCTTCTAATTGGATTTTTGCAATTTGGTCTCAGCTTAATTATATAAATACCCTTTATTTTCGTACAACTGAATGCAGTCTTTTTGTTGTGTCTCAGTGATTTACTGTGTGGGTGTATTACACAAATACTTTGCACATTGCCTCTAAGTTAATCCTGACTGCTCTGCGAGGGTGAGCACGGACTAATTTAGGGCATGTATTTGACTTACCCTGACTATAGTGGTGTTCCCTACTTGGATAGAGTGTAAACCTCTGCCAACTAGAGATCCCATTTCTAACACTTCCCAACAGGGCAAAGTTTCTATGTAATAGACACTACGGGGCCGATTCCGATCTGGGTCGGAAAGCTCTCCGACCGATCCGGATCCGGATTGTTTTCCGACCGAGCCGGACCCCTGCAGTCCGACCGAGCGAGTACGATGCGGCCGTATGCTGCCGGACTCGGTTCGGTCGGACTCCCATTGAAGTCAATGGGAGCCGGTCGTACGACGCGTACATGGGCTCCCATTGACTCAATGGGTACGTTGCGCACAAGGGGGCCCCTGTAGTGGGTATGCGTTGGTGCCATCTGCACCGTACACGCATGTATAGGGGGACCCATGGGTCCCCCCGTGTCCGACTCGTACGGCTACGGGTGAAGGGGGGTCCGGCACGGAACCCCAAAGTCCGCTTCCGAGAGCTTTTTCATGTCAGAGGCTCCGACTCGATCCGGCTGTCCGGATCGTGCATCATACTGGCTCGGTCATAAAACGTCTCCATTGTGCGGTACGAATCGAGTGCGAACGAGTCGGACGGAGCGGTTCGGACCCGGAAACGAGTTGGTCGGCGATTTTGCGTTCAATCGCATCGTACTTGCTCGCTCGGACGACTGTTCGAATCGGTCGGGTAAACCGCGTTCGGCTCGTATTTTTTCCGGACGAATCGTATTTGGTGCGCTTCCGGCCGAGATCGGAATCGACCCCTATGTATTGTAAGCAGCCTTGGGTTATTGGACAGAATCTTCGCAGCATGATAATTTCTTCATAACATAGAAGGATGTGTGCAGCAGGCACTAAACTATGTACATGTGCTTCTTTTGCTTCAGAAGATGGGCTATCTGTATAGTTATCACCACAGTATAAAGGTTGCAGGTAGTGTGATCTTTAGTACCTTCAGACTTTGGTTATTTTAAGAAAATAGTTTATTTTTTGGCAAGTGTTGCACAGAGCGTACATTGTTCTTAGTAGATGCATTTTAAAACTCTCTCCATAGATTAAACAATGTTTACAGTACCCACTTTCTACTCATATCAACTTCATTTCTCAATGTAGGTTCAGTGACAGTGAGAGGTTTGATGCAGATAAAAGCAGTCCCTAGTAGGTCATTAATTTTGGAACAGACATTGAGTATTTCGAGGAACCTGGCTTTCTCTGAACATTTGTATACATATTGAACACTGTGTGCAGTGAGGATTTCCCATATATCTGTGGTTGATTTCTAATGTGAACTAGGCTACCCATGAAGTATGGTATAGGGTCAATGTTGCACATAGCACATACTTGCTACACCAAAGGGAGTTGTATCAATCAATCAATCATGGATTTGTTGAGCGCGACTACTCACCCGTGAGGGTCTCAAGGCGCTGGGGAGGGGGGGAGGTGCAGGTTCCAGTCCATCAAGGAGGAGGTCTGTCGAAGAGCCATGTTTTTTGGTTTTTCGTGAAGATGGGGAGTGATGTTGTCTGTCTGAGGTGGAGCGGTAGGGTGTTCCAGGCTCTGGCCGCGAGGAAGGAGAAGGAGCGGCCTCCAGATCTGGACTTCCTGGTGCGGGGGACCACAGCGTAGGAGAGCTGGGCTGATTGTAGGGTCCTTTGGGGTGCGTGGAATTCGAGTCAGCTGTTCAGGTATGCAGGTCCGGTGTTGTGGAGGGCTTTGTGTGCGTGGGTGAGAATCTTGAAGGTGATTCTAGCCTCGTTGGGAAGCCAATGGAGTGTGCGCAGGTGTATCTGAGATGCCTCATATTATTCTCAGGTATTTTGTACTAACTTTCAGGCCTCTAATGCCATGGTAGTTTATAGAGTAATGTATAGAAAAGAAGCCTGGAAGACTTCATCAGTTATATCTATAGAGATGTCATCTATGATGTAATCAGAGATGTCATAAATGATGTCATAGAACATCTCATGAGTGATGCTAAATTTGAGGTCATAAAGAGTGCATCACGGGGGTGCATGTTATAGTTAGCTTTGCTAATGTATACAATGAATTTCTGTGGCTTTGTTAGTTCAAAACGTTAATGTTGTCACTGACATATTCACCTAACTACAACATTACTTTAGCCTTTGTTTTTGTCAGTGAAAAAAAATATATATATTTATATATGTATGAATATATATATATACACACTCCCTCAAAAACACACACATATATAGCTGTATATGTATATATTTATGTGTGTATATTTATAAATATATATATTTATATACATATATCTCAAAATAACAGCAAAGCGTCCAAGTATAAAAAGCAGCAGTCCACACACTTTAATGATACAGAGCATGTTTATTCAAATAGCTGCAGTTTGAATAAACACATTATTTATCATTAATTTATCATCAAATTACTTGGAAGCTTTGCTGTGATTTTGAGATACCAGGGATCTCACACCCAAGAGTGCACACCACCATGCTAAGCTTATCTGTACAAGTGTTCCATAGTAATCAAGACATTCATTGAAAGTTGCAATATTGGTTCATTAGTATATACCAGCATTGGCATATTTTCTCATCCTATTGAAACCAAACATAATTTATTAGAGTAGCAAAAGTGGATATGTATTTTTGTGTTGAAGCCACACCACCTCAACTTTGTGAAGGACATTTTAAACAGTTGTATCTTACTCAAGAGTGCAGGGCCAGCAATAGGGTGGTGTGACTGGTGCAGCCGCACCTGGCACTGACCTTGGAGGGCGCTGTGTTTAAAAATAACGTATGAGTTTGAAAGCACGTGCTGCAGAGTTCCTTGTGTGTCCTGCAGCTTCCAGGCAACAATAAGAATGTCTAGATATCTCAAGTGTTAAAGTTCCTGCTGGAGAGAGATCGAGTTTTATCTAGTGGCAGTTTTGACTCAACATAAAGCAGGGCAGAGGATTAATGTGCAAAGAATGTGTACCATGCAGATCTCAGAACTGTAAGTGAACTATGAGGAGCTCTATAAAAAATTAAATGTATGTCAGGGAGGGGCTATGGAAAGCTAACCGGTGGTAGTGTGGGAATTCCTGGAGAAGGAGGTCATGGGGGCAGGGGTGGCAAAAAAGACTATTGTACCAGATGTCACCAGCACTAAAGCAGACCCAAAAGAGGGACATTTAGTAACCACATGAGTCATTGCAGCTTTATGACAGACTTGTTAAGCTATTGCTTCTGACTTCTGACTTCTTTACACTATTTTTTCAGACTCTAAAATGACATCAAGTAATTACTTTAGGTAACTGTAGCTATTTGAAAGGCCGTACAAATTGGCTTTCCTAATGCTTGTTTACACGATGGCAATGATAATTCACATTCACTGAAATGGCAAGGTTACTACTGGTCACCATCTGGAAGAGAAGAAGGGAGAGAAGAAAAAGGGGGCCCAAAGGAGAGCAGATGGAGAGGAAGGAAGTTTCCTTAAGCCAACAAGCAGCTAAATCTAATTGTCTTTTCAAAGTGATTTAAAAAACTTTCAAGATTCTTCTAGTTCCTGGAAGATTTCGTAACATTTCTGCCATGCTATGTTGAGGCTTATCAGTACAACCATGGAGGGAGTATTTCAATTCTTTTTAATTCAGCTTAAAAGGTACTCATTTCCCTTAGTCTTTTGGCTGTGTTGAAGGAGTAATCACGGAATATCAAAAATGTATATTCTTCTGATGTTGAGATGTTCCTCTTGGCTCTAGATTTATTCAGTTTTCTTTCTTAAATCATAAAAGTCTTGAAAGTATATGATAATTGTTCACAGTTGATCTCCTGTCAAGATTACGCTAGTCCCACTCTAATTCTCCTTAATACCAGTCACATTGGTCCCCACAAGGGGAATTGGATGTAACAAATGTATGCATGGAGATGCAAAATATAGGAAACACATGTGAGAGAACCCATATCCAGCTGCCAAAGGCCATTATATCACATGAATGTATATATTCTAAACTACATAGTAAACCCCAGGAGAATTATGAGCAGCAGAGTAGTAGCGCTGAGCCTCCTCTCTACTGAGTTAGCCAGAGCAATGTTGGAACATTCTAAATTATGTTTGACCATTCTTGAATATGATGGAACAGTCTATAAAATGAAAATATCTTCCGGGCAAGGCCTCACGAGATTTGCACATCTCAGTGGCCATTTTGTGCTGCAAGCCTATGAAAGCCACACTAAAAGATCACGCTCAATGCTAGGCAATCAGTGTTGAGAGCAGCAGCAAAGAGAGACACTTACCTGTTTTCTCGAGCAACACCTCCCCTCTCCTTCGCCAGTGGACAGCGACTTCATTTTGGCATGGTGACTGGAGCTTCACATTGGACTCTGCATCAAGACTTCAATCAATCTAAAACAAGCAAAACAAGAAGTAGGTGAAAGATTTTTTTTTTGTTGAGTTTTATATAGCGGAACTTGACCTGAAGGTTTCAGAGCTCTTTACACAAGGACCAGTTGCATTACAGAAGGACACATTTGAACTGGCATGTGCACCCTCATCAGAGGAATAATTGACTTAATAGCACTAAGGATCAGAATCTAAACTGCAAAGCCAGTTGGTGTGTTTGATAGTTGTAAGGACATATAAAGAACTTTGGGATACTACTGAAAGACTGAAATCAGTAGACTGTGATACTCTAAAAGGCTGAAATTCAGTACAAGCTTTTCTTGTAACAGTAACTGAGATTTGGTGCTGAATGCAGATTGCACTAACCAACGATCATCTCAGAGTTTGTTTCCGCATTCAGGCCATAATAACCAGGTTTACATGAACCTTATGTATGAACATAAGGAGAATGCATGCTTGAACAAGACTACATGGCTGAACAAGAATACATAAAGATTGAGGATAATGATACATGGATATAAGTAGAATCTGTATGGAATGGAAGTATATTCAAGCAGTGTGCATGGTAGAACAAGAGCATATTAACAATTGTGTAAGATGATGCATGGCTAACACTCCTCAGCCTTTTGATAGTACATGTTGAACATCAAAGGCTGAAACCCTTGCAAGGAAGAAGTTCAGACAAGCACAGGTGTGACAGCATATGGCAGCGGTTGGTCACATTTCGTATTTTGTCCCTTTCCTCCACTCCCTTTCGTGGTCCTTATAACCGTGTTTTCCTCAGTCAGCTCAATGACCACAGAGGGGTGTGGTAGGACACTCAACGGTGCATCGCTACTGCTGGGTCGTGATTTCAGGTTTGTGACCTCTCCATGGATTAGGCAGCTCCTTCCTTAGGAGTCACATTAGGAATAGTATCTGCTCTGGCAATAGTTATTGATTCCGGATAGCTGGCCTTATCCGCTTCCATGTTTTTCCCTTAAGAGATGTGCAATCCAATTGATAAATGCAAATTATCAGATGGTAGCTCTGTTCTTTCCGGAATGCCAACTATCCGAACATTCTTGTGCCTAGAGCAATTCTCCAACTCTTCACATTTATGTTCTAGGCTACGCAAACAAGTGTCTTGTCTAGTATTCAAATCTAGGAGTTGTGCTTTTATTTGACCAACTTGAGCTTCTGTCTGAATGGAAAGATCATGAACAGAACCAATTCTTTCTAATAGGGAATGCACTTTCTCATTCAATTCTCCGAGATTCCACAGATTCTCTATGTGGTCTTGCTGAGTTGTTTCGTTCTCAGTTATAAGCTCAACCTTACCTTTTGCAGTTGTTATCAGGTTCATATTTGCTATCTTTGTCATAGGGTGGGTTTAAAGTTTCCTTGGCTTGCTTTACTTGCTTGTTGGTACAGACAAATTACGAGATTTGGTAGTGTGTTTTTTAGCTAGAGGTTCTACATCCAGATAACTGGTACAAACAGAATCAGATGATTGGCAAGTAGTAGGTATGCTGAGCCTGCCTCGAGCACATAGATTGTATAGTTACGTTTTTTTCACATGCTTCAAAGATATGCAATTAGATGTTTGTTTTTTGACAGACTAGATGAATTTTAATCTTGTTATTTGACATGTAACATGATTTTATTATTGTAATGTTTTTCATTAACCGAACAATAAATTTGTTTACTACTCCAAAAAGTGTTTGAGGCTGAATAAACATGGTTGGGATGCTGGATAGACTTTTTGGTTATGGATGTATGGGTCACATCTAAAGGTGGCATTGAAGCAGGTGGAGTGACTCTCTGGTCTTCCCCAAGCTTGGTGAATCTCAAAAATATTGTGTGACATGAATATCATTTCAAAAATATTGTCACTGCAAAAATAAGTAACAAAATATAGAATGTCAGAATATTGTTTTTTATGCATTTATAGTTTTAAAAAATGTGTTGTATATATTAGCGTTTTTAAAATTAATTTAATGTATATAAAATGTAGATTTTTAAGTATGGCATGTAATGTTTTACATACAATTAGCAATGTTTTAGATTTAATTTGTCATTTATAATATAGCTGTAGTTTGTTGGGTTTGTATGAGAATATGTGGGAAGTTATTTAAATTATAATTATTTTTATTTATTTTTTATTGTAATTATATATTTAATTGGTAATTCATTATGTTAATATTTGATTGATTATTTGTTATTTAACTTTTTAGCGCTTTTTAATTGACTGTTAATTTATGTAATTATTGTATTTGAAAATAAATATGTAACATGTATTTTATATGTCTATTGGTTTTAGTTGTTTTTGTTTTTTAACATTTTAAAGTTATTATTGTTTTATTTGTAATTTATTGCAGTTTTAGAGAGTTATCTTTTTGGGTAGTAGGGAGGAAAGTGCATGTTTTCAAAGACATTTCTTTTGTTTGTTATATTATTGGTGTATTTTTTTACATTAATTTTTTTTATATCATCTATCACTTTCTAATTTTAATATGTTTGAATAATTTTTATGCTGCAAATGTGTGCTTAAAATTTATTAGGATTTGAAATGGTATATGTGATCCTTCCCAAGTGTAACACCTTCCATGTTTTTGCTTACGGTGGAGTGGGAATTTTAAATCTGCCCGCTCCAAAGTTCAACACTATCCCTACTGTTGCTTTTGTTGCAGTGAGAATAGCAAATGTACCCTGTACAAAATCCAACACTATTCCTGCTTTAACTCACATTGGAATGGGAATAGTAAATAAAACCTTTCCAAATTCCAACAGTTTCAAACAGTTTCTAAAATTGGTATTAGGTTAGTTACTCTGACTCCTATGAAGTCCAACATTTTTGGTTGTGTTGTTTATTTTCGGTTGTTGTTATTTTGTAATACTTTGTACTTTTTTCTTTAAAGTTCATATTATCTTTGTAAATATGAAGTATTTTATTAAATATTTTTATTATGAGTTAATTTTTTTACATTTATTGTGATGTGTTATTTTTAATATATGTTTGCTCATTTTACTTTTAAAGTTATTTTTAATATTATTAAGTTCTACAACTTTATTTGTATTTTATCTTTTATTGCATGTTAGTTATTTTTAATTGTAAATTATTGTTAATATATTTATTGTATTTTAAAAATTGTTTAATTATTGCTTTCAAATTTGTAAAGTATATATATTCCATAGTTTACTGCGTACGCCCAGCAGGCCTGCTCTCACTATCCGGTACAGGTGCACTCCCTGTTATAAATGCCAAAGTGAACTTCTCACAGATAGAACCAGCACTGTATGGTTACTATCATCATTTCTCATTTTCAGGTATTATAGCTTTATTGGTACATACCAGCCGCTGAGGAATTGATTAGAACACATTCTTATGTATAAAATGATCAATATTGAAGCGATAGAGATACTATGAACCTACTGACAGGATGTGGTTGAAGTGTTTTTTATCCCTTACGACAGGGCGGCATGGTAAAATCAAAACAGAGTTTGGTCTCCCTCTTTAGGGTTACTGATGTATCTGCATTAATATAGAAAGGTGATTGTGTACACAATTGTTTGGCAAAAAGGCAAAAGCTGACACACACACACACACACATACATATGATCCTATAGCAGTTAGCAGCTCTCTGTGTGTGAAACAATGCCTGCGCGGAGAGCCAGCAGGGACCGCAGGGACCTTGAGGCTCCTCCGGGGTCCTGGTGAAGAGCAGAAAGAGGCTAAATAAAGGTCAGAAACAGGCAGAAAGAGGCAGCAATAAAGGCCTGAAAGAGGAAAGATAAAGGTGAGAAATAAGCAGAAAGAGGCCATCGTATCTACATCCCATTTTCTGATAAAGAAATTAAAGAAGATTCTACCTTATATTCCTGACGACTCCAAAAGGACGGTAGTGACTACACTCGTGCAGTCAAAGTTAGACTACTGCAATGGACTCTACCTAAATATCCAGAAGCAATACCTAAAAAAGCTTCAGATGATTCAAAACGCATCTGCAAGACTTCTACTAAGTGTCCCTAAATATGAGTCTGTATCCAAGGAAATTCGAAGACTTCACTGGCTCCCGGTGGCGCAGCGCATTAAGTTCAAGGCGCTATGTCTAGCTTACAAGGCCTTCAACAACACCGGACCAATGTTTCTCAAAAAGCTTTTCTCCTGGTATTGCCCACTGGTATTGACAACTGCGCTCTTCAGACGCCAGACTCATGAGGGTTCCAAGGATCCAAACCTTATGTTGGGGAGGCCGTAGTATCTCGTACGGCTGGGTTCAAACTGGAATGGCATGGTGAGCAAAAAAATGATGGATTTAGGCCCAGATCTCTGTACTGGGGTGAATGTATGACATTGTTCTGCATTCTGTCCATCAACTGTTGTTTTTGCATTTGTCACCCCGAGTGGGACGGGTATGCCCAGACGTGGGTCTCGTGCTCTCCATGCCACTGGAATCAAGCTATCCTGGCTGAAGAGGGGTGATACCCCGAAACCGGTCCTAGGATGCTTGTTTCCAGTCCAGGGAGGACCTGGCTTGGCAGTTCGGGCTGGACTGTTCCCATGAGGCACAGGGTCAAGACTGATTTGCATATGGCTGGGTTCAAACTGGAATGGCATGGTGAGCAAAAAACGATGGATTTAGGCCCAGATCTCTGTACTGGGGTGAATGTATGACATTGTTCTGCATTCTGTCCATCAACTGTTGTTTTTGCATTTGTCACCCCGAGTGGGAAGGGTATGCCCAGACGTGGGTCCCGTGCTCTCCATGCCACTGGAATCAAGCTATCCTGGCTGAAGAGGGGTGATACCCCGAAACCGGTCCTAGGATGCTTGTTTCCAGTCCAGGGAGGACCTGGCTTGGCAGTTCGTTCTGGACTGTTCCCATGAGGCACAGGGTCAAGACTGATTTGCATGTGGCTGGGTTCAAACTGGAATGGCATGGTGAGCAAAAAAACGATGGATTTAGACACTGACACACCCATACAGCCACTGACAAACCCATTCACTCACCAACTTAGTCACTAACATAGCCACTCACTCACCCACACAGCTACTCACATACGTACTTATACACCCATACAGCCATTCATACACCCACTCACACACCCATACCAGCACTCACACACCCACTCACACACAGCTACACAAGACAAACAACCACTCACATAATATATGTTACAAATAGTATCACTCATCAGTAGTACAGAAAGTATCCTATTTTATCTTTTGTAGTAACTTAGTATATATGTTGAACACTCATAAACTTTTATAAAACACGCACACTCAGTGAATGATATCATCAGTGATGTCATTTGAGATATCATCAGAGAAGTCATCAGTGATGTCACTGACCATGTCATGAGTGATGTAATATGTGAGATCATAAGCGCTGCATTGTGGGGGCATAAGTTATAGTTAGTTCATATAACTATGACTGCTGAAATTCAGGAGGGCTCCTTGGCCCCAGTGACCCTCAGCATCCAAGGGGACTTTATCCCCCAACCAATAATGCACCCAGAGGCGCATTTGCAGAGTGGTGGAGAAAGGGGCTGGGGCCTCTGACCAGCTCACAGCAATCCCGCTGTGTG
The DNA here is from genome assembly GCA_963921515.1 of Calotriton arnoldi. Classification (NCBI taxonomy): domain Eukaryota; kingdom Metazoa; phylum Chordata; class Amphibia; order Caudata; family Salamandridae; genus Calotriton; species Calotriton arnoldi. The sequence continues at coordinate 4,374,425 of CAWUFW010000243.1, forward strand.
GGACTTGCTGGAGGTAACAGGAGGAGGTCATGGCCCCCAAGTATTCCCTCAGCATCCAAGGGGACTTCATTCCTCAACCAGTAGTGTGCCAGGAGGCACCTTTGCAGAGTGGTGGAGAAAAGGAGAGTGTCCTCTGAAGACCTCTCAGCAATCTGGGTGTGTGGGCCTTACTGGAGGCAACAGGTGGTGGTGAAAGAGGGTGGGGCCTCCAGTGACTTGCCGGTTTGGCATTTATTGATTACCGGAGGGGGGCCACATGGCCCCTCTTCCCTGGGATGATTTAAGCCCCAGGGACCCCATCCCCTGGGGATAGGCCTTTTAAAAAAAAATTTAATTTAAGGGAACTGGGCTGAGGGGCATCAGGAACCCCAACACATACCTGTAGGTGCAGTTTTTGGGACATTACAAAATGTCGAGCAGTGGTTATCAAAACCTGCGCCTACTGTTATGTGCTGGGTAAAAGCAGCCACACGAGGGCCATTAGCAAGGACAGAATTGTTTGTATATGATGGCGAAGTGCGGGTGGATTATCTCTATTGAACAATAATGATATGAATTTAAGATTCACTATGCAATGTAGCCAAGAGACCATAGAATTCCTGGATTTGAGATTAACAGTAGTGAATGTTGCCCTAACCACTGAATTATACAGGAAAAAACAGCAGGGAACTCCTTACTACAGGAAGCCAGCTACCACCCACCTAGTTTTAGATGGAGTATCCCATACAGCGAATTCCTCCAAGCTAAGCGAAACTGCAGCTCGGATGAGACATACGAAAATACCAAAAATGAAATGAGTGACAGATTAAAAGCACAGAATTACCCCCATAGAGCCCTGCAACAAGGGAACCAAAGAGCAGAGTCCATGAGAAGGGAGGATGTCCTATTTCAACCCCCCGCCCCAAAGAAAACAGGCAAGGGGAGGGAGGTCCCATCTTTAAAAATTCCAAGGTCTAGTGTTTTTTTCCAACCGACTCAGTGTTAATCGTTCCAACAGGAAGTGGATCAAAATGAACTCTGTTTTGGGTCCATTTACCGGCGGCCATCTTTAAAATTTCAAGGTCTAGTGTTTCCAGCCACACCTGTTTCCTATCAAGCATGCCTCCTTGCACTTTAAAACACCGGGCTCTGGCAAACCTCAGTTAGGTTCCGACGAGCCACGAGAAGGTACTTCCTTTGGTGATCGCGCTCCTTCCAGCATGTAAGTAGGACAATGGAATGTCCTTAAAAAGGCCAAAGAGACCACGCTTGTTTGTTTAAAAACGACCCTGGCGTTAAAACCTTGTTTTTCCTTCTGTTCTTTTAAAATACCTACAGTGTCTATTTGAAGGCGCCCAACACCGCTCGTGTGAGCTCATGGAGCGATAACGATTAAATTCGAAAGTATGTATTATTATGGCAAGTCCTTTGAGAGCATGAATACCATTTTTTATATTAAAAGACACACCATGAGATCACAGTTAAAAAGGACGAGTGCACAGACTTTTGCCAACATCTCCCATTCTTTCCAAGGCTCATCATGGGAGTATGAATGCGAGTGCTCAGTTGCTGAGAACATCAATCTGTAACCTTTTAGGGGCACAATAGGAGTGTATAAATACTTCCTTTATGTATGAATGTATTGTAACATAAAATGTATCTTGCTAGGAGATACATATGTATGAAAGAATGTTGAATAAATGTGATACTGGGCACTAGAAATCACAAGGAGTGTTCTTTCAGATGATTTATGAGTAGAGGATACTTACCAAATAGTACCATTACCTACAAAAGGGTTGCACAAGAGAAATATATCACAAAAAAGCTTAAAACTTTCAACGTGATGGTGATGTGAATAGATAAAGATAAATGATGGAAGCCATGATTTATCCAAAATATTTTTCTTTTCAGGTTCTTAAGATATACAAGTGGTATATTTTTCTACTCCCATAACAGGGAACAAAGGACAGTGTTTGTGACTATCAGGCATATGTACATTTATTCTATCACCCATTGAGGTGTAACAGGGATCGGTTTTTTGGTCCTGAGGAAGAAAGCCAAGGGGATGGCTTCTGAAACATGTCGACCATGTAGGAGGTGACTCATTATAGTACACCATCTACACCTCCCCACTTTTACTATTCTCTGCCAGGGAAGACAATAAAGTATTTTCGTTCCACTAGCCAGAGAATTTTTAACTATTTCCCATTTTCTTTTCACGATCCCACGCACTACACATACTCACCAATCACTGAATAAAGTGCTCCTGCATCTACATAAGTCGTAGCACGCCCCGTCCCATAGAGGGGCGGGAAGACCCCAATGATGAAGCATGACACTGAATCAGGTTTCAGTGTGTGAGGGGTATTTTACAATTTTTTGAAACATTGCCCTTCCCACAAATTGAGAGAAGGAGCTCTGATCCTTTTGCACCATTTTTCACGTATGACTAGACACTTCAAATAAAAATAAAAATAGCAGCACACACATGGGTGCATATATATTCACATAATACATGGTAGAATCCCTATGTTGGATAACAGTATCAAGAGGAGGACGATTCTACCTTTTTCCTCTTCACTCCCTCCTTTGATTTTTTGTAACAAAGTACAACAGCCAAGCGGGTAAATTGAAACAAATCCTAAAGGAAACATGGGATATATTTAGACAGGACCCAATCAGAAAGATAAAGTAGGAACAGTTCCATCAATAACATATCAAAAAAATAGCTCCTTAAAAGACCTGCTGGTTCAAAGTCATCTCACACCACTGAAGACTAATTGGTTAAAACAGGGGAAAGGCTTCCATACGTGTGGACGTTGTAAAGCATGTAAACACAGTGAAAATGTTAACAAAGTCATCCTTCGGAGAATCAACCAAAAATGGCGAATCCCCAAAATCTTGCCTATGGACCTGAATTTATTGTGTATGCCATAATGTGTCCATGCGGTACATGGTACATAGGTTCCACTACGTTTCCAGTAAAAAAACACATCCTCGAGCACTGGAGAGCTCTAAATGAACAAAGACTATAGTTATAGTACTGCCAAGCATTTCCATGAAACACACGGGGGACACTGAACACAGGCTAAATACTTTGGCCTGGACACAGTCCCCATACATCGGACAGATGGCAATCATTTGTCTGCCTTATGCAGGCTAGAATTGCGACGGATTCTACAGGCTGGTTTGATTGTCACACAGGGAATAAATAATGACGAAGAATTGTACTTACACTTATAAATGAGAATGAGTGTCTCCCGGCCCTGATTTGTGAAGTTGGTTTTTAACAAGTACAAATAAGGTTTTAACCTGGAGAATATTATGTTGCTTCTCATAGGATGACTGGGGACTATTGGCCCACAAAAAATATTGGATTGCATCATTAGTACTCAGGAGAATATGGGGAATGTAAGATTGCTGCTACATATTTCATATTATTTACATATTTTTGTTTAATTTTGGGACCATTGTGATGCGAGTGACCTGAATACAAAAGTAGCCACCTGTAGAGAGTTTAAATGCACCGGAGAATGGAGATGTTCCAGGCAACAATCGCCTCTCCTTATTTGAGAATAGTCTACAGCGGTAGGAATATTGAATGTTGATATAAGTGATATGGTGGCATGTTTCACACAAATATGAGAAAAGATAGAGTTACTATAGCAGTATGGTTTTTCAATGAGATGAAGGTACCTGCATTAGGACTAATGTGTGAACCAGTAAGACACTAACAACAACAAGCAATTGCATGGGGTACTAACCCCCAATCAAATGTAACTAAGTCCACCTCTAAACTATGCCAATAGTCCACATTAATAGCATGTTGAGTTGAGTTAATGTTTCACAAATTAATTCTTTGAATTTGATAACAGAATGAAAGTATTTGGCAAACTTAGTGAAGCATGGTTTCAATCAATCTTCTCAATATTTTCTTTATGTCTTTTACTGTCGACTCCTGCATGACGCTCTGTTTTTTTTTTAAAGTGGCTTGACAAAAAATGGTGGTCATATGATCAAGACCCGTGTGAGTTTGAAACACGTTTTTTTCTGCCTATTAAAAAATACCTATGCACTTGTAAACCAGAGTGGCTCATGACTTTTCACTGGACTAGTGGAATCTTTTGCGCTTGGATATATATATTTATATATATATATGAGCAAGGTTGTCTTTCCACCGAAACGCGTCAGGAGCCTTCTGTTCTATTAAAACAGTGAATATACCTCCAGAGTGTCGGTGCTTGCTTTGCGATCAAAGGTAAGAGGGAAACTCTTTCATATATATATATATGTATATATATATATATATATACACACACATATGTATTATCTACTGGCGGTCGCCAGTAGATAGTTATAGTTAGGACCTATTATCCATAGGAAATCCGCGACATTCTATTTGAAATAACGTTGGCGCCGGTTGACGAATCTTCGCGAAAGTTTCCAACTTGTTGGGGCGCTCCGCTCCTACCCTGAAAGTCTCAGGTTGATTCGTCAAGCGGGGGCCGAGAAAAAGGGGGTCCCAAAACGCGTTTTCCCCATTCATTTTTCCATAGGAACCTTTAGTCGCAGCTACAGCCCGAACTGCTGAACGGAATTACACCAAATTTGGCAAAGAGGTAGCCCTTGGTTCAGACTGGTGCCTTTTGCTTAAATGGTGTAAATCCGTTCAGTAGTTCCTGAGAAATTCACAAGTAAAGCCACATATATATCTATGGCCGAGTAGGGTCCGCGTACCCTCCCGATCACGAGCTGCATGCTAATTGGCTGTCAGCTGGCTGTCAACATTCCGATTCAGGAAGTGTTGGCAGTTATTTTGTCCCTCGGTAGAACCGAGGACAGAAACAAGTGCGCAAAGCGCACAAAGGGGGCAGGGTAGAAACACCCTGACCCCTAGGTCTGCTCAGGGGGTCCCACAAGGACCCCTGGGCAAAAAGCATTTTTTTTAAAAATCGGCAGGATGCGCTCAGGGTGCGCGGATCCTGCCGAAAAAAAAAAAATGTTAATTTGCCCCCGGGTGGGCCAAGTCCCGGGGGCATGGTGGGGGGGTTAAATTTATGTATGGGGGCCTCTAAGGGCCCCTAAGCCCCGGGACCGCCACCCCCGGGGCTTTAACAAAAATGGTGCGGGAGGGCTCTTTGCCCTCCCGCTGCCCCGGGGACCGCCACCTCCCGGGGCACTAAAAATTAAAAATGGGGGTCCGTTTTGGACCCCCGAAGCCCCGGGACCACCACGCTTTGAAAATGTGGGGAGGGGGCCGTGCGGCCCCCTCCTGGAGCCAGTGATGGCCCTGGGGACCGCCACCCCCCAGGGCCGGCTCCTGCAGTGTCCCGGGGTGCCTACCCCCGGGACACTGCTGTTTGCAATGACAGGACGGGAGCCTCGCGGCTCCCGTCCTGTCATTGCAAACTTGCTTTGGATATTGGAAGAGAGAGCAGGAAACCTGCTCTCGCTTCCAATATCCAAAGCTGATTGCTTTCCACATGGGGAGCAGCATGTTAGCTGCTCCCCATGTGGAAAGCAATGCCGGCTCGCGCAGGAGGCGGGGAGCCGGCTGGGACTGTGGGGGATTGGGGACCCCCCACAGTCCCCAACCAGAGGCCAGGCCCCGGGGATGGGGTCCCCGGGGCCATAAGTGGCCAGGAGGGGGCCACGCAGCCCCCTCCCCAAATAAAAAAAAAAAAAAAAGTGCAAGGCCGGCCCCGGGGATGGGGTCCCCGGGGCCTTAAATGGCCTGAGGAGGGGGCCACGCAGCCCCCCTCCAAATAAAAAATCAAAAAATCGAGGCCATGCCCCGGGAGATGGGGTCCCCGGGGCCAATACAGGCCCAGGGAAGGGGGCCACTGCGGCCCCCTTCCCGTTTTTTTTTTTTAATTTAAAAAATAAATAAAATGCTTAGGCCCCGGGGGATGGGGTCCCCGGGGCCAAAAGTGGGCAGCGAGGGGGGCCATGCAGCCCCCTCCCATTAAAAAAAAATAGAAAAAAAAAACGACCGGCATCGTGCCGGAGGCCCCGCCCCTCCCTGCAGTACTCTGCAAACGCGCCCTGGCGCGTTTGCAGAGGGGGAACGTTTTCCCTTGAATACTGGGGTCCCTGGGGCCAACTAGCCCACCAGGAACCTCCAATATGCGCCAGGGGCTGCGTTGCAGAGACGTGTACAGAGGCCACGCCCTTTTACACCTCTCTGCAACGCAGCTCTGTGGCGCTTTTTGGAGGTATATGGTGGGCTAGTTGGACTCCAGGGACCCTCAGGATTCAAGGGGACTTAATCCCCCAACTTAAAACGCACCACGGGGTGCGTTTGCACAGTGGTGAAGGGAGGGGCGGGGCTTCAGGTGACATGTGTGCAAACAGGCCCCGTGGCGCGTTTTAAGATGGGGAATAAATTCCTTTTCAATCCTGAGGGTCCCTAGGGGCCAACTAGCCCACCAGGTACCTCCAGTAAGCGCCACGGAGCTGCGTTGCAGAGTGTTGTAAAAAGGGGCGTGGCCTCTGAACACCTCTCTGCAACGCAGCCCCTGGCGCATACTGGAGGGACCTGGTGGGCTAGTTGGCCCCTAGGGACCCTCGGGATTGAGGAGGAATTAATTGTCCAACTTAAAACGCGCCACAGGGCGTGTTTGCAGACATGTCACCTTAGGCCCCACCCCCTTCCTTCACCATTGTACAAATATTCCTCTAAAATCAGCCGAACTACGAATTCCGATTTACTCACCTGTTATCAGGAGAGACCTCAGTGCTGCATCTTTCAGCCCAGTACTGATCCTGAAAAGTAATTTTAACCGTACTTACCAGTAACTTGAATTTCCTTCCATAGGATATCATTGCCTGCTTTTTGCTGAAAAAGTTTCTAAGTGTCGATTTTTGAAACATACAAATATTCCTCTAAAATCAGACGAAATACGAATTCCGATTTACTCACCTGTTATCAGGAGAGAACCCAGTGCTGCATCTTTTAGCCCAGCACTGACCCTGAAAAGTAATTCTAACCGTACTTAACAGTAACTTGAATTTCCTTCCATAGGCTAACATTGACTGGTTTCACTTGGAAATTCTTCTAAGTGTGGAGTTTTGGAACTTTATAATATTCCTCTAAAATCAGCCGAAATACGAATTCCGATTTACTCACCTGTTATCAGGAGAGACCTCAGTGCTGCATCTTTCAGCCCAGTACTGATCCTGAAAAGTAATTTTAACCGTACTTACCAGTAACTTGAATTTCCTTCCATAGGATATCATTGCCTGCTTTTTGCTGAAAAAGTTTCTGTCGATTTTTGAAACATACAAATATTCCTCTAAAATCAGACGAAATACGAATTCCGATTTACTCACCTGTTATCAGGAGAGAACCCAGTGCTGCATCTTTTAGCCCAGCACTGACCCTGAAAAGTAATTCTAACCGTACTTAACAGTAACTTGAATTTCCTTCCATAGGCTAACATTGACTGGTTTCACTTGGAAATTCTTCTAAGTGTGGAGTTTTGGAACTTTATAATATTTCTCTAAAATCAGCCGAACTATGAATTCCGATTTACTCACCTGTTATCAGGAGAGAACCCAGTGCTGCATCTTTTAGCCCAGCACTGACCCTGAAAAGTAATTCTAACCGTACTTTCCAGTAACTTGAATTTCCTTCCATAGGAATCCATTGTCTGGTTTTCAGCAGAAAAGTTTCAAAGTGTCGATTTTCACAAACTACAAATATTCCTTAAAAATCGCATGTGTGACTTAAACGCATTCTTTCAACTGTTTACAGGAGATGCACCAGTGCTGGTTCCAGGATCCACCACTGAGTAAGAAAAAGTAACAATAACACTACTTACCTGCTAAGTGAATTTCCTCCCATAGGATAACATTGGTGATTCTATATGAAAAAGTTTCTAAGTGTTAACTTTTAAAATACAATAATATTCCTTAAAAATCACTACTGTAACCAAAACGCTTTTACTCAACTGTTTACAGGAGATGTCCCAGGACTGAATCTAGGATCCAGTCCTGTGGTTAGAAAAGTAATCCATAAAGTAACTAATTGCATTTAACTAGAAATTCACATTGAGCTCAATGTTGCTTTGTTTTTGAAATTGTGTTGCCCATTGCAACAACTGTAACTACTGTACTTAAAAGTCTATTGCCTATTTGCAAAGTATTTAAACTAAAGTAATTCATTCTGAGAAAGTATATTTTGTAATGTAATGTATAATGTAATTACAATGTAATTTAAAAAATTAAATATCTAAAAATAAATAGTTTAAAAAAATGTTGTAAATCAGTATCAAAAAATAAATATAAGAATTAATACATTTAAAAATTGTCATTTACAAAACCTTTGAAATTCACTGAAAAAACCATAGGTTTCAGACACGTTATAGTTAGGAATTAGCATTTAAAAAACCTTTGAAATTCACTGAAAAAACCATAGGTTTCAGACACGTTATAGTTAGGAATTAGCATTTAAAAAACCTTTGAAATTCACTGAAAAAACCATAGGTTTCAGGCACGTTATAGTTAGAAATTAGCATTTAAAAAACCTTAGAAATTCACTGAAAAAACCATAAGGTTTTAGGGACAGTTATAGTTAGTTGGACATTGCACTCGTACAAAACCCGTGAAATTCCCCGTTATAGTTAGTTCAGGTAACTATAACTCGCGCCCCGCAATGCACTGCTGATGACGTCACATATTACATCACTCATGACATGGTCAGTGACATCACTGATGACATCACTGATGACATCTCAAATGACATCACTGATGACATCATCCATGTGAGAATTTAATGCACCTCCTCACACCCTAATATAACCTTTCATACACCCACTCTAAATTACAGACTGCCATTCTCAAAACCATAGACACTCCAACACCAATAACTACATACCCACTCACTGATTCTTAGGTCTACACACACACATCCACTCACTCACCCGTACAGTCACTCATACTTATGGTCACTCAGTACAGGACTATCATATGCACTCATACTCCTATATAGACACTCAAACACCGCCACTCATCCATAGAGGTACTCACACACCTAGTCAGTCATGCAAATAATTAAACACACTGCCATTTACTCACCTATACAGTTATACACACACCAGCTCACTTACTCATACAAATACTAGCACATTCTTACGCTCTTATACAATCACTGATACAAGCACACACTCATCCATACAGTCACTCTCACAATCACACACTCTCGCTTATAGCTATTTATATACTCCAACACACATATATACTGCCTTTCACATATGTAGTTACTCACACATGTACCACTGGGACATACATTCACTCACTAACACACTCTTACACACACTTACCCACCCATACAGTCTATCACAGATGCACTCTTGAAACCATCCACCCAGTGAATCACCCACTCACACATCTATGCACAGAGTCGCACACACCCCACCCACACAAACACTCAGGCACCCATACAGATACTCAGACAACCAATCAATAACTCATATAGACACTCATGTAGCTATTCACAAACCCATGCACCACTTACACAGCAACAGACAGACGGATACAGACATTCACCCAGTTTAGTCACTAACCCATGCATTCAGTAAGATACGTTTAATCACTCACTTATCCAGTTAGTCACGCACCTACTAAATCATCCATACAGACACTTATACACCCACTCATTCTTCAATACGCCTTTCCCTATATATATTAAAAATATTTAAACTTTAGAGAAACACACAGTCACTGGATGATGTCATCAGTGATGTCATTTGAGATGTCATCAGTGATGTCATCAGTGATGTCACTGACCATGTCATGAGTGATGTAATATGTGACGTCATCAGCAGTGCATTGCGGGGGCGCGAGTTATAGTTACCTGAACTAACTATAACGGGGGAATTTCACGGGTTTTGTACGAGTGCAATGTCCAACTAACTATAACTGTCCCTAAAACCTTATGGTTTTTTCAGTGAATATATATATATACACACACATATGTATGTGTGTGTGTGTCAGCTTTTGCCTTTTTGCCAAACAATTGTGTACACAATCACCTTTCTATATTAATGCAGATACATCAGTAACACTGAAGAGGGAGACCAAACTCTGATTTGATTTTACCATGCCGCCATGTCGTAAGGGATAAAAAACACTTCAACCACATCCTGTCAGTAGGTTCATAGTATCTCTATTGCTTCAAAATTGATCATTTTATACATAAGAATGTGTTGTAACCAATTCCTCAGCGGCTGGTGTGTACCAATAAAACTATAATACTTGAAAATGAGAAATGATGATAGTAACCATACAGGGATGGTTCTATCTGTGGGAAGTTCACTTTGGCATTTATAACAGGGAGTGCACCTGTACTGGACAGTGAGAGCAGGCCTGGTGGGCGTACGCAGTAAACAATGGAATATATATACTTTACAAATTTGAAAGCAATAATTAAACAATTTTTAAAATACAATAAATATATTAACAATAATTTACAATTAGAAAATAACTAACATGCAATAAAAGATAAAATACAAATAAAGTTGGTCCAGTAGAAGGCTGTGAGGCCGAAACGTGTAGACGGTCCCTTTTAACTTGTTTTTTGCACTGGGGTGTGCTAAATAAATAAATAATAATAAATACATTTTGAGAATTTTACCTCTGTGGTGGTGCGGTGTATTTTCGCTGGAGGAAAAGGATCAGCGAAGAGTTATTTTTGAAACTCGTTTTTAGAGGGAGTTTGTTACCTCTTTTGTGGCATCCGGAGCACTCACAGCTCAAATCGATGGGCGCATAGCTGAATTAACTACTGGTACTTCCATCTCTGGATTGCTAGCATGTGATTGCACCGTCATCCAATATAGCATTACCTCTTTGTGTGTCTGGGACCCACATACACCTGGCCAAAGACTCTTTGGGGACAATTTTATTGGCGGTCGGACGAGCATCCGACTCTCATTGTTGCGGAAACTGGACCAACCGACGGGTAGTCGGTGGACCCGCCCGCCAAATTAGGAAACATGCCTATTTGTACTGAGGCTTGTGCTGCGGCCCGGAAAGGGCGCAGCACAAGCCCCAGTGAAAAGATGCATCTTTTCAAAACATCCCTGCACCCTTTGGCAGGTACCATGCGGTGCCTGCCACAAGATGCAGGGATGTTTAGGAGGGCATCACAGGTCTGAATTGTGGCTACAAGCATTGTGGTTTAATTCATCACACTTATATGCATGAGCTTTTTGAAGCCAGAATTGACTGTCTTTCTGTTTGTATTTTTTAATCCCACACTATTGTCTGATATTTATGCACAATAAATATTTACGAATTGTCCATCGGACACCATATATAGGTTTTATTGTATCCCTATATACATTCAGATGTTCTTATGCTGTGTATGAGGGGCCCGATCATTTATACATCAGGAGAGAAGAAGGTGCTGCTTCCCGGTGTACAAAAAGATCATGCCATGTGCAGATAGGAGCAATAATGTACTCCAAAGAGTTTAATATGAATTACAGATGGGAAAAGAGTATAGTATCCACTAACCTTTGGAAGGTGGCAGGTGCTCCATAAAACCCACAGGGCTATACTTTGAAGTGGTAGGAACACCAACTTGGGGAAAAAGTAGTTTAATCCTATCATTGTATCTTAGCGGCACTTGCCAGTGCCCTTTTGTAAAGTCAAGAGTAGTAATGTACTTGGCCTCCACCAGTCTGTCTGTCAGGTCATCAACTTGAAGCATGGGATGCGAATTGAACTTAGAAACTTTGTTCACCTATCTAAAATTAATACTAAATTAAATAGACTCTTTGTTCTTTGAAATGATTGCAATAGGAAAGGACCAGTCCCTTTTAGAGGGTTGAAAGGTAAAATTACTTTTTGTCAGGCTGCCAATATTCAGTACGGCTTGATGCATAGATTTTCCCCTTTAGGTACATAGATCTGGTATTCGACCAACATGGCTCTACCAGGCAAGCTGGAGAAGACACTCATCTCTTTCATCTTCAAGAGTGTCAATTCTTGTTTTTGTTCCATATTCAAAGGAATGCTGTTATGGGACACATCACATCATCTTGGGAAGTTTCTCTCAGGTCTTCCTCTGTCAAGTCCTCCAGTGTCCTCGAAATTGGCATGATGCTTGTAAAGGCCCACCCTCTGGCACCACTAACTCTGACCTTCCTTATGTCACAGAGGTCTAGAGTGGATGGCAGAGGGGAAGGGCATGGGATGTGGACAGTAGGGATGGAGACCTGTATCAACAGAAGGGGAATGTTGAGATGCATTCCAATGCAGTACTATCAGACTGCCATGTTGTGTGGTTTCCCACCTCTGCTACAGGACTCCTATTTTACTACCAAGATGGAGAACAAATATGTGCTTTAAGAAAATGAAGGAGTTCAGGGGTATGTATACAAGATGTGGGAATGACAAGGAAAATACAGCATTGAAGAAGCAACCAACTAGTCATACAATCATTAACAGGATATTCACACTCATATGAGAACAGAAATAGTGGCACACCAGATACTGTGTCGTAAGCACTCCAGAATGCAGCATTGCATAATTATGTAACATTGAAGGTAAAAATTTACAGGGAACGCACCATTTGCGGTAAAGATTTACCACGAATGTTCAGGAACAACAGAACGTGAGTATCTGCTGTTTACGGTGCTGTTAGCACAATTTTTAGCACGAAATGCTTTAATGAATTTCATGCTAAAATATAACGAAAAATGACATATCTAAATTTCACATATTTACACATAATTTTGTGAAATGTTGCTGAAAGTTTGCAAAATGTATGCACATCTTATCAAACACTCCGAAAAGTGATTCAACGAATGCTTGTAAATAGTCTAACCAATGCCAATCACTTGGGTAGCATTCAAACTCATCTTTTTTCAACCATTCTGCTACTTTAGGCAGTGTCCCACGTAATGCAGATCCGTACTGCCCTAATGCAGATCATTACTGACCCTGCTTCTCATGGAAGCAGCCCATCATGTACCACAGTCATTTTACCCTGTTAGCTTGGGGCCCACTGCTTTTTTATTTGGGAAATTCGAGATTCCCACTCCCCCGAATCTCACTGAGTAAGCAACACCTCTCCTATCCAATACACATGCCCCTCTCACACTCTCACACTCAAAATACAGGCAGGTTGGAGTCATGCCAGAGGTGTCCACTTTTCATACCCTCAAAATGGCATACTGTAACAAGGGCTCTTTCTCTTCAGCAGTTCTGAAGGTAGGCTACTCTTCCTACCTCCAATCAGTGGGTTTCCTTCCTTTTGGAGTGACCAGTATACTAGCTCCTTTTTCTTTTCCGTTCTTCCTTGAATTCTCTTTTTTCACAGTTTTGGCAGATTTTATCCCTTGTTAGATTCCTGCAAAAAAAGGAAGTTTGGTCCACTAGGTGGAGGAGTTCTCAGGGTTAATAAAAATGAGGTATGTATGTCCCTAACACTAGCCCTAGAGACATGGGCAATTTTGCTAGAGCCTCCACAGTCAAGAGAAGACCAGTCCTTAGATCTCCATGTTGATATGATTGGTGGGAGAGCTTTTTGTATTCCCATTAATGCAGGCACGAGGTTCCAGAACATTTGGCATCCCCTAGCACTATTTTCTAATGAGGGCGTTCACCGGCATTCAAGAACAATCGTTGTCAGAGGGCTGCTGTTCGAGTAAATTTGCTGCAGCTCAAGTAGATTTTCTACTTGAACGGCAGCAAAATAAACTCAAATGGCTGCGCGCACCTGCACAATGCATGGTGCCGTTCTCCCAGTTTTCAGCACTGCTCACACTACCAGCACTAAATTGCAGCGCAAGCAGCATCAGGTGCATATTTTCTGCTCATTGGCGGAATTCTGTGGAATCTCATGGAGTTTGTCTGTAACTCCTTGGAATTCTACTCAGTGAAATTCCGTGAGTTCCGCCCACCCCTAGAGGTAATGTCCCTGACTATAGATTTCTCTGCAACAGGTTCCTTATTTCTTACACAGCTTTTTGTCCTGAGCCTTTTCTGGAGCAAATTGTGTGAATTCTTCTTCCATTTGAGTTAGGGAGCCTGCTCAGTAGAACTGGAGATATGCTTATGGCTGGAGGCATGATGATATACTGAGGAAAGGTTCACTAACCCTGACGAGGTGGGATCCAGGTGCTGACAAGCCCACTATCTCAATGCCAATACAGGACTGCAAATATTTCTCAGCCATGTCTTTATCCCAGTGGTAGAGCTGGCTGGGAGTCTCACTGACTTACAATTTATTAATGTGTTATTCAGACTGATATGCATCCTCATCGAACTCCAGACGCTGAAGCACTGCTTTCTTCATATACTCATATTGCGGTGCTCCATCAGGATTAGCTATCTGATATGCATTCTGCATGGCCCCAGTTAGGAGAGTTGTGATGGACTGAGACCATCTTTCTTATGGCAAGGAGACATTAAACATCACTCCGCTTAAGATAGATCAGAAATAACTAGGATCCTCACCAGGAGTATATTTCTAAAGCACACTGAAAAGTATCTTTTTCACAAACTTCAAGGCATCCAAAACGCCACCGGCAAACTTGTCCTCGGCCTCCTGCTCTGATCCCACACCACACCACTCCTCAGGGAGTTCCACTGGCTCCCCATCCAGAAGTGCTGCCAGTTCAAACTTCTCACACACATTCAGGTCACTACACAACACTGTACCTGCATACATCAATCACCGGCTTCACTTCCACCAACCCACCAGACAACATCAATCAGCATCTATCTCAATTGCACACAAAGCCCTCATGCACAGAAGCAGAATGGGGGGGTTGAGCTTTCACCTTTCAAGCTGCCAAATCCTGGAACAACTTCCCCCAACACATAAGGGCCTCCTCCTCACTTCATGAATTCCACAAGGAGCTGAAGACCTGGCTATTCAATTAGTGTTCTTGCGGGACCACCAAGACTGCCTGTATTCAGGTCTAGCCTCACACACACCTACACTCACCTACTCAGCACCTGCATACCCTCACAGGTAAAAACACGCTAAGGATTATGGATGAAGATGGGGTTTTTCCATTACTCCTACTAGACCTCACAGCAGCATCTGAATCATGACTCACAACTCGCTACTATATATTAATGCAAAATGGGTTTTGATGGTAAGGTCCTAAAATGAGTCCACTCAGATGTGTGGTTTGAAAAAGCTCAATTGTTTCAATCTGTCTATTCGTCTCACATATGGAACCGCTTAGCACACTGCTACAGTACAAAAACATCTGTGCACTGATAATTCTCAGCTACACTTTACTGTCTCCAATCCAACCAGTTCATCCAGTCTGAAGAATTTCTCAATAAATGAACTAAATGGATAAGAACATGCTTCTAAAACCTGAACCCAACCAAAATTGAATCTCTATATCTCCTCTGAAATGATCACCTTAGCATCCCACCGCCCAAGTACAAAGTGGCTTGAGACTTCATTCCTGGTGGGACTGTCTCTAGCTATGCTCCCTGTGCCAAAACTCTAGCCTTCATCACTGATCAGAATCTGAAAATGTCTGAACACATTGCCAGCCCAAAATAAACTGACCCTCTTCATCTTAACATTCAAAGAAAGATGAAACCTTCAATATCTCCACCAGACTTTAGATCAGCAAGACAAGCGTGAGTATGATCTCATCTGTAAAGAGGAATTGCGGTTCTTGCAAGTCTTTTCAAATCTTCCACTGCTCAATTCAGGACCATCCTTTATGTTGCAGGACCATTAGTCACTGAAGTCAAGAAATCTGACTGTATCAACCCAGTCTTTAGAGACTTCCAATGCTTCCCTCTAGAAGACAAAGTAGAGACTAGATGTACTGAAACTTTCAGCGGTCGCAAACACTTGCAAAACCAGAGAGTTTGTAACCGCTAAAAAAGGTATTTGGCATGTATTAAACCCATTTTAGAAATCTGTAAAGTTTCACCGACTCCTAAAATAGGTTTAGATATTGATACAGAATTTAAATTTAGAAGGGGCGTGTTGTGGGCATCCCTTTGGATTTGAAATTTCGTACCATATATATCAATGGTTTGTAACCGGAATCCAGGTCACAAACCATTGAAAAGTTACTGATTCCCAAACTGGGGTGGTAACTCATTTGCAAAAATGAGACCTGCTTATTTTAGAGATACCCTCATCCAAGAACCCTAAAGTCATCAAGAAACAATCTCATGCTCGGCCCACTGATGTGTGAATACAAAACTAGAACACATGAGGCTGAACTTAGCCTTCAAAAGGGAACGAATGACCAACTTTTTCAGACTCAATCTTTCAGACTAGTTGTCCATACCTCCTTATTCATGTTTCTTTCATGATATCAGATGGTAGCTCCTTAAACCTGCTATTAAATGTTCCAATTGTTAACTTAGTTATTGTAAAGCACTCTCCTGGCCCTGAGGCTAGGTCTGCACTTTACAAGTTCTACAAATAAATGAATAAATAAAATAGTCAACCATGGAATGACAGGCGCTGTGAGCGTTATGGGATATCTATGAACTTGGCCCTTAACTGTACCTGACGGAAAATACACCTAGCCATGTTACGAGGTTGATAAACAAGTTCTTATTGACTAGTTAGCCTGGCGCCAGTTGTCACTGTCCCTTTAAGACTAGTTTCAAGTGGAAGCTGTGCGAATCAATCCATAGAAAGACATCAGCACAGACTGTGGGAGCTCTGTATGCCTACGCTAGTAAGGCCCCATTACATTTTGTTAGTTGCACTCCTTGCGTTTTTCATTTAATTTCTCAATGTTCCTGTTAGAAGCAAAATACTGTCCTTTTTTAGTGAGAGAATCTCCTTTCATCCAAGTCTTAATACACTTTTGTTTTTCCATTTTCACTGAGTGGTTAAGTCACTCCACTTTTGGCTAAACCTTTTTCAATGGTGCAGGCTTTTAATGATGCATTATATGTCAAAATACCCACATACCTGTTCCTAGCATAGCAGCATCAGCACAGACTACTGACTGCAGTTCAGAAAATGTATTGGATCAGAGGAGTGAAAGTTGTCTGCCCTTCCAGTGAGTCAGACTTGAGGCCTAAAGATACAAGCCTATTGTTACACTGACCTGAAGGACAAGAAAGTAGACTGCCCTTCATGGTGGGAACCTGCCTTATGCAGCTCAAGAACCCTATTCCCAGATGCTGTGCATACTACCATGAAGCCTTCTGCATGAAAGAGGAATCTGAAGACACCGGAGTATTGTTGCTACTGCCCGACCTAAGAATCCTCACCGAGGTAAGTGGACCTCTCAAACAACTCCCCAGGGTAAAGGAAACCATGCAGAGCTCCTCAGCAGGGGAATGCATTAACCTACTGAGTTACCTCACAGACAGATGCGAGAGGTTGCGTCTGATTATCAATGATGCCTCTTTCAACCTGCTTCTTTTGATGATGGAACAGCAATGAACTGGAGAAGTCCCGGCCTAGAGTAGATCCAGTGAGTGCGCCCTCTGCTTTGCATTGCTCGTTGTTGCTGCTGCCCAAAGCTGAACATGGCGGCCACTCCAGACCACTTGTAGATTGCCGCTGCAGCTAAGGAGACAAGATAACCGCAGAAGCAGCTGGGGACCGACTGCTCGTGCCCCGTCGGCCTGTCGCTGAGGCTCCTTCTCCTGATTTGTGCCCCTGCTGCACTCTCGCAAGTGAGTCTCAGTGGTGAGGTTTAGGAGGGGCTCGTGGGTGGGAGAGAGGTGATAATGAGGGGACAGTGAGGTTTGGGGGTCCTTGCAAGGGATTAGGTTCAGTGAGAAGGCAGCCCCCAGTGTGGCTTGCGGGCTCCTAGGAGGGGGTCCTTAAGAATGGATCTGCAGCGAGCGGGCTGGAATTAACTGACTCCTGGGCAATACAATTGTGGACCATTTTTTAATAAAAGAATTCCTTGAATTTTGGATATATGAGACAGTGATTCTTTGAATTCTGGATATATAAAAACTTCAAAACTAAGACTTCAGCTTTGAGGGGATTCCAAAGTTTTTTCCAACATTGGGAACGGATGAATAAGGCCCTATTTCATAGGAGTAAGGGGTCTCAGGGACCGCCTTACAGCTCAAGGCACCCAGGATCTTATGGTGGCCTATACAATGTCTAGGTTAAAATTGTCAGCAGGCAAGAATTTGAATAAATCTGAAGGAGAGCTTGAGGAGATGGTATCTAAGATGTGCCCAATTGATTTCCTATTTCACTATACATTGCCGGATATTGATCCAGATTTCCAACTTCATCAATATAGGACAAAAGTATATATGAAAGGAGCTAAGGAAAACTGTCCGCCAACAAGAGAAACATTGGCCCTGTTCGAAAGTAGCCCTCTACCTGAGGAGGACCTCTAGAAGACACCAGATGTGAGCTTAAATTATAACACACATCCTCGATGGGGCTATGTCAAAAAGTATCAGATGCCTTACATGTCCTGCAAGCGATTTTAGACTCAATCTTAAAATTAGTGGAAAAAATAACTCTTAATTCTGATTACATGCTGGAAGCCTTATCCGCAATTTTCCTCTCATTACCAAGAGGTGGCGTGTCAGATGGACATCCCATTAACAGAATTACATCTTTCATGTATGGAGATGGGGGAAGTAAAGAAAAATAAAGCTACCCAAACTGATAATTCACATAGGATTAGGAACTCTAAAAGAAAGAAACAACAAAAATACCAAGGTATTTTCTCATTGCATAATCCTTTTCCACTTGATTCAAATGTCTCAAGTGAGAGCCAGAAGATTTCCTTGGAGCCTGTGCTAGCAACATCCCCTGTCTGACTTTTTCCAATATATAACAAAACACAAAAAAGGCTCTCAAAATATGGCTGATTGCCATAAAGAAGGCGGCTATGGTAAGTTCGAGCCAGTTCGGGAAACAAGCACTCTTCAGGCATCGGCTAAAAATCAACAAAAAAAAAAGAGAAGGGCAAATAGAAGGAGGTTTGTGAAAAGGGGAGGGATGATCAGATTTCACCAAAGAAGCAATGATGATGCCAATGAGACATCTAGTTTGGATGCTGCATTAATGAAGGAAGCAGATCATTCTCTAGAGAGAAGCCCCTTGGGAGAGAAAGGCGACTACAAGCAATGCTTCTGTAGCGCATCCTAAGGACTCAAGACTAAGTCAACACTAAATCCTCTTGCAGATTCCTTTTAATTTTACTTCCGAAGGAGTAAGGGGCAAATCCTCTGCATTATGTATCTTTTTAAGTATTGCCTTACCCTAAAAGTAATTCTATGCTTTCTGCGGTAGATAAGGGTCATAATACGGGGAATGTTATATATTTTTGTACACTGTTTCCTGGTGAAACCAGCCCACTAAATAGAACAAAAATATTGAATTTGTTACATCTGTTACTCTGGTTAAAATCTTTGACATCAGCAGCAATACAGAGATTACCTTTTGCAAACAAAAAAGATTTTTCCCACAGCAGAGCGCACTTCTGGTCAAAGTTATTTCCAGACATTATAATAGCGAATGAAGATATTTTTAGGAAAAATGGTTATGATATCTTTCTAGCAAAAGATCACTACATAGAGGAGGAGGAGGCAAGTAAAGATATGTCTCTTGATTTAGATATACTGGGTTTGGAATCTAAAAACACCACAAGAGATTGCGCGTATTTCAGACTCTAGCCCAGGCAGTTTTTTTTTGTTGTTGTTTTTTTTTAGCCATTTATAGAGCGCTTGGTTACACCACCTGTGTGTCCCCGCGCTGAGCAAGACACTGTGGGAGGATATAACAGCGATCCGCGTATCTCACTGCGTAGCCCACACAGACTGTCAGATCTTCTTTATTATTATGTTTTTGCGAACAGCCAAGTTTTAAGTTGTTTGCGAAAACTGCTTTCGCATGGTTCGGTTCTTAATGCCACTGGTAAGGTGTTCCATGTTTTAGCTGCGATGTACCTGAAAGAGCGTGCACCCATTCTCGCTCTGCGAATTCTCGGTACAGTTACCAGTGCCTTCCCCCTAGATCTTAGACACCGTCCGGGTGTGTACTGAATTAGTAGTGGGTGAAGGTACCTTGGGCCTCTCTTCGATAGAATTCGGTGACATAGGCACATCGCCTTGAACACAACTCTCTTTTCCACTGGCAGCCAATGTAGTGCTGTCAGAGCTTTCTTTGTGTTGGCTCTTCTCGGCAGGCTATGAACTAGGCGAGCCGCCGCATTCTGAACTGTCTGTAGTCTGGATATTCCTGCCTTAGAAGCTCCAAGATATAGTACATTCCCATAATCAATTTGGGAGGTTATCACCGCATGCACTATAGTTTTCCTGGCGTTTGGGGGCAGAAGATCCAGAACTTTCCTTAGGATTTTCATGGCCCCATAGCATTTGCTGGCCACCTTCTGGGTTTGCCCGTCAAAAGTCAGTTCGGAGTCGAACCAAATCCCGAGGTTTTTTACCTCCGTTTTTGGTGATGGTTGTTGGCCCAGTGTTTCAGGCCACCATGCTGAAGACCATATGGTCGGTGCCTTGCCTACCACCATTACTTCTGTCTTGCTTCCATTCAACTTGAGGCAGTGGTCCGACATCCAGTCAGCCACCTCTCCCAGGCATTTGGAAAACCGAATAGCTGCCTGTTCCTTGTCTTGTGACAGCATCACAATTAACTGCGTGTCGTCAGCATAGGAAACTATAGACACCTCATGTTTTCCCACTAGCTCAGCCAGTGGTCCCACATATAAGTTAAATAGGGTGGGGCTCAGAATCGATCCCTGTGGGACCCCTTGCGGCAAGGGGATACTCTTGGACAAATATGGCCGTTGTGTTACTTGGAAGCTCTGTGTGGAGAGGAACGAAGTCAGCCAACACAGAGCATTTTGCCTGATACCACAGGCCTCTAATCTCTGGAGGAGTATCTTGTGTGAAACGGTGTCAAACGCCGCACTTAGGTCCAACAGGATCAAGGCGGCTGTCTGCCCATCATCGGCGAATTTTCTCAGCGTTTCAGTGGCCATAAGGAGTACTGTCTCAGTTGAGTGGTCCTTTCTGAAACCTGATTGCGAAGGGTGGAACAGCTCATTCTTGTTGATATGATCTACCAATTGTTTAGGTGTAAATTTCAGAGCTTGACAGATCAATAAAAATGCATGATTCAAATCTGGTACTTCAACTTTAAAAGCAGACTATTCATAGTCCTGGCTGTCTGGGTCCTTGATAGGAAAGAGCTGTGCACAACCCCAACATCATATTTAGCACTAACGTATCTTGGATTTTTCTGGAATTTGGCTGGGTTTAGTAATTTAAAAATAGATTATTTGAAGGAACAAAAGCCCTCTACTGTTTGTCTGCAAGAAACTTGGTCTGTAACCGACTTTGTGATGGAGTCTTACTGTGTCTTTAACAGCCCAGCCATACACACACAGTCTCAGAGAAGCCATGCAATTGGGGGATATTGCTATTTTACCATCTACTGATATTAAATGGAATATTCATCCACTCCCCTAACATAATAGTCATTTTTTGCAGTGTTTAAGGATTGATTTTGCAAGGAGGAAAGGGTTCGAAGGGTACTCAATGCTTCTTATTAATATGTATATGCAACCAGGCAATCAGAATGATGAAAGTTTACCTAAAGTTTTTGAGTTAATAAATCAAACATTAGATCAGCAAAGGGTTACTTGGGTCATATTTATTGATGACTTGAATGCCAGCTATTCAAATAAGTAATTGAAAACATATGGGAATATAGAATTGGAGGAAAGTTGGAACATCCCAGAAGCATCATTCCCCCTGTCACTGTAGAGCTATTAAGCGAGAACATTTCCTTTTGAATGAATTGAAACCTTTAGGTGCTATTGTCTTGAAAGGAAGGTTATTCCCTGACATCCCTGCAAAGACAACTTGATTTGTCCCTAAGGGTTCATTAATAATTAATTATATAAATGTATCTTACCCCATTTTGATTAACATGCAAGAAATGAATGTGCAAAAGGTAGAGCTTAGTGATCATGCCAATAAAAATAAATCTTCCTGTAGATAAAGCCTCGGATTGGTGTTTAGATCATGGTATTTCTACAGAAGATATTCAAGTGAAAAAGACGTGCCTTCACTGGAATCCACGAAATATAATTTCCTTCAACAACCTGGTGTCTTTATTTGAAATCTCAGTTCAAAATCCGGTTACCATGGACCCTATAAACTCTTACTAATTACTTATGAATGTCCTGGTCCCGCATGTGAAAGAGAGAGAAAAAGACTATCCTCTACCTAAAAAATTGTGACGTGATAGAACAGATGAGTTTCTTTTGAAAGAGATAAATAAATTAATGTGTAAGCAATTTCTTTGGTTCTCTGTGGAGTGCAGGAAACAAATAAGTTTCACTCATGAAAAAACGGAAGAGGATATGTGCTATGCAAAAAAATTAACAATTGGATATAAGCTGGTATCATCTTCAGGGTGCTGTTCAAGAGAAAAATGTAAGGCAATTCTGGCATGTAATATTGCAAAATTGTGGGAACCAAAAAAAAAACATCAGCAAATTCCATCCATGATTGGGTGCTCTACATGTCAAATCTTTATAAGCAAAATAAAGGAACCAGACCTTTCTCTCTTGTGACTCAGTCTCATTCAAATATTACTTGCCCTTCAGAGGAACAAAGTATTGGTCACATAAACAAAGCCCGACTTTCAGTGGCCAGAAAGTTATCCACGACGAAACATGTGACGGCTGTTTCATCTTATGATACTTACCTGTTTGTCACTGAACTTTGCATGCCTCGATAATAAAGTTTTGGTTCTGCTACGTTGACAGGCCATGAAGGAATGACTGTGTAGTGCTCTGGATTTATCATTGTGCTTTATATAAATTTATTTTTCTCATATTTTTGGGAAATTTGAAGCATTATTATTATTTCTCTCGTTTCACTCAATTTACTAATTGTTAATATGTGTTGTCAATATGTGTGTTTTTTTCATGTTTTTTTTTTTTTTTTTTTTGAATGTATTTTGTTGTACTTAAGATTACAGGTTTCAATCTCCATTTAATTTAACATGATGCTATGTTCTTGTGGGTGTTTATTCACCCAATAACATATTTCACATATGTGTATCGTATTGTAAATGTCTATTTGTTTTCGCTGCATATATTTTAGTAGGTATGTTCAACTTACAATTTTGCAAGTGTTGTTAATGTTTAATTGAAATAACTACAACTACCATAACGCCTTGTTTTTGCTTTGTGAAAAGAATATTTCAATGTTATTTTGGTCATTCTCTCATTCCTTTCATATCTTAGCAGTGTCGCTTGATGTATAGCTGATCGTAGTAGGTTGCAAATTCCTGTGCTACTAATTTGTGTTCAGTGCTAATGCGGTGCATGGGTAATGTGATGCTAGGGACTAAGTGCAGGGTTTGTACCCTGTTGGCCGACCAGTGTTGAAGTTTCCCCGCTTTGTCTCTGCCTTTGCATATTTTATATTGAGTCGCTGTGTGAACCCTTGAGACATTTTCTAGCAGCTTGTAGCGCAGCATCAGCCTCATCTTTTCTACTTGATGTCTAGTTTTATCATCTGGATTGTCCCCTAGCTTCCCTTCAGCCTCCACTATGCCATTTTCTAGCTCTACTATATTGCTGTCTTTTGTACTTAGCTGCCATCTGATAGGATATTGCCTGTCCACTCAGGACTACTTTCAGTGCCTCCCAGAGAATGACTAAGCTCTTACCTGAGTCTTTATTCATGTCTAGGTAGTTCTCAATGTGGTAGTGGAGAAAATCTGCGGAGGGAGTGTCTTGCAGCCACCAGGCATTCAGCCTCCAGAGGCTGAATTGCTCTATACTAGGTTGCTTGAGTGTAATTGTTATTGAGATGTGATCAGACAGGGTTCAGGGTACTATGCTTGTAGAGTCTTGCACAAGGATGTTGGCTGAGGCATGAATCGGTAATCTATCTTTGAGTAGCAGTATACCATTGGTCCATATCTTGCCAAGGAGAATCCATGCCAAATATGTTGGCTGTATGCCAGTGGCACAATTTCCACTGTGCCAAAGATAATCTCTGTTAGTCCAGAGGATGGAGGACACCAGATACCATGAGGTGTCAGAGCTTCTAAGTGACACATGGCCGCAAGGAGGGGACACAGCCAAAACAAGGAACATCATAGACACATTTAGACACTCTTACATATGCCTGCACATGCACACACAAATAGAATTATCATCAGGCATTCACACACGACACACAGAAGTAGCTGACAGGGATCATGTAGCACTCCAAAGGAGCTATTAAAGTTCAGGAAGGGCACATGCTGCAAGCTATAAGGTGTGCAAACACTAACATTTACATGATTAGTACCCTTGAACCCCTCCAGGACTAGTCAGGGGTCCCCAAATCTGATGGAAAAGTACAATCTACAGGCTTTCCACCATTTTCCACTTACTGTTTCCTCCCACATCCACTTCAAGGTATCTTTCATTGTCCCAGTGGATAGATAGGTATATGGGCAATATTCATTGGTGTGGGGCTGATGTTGCAAGAGAACACAACCAGAATCAGGGTTTCGGGGCTTTTATTATGGTTGGTGCATCTATAAAAGAGACACAAAACCATATTGTAGGGAGGAGAGCCCATATTTTGGGAGGACTCACCAGAGGTCCCCAAACCTGATGAAAAAGTATCGGGTGCAGATGACTCTCCACCCTCTTTGTCACTTGCTGATTCTTCCCAAATCCACTTGAAGGTTTCTTTCATTGTGTCAGTGGATAGAGAGGTACATGGCAAAAATACAGTGGTGCAGGGATGATGTTGAGAGGGCGCAGCCAGAATGGTGGTTAGCAGTTTTATTATGGTTGTTGCACCCAAAAAAGACATGAAAGCCATATTGTAAGGTTCAGGGGTCTTATGTTGGGAACAGGGTGTGAAACTGTCAACCTGGGGCCATGGATGCCAGTATTGTACAACATTTCTTTAGGGATCAGAACACCCAGTCTTTAAGATAGTTTCCATTATATGTGGTCAGGAAGCTTTAAACATCCAATGAAGGACAGTTAGAATACCCAATAACTATAAGACAACAATAGCGTATACTAAATCAAGTTGTATATATATTAGCATTGTAAAGAATAGATTTACGGCCAAATTGCAGGCAGGTATACCTTTGTGAGCACATGTTGAATGAAAGGTTAACTGGAAGGAAGCAGACAAAATCTAACCCCTTAGATAAAAACGAGCTGGAACAAATGGACCATCCCCTGCCTGCAGGTAGATGATCCATCATAAAAGTGACAGATATCCCTTCCACCTTATTACAAGTGCATTATATCCTAATGCACTTGTAGTAAGGTGGAAAGGATATCCCTTGTGGGTTGTGACTGACTACCCAACTACCAGCCTCTAAATCAGGCCCTAAGTTGCAGAGAGCATCTTCATGTCCCTTAATAATCTCTCTCTGAGGGACCAGACCACAGCCCAATTGTCCTACTGCGGTGGGGGTGGAGTGAGCACACAGAACACGAATATGTGATGTTACAACGCGATCAAAATGATCGCGGTATGTAACATCGCATTTTTTACAACGCAAGTCGTTACAACGACTTGCGCTGGAGGGCGCTGGACTTAGGAGTAGTAAGATTTACTATTCCAACACCAGTCTACGTACAGTAGGGAAGGTGTTGGAATAGTAAATCTTACTATTCCTTAGGTTATAGCGCCCTCCAGTGCAAGTCGATGTAACGCTTGCGTTGTAATGGCAGCGTTCGAAATGCATCGCGGTGTAATCACCGCGATGTAAAGGATGTTTCCCACAGAACACCCTCCTCTGGAGGCAGAAATATTGAGTAGGGCAGCAATACACCAAAGCCACATAGCAATCATATTTGAGCCCAGCGCTGCATCATCACTTTTAGGTATAAACGTTTAACTGCTGAGTTTTTGATTGTGTAACCATAATTTACAATCAGAGCTTAGCGCCAGACTTGCTTTCTCACTTAAAAAATTCCATGCATACCAAGGGAGACATTCCAAAGTGGACAGAGTACAGACAGGAACACACCTTTAGGAGAGATAACATATTGTTTCAGAAATAATGCAGCTTTTCTCTGACCATGCAGGGTCCCACATAAGACAGGGCCCTCATCTTGTGGTACAGGACCTATATAATGGAGGTGCTTCTACCACTGCCAGAGACTATGGACCATTTACTGGGCTGCAGGATTTATGTCTGGCATGGAAAAACTGCTGTATGTTTCATGCCCATATTTGTGATGTACGCCCATATTTCGAGGTGCAGGTCCTTGTTTTGATGGTTGCATGTAACATATTTTGAGCATGGGGATCATAAAGAAGTATACAATGTTTATAAATAGAGTGCAAAACCAACATTTTGGAAACACCTTCCTAAATCTCTAGGTACAAGATCTATAAATAAGGAATCCAGGACCAATATTCACCAGTTCAGGGTCAATATATATGGTATATGGCTAATATATGAGTCCAGAAGTGAAGTGACAATTTTTCTTTCTTTTATGTAGGTAGCACCCAGAGTTCTGATGACGCTCCCAAGCCAGGGCCTGGATACCTCCTCTGAAGGAGGGTGGGCGTGGATGATTGCTCTGTCGGGTTTTATGATGAATTCACTCACGTATGGCGTTGTCCGCTCCATGGGAGTCTTTTACGTGGAGTTTGTCTACTCGTTCAACAAACTGTCCAGTGAGGTGTCTTGGATTGCCTCCATCTCTATCGCTGTTCTACAATTTGCAAGTGAGTGACATGGTGGGTAAGACCGGAGAAGGAGGGCATGGCTAGTGAAAGACCAGAGCTCTAAACACTAGGTCATGTTCACTATGTGAATAAGTT
This sequence comes from Calotriton arnoldi, assembly GCA_963921515.1. NCBI lineage: Eukaryota > Metazoa > Chordata > Amphibia > Caudata > Salamandridae > Calotriton > Calotriton arnoldi. The sequence continues at coordinate 4,401,188 of CAWUFW010000243.1, forward strand.
AGGGATGCTTGTAGAAGGCCAGAACAGGGAGAGGACAGGGGCCTGAGAAGGGACAGCTCTGAGAGTATATTCTTAGGTCTTTATTATGAGTGGACCATGGTCTGATATCTGTATTCCATTAAATCTGACACCAAGGTGTTTGGAATCTATTGGGAGTAACAGTTATCACCTACCTCAAATTTAACCTGCAAAAACTGGGCAAAAGATTCAGATTTTGATATTTTTGGCAACAAAATCTGCATTTCCCAGTATGTACCAAGTATTATTTCCCTGAGTACATTTCTGCAAGTCTGACCTGCCAAAATTTACCTAGGTATAAATGCAGGGGGGTGGTGTTTGATGCAAAATGTGGAATTCAGGTATGTGCAATAAAAGAAACTAACTAACATAGCCAAATTTAAGAGGCCATTCGATTTGATTCAAAATCTTTATTTCAGCACTATCCGCATAGGCCAGAAAAGAACATTATTTAAAAATACAATACATCATAAAACAGGGTAAAAGCATTACAATATACATCCAAGGCTCAATATCATACAGACAAAACAGTGCTATAGGTGATAAAGAATGCTTTTCCTGGCACATATTGCTTCCCAGATATAAGAGGCAACACTAAAACATATTGCAGATGACTCCATAATGCACAATAAATGCATTGCAGCATTGTGATCCCTGATATTGTGTGCAATAAAGATTGGTTTTAAAAAGTACTTCGTTAAGTCAAGGTAAAATAGGCAGAAGAGCATAAAGTGCTGAGCTCTCTGTTTTGAGATTCCATCAAATGGGCATGGGACAGACATGCCATTGATTAAAAGTAGGGTAAGTATCAAGGTGATATATAATGCCTTGCCACTTTCTAGTAAAAATAAATCAGTGTTGAGTGTTTGTCACCAGGGACAGATATGTTTGGAATCCCTCAGGCAGGGCATACAACATATATATGTTGCAACCATGGGTTTCCTAACATCAACAAGGGCTATTTTTTCTTCCCAAACATCCAATAAAACTGCCTTCATCTCAGACTTCTGGTGCATAAGAATTCTAGACAGCTCCTGAAGCCCATGAGAGCCAAACGCCAGCTTGAGGATGTAGTTGATGTAGGACAGCCACAGCATATTCAAGGCGTGGTCTAACGCTAAACAGTCCTGTGATTGCCTTAGTGAATTCTGTCTTGAGTTTAGCCCATATTGAACGCCACAATAGGATAGGTTTGAGTGACAGCATGTCTTCCAGGTGAGTTAACCTCACTTGCTTTTTAATTATAGAAGATGATGATGAAGGGTGAAAACACGAAAGATGCTTTAAAAAGGCAGTGTCCTCAAACTGTGAAGGGCTACTAGGCATATGACCCCACACATCCCCGCCATAAGTTGCGGCTGCTAATGCTCTTCCTTTATAGATGGTAATCATATACCTAATAGGCAGGCCTGGGCGTAGTTCGCTGAGTTTTGCTACATGGAACTCCGCGAAGTTACAAAAAACTCCGCGAAGTTCCGCGAGTGGCGGAGTGCAGTGCGAACTGCAGTTTGTGCTGGTATTCCTGCCACTCGGGCAGAAATTCTACCCGAGTGGCAGCTCGCGCTCGCGAACTTACCGTTCGCGATTGCGAATTTACCGTTCGCGATCGCGAGTGGGGAAAATACTCCGCTGCACATCGCGAAGCGGAGTTTTCTGCACTCCGCAAGCTCCACGGAGTGCGGAGTGCAGAAAACTCCGCAAACTCCGCGAACGGAGCGAAGTTCACCGCCCAGGCCTACTAATTAACCCTGGGCGTAGGACTACGCTACGCTCGCGTAGTTTGCATAGTTTGCGCAACTACGCGCTACGCGAATTGCACGTAGCACAGTGCAAAAACGCGTAGCGTAGCGGGCATTTTTTGCTTGCTCGCAGTCCTCAACGTCAAGTTGGCGACCGCGAGCGAGCAAAATGGCATCCCGGCGAGTCTTTTTCCTCGTTCGCGATCAGCAACATCAAGTTGCCGATCGCGAGCGTGGAAAATAAACCTCCCGGCGAGATTCTCAACGCGGAGAGGTCAGGTTTCTCATTGCGAGTGGTCGCGTATGCTCGCGACCGCTCGCAATGAGAAACTACCAGTCCGCGTTGAGAAAACTGCTGCTCGAGTACAAATCTACTCGAGCGGCAGAAAACGACCGCTTGCACTGTGCAAGATGCCGTTTGCAATGATTGCACAGTGCGGACAAGCATCCGGCACTGTGCAATCAGTGCGAACAGCATTTTCCCTACCTCACTACGCAGTTCTCGTAGCTACGCGTAGCTTGCATAGTGCGAAGTGCACTTCGCATAGCTACGCGTAGCGCGACTATGCGAACTACGCCCAGGGTTACTACTAATAGGACCGCATCCAAGTTTATAAGAAAACATGAACACATCCTCACACACTCTATTCATCTTAGGCCGGGCATTCTGTATGTGTTGGGCCAAGGAACCATTATTAGATAAAGGAATACCCAGATAATCAAGGGAATTTACCATTGCAATGCGTGTACCCGCCAAAAAAAAGGGCCTAAGCTTCTGTGGAGTATTCCCACAAGATATTATGAATGTCTTAGATATGATAATCTTTATTTCTTGGATTCCTTAATCCAACAAAGATATCCATTAATCACTGTATCTGACATGGTCCTAGAGAATAGGACCGCGTCGACTGCATACAGGAGATCAGGAACCGGGCATCCAGCAACGCTTGGTGCATCGGCCTGCAAGGTCTGCATCATCAAGACCATTTATAAAAAGTGAAAATAAAAGTGGGGCCAACACACAATCCTGTCTCACACCCCACCTAATTCTAAAAGATGGGGAACATTCCCCGTTGGGACCACATCGTACCTTGGCAGAAAGATTCTTATACAGCTGGGAAAGAAGACAGACAATATTTTCAAGAGCCCCATATGAAAGCAAAGTACGCCACAGAATTGAATGGTCCACCAAATCAAAAGCACTTCTAAGGTCGGGAAAACACAGGTGGATGGATCCTGGCTTCTGTGTATTTCACAATATGGAGTTCAAGGTTTACACATTATTCCACCATCCCCAGTCCCTTCCAGAATCTGTACTGGACATCCAACAGGATGGAATTATTGGTTGCCCAATCCTCCAATCTCTGCAAGACGACCCTGGCCAGGAGTTTTGTAGATGAATCCAGGAGGGAAATGGGGCGGTAACACTTCGGGTTGGACCTGTCCACTTTTTTGAAAATGGGGACAATAATAGAATTATCCCATTTGCCACCGCATTGAAGACTCAGTCAAAATTAGGCCCCATGGCTCACTCATTCCTATAAAAGCATCAACCTGAACGCCATCGGGTTTCAGGAGCTTTACCTTTGGCAGAACCTTTCAAAGCTTCAAGGACCTCATCCGTGATAAAGTCAAGGGACTTGCAACTCTTAGAAATAGAACTCATTCCTGTTTCTTCTAGAGCCAGGTGGGTGCACCTCAACTCATTATTAACCAAAGGATCAAAGATCCTTTCAAAGCGATCTACCATGCTTGAAGGGAAACGTGTGATGTTAAATCAGGAACAGAATAACTTTTGAAAAATGGGGCATTTACAGTATTCCAAAACGGGTTATTGTCATTAGTTTCAGCTGCCTGGACCAGATTTGACCAGGCTTTTTCCCTCAGCTCCTTCTTCCTAGAAGCTAAGGTCTCGTTGTAATGCTTCCTTAGAGGCTTAATAACAGAATAGTCCCTTAGGACACAGTGGAGGGTCGCCCTCAACTTCTGGCGTGTGCACACACATGATTGAACTAGCCATATTTATCAGACGACCCTGCCCTGCTAGCAGGGCGCAGCAAAAGGGTATTAAGAGCCCCAGTGATTAGCTCAAAGGTGGAAACCAAGCCATCATTATCCACATCAGAGGCTAAACATAGATCAAACTCATTTGCATCCATAACTAGCAACCTCCGCAGTACGCACATAGGGTCGACTGTCGACCATCTAATACATACACCATTTGGCCTAACAGGGACAATATTTGTTACACCTTTTGAGCCTACAAGGCAATCAGCATAAAAAATCATAGGCACTATTGGATTGTGGTCGCTAATTGCAAGTTTGTTTAACCCTGATGTTGGAGACTAAGTGGTTGACAGTGGAGCTAAATAAGAAATGATCTATTGTGGAGTGTGCACCTCTCCCCACAGACGTATGGATCTGTGAATTGCATATAGTATAATGGTCTTCCAGCAGAAGGTCATATTTGTGGTCCAAGTGTTTAAAACCTTACCATACGCACTGTGTAGGAAGTGTAGGGCACCTTCCCCTGCCCAGTTGGTAAAACCACACACCTATCTTACCGGGTGACTACATCTTTGGATGTTACATTAGGCTTTCCCTGCTATCTGGTATCGCTCATGACCGGCTAAAGTGCTGTGTTTACTTTTAACATATTGTCTTTTTAAAATCACTTTCGTCTCTTTTTTAAAATTGTACCTTGAATTTGATGCTGAGCTACGTTCTTTGATATCGCCCCCACGCCTAAGTCGACTGTTTCCGGCCCCTTGTGGCTCCTAGTGACTCCCCGGCAGCAGCCAATCACGCTGCGAGAGGGTGGAGCTGAGAGCGGGAACGGAGCTAAATGCAGCTCGCAGCGCGGGAGATCAACATTAGGCTTTCCCTGCTATCTGGTATCGCTCATGACCGGCTAAAGTGCTGTTTACTTTTAACATATTGTCTTTTTAAAATCACTTTCGTCTCTTTTTTAAAATTGTACCTTGAATTTGATGCTGAGCTACGTTCTTTGATATCGCCCCCACGCCTAAGTCGACTGTTTCCGGCCCCTTGTGGCTCCTACTGACTCCCCCGGCAGCAGCCAATCACGCTGCGAGAGGGTGGAGCTGAGAGCGGGGAACGGAGCTAAATGCAGCTCGCAGCTCGCAGCGCGGGAGATCAACATTAGGCTTTCCCTGCTATCTGGTATCGCTCATGACCGGCTAAAGTGCTGTGTTTTCTTTTAACATATTGTCTTTTTAAAATCACTTTCGTCTCTTTTTTAAAATTGTACCTTGAATTTGATGCTGAGCTACGTTCTTTGATATCGCCCCCACGCCTAAGTCGACTGTTTCCGGCCCCTTGTGGCTCCTAGTGACTCCCCGGCAGCAGCCAATCACGCTGCGAGAGGGTGGAGCTGAGAGCGGGGAACGGAGCTAAATGCAGCTCGCAGCGCGGAGATCAACATTAGGCTTTCCTGCTATCTGGTATCGCTCATGACCGGCTAAAGTGCTGTGTTTACTTTTAACATATTGTCTTTTTAAAATCACTTTCGTCTCTTTTTTAAAATTGTACCTTGAATTTGATGCTGAGCTACGTTCTTTGATATCGCCCCACGCCTAAGTCGACTGTTTCCGGCCCCTTGTGGCTCCTAGTGACTCCCCGGCAGCAGCCAATCACGCTGCGAGAGGGTGGAGCTGAGAGCGGGGAACGGAGCTAAATGCAGCTCGCAGCGCGGAGATCAACATTAGGCTTTCCCTGCTATCTGGTATCGCTCATGACCGGCTAAAGTGCTGTGTTTACTTTTAACATATTGTCTTTTTAAAATCACTTTCGTCTCTTTTTTAAAATTGTACCTTGAATTTGATGCTGAGCTACGTTCTTTGATATCGCCCCACGCCTAAGTCAACTGTTTCCGGCCCCTTGTGGCTCCTAGTGACTCCCCCGGCAGCAGCCAATCACGCTGCGAGAGGGTGGAGCTGAGAGCGGGGAACGGAGCTAAATGCAGCTCGCAGCGCGGGAGATCAACATTAGGCTTTCCCTGCTATCTGGTATCGCTCATGACCGGCTAAAGTGCTGTGTTTACTTTTAACATATTGTCTTTTTAAAATCACTTTCGTCTCTTTTTAAAATTGTACCTTGAATTTGATGCTGAGCTACGTTCTTTGATATCGCCCCACGCCTAAGTCGACTGTTTCCGGCCCCTTGTGGCTCCTAGTGACTCCCCGGCAGCAGCCAATCACGCTGCGAGAGGGTGGAGCTGAGAGCGGGGAACGGAGCTAAATGCAGCTCGCAGCGCGGGAGATCAACATTAGGCTTTCCCTGCTATCTGGTATCGCTCATGACCGGCTAAAGTGCTGTGTTTACTTTTAACATATTGTCTTTTTAAAATCACTTTCGTCTCTTTTTTTAAATTGTACCTTGAATTTGATGCTGAGCTACGTTCTTTGATATCGCCCCCACGCCTAAGTCGACTGTTTCCGGCCCCTTGTGGCTCCTAGTGACTCCCCCGGCAGCAGCCAATCACGCTGCGAGAGGGTGGAGCTGAGAGCGGGGAACGGAGCTAAATGCAGCTCGCAGCGCGGGAGATCAACATTAGGCTTTCCCTGCTATATGGTATCGCTCATGACCGGCTAAAGTGCTGTGTTTACTTTTAACATATTGTCTTTTTAAAATCACTATCGTCTCTTTTTTAAAATTGTACCTTGAATTTGATGCTGAGCTACGTTCTTTGATATCGCCCCCACGCCTAAGTCAACTGTTTCCGGCCCCTTGTGGCTCCTAGTGACTCCCCGGCAGCAGCCAATCACGCTGCGAGAGGGTGGAGCTGAGAGCGGGGAACGGAGCTAAATGCAGCTCGCAGCGCGGGAGATCAACATTAGGCTTTCCCTGCTATCTGGTATCGCTCATGACCGGCTAAAGTGCTGTGTTTACTTTTAACATATTGTCTTTTTAAAATCACTTTCGTCTCTTTTTTAAAATTGTACCTTGAATTTGATGCTGAGCTACGTTCTTTGATATCGCCCCCACGCCTAAGTCGACTGTTTCCGGCCCCTTGTGGCTCCTAGTGACTCCCCGGCAGCAGCCAATCACGCTGCGAGAGGGTGGAGCTGAGAGCGGGGAACGGAGCTAAATGCAGCTCGCAGCGCGGAGATCAACATTAGGCTTTCCCTGCTATATGGTATCGCTCATGACCGGCTAAAGTGCTGTGTTTACTTTTAACATATTGTCTTTTTAAAATCACTATCGTCTCTTTTTAAAATTGTACCTTGAATTTGATGCTGAGCTACGTTCTTTGATATCGCCCCCACGCCTAAGTCAACTGTTTCCGGCCCCTTGTGGCTCCTAGTGACTCCCCCGGCAGCAGCCAATCACGCTGCGAGAGGGTGGAGCTGAGAGTGGGGAACGGAGCTAAATGCACCTCGCAGCGCGGGAGATCAACATTAGGCTTTCCCTGCTATCTGGTATCGCTCATGACCGGCTAAAGTGCTGTGTTTACTTTTAACATATTGTCTTTTTAAAATCACTTTCGTCTCTTTTTTAAAATTGTACCTTGAATTTGATGCTGAGCTACGTTCTTTGATATCGCCCCCACGCCTAAGTCGACTGTTTCCGGCCCCTTGTGGCTCCTAGTGACTCCCCCGGCAGCAGCCAATCACGCTGCGAGAGGGTGGAGCTGAGAGCGGGGAACGGAGCTAAATGCAGCTCGCAGCGCGGGAGATCAACATTAGGCTTTCCCTGCTATCTGGTATCGCTCATGACCGGCTAAAGTGCTGTGTTTACTTTTAACATATTGTCTTTTTAAAATCACTTTCGTCTCTTTTTTAAAATTGTACCTTGAATTTGATGCTGAGCTACGTTCTTTGATATCGCCCCCACGCCTAAGTCGACTGTTTCCGGCCCCTTGTGGCTCCTAGCGACTCCCCCGGCAGCAGCCAATCACGCTGTGAGAGGGTGGAGCTGAGAGCGGGGAACGGAGCTAAATGCAGCTCGCAGCGCGGGAGTGCAGCGGACGCGCGCAGCGGGCGCGCCGAAGGCGCGCCAAAGGCAAGCCCGTCTGCGCCCGTCCGCGCCCATCCGGGTCCAGGGTCCATTCGCCATGCCCAACTTACTAGCTACTCCTCGGAAACATTAAAAACCTTGCATTCCATCCATCTGCACCCTGCCTGTGAAATTCTATCACTTATATCTAAACATGGAATTCTTATTAACCGAAGCATCTTTCCAGAAATACAGACCTCTAACATTCCCAAGCACATCTTACATAGCCAGGCTAAACTCGAAGCTAGGCCTCTATCGATCCATTACCTTAACACCCGTTCCCTAGTTAGACATCAGTTAGATATATTTCTTCTATTGACTACTGATAAACCTGATGTTCTACTACTGACTGAAACCTGGCTTACTGTCGACTCTGCCCCTGATATGCTGGCAGCCTTACCCCCCAATTACTATATCATTTTTGCCAACCGTCCACCTGGTAAATCTGGGGGGGGGGTGGCAGCCATCATTCATACGGATTTTAAGTTCTGCTCTCTGACATGTCTTTCCCTTAAAGAGACAGAGAATATAGTAGTACATTTTGAATCTGTCAATGACTCTTTTGTCTGTGTGTTAATCTACAGACCACCTTATCAGATGCCCTTCTTCCCTCTCTCACTCAGTGAACAGATGGCCAAACTCGTGATTGATCATGCCAAGGTCCTTCTTGTGGGAGATTTTAACTACTGGTTCAATGACCCACAGGAAGGGGCACAATCAGCTGAGATGACTGATCTTCTTACAAATCTGAATTTTACTCAACAAATCTCGTCTCCTACTCATTTAAAAGGGCATGTCCTTGATCAAATCTGGACTTTTGGTCTGACCATTTCTACTCCTTTAACTGCCCCTTGCATTTGGTCTGACCACTATTTAATAAAATTTGCATATGCTCTTCCGGCCACCGAGAAAATCAGCACGGCCGAGGGTAGCTATGCTAGGAAATGGAATAACGTTAACAAAAAAGATTTTCTTGATACACTGTCTAGCACTACTCCTTCCCCTGGCACTGACATTAATGCATCGGAAATGCACATATCCGAGTGGCTACTTAATGCCAGCGACAAGCATGCACCTTTTAAAAAAGTTAAGTTGGCCCGTCGTGTAGACGCACAGCGATGGTTCTCCCCTGAACTTAAAACCCAGAAATTGGCAGTGCGCCAACTTGAGAGGCAGTGGCGATCGAATTACTCCCTCGATAAAAAACTCCTCTATATCACAGCTCGGAAGGAATTTAAGAGGAGCATTCTTACGGCCAAAGCCGCTCATTTCTCTGCACGCATAGTGAAGTCCAACAATAGCTCTAAAGAAATCTTCTCCATCATTAATGAATTAGCCAATCCTGAGAGAATTCTTTTGAAGGCTATACCCTCCCAAACACTATGCGATTCGTTAAATGACTACTTTATTGAAAAAATTATTACTATTAAAGCTAGTATTCCTAAGTACTCTCCCATCCAAAACCCTTCCGTCATGCATAGTAACAACTATAGTATCAGCTGCTTTCCTGCTATCAGAGTGGAGACTTTACAGGATCTCCTTATAAAAGTCAAATCAGGTGCACCTTCTGACTGTTGCCCGCCACATATATTAAAGGACTGCCTTGCAGTCTTTCCTGGCCCCGCACTGGCTCTTCTGAACGAGTCACTTTCATCTGGCCAAGTTCCCCGGGCTTTCAAGAAAGCCACAGTGGTACCCCTCCTAAAAAAACCTGGAGCGGATCCCGTGCTTCTGTCTAACTACCGCCCGATTTCTCTGCTTCCTTTTTGGCGAAGATTTTGGAGGCCCATGTAGCTAAATGTCTCTCTAACTTTCTGGAGGAATCTAAATATTTGGACCCTTATCAGGCAGGGTTCCGGCCGGCCCATTCTACTGAAACGGTAATACTTGCTGTCCTGGATACTCTCCGGGACAACGCAGATAGATGTTCCCCTCAGGCACTGGTATTACTGGACCTTTCTGCCGCCTTTGACACGGTCGACCATACTATTCTGCTCGACCGTGTCAAACATGCTGGTATCCAAGGTACAGCGGCTCTCTGGCTCGCTTCCTTTTTGGAAGATCGCTCTCAGGCCGTCCGCCAGGGTCACTTCTCAGCCTCCCCCGTAAAATTACCTGCGGTGTCCCACAGGGCTCGGCTCTCTCTCCTCATTTATTTAATCTCTATATTGCCCCTCTGATTCAGTCCCTCAAAGATATGAAGGTAACTGTTTTTAATTACGCAGACGACCTCCAACTTCTTTTCAGAATCGACAACTCACACAAATCAGTCATAGACTTTCAGGCTACAATGCGGCACATTCAACAATGGATGGACCTCAATCATCTTAAACTGAACCCTGGTAAGACAGAGCTTGTTCTCACCGGGGACTGCCAAAAATATTCGGGTCCCCATTATTGGCCTCCAGAGCTAGGACCCCCACCCTCCCCGTCCCCTTCGGCTAAAACACTTGGAGTCTCCCTTAACAATGACCTCTCTCTAAAAACTCAGGTCGGTGCGGTCATCTCTAAGTGTTTTTTCCAAATGCGTAAGATCAGGAAGATACACCGCCTCCTTACTCAGGAAGCCCTGATTCAGGTCGTAATAGCCACGGTCCTGTCACATCTTGATTACGCCAACTCGGTGTACCTGGGCATGCCTCTTTACCTGCTAAAACGGCTTCAGATGGTTCAAAACCATGCAGCCCGACTGATCCTTCGACAACCGAAATGGCAATCAGCGACTCCCTTACTGAAGGAACTGCACTGGCTCCCTGTTGCCCAGCGCTGTGCCTTTAAAACAGGCTGCCTTATTTTTAAATCTTTACAAGGCAATAATCCTGTATTTATCAACTGCCTGATTTCCAAGCATACCCCTACACGTAACTTACGCTCCGCTCACCTCTCACTTCTTACCACTCCGTCATTCAAGCGGGTGCGTCAAGGAGGCCGCAGATTCGCGGTTCTTGCCCCCAAACTATGGAATTCTTTTCCACTGGAGATCCGGTCTTGCACAAACCTTCTGCAGTTTAGGAAGTCCCTCAAAACATGGCTTTTTAGACAGGCCTATGACTGATGTCTATCGGATAGCAATTGAAGTCTCTCTATAGCGCCATGAAGCCACCTGGTGTACGTGCGCTTTATAAATTATTTTTAACATAACATAACATAACATAACTTAAAATCACCGGCCCATACAATCGTACAGGTAGGGTTAGATAGCAATAGGAAAGTATCTAGGTCCACATCACAGCGGGTGGAATCAAATATATTATTATAAAAATTAATTACCGTAAGGACCACCCCCCCTTCAATGACAATAACACACATTGATAATAAGGGGAAGATGTGCCAGATCTTCTGATAGTAACAGGCAGCAACTTTGAAATCAATGTCTGTAAACCACCTTTAGCGTGACCTGCAGGTGCTGCAGTAAATAGAGAGGAAAAACCTTCAACATGTAGATGGTCTAACCGCCAAGTTTCCTGGATGCAAATTATGTGAGTAATAGAGATTATATCAAGCCAGTCTGGGGCTATTAGCTTATTCTGGAGCCCCAAAATGTTCCATGCAATAAGGCCACATGACCCATTATAACCAAATTGAACTAAAGGGGCGCTGGACCAGACAGACTGGAGCTCCTTGCCAATGTCCAGTTACCAAGTGAAGGGGGGTTACATAGAACCAGATCATTAGAATCAGCTAGAAACTTGTTTTTATGTCAAGGAGATGAACTAATGGGGGCTGGAAGGTCATTCAAATGAAAAGGATTGGGGGTGATAACTGCGTCTGAGAGTCAATCCACCGCCTACAAATCATTCAAAGTGCTATTCCTATTGGAGAGGGGAAAAAATGTAGGGGTGTCAAATTGTCAAAATTCAAAACCAACAGATGCCTGGGATAGATGGTGTTAGAAAAAATCTAAGGGGAGAAGTAGGACGTTAACCTCCTTGGAGAGGTCAGACGATGCATTATGCAGAATCTCCCATGCAGATCTGAGATGCCTAAAATTGATAATGACGCAATCCTCATCAAAGGATTTCGTAGAAGAGGTGATCAAGCCCACCCTACGTGTCATCAGGATTTGATTGGCACCAGAGACTGGGAAAATATACTTACACTGCATCCAATCTAAAACTTTGATCCTTAACTGGACTGGCGACTCAACTGAACTCCTGGACAAACGTGGGACATTAGCCATTATACTACATACGGACAGCAGGAGGGGGTAAGTTAATTGCATACATATTAGGGCATCTAGACCCTCTTCTATGCACCCCTATGTCTCCCCGTCCCATGACAAACTTTCAGTAGAGGTTGCCACCGAAGGTTAATGAATGCAGCTGATCGAGGATGCAGCTCTCCCCTCACAGAATCAAAAGACCTACCCCCACTTATACCACTCCTGAGATGTTAGAATCACCCTCCCCGATGAACCCAGGAACCCCATCTTGTGGGCAGAATTGTGTAGGCAAAACTGGGGGGGGGGGGGTTACCATCTGCCTCTCCCAGGGCTAACTAGAGATTGAACTACTATCTTGAGGGGGTAACTAGGGGTGTGTGGGCAGCCCTCCAACTATGAGTGAGCGCATAGTAGGTTGTCTAGCAGTAAACGTAGCGCACCTTGCCTTAAAACTACATAAATGTTCTTCAATGATCCTAAGCCTAGAACATATGGGTGCAAGCAAACTTTCAATCACACCCCTCACATTATCCAAGAAAGTCTTCTGAAAGGAGTTTGAGACCACAAAGCTGAGCAAGGTAGAATCAATTGCATAATTCGATTGGGGGCTGTGGGTGGGTTGGACATTCTTAGTCCCTGACTCCTTTTCCACTTAGCAGGGGAGTCGTTATTATGTGCTAAAATGGTGTCCATACCAGAAGTCAGTCCAGGATCTACAGAAGAGAAATCATTGATGGAATATGGCCCTAAAACTAAACCTTGAACAGGGTCATGCACAATGTCACACAAAACCACTAAACCAGATTCCCCCGAAGGACTGGGCCTCCTCCTGGCAAGGTGTTCCCTGAGGCCCCTGGAGGTATAAGGCCAAGAAGACATGGTACTCGGAAGGGCAGGACAGAGAGGACATGGTCACTGCTTCCAAAGGCACGGCTCAGATAGAGTCCGGTGCCTGGAGGGCAGAGATATGCAAGAACACATTTTCCAGAGAAAAGAGATCTGAGAGTGCAGGGATCAGACAGCAGGAAATTGAGTGTGCAGTGATGAGGGTGTGCAACTCAGAGAAGGCTCTGTTCTGAGAGGGCAGCAAGGGAAGAAATTAGACAGGGAAAGAATCAAATGGCAGGAGACTGAAATGACAGTGTTTGAGGAACACAAATCTTAGATCACACAGCTCTTAGTAAGGAGGAGTCTCATACAGCAGGGTACTGAGAAGGTGGGGACCTTTGACAGGAAACACTTCTAAGAGGGCAGGGCTCAGAGGGATCATGGCTTTGTGGGTCTGATATTGCAAAGGACTCTGACAGGGCTTGAGTCTGAGATGGAGAAGTGATGAATGGTAAATCTCTGAGAGGGTATGAATCAGAGTACAGCACTGTGAAAACCTATTTGGGTAGCCATGCACTCTATAAAACATAAAAATAGAACTAGAATGGAAATAGTCTGAGAAGGCATTGCTTTGTGAAGGCAGGGTTTTAAAGTAAGCAGATCTCAGGGAAGAGGTGAGAGGGCATAACTCTCAGAGCACAAAACCCACAGATCCTAGAGTTCTGGGATGAGGATTTGGAGCAGGAAGAGCAGAAGTCAGCAATGACATTGGGACAGACTGCACAAGGCCCAGAGATGGCAAAACTCAGTAAGGCCATGGGCTTGGTGATAGAAGGCGCTCAGAACTGGCAAGGTACAGGGATGGCATGGCTCAGAGAGGGTATAAGTTCAAAGAGGGTTGAGTTCAGAGAGGACATGGTGAGAAGTCACAAGTCTTTTCATTTAAAGACATATAGGCTCAAAAAGGACATATTGCTGAAAAAGCGTGGGTGGGAACCTTTTCTTGTGGTTTGAGGGCAGTCAGTGGTTACTGGGCACCACTTGTGATAAATAATGTCATTCACACCTGGTGTCCTGTGACCACAATACCATTGAACTGAATCAACAAGTTCTCCCTTTTATCGAATTACTCTCTCTCCGGGTAAAGGGACAAAAACTCCAAGGGTTACTCTGGAAGTGGGGAAAGGTTAGACACTCAGAACACAGTAAACACCTCGATGTCACTTAACAACTGATTGACCAATCAATGGTTTTCTTTATAAAATTATTTTAATGCAAATAATTAAAATATAGCACAAGGGAGCCTGCAATCTGATTATACATACCCATCTCTAAGTTTCTTAGTATAGGTCAGTTGTGACATCTCTAGTCACCTGTAAGAACTTAGCTGCTCAATTGTAATAAATCATTACAGTTGAGTTCCAATATCACAGTGATTTTTGCTAGATCCATGGCCCAAGATGAAAGGCAGATCACAGAACATAATTACTGCTGCAGTTTAAAGAAGGGAAACAAGAACTTACATTTTTATCTTCTGTTATGTTCCTTTTAAATATCAGTAGAAACAAAATATTTAGGGCAGCATATTTATTTATTCCATGGTATAGATCTCACCAGCAATGAAAGAATCTCTTCATATTTCTATACAATCTAAGCCATAGCATGTTCTTAATTTTATTTACATTAAACAGATTCTAATATATTCTTGCAAAAATACTAACTGCTTTTTGGTTTCCTTAATTTCTCAGTAAAGATTCTGCTTTTATTAGTCATGTCTGCAATGAAAATGAGAACATGATACCCAGGATTTAAGTAGTTTGTGGGAAGGGTGATACTATGACCATGTATCACAAGAAATAAACCCCCTCCAGCCTCAGAGTTCTATGACCTAATACAGGAACTTGACCTTGGCCTTGTTCCTCTGTATGGTCATAGATCCCCTCAGTGACTTGCAATATCCTTATAATGTATGGAAGGGGGTACTTTGTCTCTTACATACTACATGCCTAACATTATAACAGGCAGAGAAAATTTGAAGTCTCTAGAACCTTTCTAGCTAGAGACACAACCTTATAGAGTAAGCATGAGGGCAGGACTCCGAGAGGGATCAGAGACAGCAGGGTTCAGTTATTCATTCCATTAATGTTGATCTTCCTGGCTGAAGTCCACATTAGAGGTCATGTTCTGGAGTGGATTCACTCTTTCTGAGAGACAGTGAAGGTGGGCTTGGCATCGCTCCCACAAGACCAGAGTTATGGGATCATTTCTCGCCCCTGTTGTTGAAAAAGGGCCTATGGCCATTGGCCCATTTGTTGCATATGGTGAGATTTTCCTTCATGTTTGTGGTTGATACTAAAGTCTTGTTGGACTTGGAAATATGGAGGGTTTCTATTGTGAATGAGCTCAAATTTCTTCAAGTTTAATCCAGAAGAAAACACGATCCTGCTTATGGAGATTCCCCCACTTGTGGCACAGCAGCTTCATCAACTGGCTCCTAACTAAGCTAGTTACAAATCAAGGGGTCCAGATGGGGCAGAACATTCATTGACCCTGCATATAGCAGTGGTCATCAAAGCCTGTTTCTTTCAGCTCAGAGTTCTTTGGAGGCTACCGCCCTTCGTGTATTTTGTCCATAAAGTAGGAGAAAGGAAAGCTTTAATTCATTCATGCATTCATTATTGTAAATCCATCTATTTGGACATACACTCTAAGTCCACCAGGAAGCTATAAAATATTCACAATGGCACTTGGCGGACTCTGCTTAACTTTACGTAATATATGGCACCCATGTCCTATGAGAATAAGAATGGGTTCTAAATTCCAAATTCTGATGCAGGGCCTCCTTTACACATAATCTCTCTGTAAAAACTTTTTTCAACCTCTCAGAGGCTGTACACTGAAACTTTTATCAACAAACCTCAGTGGGAAGGTAGAGCATTTACAGTGCAGAGTTTCAAATTCTCTTCCCCTCAATTTGAAGTTGGTTCCTGACCATGATCAAAATGTAGCATAACTGTAGTGGGGGGATAGTAATGACTCAGAACACATCAGGTATGGTTAATATGGATTTAATTTCATACAAACTAGTTCCATTAAACAAGCCCACAAGCCAGCATCCCTACAGCTCTGCTTATTTCTCCAACTGTCACTCTGTCCATTGGTCCCTCGAATCCAAACACAGCAGGAATGCTGGAAGGCTGGCAATGTTCCTTTAAAGGTAAGTTCTACACACGCTAATAAACAAACCATACAGAGACCCCAAGATATAACACCTCTCCTCCTTAAATAAACAAAGCAACACCCCAAAACATAAAGGAAAGCATAATGAAAGAATGTAAGAATAAAATATACAAGGGAAAAAATACAAAACAAATACAGTCTAAAAATATAACAGCAGATGTTACATACAATACTCTTATAGAAGGCTAGTTTTCTTACTAACTCGACTACATCTCTTAACAGTGTGTTCTCCATCACCAATACTCTCAGCACATGAAATTTCACTCGTAACAAGAGGATTAGACACAGGGTTCCATGACACATCTTGCAATTGTCCAGAATTATCATTCAATTGGTCATGCACAACAGGAAACAACAAAGTATCATCAAATCCTAATATCCTTTTAGTCATGACTGATTTTTGAAAATCATCTGAATAATCAAGTTTCTTGTTGCCCACCGTCGACCATCAGCTAACTTGATAGAAGAGTGTGCAAGCGTAACCACTTGGAATGGACCATTGTGTTGAACTCCATCTAGGAATTGTTTGACTGCATGCTCTTAAGCCTGATGTAACATCCTACTGTCACCATGTCTTTCCCTGTACAATGTTTCCCATTAAAATAATGCTTCATCTTCTTCTGAGCAATTTCAACACTGGCTTTAATTGTATTAAGATTACAATCCTACGACCCCTCCATAACTCTATTCCATACAAAAGAGGAAATGTCCACCAACCATGCCGGAACACATACCGTTCGGAACTTACTGCCTCTCAACAAAATAAAATGAGCCAAACCTATGAAGCTATGAGGGGTGTTATCATATATGCCCAAATCTTGTTCTTTACCAAATCGTGCACATCTTTACCACAAGTAAGGGCTGTCAGTATTCCCTCTTTAAGCAACCTGTTCACCCTCCGGACAGCATCATTACGTTGTGGGCTGTACAAAGCCACTGCATATTGCATAATGCTTTTATCCTTCAAGAAAGTCTCCATTATGTTAGATACCAGCTGCAACCCATTATTATTGATGAATATTGAGGATAATACTCCATGGCAAAAATTCTATTCAGAAAATCAATGCTACATCAGTGCTAATTTCCTTTACAAGATCAAAGTGCACCCATTTGGAAAAATAATCAACCATTACAATCAATTACCTAGACTCATCAGGTAACATCACTTTAAGTCCCACAAAATCTACAACCACTTTACACCAAGGCATGTCTGTAAAGCGAGTAGGTAGTAAAGGTGTCTATCTCACCTGCCAATGTTTATTGGATAATAAACACTGCTCACATTAATCAATAAAATTCTCAACATGCTTATCCATATACGGCCACCAAAAGGATGTTCTCAAACTTTTATTGGTAGCTGTAGACTTTAGATGATCTTGTTGGGCAAGATCGATAATTTTAGACCTTAATTTAGTAGGTGCAACACATTTTCCACCCACCCTTTAACAAAAAACTCAGCTCAACAGAAAGTTGAGAAGAAACATGAAGGAAACAATGTAGCTCACCACAAAGATATTTCTGCAAAGGGCATCCATTCTGCAGATAAATCCCAACTTTGAATATACACAAGTCTTTATTAGCAGTAGAATGTCATTCTTCTTTACTAATGGTGCCCTGGCAAACTTGAACAACATCTACCCCCTCTACCAAACATTCAGATTCAAAAATGTCTTTGTCCTGCAAAACATATTCTCAGTTACAGGAAGTCTTGTAAGACAATCTGCCTGAATGTTTGAACTCCTGGGAATGTATCTGACTTCAGAGTTATACTCTTGTAGTTTAGATAGTATGCATATTAGGCTGGAAGATGCAGCAGACAACCCTTTTTCTCCCAGCAAATACACAAGTGGTTTGGGATCTGTTCATAGAATAAAATGAGTTCCTCACACATATGATTTGGATTTTTCATTTGACCATGCACAAGCCAAAGCTTCCCTTTCAATCATACTGTACTTTCCTTCCACCCCAGTCAGTACTCTGGAAGCAATAGCAAGTGTATGCTCAATACCTGATGATGGCTGACTTTATGTATCATAGCGCCAGGGTACCCGTTGGGTGTTAGTGCGCTCTATAAATATTCTATACAATACAATACAATACCACCAATCTTCTGACACAAAACAGCTCAATACCACCAATCTTCTGACACAAACATTCCCACAGCACTGGAATCAGCTAAAATGATACATTCATGACCACTGATGTAGGATTTTAAAGCCAGGACTTCTGTAAGATTTGTCTTATCTTCAAAAAGACACATTGCTCTTTGGTTTCCCAAACAAATGTTTCATTTTTTCCGAAATCAACCACTTAAAAGGTTCCATAATGGTGGCTTAGCCCTGCTCAAAACTAGAGTATTAGTCACAAAGCCCTGTGAAAGTGTGCAATACAATACCTCCGTCAATGCCATAATTAGATTCTCTTTTAGTTTAATTCCTTCATATGTAATGGTATGTCCTAAATACACTACAGACTGTTAGCAATTTTCATTTGTTGTTGGAAACTGTCATGCCATGCTCATTCAAAATTCCTAAGACCTAATCTGAAAGGCATTTGTGTTCGTATATAGTGTTTGCATGTATAAGTATGTCATCCTGAAAAGCTTGTACCCTGGAACATCTTTAAAAAGACAGTGCATAAGCTTTTGAAAAACACTAGCAGCAGATGGAAAGGTGATTGTTAGTGCTTGAAAGCACCAAACGGAGGGATGAATGTGGTAAGGATTTGAGATTTTTGGATCAAGGGAACTTGATGATAAGCTGCCCTGAGATCAACATTGCTGAAAAACTTAGCCCTGACAAAAGTGGTAAGCAATTCGTGGATTTTAGGCAAAGGATGGCAGTCCAGCACAATGTTTTTGTTCAGAGAGCCAAATCAGCATATAACCTGATTTGGGCTTTTTTTTTTAACGATAATCATGGCACTCACCCATTCTGCAGTATTCACTGCCTCAATAATCTTGTCCGTACACAATTCCTCTAAATGTTTTCAAAGATCTTCTCTGATACATAAAGGCACATCACGTACTTTATGAGCGACAGGCACCGCATTCTTTTTCAAAACTATTTTATGTTCAAATCCTTTTACTGTGCCAATCGTAACTGCAAAACAGGGGTGGTATTACCAGGTCTTAACACTATACCTAACCTGCCTTGGTCAACACCTCCCATGACATCACGACCGTTCACTGCTACATATATTTTTGTAGAGATACTCCTTCTAGAGAAACATAACGAATCTTTAAAGCAACCTAAGATTTCAATTTCAGTCTCCTCACATGCAACTGCTCTAATGTCAGCTTTCTTCAGCAGTGTGTTTATCGACAATGGCTGAAAAGTGAGGTCAGACAGCATGGTCACCGGTAAACCAGAATCCACCATGACCTGTAAGTCACCATCTACAATCCTTACAGTGCAAAAAGGACCTTTATTACATGCAACTGCACCTGGATCAAAAGCAACTGCCACTGAGTCTGTTGCACTTGAGCCAAGATCACTCCTCTCTTCATTCAGTTCTACAGTTAAAATGGTGGTTGAATTAATACTATTGACATCCTGCTGCTCCACTTCAGGAAGACAACTGACTTTCACACTCTCCACACCCTTGCAAACACTGATAACATGTCCAATTATTCTACATATGTTGCATTTTTTTCCTTAAGCAGGCTGGTTTGTACTTTGCCCAAGTGGTTACTAGATCCTCATCTGTAACAGCTGTTACCACGAGATCTGCTCTTGACATTTCTAAAACCAACAACTTGATTTGTTTTACTACACTCACACACTCTGAGCCTGTGAGCATTTTCACCGATTTCACCAAGCGTGCTATTCCTTTCGATATTTTGACCGCTTCTCTAAGAGTGGGATTAGTGCAAAACAGTAAATGATCTTGAACTTTCTTCAAATAACAATTCAAAAAAATGTGGTCTCTAATATGCTCATCCAGTGTATTGTTAAAGTGGCATGTGCTAGCTAATGAGTGCAGCCACATACTAATCAATGTTCTCCACCACAGATTGCTTCCATGAATAAAAATTAAAACGTTCTAAAACAAACCTTGGTTCCACTGAGTAATGCAAGGTTAGTTTCCTTTGTGCTTCTATATACACGTTCCACTCTGTGCCATCACCTGAGTAATCTCTGGGAGGTTGCACACTGGGTAAATGATCGATATTCTTCTGACCTTCAGTCCCCAGACAGTTAACAAGCATTTGCAATGCAATAGGTCTCGCATGCAATAGGTCTCGCATTTACGCGAGTTTAAGCTATTGGCATTGGAAATGACAATGCCTTTTATTTATGTTTTGAAAACCAAAACATAAATAAAGGGCATTGTCATTTACAATGCCAATAGCTCAAACTGCATAAATGCGAGACCTATTGCATGCGAGACCTATTGCATTGCAAATGCTTGTTCAAACCTTGGGGTCGATCGTCGTAGCCGTTGGGCCTGTGAGCTGGAGAAGCCCCATGACCAATTAACGGCAGCACTCACACCGCACGCAGTTTAGAGTTTCATGAAATCACCCCCACCCACCCCTCCGACAAACCGAGTGTGTCGAGCGAGCACCCGAGAGCAGCGGGAGGTACAGCGCCCAGGTCTTATGAGAAACGCACCTGGGCAGCCACCACCGGGGTGCAGCGCGGGAACCTCATGCTGGAGACGGAAGACGGGGGGGGCCTTATCACCCCGATGAGGCGGCACCCTGCGGAACACAGCAGAGAGGTACTCCGCCCCACAGGACTTCTGTAGCACTGCGAAACTGCATAAAAACTGCTAACATATACACACGCCCGCATGACTTTTTGTGAAATCACTGCACCGATTTCCTGCCGAGTGTGACGAAATCAGTAATAAGATCGCTGCCCTGGGGTGTTCAGATGTTATGCTGTTCACCACCAAGTGATGAATCACTGCCCCCCGCCCCCACACACACACCCCTCAGTCACAACAGCGGGCGGTAAACAGCTCCTCTTCAATCCTATCAGGCACTTTACTCCTTCAATCCACCAGTATGTTCAGTGTGGAATATGCAATTGTATTTATATAGCGCTTACTACCCCGTCGAATCGCTTTTCGGCGAGTAGTAAAGGATTAGAGGTGAATTCTCTGTTAAAGCGCGCACATTTAATTCCAGCCACATCTGCAATTGTGTCTATCTAGCCTCTAAAGTCATTCTTGATGCCAAATGCACTTGTAAGTTATGTCTTTCAAACTACAAAATACCCGAAACCCTTGCAGCTCCACACACAGAAACCAGCCCCGGAAGGACTTACCGTGTGTGTCATATTTCATTATAGCCCGGGTCACTGAATAATGGACCGGAACGCGTGATGTTTCGGCAGAAAACCTGCCACGCATGTACCTTGGAAAAAGGCGCGCGGGTTCATCCATGTACCAACTTAGGACAGCGAAAACAGGAGCGCCTAAAATGCAGACTCTAGCAGGAGATTTAAGAACACCAGAGACGCCACAGAAGTCACGGAGAACAAGCGCAGTGCGCCCTGAAGCTACAGTGCCCGGACAGCTCGTGACGCAGCATTTTCTCTCCGACTTAAAAAAATGTGCAATGCGAACGTCTACTGCTCTTGAAAAACTTTAGTCATGATGGGTTTTGCCTAGTCCTTTGCCTTTTACAAGTTGTACATCATGTATAATTTAAAAACAACACGGCACATGTAGCATCTGTAACAAACGGTGCAGAGAATCGAAGCGAGGAGGTGGCTCAACATATAACGCTGCTGACTTTGGAGCTGGAGAACAGGGTTCGAGCCTCGGGTGGGCTGTATCACGTAATCACATATAAATAAACAGAGATCTCGGAGGGGAGTGGGGAGAGACAAATAAAACAGGGGGGGGGGGGTCACAAAGAGCGCATTACCACCGCATCACGCTGCGCCTTTGCCAAAGCCGAATGAAAAAAAAAAAGTGCTTACAGACTAATTAAAGGAGACAGTCTAATGCCGCAAGTAAAAGATCCAGTCTGGGTGGGCGGAGCCAAAAGGAGACAGGGCGGTAACAAGGAGGGACTAAAAAGCCTCACTCACAATGGAAAGCCAGCGTTTAGCATGCAGGATGACGCTAGCCAATGGAAAGAAGGGGCGGAGCCTACACTCCACTTCTGAAATCTGCTTGATTACAAGAAGCCTTGCAGAGCGAGCAGCGCATGCGCGCTGCAACTCAGGTCTGCGAGACCTAAAAAGGAGAAACATGCCTTGTATCCTATACGTAAATGGCACGCATGAGCTTCAACAATATCCACAATATTGCGAGTCGAAATCAGCTGTTCACTGATAGAGGTGAGGCCTAGAAGTTACCCTTGGTTCACCTCTAGGTGGCTTTGCCAAGCTCAATGCCTAACACTTAAAGATGTGCTGGGAATGTAGGATAGATAATGTAAAGCAGCCATGGAAAAACATCCAAAGATAATTCTATCACAAAAGATTGTGTATCAATAGCAAACGACAGAAATGTAAATGAACAATCTAAATGAGCAAAACAACCTCCCTGACAGAACAGTTTGTTTGTTGTCTGAGGGGAAATTAGTGGTAGTATTCTACTCTTAAAGATGTATTCTCGCGCCCATTAGATTATATTAAAGTACACATAGAAAGGTGTTTTTTAGCTGAGAAAAGTTGAAGAGACGGAACCGGCTAAACCAGACAGCATGTTGAAGAAGGACCTGCTTAAACAAGCATTTGCAATGCAATCGGTCTCGCCTTTGGGACCTTATATGTATTTAGCTGTGCAGCACATTGGCCTGGGTGCTGAAACATCTACTGTTCTTTAACATGGAGGGAAAGTAAGCACCAAACTGCATGACATGCCAGGTATGGGAACACATGGAGAGAAATATTGCCTTTCAGCGGGAAATGGTATAGTCCAAAGCTCTGTTTTTAATATAAAATGAGGGCCTTTGGTGGTCATATCACTGAAAATACAAGATTTGAAAAAAATATTATTGTCTATGGGTGCTCGTGGGAGACAATTTCTATGGACTGGAATCTAGAGAATGCTAAAGTGATTCTGGTATTTTACTGACCTCTGCTGGTCGTTTTCTATCACGAAAGTTAAATAGAGGCAGTTGCCAGAATTTCTTTTTTTTTTAAAGTCCCTCAGCAGAAAGCAATTCTGGTATTTTACTGACCTCTACTGGTCGTTTTCTATCAAGACAGTTAATTAGAGGCAGTTGAACAGAAAAAAAAGTCCCTAAGCGGAAGCAGACAAGTCCTAGGGCTGATCTCCAGAGCCCACAAAGTACGTACATATATAAGTATATACTAAAGTATATACGAGAGGTCTCGAATGCTCGACCTAAAAAGTAATGCTAGCTTTCTTTGAGAATAATTACTCCCATCAATGGATACCAGAGAGTTTTTCAAAAACTCGAAACTAACATTTCCATTCCAAATTGATTTTACCAGGGTTTGCCAAAAAATGCGGGGGCTGTCGAACACTGCCACCACCAGATATAGATATTAATCGAGAATTAATTCCAGGTTCCAATGTACGACAGCAAATATGTGAAAATGCAAAGCTCAAAGTGTTGTATTGGATGTCTTCTTCTAGAAGCTTCCAACCCTTATCACCCAGGCACCCGTACCTCCCTCGCGCACCTACCTGTATTGTGATGCAATCAGCTGACATTCTAGAATGCCAGCTGATTGAGAGTCAGTTGTGAAGATCCGTTGGGGAGTCGACATGTTGTGTCTTACTACGCTGTCCTCCCGCTCTGGTGTGCTGTTTCTCTACTAAGAATAAACTTCAAGGATATCGGTGTAAGTCATTCTTTACAATAATGGTGACGATTCCAGCACACCAGCAAACCAGCACGTGTTGAGGCATTCCGCCTTTTGCAATTCCGCCACCGTCTATTGAGGAATCTACAATGGTTTCGGAGGTCCCGGAGCACAAGTGTTTCCACAGCAGCCAAGCGGTTGTGTTGCTGGGTGTACGACAAGTCATTTCCCTGGAGACTCCTGAAGCTTCTGCAAGGCGTTGACAAGGCTACGTCATTGACGCGCAAAGCTGCGTTCCAGGTTAGCTTTGCGCTTGCGTCATCTACGTTGGTAGTATTAACCTGGCAGTTTCTTCAGGAACTTTGTGCGTCGGAGAGGTCATACGCTAGAAATTGTGTGATGTCATTGAAATGCACTTGCAGCATTAAACGGGCGTAACTTGGACGTGCAGCCATCTTTGATGAGAGTTTTGGACCGCAAAGTATCTTACAAACATATGATCGTGCACGTACAAGACTCTCTTCATTCAACCGCTTTCATGCGCAGTGGATTCCACAGTAAGCCCTATTATGACCATTCGTTTGATGTTAATATACTGCAAAGGAGCTAAGGTGGATTCTCCACAAACCTGATTTCAAAGGTACTTTTCGAAAAGTATGTGAACTCTTTTGACCCACATTTCACCGGCTTAGCTTCCAGCTGCATTTGCGCATTGCATATTGTGGGGAGCTGTCATCTAACTTTCGATTTGTTATCTAGTTGTAACACCTATTTTCTATATTTCTTGGTACTAATTTTTTGGCAAATTTTTAGTTACTGTTCAACCACCCCAAGCGTTCTTACCAGCAGCAGGGGAGCCTGTACTAAAATGGGAGGTATGGCGTGAATATTTCACAAATTACATTTCTACATTTGATGATGAGAAGGAAGACTTAACACCTGAGAAGAAAAAGAAAATTTTATTGCATTGCTTGGGAGCTGGTGGGCTCAAAGTATATAATCGAATTAATGAAAAAAATCCGCTCGAGTGATCAGGATGATGTATACACTAATGCATTGGAGGATTTGGACAATTACTACAAACCCACAGTTTGTGTTGCGTTGCTGTGGATAGGTATAAGTTTTACCTCCAGAAACAAGGTAAGAAAGAGCCTATAGAGGATTATGTAGCAAAACTTAAGAAGTTGGCTCTAACATGTCGCGTTGGGGAAAGTGCACGACGAACTCATAAGAGACCAGATTGTTATGCGCGCAGCTAATCCGGCCATTCAGGACTCGCTATGGGCTAAGGGTGAAAGACCCCTTCAAGATGTGATCGACATTGTGAAAAGGGCTGAGTTAACTGGTAGATGTGACAAAGCTGTACTGTCGGAGAGCAAAGTAAAGCATGAAGAACCAGCAGTTGTGGCCAAAATAAGCGGAGCAAAACCCCACCCTTAGACTCTGTTCAACAATAGGAATAAATATGCGTTTGAGACTGACCAGCCAAACAGTATTAAAGGTTTCTCACAAAGGAAGTGCTACAGGTGTGGAAGCATGAAACATTTGGCCACGCACACAAAAGTGTACCAAGTGTGGCATTGTGGGCCATTTCCAGAAGGTTTGCCAGAGGAAACCAAGCAATAGAGTTAAGTTGGTTGAGCAGATTGAGGAATATAATTCTGAGTCGTCAGATGACTTTGACATTAATATGTGTGTACTTAATGTGGATGATGCGCAAGTACTTGACATAGATACGGGAGACAGGGAAAAAAAAAACATGTGTGATATGACAATTGGGGGTGTTAACATAGTTATTGTAGCCGATTCTGGATCCCCATACACTATTGTTAATAAGGAGGTGTGGGACAGAAAATATGTGCATACTTTAGGACAGGATTTAACCCAACCTGAGGTTTCCCCTAAAACATTCACAGGCGAACCAATTGAAATGGTGGGTTACAGAAAATTGAAATTTGTTTTTAAAAATAGAGAAACTATGAGCAAATTGTATGTTTCCGCTACAGGTCCATCAGTGTTTGGTTGGAGGGATCAAGGCAAGTAAGGCATTACCCTCAATCCTAACAGCCCGGAACCAGTTTTACTTATGCAGGCAGAGAAAGATTAAGAAACAGTAATTTCCAAGAAATTCCCCAAGGTATTCGATGGTAGCATTGGGAAGTTAAAAGGTTTCCAACATAGAACACAACTCAAAGCCAATGCCAAGCCTTGCATACACAAGGTGAGAAATATTCCTTTCTCATTAAAAGTGGAAGTTAGGTTACAACTGGAAGCTTTACACAAGGCAGGGGTCATAGAACCCACTGAGTCTTCTGTGTGTGTCGCGCCATTGGTCGTAGCAAGGAAAGCCAATGGAAAGTTGAGACTATACATCGACTTACGCAACCTCAATCAAAGCATCCAGGTGGACCAGCATCCTCTGCCAAAGATTAATGAGATGCTTGCACATACTAAAAACATGCGGTGGTTCTCAAACATTGATCTCATGGCGGCCTACCATCAGGTATCTCTACATCCGGACAGCAGAAACTTAACAACCTTTAAATCACTGTTTGGTTGTTATACATTTAAAAGAGTTCCCTTTGGTTTAGTGTCCGCTGCCCCAATGTTCCAAAGACTTATGCGTGTGATATTCAAGGGTTTTGAGAATCTGCTCATCTTTCAGGATGACATTTTGGTAATGGGTAGAAGCAAAGAAGAGCACGATGGAAATTTGTGTAAAGTATTATGCAAGTTTCAAGATAAAGGTATGACTGCTGAGTACAACAAATGTAAATTTGCCATGAAGCAAGTGACATATTTAGGCCATGAAATAACACAGGAGGGTATTAAACCAAAAAAAGAATTGTTGGGGGCCATAAGAGATGACCAGTGCCTAAAAATAGAGATGAAGTGCGAGCATTCTTGAGGTTGGTGGAATTCTATTCCAAGTTTGTGAAGAATTTCTCCACCAAAACTTATGAAACTTAAGAACTAATTTGAATGGACCCCAAACTGTCAAAAAAGCTTTGTCTCTCTTAAAGAGGATATTTGTAATCCCCCACCTTACAAGGTTTTGATCCTAATTTAGCTAGTATTGTCACTACTGATGGAAGCGGAAAGGGCATAGGTGCTGTGCTCACCCAGAAGAGCAAGTTGGGTACCGAGGACAACATCGCTTTTGCCTCATGCTACTTAACACCTACTGAGGAGAAATATCCTGTAATTGAGCGCAAGGCTCTTGCGTGTGTGTGGGAGCTGGAGCACTTCCGCCAATTTCTTTGGGGTAAGAAAGTGTTACTACGTAGTGATCATAAACCACTTACAAAAGTATTAACCACTAAAGGGTTGTATGCTGCTTCACCCAGACTGGCTCGCATGTCGGTAAGACTGTTGGATTTTGACTATGACGTACAATATGTACCTGGTACAAAGAATGTTGTTGCTGACTTCCTTAGTTAGTTGCCCGTCCCCATGAGTGAAAATGTAGAAGACATGGGAGAGGAGTTTTGCGTTGCTAATATCACTGAGGAATGCACAAGGATGAGTGGATGAAGGCACAAGAGGAGGACGTATTGTTGCAAGAAATGGGCAAGATGATACTTGGTGGATGGCCTGGGAAGAAATATATACTTAAGGAACTAAGAACATTTTGGGAACTGAGACATGAGTTGTCATTAGAAGGAGGTCTAGTGTTAAGACAACTGAAAGTGGTAACCCCTGAAGCTTTAAGGGATAAAATCTTAGAGATTTCCCATGAGGGACACTTAGGAATCAATAAAACCAAGTGCAGGGTCAATCTTTGGTATTGGTGGCCCGGATGTGACATTGCAAGCGAAAGGAAGATGAGGAATTGTGTGCAATGTGACAACTCTGACAAGTTGCAGGTTACTTTCAGGCCCACGTTACACCCTTTGTCCAGCCCAAGTATGCCCTGGGAGAGAAAAGGTATTGACATAATGGGACCTATACGAGAACATGGTGAACAGGTGTACATTGTTGTAGTTGTGGATCACTTCTCTAAGTGGCCTGAAGTTGACATACTCCACAAGACGTATTCAGGCAGTATTATCAAATTTGTTGACAAAGTTTTCACTAGAGAGGGTTTACCTAAGTACATCCTGAGTGACAACAGACCACAGTTCATCTCTGAAAACATTAAGTACCTTGAAAGGAATGGTATCATACACAAAACGACCTCTGTATACCATCCTACTGGCAATGGAGCAGTAGAACAGTTTAACCGAGTGACTAAGGGCATAGTGCAGTCAGCCAACAATAACGGGTTGGACTGGAAAAACAAATTGTATAAAATGATGTGGGCTTACAGAGTGACTCCCAGTGAGAGCACAGTCTCCAGCCCCTTTGAATTGATGAGAGAAAGAACTCCCATGTCTAAAGGCAATATTGGATGGCTGGAAACAGCTAAGAGAGCCTTGTGGTCTCCAGAAACAGTGAAGGAGAATTTGTTACATTCCCAGAGTGTTAGCAAAGAACGTCATGACTCGAAACACAAGTGGATGCCAGTGACCCTCGTTGGTGATTTTGTTAGAGTCAAGCGGAGTGAGTTCATTGAGAAAGGTCAGAGTTGTTATACCCAGCCTCTCGTGGTAAAGAAAGTACTTTGCAATTCTGCTTTACTTAGTGATGGTAAGGTCTGGCATTTCTCTGCACTCTCTGTCTGTAAGAGAAAGAATTATGAGGCATTAGACAAAAGCGATTTATGCTTACCTCCAGAACAAGATCAGCTCGTACAAGATGATGTTGTACGTGATAAACAGAGTATGGAGTGGATGTATGATTATGATTCTGACAAAGACAATGATTGTGGGGATGACCAGCCACAGGATTTTGATGTCGCATCAGCCCCATGGTCAAGAGGTAGATCAACAAGTGAGTACTGCCACCAATGCTATCGATCTAAGGGTGGTACAGGGTCATGCTCCCACGAGTCAACCTGGTATATGTGACAGATCAGTTTGTGATGATGCGACTGAGGAAAACAG
This sequence comes from Calotriton arnoldi, assembly GCA_963921515.1. Taxonomy (NCBI): domain Eukaryota; kingdom Metazoa; phylum Chordata; class Amphibia; order Caudata; family Salamandridae; genus Calotriton; species Calotriton arnoldi. Next base: position 4,429,917 of record CAWUFW010000243.1, read on the forward strand.
TATGACCAGGTGTGGGCATGTAATAGCTAAACCTAGTTGGTTTAAGGATTTTGAATGCTATTAGTCTCTTCTGCCTCATTGTTACCTGAGTAAAGCTTATATGCAGTCTGCATTTTGTTGTTAAGCATATTTCTTCTTTTCTTTCTCTTTCTCTTTCCCTTCTCCATCCCACCTTCTCTCCCTAACTCTTCCTCCCTCTTCTTGTTTTTCTGCCCTCCACCCCTCTCTCTCCTTCCTCTTCCTTGTCAGGAAGGAGATTTGTTGTATTGGATGTCTTATTCTAGAAGCTTCCAACCCTTATCATCCAGGCACCCGTACCTCCCTCGCGCACCTACCTATATTGTGATGCAATCAGTTGACATTCTAGAATGCCAGCTGATTGAGAGTCAGTTGTGAAAATCCGTTGGGTAGTCGACACGTTGTGTCTTACTGCGCTGTCCTCCCGCTCTGGTGTGCTGTTTCTCTACTAAGAATAAACTTCACTTCAAGGATATCGGTGTAAGTCATTCTTTACAATTCAAAGGAAGGTTTAATAAAGTTACTAATATCTTTTTAGAAAATAAGCACCAAATCAAAAACAACTGTAATACCTATAAACGTACCTTTAATGTGTGCAAAACTGAAGCAAACTCCATTGTGAAGTAAATGAGGCAGTTCTGAGGTAACAAATGGATTAAAGATATCTGCATGCTATTCATGTGATGATGCAGTACATGAGCACACCTTTAAATCACCTTTAAAACAATGGCCATTCCAAGATGGCTGCACGTTCATGACACTCACAAAACATGATATGCAGCACCTACAGCTCGATCCTGATAATTTCCTGCCTGGAACAGACGTCACTGATTTCTCTCATATGCAAGCCTGCCTCCCAAAATCTTCTCATTTAAGCACCGGCCAACACTCCTCTTCAGCAAAACTGCACGGCCACACTGCTGCACCGCCCGGTACTACAGCGGCCAAACTCTGATGAACCTCAATTACAGAGATGTACAGCTGTGCTGTCTGGCTCACAAATGGTGGGCTTATCACACGTGGGGTAAACTGTCCTCATACTAGTCGCCATAGTAGTGACCCACTAGTAGGGTAGTAATGACCCAGAAAACATCAGGTATGGTTAATATGGATATAATTTCATACAAACTAATTCCATTAAACAAGCCCACCAGCCAGCATCCCCACAGCTCTGCCTATTTCCCCAACCATCACTCCGTCCGTTAGCCCTAGAATCCAAACACAGCAGGAATCCTGAAAGCTGGCAATGTTCCTTTAAAGGTAAGTTCTACATATGCTAATAAACAATACTGAGACCCCAAGATACAACAAGCTACAACAAACCTTAGTGGAAAGGAAGGGCATTTACAGTGCAGAGTTTCAAATTTCATGCCGCTCAAATTGAAGTTGGTGCCTGACCATGATCAAAATGTAACCTAACCTAACCAATGGTCAGAACTTGCAGAGCCAGATCATTGTGCTTCCTCCTAAATGTGCTTGCTGTCTACAGCACCAAGATATCTACTTCAGGGTGTATGCACTTTGTATGTAGCTTAATAGAGTAATTGGTAAGTAACAGTGAAGGACACAAAAAAGTGCTGTCCCTTTGATGGTTCATCCATCATGATCATCCATCTATATGCGTCTCCCACTCACCCAAGTGTGTCTTTTCCTCCTTGTTCCATCAGGTCCAGTTGGCAGTGCCCTCAGCATGCAGTATGGGGAGCGAGCAGTGGTGATGGCCGGAGGGGTCCTCACCTGTCTGGGAACTTTGCTGGCTTCATTTGGAAACTCCTTGCCGCACCTCTACCTCACCCTGGGCGCCTTGACAGGTAGGAGACATTCCCTGTGAATGGAGGATGGGCCATGAGTGTGTGGGAGTGATGTTCCGTACTTTGGAAGCAAGGGAGTACATGTGATGTGGTCATTGGCACCATGCTCCTTCCTTCCTTCATACTGAATACTGCCCCCACACTCTTAAGAGTTTCTTCATAAGCAACACTTACACAAAGGGAATTTGAGGGATAACGTAGTGGTTCATAGCCTGGTCTGCTTTATTGCTTCGCTACCTTTATTTCCATTGTATGTGATGTATTACTTTATAAGTTATGTGACATTCAGTTAGGTCTTTAGATATAATAGTATGTTAGTTAGGAATCTGAAAGCTAGAAGGCAGTTCAACATCCAGAGTGTCCTGCAATAAATTACTTGAAAAGACAAGTGCAGACCCCTCTTCACATTTAAGACAGAGAAGGGAGCTAGAAAACATGTTGAATCCATTTCCTGATAAATAGAATACAAAGACACTGGAGAACTTCTATAAAACATCTCTGCTTCACTCAACTCCCTCTACAAAAGTGTGTGAGTATATGGTCTATGAATCTAGTGCAGAAGGGTCCATCAAGCAGATGACTCAAGGGCTTCCTTGTTAGAAACGATGACGTGGAGGAATGTTGTAGTTTGCACATTGTTTTATTACTCCTAATCCTGCTTTTAATTGCTTCATATAGTCTTTAGTTGAGTCTTATCATGCATTTCCCCTTGTTCTTTGTCAGTCCACTGTCATGCATGTTTTCCCTTTGCTATGTCCTCTCTCTCTCTCTTCCCTCCCTGTCTTGTGCTTTCCTGTGTTCTAACTGTGGTGATTCTGTTTTATTTGTTCTTTGATGTAACCAATATGATTCATTGTTTTCGATACCTGTCACCGGCGGGGAGCTACATTAAAAGTAATTCTTAAGTTCTGTGTCCTGGACGTTTTGATTTCTACAGGAAGCTACAAATGGGTTTTCTCTGGTAGCTCTGTGTCTATGTGTGTGTGTGTGCGTGTGTGTGTGTGTGTGTGCCTGTGTGTCCATGTGTAAAGGCAGTTCCTCAGAGTCTTAATTGGACTACATCGAGGAAGCACACTGAGAGAAAGAACATGGCACAAGTGGTGGGTGTGTGTTATAACTGAGGCAGATCATAACAATCTTTCTTTTCTTCCCTCTCAGGTTTAGGTTGGGCTCTGGTATATTCACCAACCATGGGCACCATCCCAAAGTACTTCCTCCGCCGAAGGGGCCTAGCGCTGGGCTTGGCACTCACTGGAAATGGCTTCTCCTCTATCCTCTTCTCACCACTCTTCCAAGCTCTCATTGACATCTACAGCTGGCGAGGGGCCCTCCTCATCATCTCAGCCATTGAACTGAATCTGTGCATCTGTGGGGTCCTACTTAGACCTGTCCGTGCACCGCAAGACCACCGCCATGGCCAAGTAGAAGAAGAGAAGTCATCCAAGTATGCCTTGTTTCTGCGCAAGTTGGCCTCTGACCTAGACCTCAGCCTGTTCCGGAACCATGGCTTTGTGATGTTGCAAGCTGGCATGTTGCTTGTCTCTGCTGCTAACTTCATGGTTTATGTCCACCTGGCGTTACACGGCAAGGAGCTGGGCCTCAGCAGCTATGAGGCAGCCTTTCTCGTGTCAGTGACAGGTCTAGCAGACACATGCTCCCGCCTCCTATCAGGATGGTTTGCTGACCTTAAGCTGCTTACGTCACTGCAACTCTTGGTGCTGTGGACTTTAACAACTGGGCTCAGTCTGCTCTTCTAGCCCCTTAGCAGCACCTTCCCTGGCATTATGACCCTTGGGCTCATCTATGGCCTGAACACTGGTGCCTATACACCACTGTTTTTTGCTGTGCTGCCTGATCTGGTGACCATTGAGAGGACGACCAGTGCTGTGGGGCTCTCCATGATGGTCATGGGCTTTAGTGCATTGCTAGGTCCCCCATTTTCAGGTAAAGGAATTGAAATAAAGTAAATCATATTGCAAGGGGCTTTGAAGAAGTTATGTGGAGGGGACGTAAGAAATAGAGTAGTATTAGAGGGATGTTAGAAAGGGTGGGAAGTGGAAAAAATCCCCACGCCACAAATGCATAATAAATATTGGACTTGGATGAGGTTAGGAATATGTGGCTGGGAATGGGCAGAAAAGGAGATACCATATGCAGTGTTGTAGCTGGTTATTTCTACAAAAATATTGCACTGATTCACTTGCAGTGATAACACTAGTCACTGCACATTAACACATTACTCTAGTATGCACATGCATATAGCAGCTGGAGTCAACTTCTGTGTGTCTGCCTCTTATTAACTTTATACCATGGGCTAGTGTTAGGCAAGCCACTTCTGAGGACATAAAAAGTGGTGATGAAGGAGTTCCCTTCTACTTGAGGACCCCAAATCCCTCTCTGAGAGTTTATTCAAGTATATGGGAATACCACTAATATCCTAAAGCTCCAGTCAGAAAAGTGACCCTATGACTGTTTCCCAAATCATCCTCATGCAAGAGGATCTCCTACATTCTCTTCAGGAATATTCTATATAGTAAACCAAAGGGTCAGTGAGAAAAGGGGAAAGAAGGGAAAATAGAGTATTTAAGGTTTTGCATTATAGTGCATCTTCTCCACTACATACACAGCATATAAAACACTTGGGGGGTCATTACGATGACTGGCGGATCACCACCACCCGTATGGCGGTGGCGATCCGCCCGCCATTTCCCTCCGCCCGCATGCCATTTCCCCCCGCCACATTACGATGGCGGGAGGGAGCCCGGCGGACGGAAAGACCGTCCGCCGGTTTTCCGCCGGTCCAACAGGGGACCGGGCGGAAAAGGGCAATGATATGGTGGCAGTGTCTGCAAAACACCGCCATCCATATTAGGATGCTGGCGGAGAGCAGCATGCCGCCATGGAAAGGCATACGGACTTCGCAGTTGGGGGCCCGTAGCGGGCCCCCAGGATGTTGGGGGGGTGGGGGGTGCACATGGGGGGTACCTATGGTACCCCCCTGCATTGGCATGGGCAAAGTGGCAGGCACCGCGCGGTGCCTGTCACCTTGTGCATGCCAATGCACGACGAGAATTCCCAGCATTGTGGCGGGCGGTGCTGTGAACACCGCCCGCCACAATGTTGGGAATAGGGGATACCACCGCCACCGTGGCGGTGGCATCCTAATACTCACGGCGGGACCACCGTTCCTATGGCGGACGGTCCCATTCACCGCTACGGTGGCGGGCGGACTTTGTCCGCCCGCCATCGTAATGACCCTCTTGGTTTTGAAATGATTCAAATAAGACTGCACATTTGCTAGTCCTTAAACCAGGTGCGATTTTTGGTTGCCCTTCTTGTCCTAACTCTAAATGTGCATTGGTCTTTTCCATGCCATCTGTTATGAATTCCCATTTATCTTTGACAAACAAGGATCATGGAGATTGGATCTTCATATCATGTTCATGCTCGAACCCTGGCCATTCTTCAGCAATCACATTCTTACGAACTTTTCCAATTTTGTGAGCCTCTGAAAAAATGGCCCTCTTGGTTTGTTGGATCTCTGGTCTAAATATGCGGAACCAATCTCTGGCTCGCCAGGTATGTTTTTTCATAGTGCAATCTTTGCGACCATTTTCCTCAAACTTTTCTTGTTTCCTCTGTACCTTTCTGGCTAGGTTTTCAATATTCTGCTGTGGATCCATGAAGTGGACATTTTTAGCGTCTGGAGGGACACAAATTTAGACACTCCTGTGACAGGATTGGGTGTGGTACGGTAAACCCAAACCATGTTCTGTAGAGCTTCCTTGCCTGTGATATCCTTCTCCTTGACTAATTGTAAACATTCCTCCACCAGGGCAATTTACCTTTTCTCACCATATATTATCATATTAAAATGGGTATCATTTTCTCAACTCTCAGCAAACTTCCCTCTTACAAATACAATTCATCCTTCTCATCACAATATTGTTTGAGGTTATTTTCCAAAGCTTGTTTTTTAGGTTGGTCATCTATATATTGGTTGATTTTGATGAGGGCATCATCCTCTGCATATTCCACATCCTACTCATCTTTGGTAAAACTTTCTAGAATGATATTCAGAGCTCCATCATCAATTGTGTGACTCTCCTTTTCTATATCTGTTACTGGTAGGCGGGATAAACTATCGACTGCTAAATTCCTCAGTATGTAAGTATTCCATGACAAAGTTATAGCCTTCTACCCCTATGATTCGTTTGAACATTCTAAGGGTCATCCTTTCTGAACCTTTAGTAGTGAAATTATAAATGAATGGTTTGTGATCAGTACAAATAGTGAACTGCTTTCTCCACAGGAAATATATTAAATGATTTACTGGCCAGTAACAAGCTAGGGCCTCTCTCTTCACTACAGAATAATTCTGCTAAGGCGTCTTTCAGGGACCTAAGTGCAGAAGTCTCAAGCTACTGTTTGCTATTCACCATTTGTGATAAAGTCAGCCCCGACCCTCTTGTACCGGCATCTGTGTTTCTCCCAACATCAAGGGGATGAAGAGGTTTGTTCCTTGATCAAGTTAAAAACTTTCTTACATGCGTCATTGTGATAAAAATGGACCTTCTTTTTAAATATAGTTCTAAAGGGGCTACAATGCAACAACATTCTATTTTATATATTTGAAACAATATTTTTTAAGACCTAGGAATGATTTGAGCTGCTCCTTATCACTGGGAGCCGGTGCCAATTTTACGACTATGACTAAATCATGTTTTGACTTTATTCCCTCATGGGGAATGATGTGTCCAAAGTAGTCTATGGATCCCAAAATTTATTTTTCTTTCTGTATCTCTTGAACTCTCCAAACATTCCTTAAGTTCTGATTATGTTCCTCCTCCACCTCACCATGAACTAAGGGCCAGATGCATCAAAGGGTTTTGCCCATTCTGTGTCTATGGGAAAATGTGTTCATGCATATGGCCCTAAGAATATTATCCTGAAAACAGACTACTTTGGGTAGGTCTTTCAAAATATGCTGCATAATGCGTTGAAATATAGCAGATGCTGAAGCTAACCAGAAAGGCATGCAAGAACACCTATAGACCGCCCAAGAAGTAACAAAGGAGGTGGAAACTGTTTCAGTGAAGCCCGTTTTAGCCAAAACGTTATTATTGTAGCAGTACACCGGAAATTGATGAACCAGTATTTTCCTGAGTCAAGGAAATTGTATTTTGTATTTTTGGAGGAAGGCAGTGTTGTATCCTGATTTTGCCACACCATCACACAGGCCAATTAAGGAGCTGGGAAGAGGGTTCAAAAGGACAACCAACAGAAAGCACATTGGAAGGAGATGGGAGGGAACTAGAAGGAGCTAGAGAGAGATTAAATGGAATAAGAAATAACTGGGAAGAATAATTCAGGGCAGCAGAGTAAGCAAGACACTAGAATTAGGATGAAGATGGAATAAGTAGGTTATGAGGGCACTACTAGGAGTTGGAAAGGAGATGGAAGGGCACTAAAAGAGGCTGGGAGCAGATTAAATGGTATTAGAAAGACTGTGGCTGAAGCCTGGCGAGCACTAGAACTGAGAAGACTCTAGAATCGGGATGGAAATAGTTAAAAGATTAGAGGGCACTCTTTGGAAATGGGAGTGTCCAAGCCTAGGTCAGAGGGGAGGAGAGAAGATTTGAGATGGAGATGAGAAGCCACTAAAGGTAATTGGAAATGAGCTGGGGCATTGGAAGGCAATCGAAAGTAGATGAAAAAATGGCTCTGAAACAGACATAAAGAAACATGGATGTTGATGGGAAGGTGGTACAAGAGGATTCAGATAAATAGATAAATAGGTAGATAAGAGAGGAGACTTTATGGAGTTGGGACAAGCTGAGAAGGGGCTGGGAGGAACTATTGAGCCAATGGGGCAGGGTTTGAGATGTAGTTTGGCTTTAAGGCATGTTGTCTGTAGCTTTCATGTTTCATGATGGTCACTATTTTTGTCCCACCCTTGTCTTTTTTCAGGATTCCTCAGGGACCTCACCGGGAGCTTCACAGTCTCGTTACTTGTCTTTGGGGGACTGACGTTAGTTGGGAGTGGCTTTATGATGTGCATCCACTTGTTCTCCACTGGAACTTCATTGCCTTGCCTGATGCGGAAGAGCAGTGATTTGCCACATACTGAAGAGGAGCCACCGGCATCTACCACTCTGATGAGACTATCATCCATGGACCAATCTATGGACACCTCGAAGACCACCTAAATGTGGCCAGTTAGTTATAGTCATTTTGGAAAACCACAAAATGGCACCAGTGTGCAAAGTCATGGAATGGTCTCTCTCTTCCACTTTGAACAAGGGGTGGTTTAGAGGGCTGAAAGTACCAAGCTTTTGTATCTGTCTTTTCTATTTTCAGGTGTACAAAAATGTAAGGAAGCTCGTGCAACTGCTCCTGCTATAAAATGCCTGGTGACTAGCATACAGAGCTCAAGACCCCTTTAGTACTGCAAAATATTATTGAGACAATCACCTTCAGCGTGAGCTTTGTCCTAGTTATGAGGTGGGAGCAGCACCTGACAAGACTTCCATCTCTTGCTCAGGGAGACTGGTTAACAAGAGACAAGAGCCTCCGTGGCCATCACCTCACTGCCATGGTGTATCATGATCTGTGTGGGAGAGTGTATTTTCAACAGGATCAAACCACTGAGTAACCATAGAGTGCTAGGAGCTGCCATATAAACTGCCTGTTCATAGCCACAGTTTTGCACTTGAGTCCATATAACCTTGGCTCCAGCTCTGTACTTCTTCTGGAAGAGCAATAAAGATAACCGGTTCTACAATTTTCAAAAAAAGTCCCAGAGTCAGGTCCAGATATCCTTTCTACTGAATAGATGTTTATACTCATACAGAGGTATAGTCTTCAAAGGTAAAGGATAGTGTTCTGTCAAAGTGGATTATAATTAAAATAAAAACACATGGCATTCATGGCAAGCTGAGGACTGAAATTAGCAGAACTATGAGGGCTAGAGAGAGCATACTAGAGGTCCTCCTCATGTATCTATGTAAGTCAGCAGGGTCATACACAGGGGCTCCTAGGAGCATACACAGAAATACCAATGGCAAATGAAGGATTTTGAGACCACACTCACAGGCTGTCAATGTCACCATTATATGAGCACCATAACAACAATAAGGGCTGCACAATAGCTGTACAGGGCATTTGAAAGGGCTCCATAAATAAAAGCTCCGTTTTGCACATACGTGGACCGCACAGGGTATATCCAGCCCTTTCATAATACACTTATAGATCCTCAATAGAGCACTGACAGGGCTTCTAAAGGGACGCTCAGGGGCTTGATAGCACTTGTACCTGGGGTCCATAACAGACGGAAAGGAAGTAGGAAATAGGAATGCTTGAATACTGAAGAGAAAGTCTGCAGTGAGCTGTGGATGACCTCACAATTTTAAATAATATAATTCCTCTTAGATAAACATATTTCTGAGAGGAGTTCCTAGATCATTGTGCTGACTTAGCTTGCACACTGTGGCCCTCTTCTGAAAATATTGCATGTGCTACAGGTGCAGCAACAGAAAAACAATATTGCAGTAAAAACATAAGTTAGAAATCCTATAGCAATTTAGTAAAATAAAAATGAAATAGAATAAAAAATAAACAAAAAGGAAAATGTTATGCTTCACTATGTTGGGTTAATAAAACAATGGGAAATAATCATAATTCAAAAACAGATTTACGTCAATGTGGTGTGGTCCCAACTTTTAGAAAATGTTTTACAGCTGTGTTTCGTGGGGGTGGGGGGCTCCAACTTTCTCCATACTTTCAAAACAATTTTACTGCCACCAGGCCAAGGCTCCCATTTGAGGAAAGTCTTCTCATTACTACCAGTCAATTCAATAGGTCAAATGCCCAGCTGTAGTTGGTTTACTTGACTCTTTAAGCCATTAGCAGCTTTCTCTGTCTTTCAGAACTTTTACACTCATCAGTCTTAGGGGGAAAGTCCCAACAGACAACAGGCTACTTTTCATAGTAATGGAATCTCTATGCCATTGTGGCAGAGGAGAAGAGGTTATCTCCTCTAGCCCTTAGACACCTATCATGGTCAGAGAAACAAATGCCTTGGTGTGATTCCACTCTGCACAATTACAACCAGTGGTGTTCCTACAACCACATTTGTGGGTGCAGGAACACCAAACCCAATTGTACCTACGGAAAAAATCACTAGAAAAAAGGCTGCATTGCAGTCCAGACCTATTTTCCAGCCCCCACCCGCCCCTCTCCCAAGGCTTCGTGGAGCATGTATTATTCCATTCTTCAGGGCTACACACTCTCCTTCCCTTAAGGAACCTCCCCACCCCCCAACTCCTCTACACCTCACACATAAGTTCTCCCAAACATTTATCATCTGCTCAGAGGAGGTGTTGAATTTATACATAAATCCACAAACAATTGGGCATTCCGTGCAGAATTCTGTACAGTAAATCAAGGTTTGCACAGTTATCCTCCATTTTGAGGGGATTTGACTTGTAATAAAAGCAATTCTGTGTGGAGATTTGGGCTGGCAATGGAAATTCCAGTCATTCAGAACCTCCACAGGGAATACTTCCTATCTTGTAAAGTTGGTTCCACCTTCCTGGAGCATATCGTCCTCCAGTTTTTGACATTTGGCAATTGGCCTGAGTACCCGAGAGGCAATTAGATGGGAAGTATGACAATTATCTCCACTCACAGGGAGTCCTGCAAGAGGAAAAGGATTAGACCTCTTGAATGATATCATATACATTTTAGGAAGATATTAGAACAATTTAACAATGTCAAATAAGCAGTATAGATAATCAAAAGCCAATGCTGCAATTGACTTTGTTGCCTGTGTGATTTGAATATGACTTTTTTAGCATTTACCTAACAAAACCTACAAAAACCAATTCTAGTCGTAAGGTTGCATTTTAAATAAGACATCCCGACACACCCAGTGCACAGCACATGGCATTGGAGCCATACTCAGTTTTAAAATGTAAAAAGGTAATTTAGAAATAAGATCCAAATTAGAAACAGCTGTACAATTTATAAAATGCGGATTTTAATTTGACTCACATGTAGCACTTTAATTTTGAAAGTGGCTCATATATATATATATATATATTATGAACCCGCGATGAATATATTTTTGCTCCGTAGTTATTCCAAAAAGGAATCGGCATTCACGGGGGTGAATTCATTAATTGTAATGAAAGATGTGCCAACAAATGCGTTTCAACTGTCGCCTTCCTCAGTGTTAGCAGGCCGGAAACGGTAGCATTATAACCTCATCACATGTGCAAATTTACTAAACATCAACAACGGCATGATTAGTTTGCTTAATTACAACTGTCGCCATTTTGGCATGACTGGCGTCCCATTGTATAACATATCGCTCTCCAGCCATTTATGTTTATACGCACGAACAGAGTAGAAGACATTAAAACTAATATTTCGTCCTATATGGGCTATTATATCCTTGACCAAGAAACAGTCACATAATTCATTTTACAATACACGATGCAACGTAACTATATAAGTAATATCTTTTAACGGTGATGATTAAAAACTTTAAAATCCATATATCACCCTTGATGGGTATCATACCATGGCTAATACCATCGCAAAAATTAATTGCACCAGTTCAAGAAAAATGCACCAGATGTATTAAATGTAGGTAAAAAAGTTTCAAAACACAATGTCTTGCCCTGAATGGGCTACTTACATTTCAATTACTAGGTTTTGGCGATGCCAGTCTGAGATATTGAAAACATTATTTTGCCCAGGATGGGCATTCATATCTCACCAAACTGCATCACCTGTATCTCTCTGGTGCAAACAACCGTATGTTAGATATTTTCGATAAAATTCGAAAGTGCAAGGTGCAAAATTTGTATGGGCAACTCCTTAGTCATAAGCTTGCATTGATCGACTCCTGTCCAGATGGCTTCTAGCCTACTCTATGCGTGCCTCTTACCATTCTTAGGGGCAGATGTATGGCCGTTTTTTGCAGTCGCAAACGGGAATTCGGCCCATTTGCGACTGCAAAATATGGTTTGCGACTCGGTATTAGGAAGGGGTGTGCCAAGGATGTCCCTTCCTAATAGCGGGTCTCACACCAATGTATGATTGTTTTGCAACCGCATTTGCGGTAGCAAAACAATCGCAGTTTGCCACCTACTTTAAGTAGGTGGGAAACCACTCGCAAACAAGAAGGGCTCCCCAGGGGACCCCTTCCCCTTTGTGAATGGGTGCAAAAATATTTTTTAAGAGCAGGCAGTGGTCCCAGGGACCACTGCCTGTCCTTAAAAAATGAAACTTAAAAGTTTCATTTTTCTTTTTTAAATGCATCCCGTTTTCCTTAAAGGAAATCGAGATGCATTAAAAAAATTACTGCTGTATTGAAAAAGCAGTCACAGACATGGTGGTCTGCTGACCCCAGCAGGCCACCATCCCTGTGAGTGCTAGCCATTCCCAATGGGGTTGCAAATTGAGCTTGCCTCGTGAATATTGATGAGGCATGCAATTTGCGACCCCATTGGGAATCGCAAACAGTGTCTGAGACACTGTTGTACATTCAGTTTAGCGAGTCGCAAATTGCGAGTCACAATTCTGTGCAATTTGCGACTCTCTAAACTGAATGGTCCTACATCTGCCCTTAGCTAATTAAATCATAAAATTTAAACGTCCATAATGTTAGAACAAAAAGGAAAAATCAAATCCATATCAAGCTATTACATGCCTACAAAAACTTCATGCTTCACTTGTAAGGCCATCAGGACATTATTCACATTATGGCAATCTTGGCATTAATATTAGAACACATGCAGTCCCCATATACCATAGTCTTGCATCAAGATTTATAGGTATACCAATAGTTCCTCCCCACTATTCATGCCTTGTGGCGCCTTCGTTTGTAGATCTATGATATATCTAGATTCCAACCTTCTGAGCTTCATAACCCTGTGTCCTCCTCTTGCATCCGTGGGCACATGATCTAAACAAAAATAGCGCAGAGGATCTTTAGTGCTAGTATGATTTAATTCAAAGTGCCTCGCAACTGGGTACAGAGCATCCTTGTTTGCTATGGCTCTTAAGTGCTCCATAATGCGCATTTTTGTTGGGTGGAGGGTGCTCCCAATGTATCTTAACTGACATGGACATAGAAAGCAGTAGACAGTAAATGGTGTGTTCAATTAATACATTTTAATATGGGCTTAGGTTTTTTCAATATAGGATAGAGTTTTTGAGCTGTTAGCGCAGGCCGTAAATTTCCCGCAAGGGAAAAACCTTGCAATTCCTTTAAGGTTGAACTTCTTCCCTCTTCAGTGTAATGACTTTGCACTAACGGATCCCTCAAAGACTTTGTTTTCCTAAAGGTGATTAGAGGAGTAGAAGGGATGTCTGGTCCTATGACAGAATTCATTTTCAAAGTTCACCAATCTTTTCCTAGAATACTTCTTAGTTCATTGGCATCATTTGAAAAGTTGGTTATCATCCTAAACTTATCTGTCTCCCCTGTTGTCTTTGATTTGTCTTTTAGCAACTCTTTCCTTGATATTGCTTGTACGTGGCTCAAAGCTCTATCTAGTACCGACCCACCATACCCTCATGCAGTAAATCTGACATTGCACTCTCGGGCTGCGACACGAAAATCGCAGTCCCTGATGCTATTTCTTTTGATCTGTTAAAGTTCACCATAAGGGATACTGTTGATGAGTTTATGGGGATGGCTGCTAATTGCATGTAGCAGGGAGTTCCCTGCTGTTGGTTTCCTGTACAGGGCGATACATATCTTGCCTTCTGATATGAAAACTCGAAGGTCTAAAAAATTCACCTACAATGAGCTTACTTCTCCAGTGAATTTTAAATTGATATTGTTCTTGTTAAGCACCGCACTATAATCAGTAGCTGATTTTAAGGACCCCCTATATATATTATAAAGAGGTCATCTATATTTCTATGCCAGTTAACTATTCTGGCCATCCACTGATCATTGGCATCTGACTAGGCCACTGGCTTCTCCCACCAGCCCATGAATACATTCACGTAACAGGAGGCGAAGCAGGTGCCCATTGCAGTGCCCGAAATCTATCTATAAAGCTGGTCCTGAAATAAAAAGATATTATTGTACAGACAAAACTCAATAAACTCCATCAACATTTTGGTATGTTCTGTAAATTTCAAGGAGTGTCCCTTAAGAAAGATCCCCACTGCTTCCAAACCATTCTTATGAGCAATGCTAGCATACAGGCTAGATATATCTAGAACCATCTTCAGAAAATCAGGTTCCCATGCTACATCTTCAATGTGTCCCAAAAAATATTTTGTGTCTCTAATGTAGGAAGTTAGATCGGCTACAAATTTAAACAGAAAATGGTCTTTATACCTGGACAAATGTTCAGTGAGACTGCCCTGCGACGAAACAATAGTATGTCCAGGGGAATTTAATTCATCCTTATGAATCTTTGGTAGATGGTGAAATGTAGGTATTATTGGATTCGGACAGCAAAGGAATTGATATTCTTCTATGTCAAGCATATGTTTCTCGAACCAACGTTTAATCAGTGAATAATACCTTATTCCACTTCGGTTATATTCTCCCTTGGCTATCTTCCTATAACAATCCTTATCTTCTAGTTGTCCGAGTGCCTCATCGAGCAGTCTCACCGAACATTTGTCCATGTATATAGACCCTTTTCTGTTAAAATGTGTGCCTCAGAGCAATACTGTTCCTTAGTTTGTAACACAATGCTACATTGTGTTACAAACTAAGGAACAGTATTGCCCTGAGGCACTCAGACAACTAAAAGATAAGGATTGTTATCAGAAGATAGCCAAGGGAGAATATAACCAAAGTGTAATAGAGTATTATTCACTGATTAAACGTTGGATGTCCTTGGGGGTCAACTACCCCTCCTGTTACCTCCAGTAAGTCCCACACAGCAGGATTGCAGAGAGGTTGTCAAAGGCCACTCCCCCTTTCTCCACCACTCTGCAAACATGCCCCCTGGTACACTACTAGTAGAGGGATGAAGTCCCCTCGGCTATTGAGGGTCCTTGGGTGCCAACTACCCCTCCTGTTACCTTCAATAAGTCCCACATACTGGAAATGCTGACAGGTTTTCGGTGGCCACACCCCCTTTCAACACCACTCTACAAGCGTGCCGCCTGGCACACTGCTAGTTGGGGGATGAAGTCCCCTTGGCTCTTGAGGGTCCTTGGGGGCCAACTACCCCTCCTGTTTCCTAAGTTTAGTCCCACACAGCTGGATTCCTGAGGAGTCTTTGGTGGCCACGCCCCCTTTCTCCACCAGTCTGCAAATGCACCTCCTGGCGCACTACTGGTTGGGGTATGAAGTTCACTTTTGTCCCGAGAGACCTTGGTGGCCAACTACCCCTTCTGTTACCTGCAGTAAGCCCACCACAGCTGGATTGCTTAGTGGTTATGGTGGCCATGCCCGCTTTCTCCACTACTCGGCAAACGCTCCTCTTGGCAAACTATTGGTTGGGGGAAGACCACTAAAGTCTTGTGGCCCTCAGGAGCCAGGGCGACTTAATCATCCAACCAGTAGTGTGCCAGGAGGTACGATTACAGAGTGGTACAGAAAGGGAGCCAGGCCTCCGGTGTAGTGCCGCTAACTTTTATATATTTTTTTAATTATAAGGGCATAGGGGCTGTGCGGCCCCCCTTCCAGGCCAATTTTGGCCCCAGGGACCCCATCCCCTGGGGCCTGGCCACAATACTGGGTATCCTGGTCCCACCCAGGATACCCAGTTTCTCACGTTGGCGACTGCGGGGGGAGCCTGAAGGCCTCCCGCAGTTCCTGCCGGCTTCCCGCGTCTGGAGAGCCGGCAGAGCTTTTGGACACAGGGAGCAGCTAAACATGTAACTCCCTTGGTCGAAAAGCAATTCTGCTCTGCTTCATGCAGGCAAGAGTATTTTACGTGCTCTCGCTTGTACAAAGCGGAGCAGGGATTTCTATGGCTTCCTCCCGCCAGGCCATAGCAAACTGCAATGTCCCATGCTGGGCACCCTGGGACATTGCAGGAGTTGGCCCTGGGGGTTGGCAGTCCCCAGGGCCATCTATGACTCCAGGAGGGGGGCCACGCGTCCCCCTCATTTGTTCTAATTTGCCACAGAGAGGTGGTGGTCACTGAGGCTGCAGGGGGGCTGTGTGGCCCCCGCATCAATTACAATAAAAGCCCAGGGAGGTGACGGGCTGCGGGGCGGTCTTTGCAGCCCCCACATCAATTACAATTAAAGCCCCGGGGAGGTGGCGGCCCCAGAGGCTGTGGGAGGGTCCGTGAGACCCCCCTGCATTTTGTAAACATTAAGCCCCGGAGAGGTGGTGGTCCCTGGGGCTGGGGAGTCTGAGAGGCCCCCAGGGACAAAATAAAGAAGCCCCAGGTTTGGTGGTGGTGGTCCCTGGGGCATTGGAGGAGGCCATACGGGCCTCCCCTGTATTTTTTGGCAAAGTAGCCCCGGGAGGTGGTCTGTGCGCCCCCCTCCTTTAGCTGCAAAATTCCCACCCAGGGGCCAATAATTAATGACACACGGGAGCCAGTGCTTTGGTTTTTTTTGTGTTTTTTTTGTGGTTTTTTTTGGTCCTCATTCTGCCAATTTACTTGTTGGCGATACTCACTTTCCCTTACTGTGGGCCGGACGGGAATAGAGTCTTTCCACACAAGAAATCTAGCTGCTTCCACTCCTAACCCTCTCAAGCATAGCATGCAGAAGAAGGGGACCAAGGCCGACAGCTATTTATTGGCTTAATCATTGGACCCCGTTCCTCTGACACCAATCAACCAACATAGCCCATATCCTCTCCCGACTTCTAGGGTCACATGCCATATCCTGTCGACTTGTGTGTATGATATTATTTTTACACTCGGAAAAAAGGGGTGGAACAGCCGACTTCCAGGCTCTACAGATCTCTCGTCTTCCCAAAAGGATAACATAAAAAATTAATCTTGCGACTTTCTTATTTAGAACAACATTGCTGCCCTGGCTTATTCCAAAAAATATAAGTAAGGGAGTTACTTCCAACTGAAAACCAGTAACATCCGACAAAAATTCACTAAGATCTATCCAGAATTTAGTGATCCCTGGGCAGGTCAGAAACATATGACGATCATCCGCTAAAGGGTCTTGACACCTTGAGCAAACATAGTGAGTTCCAGACATTTTTGTTAATTTCGCAGGGGACCAATATACCCGATACAGGGTAAAAAGATGATTTCGTTTAAGAAAAGCGGGTTTAACTGTCTCTCGAAGCAGTGCAAAAGAGTTCGTACAAGCCTCATTAAAGTTAATATCATCAACATCTTCACTCCACAGCTTTTGAATATCCTGCTCTGTATCATCTTCTGCTTCAATCAAAGTTCGATACCACAAAGCCACTTCTTTATTGATACCCCCAACTTTCATGGCTTGAATTAACCATGCATCATCCGTCTGGTCCCCCCAGTTCTGTCTAGCCCACCAAGCAGAGAGTTGATAAAATTTAAATCTGGTTAATTGTCCACAGGTACATGCTGTCAAAGTTTCCCAAGTTACCAGATCCGTACCTGATTTTAAATCACCCCAACGTGTGATACCTGCTTGTTTCAGTGGTAGACTAAGCAGATCATCTAAACATGCTGGAGTACCTGGGGAAGCCCAAATTGGTGCATAATCAAAATAATAGGGTATTCCAAGTTTTTTCCGCATGTAGACCCAATTCTTCACTGCCTGTAACAAAATCTTCAATCTAACTTTAAAAAAAAAATTTGGGTCCCCGAACTTAAAGAGAAACTGCTCAAGTTGATCCCCCAAATCACTAAGCAGTGCCCTATACAAGATGCCTAATGCAGATTCATCTGGTTTATTTAGCAACATTCGAAAGTTCTTAAAATGAAAGACATGTGCATATACCCATAAGTCCGGTAAAGAGAGTCCCCCCTTCTCCAACTTTCTCCTCAGCCTTTTCCAGAATATATGGGTGCCCTTTAAGGCCCAGAGAAAACTGCCTATCTTGCCCTGTAGTTTTGCTACCTCATTTTTATTAAATGGGAGGGGTATAGTGTTGAAAAGAAAAGTAACCTTAGGGAGTACAATCATCTTAATCAAGTTAACCCTGCCATACAGATTAAGAGGAAGATTTGCCCATCTAGTCAATAATTTCCCTACTTCCTGACTGATCTTCCTCCAATTAGCTATAGGAACATCGAGTAACTTCTGGGTAACTATAATGCCAAGATAACGCATCTGATGTTTTACCCCAAAGGTCTGAGACGGTTGGTTCCACTCCATAACTTCAGTTTTGTCTCTATTTACACTGTACCCCGATACCTTCCCAAACAGTTCTGCTTTGGCCATCAGACTAGGGATGGCCTCCCTGGTATTGAGCATATACAAAACAAGATCGTCCGCATATAAGGCTAATTTGACCTCGAGGTCTTTGTACCTGAATGGAAAAATGGATGGATCTTGTCTAATTAAAGCTGCGAAGGGTTCAATGTACATGTTAAACAACAAGGGGGACAGCGGGCATCCCTGTCTTGTTCCCCGCCTAATGCTAAACCAATCTGTTAACTCCCCATTAACTAACACTCTAGCACTAGGTGCACTATATAATGACTGAACTGCTTTTATTAGATTCTTAGGGAATCCAAAAGTTCTTAGAGTCTCCCAAAGATATTGCCAGTGAACCTGATCGAATGCCTTAGCAGCGTCGACTGCCACCAATGTTACTGGAAGATTAAAGGATTCTGCCAGATCCACTACTCCTAGCATTGTAAAAGTTAATTCATTGAGCTGCCTTCCGGGGATAAAGCCCCTCTGATCTCTATGAACTAGGCTCTTAATAATCTTAGCAACCCTAGCTGCCAGTATCCCGGTGAACACTTTATAATCCGTGTTCAACAGGGATATAGGCCTATAAGACTCTGCCAGCAACGGGTCTTTATTTGGTTTTAAGATTAAAACTATTGTTGCCTCAGCCCAAGATGGCGGGGGGTCCTCCCCATCCCTCAAAATGGTATTAAAAAGCTTTTTGAACACAGGTACCATGCTATCCTCAAGAGACAGGTAGATTTCTATCGGAAGGCCATCTGGCCCAGCTGCCTTCCCTCTTGCCATCTTTCTCATCTGTAGTTGAATCTCTTCTTCGCTTATTTCAGAAGCTAACGACTCTCTTTGATGTTCACTCAGGGAGGGGAGCTCAACATCACCCAAAAATTCCTCAATCTTTTCCAACCCTGGCTTAATATCCTCTTTATATAGCATGGCCATATAACCACGAAGTTCAGCTCCTATTTTGGTACTGGTATCTACTATATGACCAGTTGAACTCTCCTTTAAGCTACTTATTTGGTTTCGAGCTTTATCGGTTTTAGCTTTCCAGGCTAAAAGCCGGCCACTCATCTCACCATATGAAAAATTCTGAAGTTTGCTGACCTTCCATCTATTTATTAAGATCTGATCTAAAACTGTCACGATTCCGGCTCCCCGAATGCTTGTGGGAGGCAGAATTCCGCACTAGGTAGACGGAGCATTGTCAGCGGTCTAGCTTCTAGCGACCGGAAACTAACGTCACCTTAATCACGGCGCTTCCGGGGAATCCGCATAACCAGCGCGGTTCCCGTTGCGTCCGTGCTTTGGATTAACGCCTTTGCCGCACAGGACGTTCCTGAACCTCCGCTTCCGTGACTTTGCTGGCAGAGATCATTGCGCTCGGCGCGTCTCTGCTGTTTGAGGTACGCTGCTGTGCTTACCACGTTTCTCCACACGCTGTGAGCGGAACCGGCGATCCTAATCACAGCGCTGGAGCGTTTGTTTGTTCTTTGGGTATTCCACGCGCAGGAGCGCTTGCTTGTTTTCTGTTTGCTTATGCGCAGGAGCTCTACATTACATTTGGGGTGTTTCTACGCGCAGGAGCGCTTGCTTTCTTTCCAGGTTTTCCACACACCGGAGTACTTACTGGGTGTCAGGGTTTACATGCGCAGGAGCGCTACAGTACTTTTGGGGTGTTTCTACGCGCAGGAGCGCTTGCTTGCTGTCTGGTTGTTTATGCGCAGGAGCGCTAGTATGCCTTGCAGTTTCCATTTGATGACCTGCTGACCTTGCTAATGATGTTCCCTGGTGCTTTCCACAAGGTGAATGTGTGGATGAATAGGTAGATTGGGTTCAGAAAGAGAGTGGGGGTGTGCATGTTTCAGTGGTGATAATCCTTCCCTGCTATTCCGTTTCAGGTGGCGTCTCCCTAAGGGTCAGAAGAAAAGAGGTCACCATCCCGTTCATTCCCCAACACAGCCTTTGTTTCCCTGGCATCTTCCCCCGGTCCATCTACATCCTTGTTAGTTTCAACTTCTACTAAGTGGTAGGTGGAATCGGTGGTGGATGCTCATGTCATCTCTGCGAGATCGCCCCACCAGACTACGGTAAGACAAGCGGGGCCCTGACAGAATCCAAAGCCCAAGTTTTCTATCTCGCCCAGGTGACATGAGCGATCCCGCGATTACCCTCCAGGACATAGCGGCCATGCTTACCAGCATGCAGGCTGAAAACCGTAGCCTACGGCAGGACCTAACAGCATTACAGAACCAGGTGACAGGTGGCCTCACAGGGCCTTGGGGTCCGTCTCCTTCCACCAGGGTTAGGCAGGAAGGGCTATTGAGGCCTCCTTTGTTCAATCCGGGGGGTTCTGCCTCCCATGACACATCCATACAGGTGATAGCCCCTCATACAGTACAGTTAGCACCACCTGAACGCTTTTATGGGGATAGCACCAAATACAGTGTTTTCCTACATCAGTGTCACTTGCACTTCAAGGCCCGAGCCTCAGCCTTTCCAGATGATGCATCCAAGGTAGCGTTCATACTGTCCTACTTAGGTGGTGATGCTTCCCAGTGGTCCATATCCTTGGTGGAGAACGATGACCCCATGTTATACAACCTGCCGGTGTTCAAAGAGACCATGCGAAGGATGTATGCCCGTCATACCTTCGTACAAGCAGCAGACAACGAACTCCTTGGTTTGAGACAGGGCAGCTCAGACCTGCTACACTACATCACCGTGTTCAGTAGGTTGGTCATCGAAGCACGTTGGCCTGAAACCAAAAAGGTATCCGTGTTCTACAGAGGCCTAAGCGATGAGCTCAAGGACCTGCTTTCCCAGATACCGGAACCCCCAGAAGAAATAGGTCCCTTCATCGATCTGGTGGTCAAGCTTAATTTCCGGGTGCAGGAGCGTAGGACCGAAAAAACCAAGGGAAGCGATCTCCGTTTCCTAGCACACAAAGAAAGAAACACCGAGGAAGCGGCTTCGTTCCCTGAGACTCCTGAACCGATGCAGATTGGCGGTATCCGGGGGCCCCTTTCCAGGGAGGAACGTGAAAAGAGGAGGAAACAGAACCAGTGCTTGTATTGTGGCAAAAGTGGGCACTTCGTTCGGGAATGCCCTGTAAAACCTAACAGACCAAAAGGGAGGAAACCATTTGTGCTTCCGATCACGAAAGAAGACAGACCGGGAAACGAATAAACCCGGTAGACCGTGGGGTCCGCCTACTGGGTTCTTCGCATTCCACAACCCCGACCCCTTCCTTGTGTGTCAACAACCAACATTTGGGTGTGAATGTCACTTTACGGATTCATTCAGGCCAGAGATGGCGAGTGACAGCCCTTATCGACTCAGGATCCACCGGAAACTTCATCGATACTCAATACATGACGGATCTGGGTATGGCCACGGTACACAAGGAGAAGCCCGAAACAGTAAAAGCAGTTGATGGCATGGACCTTACATCCGGTCTTATCCGCTTTCAGACCGAGGACATGAGGATGACGTTTGATAACGACCACACGGAAAGCATTACGTTCGACGTGATCGATGCACCCCAGTTCCGGTTGATATTAGGCCTTCCTTGGTTGGTGTACCACAACCCCCGTATTGATTGGGCATCCAGGGTTATGTCACTGGATTCTGCTCACTGTTCCGCATCCTGTTACCCGCAGACAAACTCCCCGAGCACCATGGAGGTACAGGCCCATGCCTTACCCCTGACTGGAATGGGTATGGTCGCCCAAGGAGAAATACCCGAAGACTACTCGGACCTTGTACCGTGTTTGATAAAAAGGGGGCAAACACACTTCCTCCGCATCGCAGCTTTGACTGCAGGATCGATCTCGTACCAGGCTCCACGCTTCCCTGTAGCCGTATATATTCCCTTACGGAAAAGGAAAACGAGCATCTACGCAACTACCTAGACGAATACCTGCTTAACGGGTTTATACGCCATTCCAGATCACCTGTGTCATCTCCCTCTCTTCGTGGCTAAGAAAGAGGGGGACCTACGAACATGCATTGATTTTAGGGCCATGAACGCTTTTACGGTAAAAAATCGATACCCCTTGCCCCTAATATCTAATCTGCTGGACCAGGTGAAGGACGCCAGCATATACACCAAGCTTGACCTGCGCAGAGCTTACCACCTCATCAGAGTCCGGAAGGGTGACGAATGGAAGACCGCGTTCAGAACCAAATACGGTCTTTTCGAGTACCAGGTCATGCCTTTCGGACTCTGCAACGCTCCTGCCGCCTTCCAGTACTTCATCGATGAAGTGCTGAGGGAATACCTCGATCTGTTTTGCGTTGTATACATAGACGACATCTTGATTTTTTCCAACAACACACTTGAGCACGTTTGTCATGTACGTACCATCTTACAACGGCTACAGGAGCATGGCTTGTACGTGAAACTAGAGAAGAGCGTTTTCCACACCACTTCCGTTGAATTCCTGGGACACGTTATAACCCCTGCGGGTATTCAAATGGATAACAAAAAGGTGGAGGCTATACTACAGTGGCCATCTCCCAGCTCTGTGAAACACGTCCAGAGATTCCTGGGCTTCGCGAATTACTATCGCCGCTTCATTGTGGGTTTTTCCGCATTGGTCACTCCCATCACCCGGTTGTTATGAAAAGGAGCCCAGTTCCAATGGGACCACAAGGCCGAACAAGCCTTCCGAGATCTGAAAACAAGGTTCACCACGGCTCCCATTTTGATACATCCAGACGCCGAGCAGCCTTACATAGTGGAGGCCGATGCCTCACAAGAAGCCCTAGGGGGTGTGCTCTCTTAGAGAAACACCAAAACGGGCCTGTTGCACCCAGTGGCTTTCTACTCCAGGAAATTGCTACCAGCCGAACGCAATTACACCATTTCAGACCGTGAACTATTAGCCATCAAAGCTACATTTGAGGAATGGCGTCATTATCTGAACGATGCTAAACACCCGGTAACGATCTACACTGATCACAAGAATCTGCAGTTCCTTCGTTCGGCTCGAGCCCTTACCTCCAGGCAGTTACGTTGGACTCTGTTCTTCAACGAATACTCCTTTCTCCTCACTTACCGACCCGGCAGAGAAAACGCCAAAGCCGACGCGTTGTCCCGGCTTGAGGACACCGATGAGACCACGCCGGTAGCCGAGTCCGCGCCCATTATTCCTGAACACTGTTTTCAAGGGGGGATCCTTACCTCGGCCTTTCTCTCTCGTCTCCACGACGACTTAGACCAGAAAGACACCGCGTCATGGATAGGGGAGCTCAAAGCCATCAACTCACAGGACGGATACCTGTACAAGGGAGACCGCTTCTACCTACCGACGATGGAACACCGACAACAAGCATTATACATGTGTCATGACCACTTGCTGTCCGATCATCCGGGACATGCTAAAACCCTAGACCTGCTACAACGGCATTTCTGGTGGCCCTCCATGGGTACTGATGTGTACACCTATATTAACTGTTGTACCGTTTGCGCCCAAGGGAAGAACTCCTCTCGGCCTTCGGTAGGATTGCTACACCCTATCCCTGTGCCACCATATCCCTGGCACACAGTCTCCATGGACTTTGTTGTTGAGTTACCAAGGACCCGTGAAGGATACACCACTATCCTCACCATTGTGGATCACCTTACCAAAATGGCCCATTTCATTCACCTGAAGAAACTGCCCTCAGCGGCCGAGTTGGCTGTAGCCTTCATGCATAACGTTGTCAGGTTGCACGGCATTCCATCTGTGGTGATCACGGACAGAGGCTCCCAATTCGTGTCTCGATTCTGGAACGAAGTCTGTGGCACTATGAACATGGAAGTGCGTTTATCATCGGCATACCACCCCCAGACCGACGGACAGGCAGAGCGAACAAACCAAACCATGGAACAATACCTTTGTTGCTTGTTGTTGTCCGTAGAGAAGGAATGGTCGGAGGTTCTGTGGATGGTGGAATACGCCTACAATAACAGCAAGCATTCCGCCATAGGCATGTCACCTTTTTTTTGTCTCCTTGGGCGACATCCTCATACCGTTCCCTGGGAGCAGCCGCAGGAGAGCCCTTTCCCTTCAGTGCAGGCCTATCATGCCCTCCTTTGCACTCTTTGGCAACAGGCGCGATTTGAGCTGGCCAGAGCGAAGGAGAACTATAAACAAATGGCGGATAGCCGCAGGCAGGCCGAACCACGCTATAAGGTGGGGGATAGGGTGTGGGTGTCCATTAGCAACCTCAATGTCCACGGCCCCAAGAAGCTGTTGCCTCGCTTTATAGGTCCTTATGGTATCATTAAAGTGATTAATCGTGTCTCCATGAAACTCTCCTTGCCTTCCCAGATGAGGGTTCATCCGGTTTTTCATGTGTCCCTTCTGCGTCCTGCCCACCCTGAGTGTGGGGTTGCCTCCCCACCTCCTCCCGTTCTCTTGGACGACCAAGAGGAGTACGAGGTTAGGGCTATACTGGATTCCCGCAGAACCCGGGGTAGGCTCTTTTACCTGGTGGACTGGAGGGGTTATGGTCCGGAGGAGAGGTCCTGGGAGCCCCTGTCCCATGTCCGTCACGCCTCCCAGTTGGTTCGGGCCTTTCATGCTAGTCATCCCCTGTGTCCTCGGCGTGTAGGCCCTGTGTAATCTGCGGGGTTGGGTGGGTGGTCTGTTTTGTGGGGGGTGCTGTCACGATTCTGGCTCCCCGAATGCTTGTGGGAGGCAGAATTCCGCACTAGGTAGACGGAACATTGTCAGCGGTCTAGCTTCTAGCGACCGGAAACTAACGTCACCTTAATCACGGCGCTTCCGGGGAATCCGCATAACCAGCGCGGTTCCTGTTGCGTCCGTGCTTTGGATTAACGCCTTTGCCGCACAGGACGTTCCTGAACCTCCGCTTCCGTGACTTTGCTGGCAGAGATCATCGTGCTCGGCGCGTCTCTGCTGTTTGAGGTACGCTGCTGTGCTTACCACGTTTCTCCACACGCTGTGAGCGGAACCGGCGATCCTAATCACAGCGCTGGAGCGTTTGTTTGTTCTTTGGGTATTCCACGCGCAGGAGCGCTTGCTTGTTTTCTGTTTGCTTATGCGCAGGAGCGCTACATTACATTTGGGGTGTTTCTACGCGCAGGAGCGCTTGCTTTCTTTCCAGATTTTCCACACACCGGAGTACTTACTGGGTGTCAGGGTTTACATGCGCAGGAGCGCTACAGTACTTTTGGGGTGTTTCTACGCGCAGGAGCGCTTGCTTGCTGTCTGGTTGTTTATGCGCAGGAGCGCTAGTATGCCTTGCAGTTTCCATTTGATGACCGCTGACCTTGCTAATGATGTTCCCTGGTGCTTTCCACAAGGTGAATGTGTGGATGAATAGGTAGATTGGGTTCAGAAAGAGAGTGGGGGTGTGCATGTTTCAGTGGTGATAATCCTTCCCTGCTATTCCGTTTCAGGTGGCGTCTCCCTAAGGGTCAGAATAAAAGAGGTCACCATCCCGTTCATTCCCCAACACAGCCTTTGTTTCCCTGGCATCTTCCCCCGGTCCATCTACATCCTTGTTAGTTTCAACTTCTACTAAGTGGTAGGTGGAATCGGTGGTGGATGCTCATGTCATCTCTGCGAGATCGCCCCGCCAGACTACGGTAAGACAAGCAGGGCCCTGACAAAAACATCCTGATATTCTTGCTGGAGGCTTTTTAACTCCTTGGTGAGAAGGGGCACCTTACTAGAAGACTCTAAAGATGCCTTTTGCAGCTCTAGTTCTTTAATTTGAATATTTTTCAAGAGGTCGTTCTCTTGCTGCCTAGAACTACGATTTTTCCCTGTCATAATAGATGTACCCAAGGCTCTCAGGAACGCCTTAAAGGAGTCCCAGATTACCTGTATTTTTGCTGACCCATTGTTAACTTCAAAAAAGGTCACGGCCTCTTCTTGCATCTTGGATTGGACAGCCTCATCTAGTAAAATTGTCCGATCCAGGGTCCACCTTATTATAGGTCTCTTTTCCTGAAATCTCAGGGACAGGCATACCACAGAATGATCGGAAAGGGTAGCAGGGAGATGTTTAACCTTTTCAACTCCGTCAAGTAGAAATTGATCTATTAAGAAGTAGTCGATGCGGTAGTGATGACCATATTTCTTGCTGAAGAAGGTGTAACCCTTCTTATCCCCCATCTTAATTCTCCACACATCGACTAAGTTTAATTCTTGAATCATGGTTTTAAGTATAGCCATTGATTGTACGGGAGTGGCATATTTTATTTAGATGTTCTATCCAAATCAGGTCTTTGAACTAAATTGAAATCACCTCCAATAATCACTGGGCTATTAGTTGGTAAAAGGGCAGCCTCCAATTTAATTAAAGCGTCTGGGTTATCCTGATTCGGACCATAGTAACTAACACACCCTAGCGCCCTACTCTGAATCTTAATATTAGCGAGTATCCACCTCCCAGACATATCTGTATGGTGACTTTCCAATTTTATACCACAGTTTGATTTAATGATTATAGCTACCCCCCTTGTACTACCCCTCTGATTAGAAGAAACAACCTCCTGGACCCAAGACCATTTTTTGAACATGGTCAAGCACTCGCTTCTTTCCAGATGTGTCTCCTGTAGGAGAATAACATTAGCCTCAGATTTCTTGAGAGTTTCCATTATACGAGCCAATTTTCTCATAGATCTCACCCCATTCACATTCTATGAGGTGAGATTCACTGAGTTTTTACTCATTCATAAAGTAAAAGAGAAACCCTCTCTCTCTTAATCTGACAGATAGAGACTCTGTACACTTCATTTTAATGCGAAAAGACAAGAAGAACAAATATTTTGTCAAAAGAACATAATAAAAAATACTGTGTGGCAGATTAAGGACACTAATTTTTTATTTTTTCTCCCAAATGCTCCCAACACCCCGTGCCTCCCCTCTCCCTCCCCCCTGGGGAACCCCCCTTTCTATCTCTTAGGGCGCAAGCGCCTTCGAGATACCCCCATGCTGACGAGATGAGTCCGGGTAGCAAAACCATCCCTTGACTCTACATACCCCTTGTACCCCAAACTTAAGTAGTGGTGTCATAGTGTCATCATTTCATGCAAAGATATCCAGAGAGATTCATACAACTTATAATATGTTTATCCTACTATAGAGTGTGAGATGCTTATCCCCAATTATACTGTATCTAATGGGTTCCCTTGTCGTTTTGTGACTCCTTATTGCTACCAACCTCAATAACATACTATTTACAAATTATTTACACATTATATATCTTTGACCTAAAGTCATATAAATCCAATCTTTATTCTGACCCTCCCATCTGCTTTAAAAGGGTGTCTACTTCCTCCGGTTCTCGAATGTTGAACATTTTATTCTGCCACATGATCTTCAACATGGCAGGGAACTTCATGTGAACTTGTGCACCTCTAGACCGGAGTTCATTCATTTTTGAGCCTAAGAGCCACTGCCGCTCCGCTGTTCTTTTGCCCATATCAGATCATATTAGATAGGTGGAGTCCCCGTACCTCAATGACCGATCTTTTAATGTGCGGGCTAAGACAAGCTCCTTAATTAAAAAGGTGAGAAAATAGACTAGTATCTTCCTCTGGGCTTTCCTCCCTGTCTGTAACCTATATGGGTCTCTATGCACTCTCTGGAGCTCTTTTCCCCAATCAATATCCGTTCTATCTGGTAGTAGCTCTACCAGCAATCTAGAGACGAACCCTTTTATATCCGCCCCTTCTGCGTTTTCGTTAATTCCCAGAAGGCGGATATTGTTACGCCTAGCCTGGAGTTCAAGTCTTTCCATATCCTGCTGTAGTGCCTTATTCTCTTGTTTGAGTCTGTCGATCTCTCTGAGATTGGTAGCAGTGGCCTCGCCCAAAACCTTCACCTCCTCTTCCAGGTTCTCCGTACGTTTAGCCAATCCATCGATCTTCTGCTCAAGAACCTCCCCTCTATCTTGAATAACCTTTTGGTTACTTTCTGAAGTCTCGAATTTAGCTAATATTTCTTGCCTCAAGCTATTTAACAGGTTCACCAACTGATCGCCTGCGACCCCTGCGACCCCTGAGGGAGCTTCATCCTGAGACGCGTGTATTAATGCAAGACTCACTTCGTCATTCAAGCTTGCTCCATTTGGGTCATCTTCAGGCCGTATCTCATTCTGAGACCGCTTGTCTGGGATTTCCTGAGCCTCAGCAAGCAGGGAAAAACGATTCTCAAGCCTCAATGGGATACCCTGTGATACGGGAGATGTCCTTTTCTCCACCGGTTTCGGTATACCCAGATATTCCCCCGCAGTCAATTGAGAGCCAGCGACCTGCTCCATTATTTTAAAATATGACCTAAGAGAGGGAAGTGGCTTGGGTACTGACCGCACCTCTCTTGTCCTGCACTTTTTAATTTTAGCTTTTTTAAAGTTCATTTTTAACAGGAGACTTTGGAGTCACCACCAAGGGAGGTTCGTACTTACTTTTTTCCCAGGAAATGATCTGAAGTTGATACTCTGCTCCTTTCCCGGAGGCGATCTGCCCTCTTTAATATTGATATTCCCACCTTGAGAGGTTATTTTATCCGAAGAAACGTGGTCAGCTATGGATGCCCTAGCCCCCTCTTCACCTAAGCTTGCAAGATGGTGCGAGCTGGAAGTTATGGCTCGGGGGTGAGACTCGCTCTCCATCCACTCCTTCCCCCCTTTGATGTACAAGTCAAGACTGGCCTCTGTTGTAAGGGCCCGAAAAGGGGGGGAGATGAGCCAATGGAGCTTGCGTATCGGCGAATCCAACCGTCCAAACTTGACAAATCTAAACTTAAAATCCTTATAGCACACACTTTTTTTCCCCGCAGGATTTGCCCTGCTGGCAGACACAAAAATAGCGCTCTTACCGGCATAGAATATTTTAGCAGCGCGGAATCTCCTCCAGCACTCCGCCGCCCGACTCCAACTCCCCGAAGGGGGGGAGCCACGTCCCTCGGCGGTGAAAGTATGGAGATCGGCAGCGCAACCCATACAAGACCTTACCGTAGTAACAGTAGTAAGTGCTGCCGGTCTATGGCACGGTCTATGGAACTGTTAAGGGACTGTTGGTGAGCCGCTCTCAACACCGCTTTCCTCGATGTCCTCGACGCAGAACCGCCAGTGCTTTGTTTTTTTTTAACAATTTTGGCCAGATCCGTTGATCCCATCGAAATTGCTTTTAAAAATGCTTTTTTTGGCATAGGGGGTCAGGGTGTTTCTACCCTGCCCCCATTTCTTTTTCTTTTACATTTTTTTGTGGGATTCAGCTTCAAGATGAGTCCCAAGATGGCTGTCAACACTTCTTGGTTGAAGTGTTCGCAGCCAAGAAAATTTCTATAGGATTTCAGTAGGCTTTTGTGCTCCCAGATATCTATATTTTTGTTAAACTTAAATATCTTTGAAACTACTCAACAGATTTACACCAAATCATGAAAAGGATGCTTTCTGTATCAACATCTAGCTTTCTGCCAAATTTGGTGTAATTCCGTTCAGTGATTCGGGCAGTAGTCTTTTTCCAAAAATGGAAAATCCCCATTGACATAACATAGGGAAAACATGTTTTGGGACCTCCATTTTTGCTCGGCCCCACTAATGGATCACCCCGACGCTTTCAACTCAGCGGCTAAATTAAAATGGGGACGTTTTTTGAAAATTTTGTGAAGATTCATCACGTGATTGGCAAAACAAAAAGCACTCTCTCTCTCTCTCTCTCTCTCTCTCTCTCTCTCTCTCTCTCTATATATATATATATATATATATATATATATATATATATATATATATATATATATATATACTCCAACTCCAATTCCTTTAGTTAAGAACAGGACACCGACACAGGAGCTGGATCAAACGATCAGTTTCGTCGCTGTTACGCGTTTCGGCACTTCCTGCCTTGCTCACACAACAAAGCGTCGTCGTAGCTCCACCATTAAAAATGCAGGGTTAGACATCACATGGTGCATAATTTTAACGCACATAGTAAACAGACTCAACAGTGTAAGTAATGCCTGATATTTGTGACATTACCAATCATTGTGTGAATACAGTACATTGGAGGCATGCGATCCCAAAAAGTATGCTAAGTACACTAAAGATATTGCTCTAATATACCACATGTATGAGAAGGCAATTAAAAATAATTGTCCCTCACTTCATCACCATTCATTTGTTCTGCAACTAATGACGGGTGAAAATTCAGCATTATGCTCATTCATTTACACCGCTCGACAGGCACTTGACTCAATTTCATGCAAAGAATCTTAGACCTTTTTTGTTAGAAAGAAAATTGTGCTCTGACCACTGTTAATTTTTCACACGATATTCCCACAGTAATAAGACTTAACGTGGTTCCGAGATTAGTATTTTTCTTTCCATAAATTGCCCCACTCTATTTCCTGCATCTCGATTAAAATGCAAAAGATCGGGCTACCACGTTACAGTTTGCACATAATGCTCAAATTGTTTGTCACAGAAATCACAGTGCTTTTAAACATAATGCAGACAAATGTCTAATAGTTCCACAAGCTAGTAAAACCTATTGTTTTGTCGGCTGCTCCACCATATTCTGATTGGAACGATATAGTTTCTCTTAGTACGAATTGCATCAATAATGTCAAAGTGCAAGTGCTTACGTATATTGTTCATAATTTTTAAAACCATCAGTAGTTTTGTACAAATACAGGCACTAAAAACATGTTGATCGTCAGAGACACTAAAACCCATTCCTGAATAAAGTGCAAATGCATATGTGCTGATTTTAGTTCTAAAGTGCAAGTGCTAGATAGATATAGATAGATAGATATAGATATATATATCTATATATATATCTATATATATATATATATATATATCAGTGGTCGAAGTGGGCGGGATCGGCAGGGCACGGCGTGCCCCCACTTTTTTTCAGTAGATTCCGTTCCCCTACTTTGTTTATTTTAAACATTCGTCCCATGATGGCAGAAATAGCCAAGGCCTGCAAAGAAGGCTCGGCGTTCGTGGCTGTTCAGGGACGGGCAGAGCAGGAAAAGGACTCTTTTCCTTCTTGCCAGTAACAGTGTCCACTTCTCCTGCTCTGCCCCTGTCAGCTGCCCCTCTCTCTTTCTTTCTCTTATTTCCTCTCTTTCTGTCTCGCTCTTCGTCACTTACAGAAAACCGTGACTTCAAGAAACGGTTCTCACCCTCTCTTTCCTCCTTTCGTTTATTTGTTCCCCTGTGAAATAGATCCAAAAACAAAAACAAACACTTTTGTCGTCTTTTTTGACATTTTTGTTTTCACAGTGCGCTTTGGGAATAAAAGGTTCAAACTATGAAAAATAAATAAAAAACGAAATAAAGCAAGTTCGAGTGTTCGCAAAGGGGCCAGATTGATTTTATTCACACCCAAACACATTAGCGTCACCATACAGAGTTTCCCAGTGAAGCGCTACTTTTGTTTTCTTGTCTTTCTTTTAACCGCATTGTTTTCCCCGGGTGGGGAAGTGCACCAATCCTGGAGGTACTGCAATGCCTGATTGATGGGTGGATTGGTAACCATGTTGTTCCTGCTTACATTTCACATGTTTTACTTTGCTTTTTCCAGGATGTTGGTACTTTATTTTTAGGCAGCATATTGCTCTTGTCTAGTGCGTAATTTGAATTGAGTCGCATCCAGGAGATTATAGCGGGGCACAATTGGGTTGTAGTTGAAGGCAGTGCAAGCTTCTCTCAGTGGGACAGTATGGTGTTCAGTGGGGGAGAGGATGTGGCACTATGGTCAGAGCTGTCGAATTTGGAACTGGGGTCCCAGGTTCAGCCTTCATGACCAGTCCCCCAGACCACTCTCCTGAGTGAGCACATTCCGATGCTAGACCTTAGATGACCCCGCTAGACCTTAGAAGCCCTGGTGTCTTAGCACCAGCAGGTGGACTCTAGCAGTGGCAAGTGTAGGTTAACCTTGATGCCTGTCCACTACAATCCATACTGAAGTTCACCTCCAGTCTTGCGGGCAGGCCTATGAAGCAGCACACCCTAGAGCAACAGTGACTCTGTCACTGAGGTCACAGGGTCCTTGAGAAGGGCAGGCTCTAGGGCGGTGCGACCGGTGTGATCGCAACGGGCGCTGACTTTGAGTGGGAGCATTATGTTTGCAAGTATATTATGGTTCTAAAAGCACTTGCTGCCTATTTCCTGGCCTCCAGCAATGTTCGGCAACAATAAAAATGTCATGATAACTCCGGTGATTAATGTTCTTCCTAGAGAGAGATCAGAGTTTTCTCTAGGGGAAGTTTTGATTCATGGAAAGGTAGCGCAGACAGTTTATGTGCCTGCTGCAAAGAACATGTACCATGCAGATCACAAAGTGCACATAATGTAAATAGGTCAGTGAGTCACTGCTTTTGTCAGAGTGATACTTTTGTTACTTGCAGTTTATAAGTTAAAATCCTAACATAGAACAGTGAGCTATTAAGTGTCATCTAAGAGCTGCCTGCAAACTGCAAGGTACACATTAGAGCGTTATGGTTTTTTTCTCCAGTCTTTGATTATCCTAATGTTGCAAAAGGTGTTCATTCAGATGGAAATCAATTCTGATTATTAAAGAGAACCCCAACCATGGTATTACATTTTAAATTCTCAGTTTGTGTTTCTCCAGACCAATCACTATTAAACAGTATTGCCTACTAGTATGGTTGTCATGTGGCTCCTACACCTTGTAGTCCTTTGTCTTATGTAACATTTCCTATACAGAGATTTACACACATATGATTAATTGTCTCTCTGTAATGAGTGTGATGTAAAGTGCTCTGACACCCTACACTGGCATAAGTGGTGCTGTAAATCCAGTTAAATGCATCTGAGAAAGAGTGTGGTTATGGAGACTTGAGGGGCACTGTAAAAGGGTGGTAGTGAGGGAATACGTGGCGGAGGTGGTCATTGGGGGACACCAACAAACACTGTGGTACAGAGCGCCACCAGCGCTAAACCCGGCCTTGCCCTTGAGGCCAGTCTGCCTCACCCATTGGTACCTCCATTGGCCTTGTTTCAGCAGTAGTAGCTGCAACTCACCAGGGATCGGCAATGAAGGATTTGCACACACACCAAACTAAGTTTGCAAACTTCACAGTCTCTCTGCTTCATGCACAAGCACTTTTAACATGTGCTGCCTGCTT
Organism: Calotriton arnoldi; assembly: GCA_963921515.1. Lineage (NCBI taxonomy): Eukaryota > Metazoa > Chordata > Amphibia > Caudata > Salamandridae > Calotriton > Calotriton arnoldi. The sequence continues at coordinate 4,463,182 of CAWUFW010000243.1, forward strand.
TGGGGGTCACTGGAATTATGCAGCAAAGGAGGACAAAATTATGCAGCAGTGTTGACTAAATTATGCAGCAAAAAAAGGCTGCAGCGTAATGCAGTATATTTTCTGATACTTTATTATTTTGACATTTTACATGTGCTAACAGGCTCTGGAAAGATTTTGCCTTATTAGTACCAGTGTAACATATAGGCCTGGGCGGAAAACTACACTACGCTCGCGGAGTTTGCGTAGTTTGCGCAACTACGCGCTACGCGAATCGCACGTAGCACAGTGCAAAAACACATAGCGTAGCGGGCATTTTTTGCTCGCTCGCGGTCCTCAATGTCAAGTTGGCGACCGCGAGCGAGCAAAATCAACATCCCGGCGAGACTTTTTCCTCGTTCACTCGGCAACATCAAGTTGCCGATCGCGAGCGTGGAAAATAAACCTCCCGGCGAGATTCTCAACGTGGGGAGGTCAGGTTTTCTCATTGCGAGTGGTCGCGTATGCTCGCGACCGCTCGCGATGAGAAACTACCAGTCCGCGTTGAGAAAGCTGCCGCTCGAGTACAAATCTACTCGAGCGGCAGAAAACGACCGCTTGCACTGTGCATGATGCCGTTCGCAACGATTGCACAGTGCGGACAAGCATCAGGCACTGTGCAATCATTGCGAACAGCATTTCCCTACAGTTCGCGTAGCTCGCGTAGTGCGAAGTGCACTTCGCGTAGCTACGCGTAGCGCTACTACGCGAACTACACCCAGGGTTAGAAACATACAAATACAGCAGTGATAAAGGTGATCAGTCAACCTTTGTGAAGGGCTGTCCACTTCGCAGCAACATAAGTCAATTTGTTTTGTAACTTTTGATCCGTTTGAGCTACAATTTTTTTTTTAGTTAAAATGGTCAAATTGTGCAGCAGGTGATATATTATGTGGCAAATATGGCAGGGCCATAATTATGTGGAAAACATTTGCAAACTAAGATATTTTGCCATTCATGTTTGAACCGTTCTTGTGGAAAAAGGGAGAAGAAGTGCTGATGACAGAAACTCCATGGCTCGGAAACAAATGTCTTGTGCTTCCACTTTTAAGCATATTTGGGACATTCTGTGATTGGAAACATGTCCCACTTTGTGAATGTATTTTAAAGTCAATAACTCTTATTAAACCTTAAATAATAATGTGTATCCATTGGTTGAATTAAATAACATAATAAGCTGTAACTGGTTAGTGAAATGCCAAACAAATACAGAAAATCGGGATGTTTTGTGCATTCTAGCCACACCTCTGACTCCGCCCACTGATCCAATCCTCAGGTTATTCTCGCCCTCTGATTCTCTGCCCACAGTTCCCCTACTTTTGTTTCCCCACTTAGACCACTGATATATATACATATATTTATTCACTGATAAAACCAAAGGTTACAGGGACGTTATAGTTAGGTTGATGTTTTACCCATACAAATCTACAGAAATTCAACAGCTATAGTTATACTTTTAGTTATACTTATGTTAAGAAACAAAAGCTCTTGGTCTAAAGTTACTTAATGGCACGAGTTATAATTTCTTCAGATAAGTATATGTATAACTGTAACTCCTGAATTTCTATGGTTTTGTATGGATGAAACGTCAACCTAACTATAAGGTCCCTGTAACCTTTGTTTTCTTCAGTGAATTTCTATGGTTTTTAACATAAACTAATATATAACTACTGTAAATTAATACAACACCTGCCTCTCACGGTCTTTGGGTGTGTGCGGGAGGGATTGGATGCAGGCCCTGCTGTCGTGTAGTTCCTAGGAGTCCCCCAGGATCTGCTCGTTTTGGATGACCTAAACTGAGGGCTTGGTGTCCCAACCACTTCCGGGCACCCCCACAGGATATGTCAGCCGTTAGACCTGCTAGCCCTACAGTGCCACTACCATCCCCCTGTATTCTACAGTGGAGTAGGTAGTCTCTAGCAACCACTGAACATGACAACCCTGATTCCTCAGGGATCATGGAAAACAGTACAGTATGTTTCACTCAGACACTCATGCTTGCTTTCTCTCAGAAAACACACAGGATGGCAATTAGGACTTTTCAATAAGAATGTATTGGTCCGGCGACAGCCTGATGTAAAACATATGTGCTGCAACAATCAGGAGACAGAAGCATACGAAAAAGATTGCTAGTACCAATATATTGAATAGTAGATACATTTCTACCATAGTACAGATAAAAACAGTAGCACTTGCATATTGCTAAAATGCGCGCCCTAAGTAATTTGCTAAAATGTATCTAGCCTAATCTGGATGTGTAGGTGTATGTATGGGCAGCCAAGAAACCCCTAGGGATGAACTAGCCCCCTCACCTGATGGTTCAGAATGAAGGACCCCATCTCTGCGTCGAGGATGACAACCCGCAAGGGATGTCAGACCGCTGCTTGTCAGAGATTCGGCATGCAGGACCCCAGTCTCAGCTTGGAAGGAATTCTCCTCTAATTTGTAGGCGGAAGGGAGGGTCTTTTATACTAAAGTGGTCACTCCAGGGTTTTTTTTAGAATCGATATGTTTTTAGAACAACAATGGATGTTTTGAAAACAATCAATGTTTTGAAAACAATCACTGATGCTTTTCTAAACAAGTGTGATCATGTACAGTTGGCTGTTGGCCAAGGATGAAAAAAAGTGGTCATTCTTATACAGAATAAATCTGCCATGCCTGGGGACATGTTTATGTACCTCAGGTACAGGGATTAGGTTAGAATACTTGGAGCCTGGTGTCGAGGAGACAGGAGCAAGCTACTAGGTAAAAGGTCACCTGTTTAGAATCGTTATTGTCGTGTGGATGGGACAATGTATGTAAAACGGGGTATACATGATGGGACTATCCTAAAAGACATGACACCCACTCCTCATCAAAATGTCAACAAGGTCAGCTAGGTAATGATAAAGCTAACATTTTTAACTCCTTAACAGCGGCGCAAATTCCGCCGCGGTGCGGGAGTTCTAATGAGTGGGCGGGGCCGCGTTGGTCAACGGACGTGTGCAGCACTAGCGAGGTAGTGCTCGCGACGGCCGTTGGCCGACGCGCGCACTGAACGGGTTAAAAGGCATATAATCACTCATAATGAACATACTAAAAGCATCTTAAACAGCTTTAAATGTTGTCCATAAAAAAAAAGTCATTTTTCCCTAAGAAAGCGATCAAAATGTCCTCTAAACTTGTATATATTATGATTATTGCACTTTACACCTTGAAAGCCATGAAGCTCAGTTACAGCCGGGAAGAAAAATAAAACAAAGTCTGTTTCGACCTTCAATTTTAGTAAATGTTTAAAAAGTTGCTTTACTGTTCCCAGCACAGGAGAGTCCGGATTGTTTTAAGAATCCTGTGCTGAATACTCAATATCGCTGAACATCGTATCCGCAGATGGCAGTCCCTCAAGAACTTCCAGTATCATATGCAATGAGCAAAGGTGGTCATCTCTGGTTCCCACTGCAGCCGCCGGGGAAAAGCTAGATGCCTGCACGCCTGATGCCGTGCCTGTATTTCTGGAGCAGAGCCGATATCACTTCCAACAGGAGCGGAAGCATCCCTTGGAGGATCTAGAAATGCTGTCATCAACATGGAAATACTCTGTGAACAGCTGCACGTGTGGGCCTGCAAAGGCGCCAGTAGCGCTACAATGTCCGGCGGCGCAACTAATGGAAGTGTCAGACACAGGTCCAACATGCAGCTGAATCCGCAGAATAGGGAACGGAACACAGGCAGTTCACAGTCTAGCCAGACCGGTCTGAAAGACAGGAACCAATGCTCACTCAGCTCTCGAAGCCGAGGTGTAGTCAGGTAGAACAACATGCGCTCACAACAACGTCATTCCAGCAGTGTTCTCTCCCTTTCGTGAGAGATTGCGACGTCCATTGCGAAGCAAGAGTATTAAAATCAGGATGCCCACTACCGAAAGCAGGACCAAGGGAAGCCCTCCAAAAACGCTTCCAAGTACAGAGTGTTTGAAGGCTGGAATTACTCCGAAGATGGTCTGAAAGGTGTTTAAGAGACCTGATCCAAGTCGCTTAAATAAGTGTACGATCCCACTCGTATCAGACATGTTAAAGATACGATGAACCATTTCTCCAAAATGGAACGGGAAGTTCGTACGGACCAGGGCCTGTATCTCTACTGAAGGCCTTGCAACCTGGAGATCAAAAGTCTCTCGGGACGAAGTTAAGGCCACATTTTGTTGAAACAACATGGCTTTCAGTCTGCTCAGCGAATCAAACCGTATACTGGAAACATTAAATGAAGGCCACAGTGGTGCCTCCCTAACTGTGCGAGCCGGGGGAAACAATACTTGCTTACAGCAAACAACCCTGAAGTTTGCTGTGACTAGATATGCGATGCCTGGCATCATTCCACAACAGCCTTGATCATTCAGAACTAAATAACTTCCATTCAAAAGTAATTAAAAAACCGGATGAATCACGGCAGCAGAGGAGCCTTTCAAGTAGCATGATAAGTTTGCTTTCGACGCATTACACGTTCCATAAAGCGACACTTCTGTGCACACTAATGACCCACTTAAAGCTGTCCCGCAGTCAGTACCACTTAAGAGAACTTCAGAGTCCTTACTTTTGCATCTATATCTCACGGTAACTCCCAGGTTTCCTGTATGAACACTTCACCCAACGCTTCAAATCTGCCTGCTTGGATGTATCTAAGGCAGTATTGGAACTGAAATGTTGTGATTGGCAGTTGATATAGCAATGAATTAACCATTCAGTAGACAATGACTCTGTCTACTGAAAGGTAACTTCTCAAATTTTTCAATGAGCAGCATGGTGTATGTTGCATCTCTGCATGCCATAGTCAACTGTCTGTCGGTCAGATTGTAAGCCGAGAACAGGTTTGTGCTGTTAATGTATCGCCATGGCACGTGGCCTGAACGCAGTGATTGGAGTGTCCAGCTTAAAAGCATAATGGAGCACAATTGAGATTGACCATGTTGTAGAATAGACAGATCTTGTTCCATTATGCCGATTGCCGAGGACACAATGTTGCCAGTGAATAAATACGTGAAGAAAGTGTGGTCATACCATTGTCTACCACAGCCAGGGCTTTTTCAAGGTTAATCCTATCAATTTCACGTAATCTCTCAGCAGCATCCTATTGGGAGACTTTCCACAGCTCATTGTAGATGGCATACAAGAAGCGTTTTTTATGCGGTTTCTTGGGACCTAACAAGAAATCCCTAAGATCCATGTTGTCAGCTAGAAGGGACAACTGTTGTTTCACCTGTTGTAGTGTTGAGGTTTTTAGCCATTCTAGGCACAACTTCCTAACACTGTAAGAAGTCACTGCCACTGGGTCGTCTGTGTGTACATAGCGTGGGTCAGGCCTATGGATACTAAACCCTCTGGTGGTACCCTCAAATCTTGCTTGACACCTATTTGTTTCGACAGGCCAAACCAACGATGCCCTCCAATTGGGAGCTGAAGAATTGTATGTACCATTCTGTATCATTGTACCCAGCATTTCCTCACTTATCAGTGTGTCATTCGATATACCTGCAATAGGTATGGGTAGGGGGATGCGGGGTGTTTTCAGGTTTTTAATTTTTGCAAACCCGTAGCAGGTAGTTTGTTGCACTGTTCTGTTCAGGAATATTATTTGTAATGGTTTGAGGCAAGCTCTAAATAAAGCCTCCGTTCCCTGAACCTGCCAATCTTTCGTCCCCCGGATAGATTTTGTGTCTATCGTATCCCTCCAATAGTCGAAACCTTCTATAGACAGTTGGGAGATGAAAGGAGCTGAATATATGAGTTTGGTATTTGTTAGCATCATTTTCTTCGCAGTTGCATTTGTCTGTACTAGCTTATAGTAGTATGACACTGGGTCTGATGTATTGAACCCTGAAAAGTATGCAAATATCTGTGTGAATGTGGCAGAACTACCTTTCAGGGGTGTCGGGCAGTGTTCCCATTGATGGTAAGTGTTTATAGTGCGTGGAACACTTGTTCTATGCAAAAAGTGATGACCATAATGCTGGTAACAATACATACTATCGTAGTCAGGTGTTTCTTCATACAATTCCCTGTAAGAAAATGCAGCAGATTGTTCTAAATCTGAAAGCATAGTATTTACAGTCTCAATGTCCCAATCATCAGGGAGTGTACTCGGGGTAATGAAATCAATAATTGAAATTTTAAACACGTGTAGAATTTTCAAATGTTCAGTAGGACCAAATCCATCATATGAAACTCTATCCCAAACTATACCATCCGGTACTGGAACTGCTGAAATGTTCACTAGGGACAAGTCTCTTTGTTCATGGTGCGATGACGTATGTGGTTTCAAGACCAAGTTCACAGGTTGGACTGCAGAGCGTTGTGGGAGGTAATGTCCATTTAGTAGTAGGAAAAAGATAGTTACTATGCCAATCCAAATTAACAGGAACAGGGTCCCAAATGCAAACCAAAGGTACACTAAGTAAGTCTTTTTCAGCCAGAGATAGAATTGTCGAAATTGTTCTTTCTTGGAAATAGGTGGCGTTTGCTTAGGTTCATTTGGATCTGAAGAAAAGTCATCAAAGTTGATGAAGTAGCCAGACGCAGTTCGATCTATCTTTGGGAGCACAGCAGTGATTGTAGAACTGGCAGTTGCTTCTTGTGAAGATACTTTGATGTTAAGTTCATTAGTGGGCCGAATTGCAATTTGCGTTTCAGTTTCAGTTGGATGTTGTTCACTTTCAACATGTGTGATTCGTACTCCGTTATTGGCTACTCTGGCATCTTGCACAGAGGAGTCTTGAAACGGTATTAGTCTTTCCATCTGAACTTCCTGTATAGTAGCGAGAGGAGATCTGCGGCTAGTCAGGACTCCATGCAGTCTGCGCATTTCTTTTGAGAAAGAAGGATTATCGATAGGGCGAGGAAGAGGAGGAGGGTAGCCCGGGGACGCCGCAGTACAGAGGTAAGTGGTTTTAAATGTATTTTTAATTAATGTTTACTTACTTGTTAATAGTGGGGGTGGAGGCCGGGCTGGCCAACTCCGCTCCGCTGCGGAGATTTGCCTTCTCCGCGGAACGCAGAGAAGGCAAACCTCCGCACACTCCGCAGGTGGAGCGGAGGTCTCTGCCCGGGGTTAGCGCTGAGGCCAAACCCATAGAAATCTAGAGCATGAATCTACTGCCACCAGGATGTACTTGTAAGCCCCGTCTGAATTAAAGTGGCTGCAGTTATCCAAAGCGACACATGCGAGAGGTCTGTCTGAAATGAGTAATGGTGTTTGTGGTGGCCGTGCTACGGTGGAACCTTTCATCTGCAGACAGATGTTGCACTTTAAGACATAAGCCTTTGTTTGTTTAGGCAAACTTGGCCACCAGAATCGCTGCTTTAGTAACAAAACTGTAGCAGTCACTCCTGTGTGTGCAGAGCCCAGACCCTCGTGTGCAGCTAGTATTAACCTAATATGCGATCAGTGTCTGGTATAACTCTATCCCCCACTCCTGGAATTTGAGCATACGGTCTGTTTTGCGCATCGAATTTATAGGAATATTTGAGTGGAAAGCCTTTCGGAACGGCAGAGCCGTTCTTTGAGGCGTTGACAGCTATCAGTATGTCTTGTCTATCCTCGTGCTAGAACGATTGATTGCAGCAACTGCAGCAGTTCGCACTGTGGCCTTGGCGGCTTCATAAGCCAGTGAATTCCCTTCAACATGTATGCCAACATGTTGGTGACTCAAGGTGTGAATAACTTGAGCCCGTTGCAGGCATGCTTTTATCTTTGCCACTTGTTCCCATAACAATTTATGTTTAATTGTGCAACCCTTGGAATCTCTAAACCCATTCTGGCCCCAGTATTGAAGATATTCATTGTAAGACTGCACACAGTAAAACAAATCACACACTATCAGTGTGGGGAACTTACGATTCGTGTATTGTAGTGCCAATATCAGGGCTTTCAGCTCTGCCAACTGCGCTGTACAATCTCCCACAGATTGTGCAGTTGTATTGCTGGGATGGAACTTACCATACCACAAACGTCCCTTCACTATAGCACACGCAGCGCTATACTGTTGTTTACTTCCCATGGCAGGCTGAGCAGATCCATCAGTGTAAATGATGTATTCATATTTCTCTAGAGGCAAGATTTCATTCGGGAGAGGATATTCATGTTCGTACTGCAGGAATGCTTGTGTTTTTAATGTAGAATCGTATCTGTAATCTACATCCGTTGCAGGGAGAGAATTAGCCCATTGTATCCATCGTGGATGTAATGCTTTTGCATTCGGAATGCTCGCTTTCGGAACAGCTTCTAAAGTTGGTACCAGGGTTACAATGATAATGCGTTTCCCATGTGCTAGTGCTCTTTCTCTCACTACAGCAGTCTGTACTGCGGTCAGTATTTTTTCTGTTGCCGCAAATCGCATTTCAGCATTTCTGTATAAATGTGATTTGTTTGCAATTGCAACTGTCTCACCTTCATTGAAAGTGACATAAGTATATCCTGATAAACTGGGGATGACCCGGATCACCTCATTGTAGAATTACACGTGTGTGTAAGCGTTTAGATGCTATCAGGTCAGCCTTAACTGAACGGAGAGTATCTGTGTGTTGCTGTGTCCACTGATGTGGTGTGGCATCAGGCCTGATTAAGTCGTAGAAGGATTTTACTCTTTCTGCGTAATGTAGAATGTATGTTCTGCCAAAATTTTGATATCCTAAAATGGATTGCAAACCCTTTAGATTTTTTGGAGGTTGGAGCAGCGCACACTTTTCTAAAAAGTTGGCTGCCAGGCTCTTGCCTTCACTTGATAGCTCATATCCCAAAAACAGGGCATTGAGATGGGCAATTTTAGATTTCTTGAAATTAAATTTGTAGCCCAAATTGGCGAATCCAACAATTATGTTGTTCACCCTGCTCAAGTGTTCAAGTAATTCATCGTCTGTTAGGTAGATGTCATCTACATAGGACACAACCTCCTCATTGCAAGTTTGTAATATTTCTGACACTCTTGCCAAGAATAGCCCAGGGCTGTTCTTATACCCTTGAGGCAAACAACAATAATTTTGCTGTGTGCCAATCGCAGAAAATGCTGTCAAATATCTGCTTTCTGGAGCTATATTCTGGCAGAATAATCCATTTGAGATATCTAATGTTGTTTTGTATTTCTTCTGCACAATGTTATTCATTAATGCAGCACTATGTGCATTTTGAACTGCAAATGTTTGTGTGCATGTGTTCAAATGTCGGTAATCTAAAACTAGACGATACGTGTTGTCAGGTTTCATTTCTGGAGACAAAGGATTATTCATTGGGGAGGTGCAAGTCTCAATCACACCTTAATATTCGAGTTGGTCTAAGATTTCTTTGACCTGTCTTTTTGCATCATTTCTACTAGGGTACTGTCTCTGTGGATTTGGAGTAGATTTCAATGGGATTTTGTGGTGAGTTGACTCCACGTCCCACCCTTCATGGTTGCGGTATAATGCTGGAGCTAGCGCTAGCGCCCACTCCTGGGCGTATGAATGTTGTAAAGAATCTGAAACGAGGTCAGAAAAAGCAAGCAAAATGACACTTTCCCCCTTTGGGCAATCCATCCGAAACTCAGGCGGCCAATCCCTTTCTGCTAGCAGTATGTCATATCCACATGTTAAGTTCTCCCAAAAGAGACCTTTAACCTTTCTTGAAATGTCCCCCTCTATTTGAAGTGTAATTTCATACAGTCTATGTGGGACACTAACTCTGGTATCAGGTGTTTTCACCGTGATATGTTTATTCAATACTGCTGTCACCAGAAAATCCTTCAGAGTCTGGCAAGCTATTGTTACTCCTGCCGTGCTCTATAGCATCGTCAGAGCCCATTCCCCGTTCAGAAGCTGAGTCCTCAGTAACCTGGGCATTTCTAATCTTTAAGCCAGCTACTTTCTTCTTTTTGAATTGAGGGTTTGCTTTAGGTTGCTCTTCCTGTTTGATAATATAATCTGAAGTGCAATGTGTTTCCCTTTTTGTCTTTGGTCGATCTTCAGTCTTTTGTTCTGATCGCCCGTCCCTCTCCGGGTTTTTTGATGAACCCTGGAAGAACGAAAGGAACGAGTATCAGTGTCCTGATACCTATCAGGGTTTCTAATGGTGTCATGATTCCTAAGGTTGTTCCTCTTTTCAGAGGACTCCCGTTGGCCCACCCCTTGATCGTGAATTATTTTCTGAATTATCATTTCTAAAATTTTTGTTTTCCCATTTCTTTTTAGGAGAAGTGGGTGCTTGCTTTGAGTTGTCTTTGTCGGGACTACCCACCATTTGCAGCTTCTCTGCTTTGGTTCCCAAATTATCTCTACCTAATTCAGCATAGGTTTCTTCAATAATTTTTGGTAATTCATGCTCCCTATTTCTAGGTGCTATTTCCCTTAGGCGGCGCTGTATGGCCACTGCTGCTGCCTCCCCCTTTATGTTGCTCAGCCTTATTGCCGAGACTTGGGCAAAATCAGCCAACAATTTCATTCCCAAGTCCAGGGCAGGTCCTGCCCGTACTCATTGTGTATTTGTTTCAATACTTCTGGAACAACTGCTAAGGAGGGAGTACCATGTATTCAGACGCGAACGGCAGCAAAGATTGTTCCCCAAGTGGTACAATCCTCAATCGAAGGAACCATCGCCATTGGCAGGCAAATGGTTAGCATTCTTTGTTTTTCCTGCAGACCCATATGGGAAATACTGCTTCCAGCTGTGCAATTTTTTGTGCTATCCAGAACGGAATTTGCTCCCGTTTGGAAGGAATTGTCCCTATTGCTGATTTCAGTGTCTGTGGGTTAATTGTAGATGTGGTCTGATGTGGACCAGCTGGTGCATTTCTCACAGGTTGGACTGATAATGTTCGCCTGACGAACTGCACAATGTGTCTGTATAGCCTAACTATGCCTTTGAATATGTTACGTACTTCATCCACTGGTAGTGTATCTATTTTGGGATATGGAGTGTATGTCGCTAAGACCGGCCAGGTTGCTCCTTCTATGCTGAGCGGACCGAGTCTCACGACAGATGCTGTATGTGGGACGGCGCCTTTAAACCAACATTTATGCTGCTGGTAAGTTAACGGAACTTCAATGGCTTCGTATGAAATGTATTCTTCTGGTGGTTCTGCTACAATGTATGTGTGGAACAATTTAGTCACCGGATCTGCAGCTGGGAACTGAACCCAGGATTAGAATACCTCTGATCCCAACACCTCGTGTGCCTCGATCACGAAGGTAACACAGCCACCAGTTGCTGGTACGCCGTGTTCTAACAATTTCATAGTAACCGCATGTCTGCAGTTTTCTGTGATGTTAAGAGCGTTTGCAGCTTCGTCTTCCCCCGAGCCCGAACCACTCGCGTTTTCAGGCATTCTCGAAAGGAGAAGAATAACTAAGGGTTTTGCACAATGTGGGGAACCTTTTATCCTTACAAGCTTGCTAAACCTTCAGCCAATACACAGAGTATATCTGCTTAGTTGAGGCGGATTTTCCCTTTCCACTTCAGACGTCTCTGATAAGGTGTGAGCAGGGCTTTCTCAGAAAGCACGACTGAACTACTCAGATTTTCACTGTTTATATAAGAACCAAACTAAAGTTGGGCGCCATGTCGTGTAGTTCCTAGGAGTCCCCCAGGATCTGCGTGTTTTGGATGACCTAAACTGAAGGCTTGGTGTCCCAATCGCTTCCGGACACCCCCACAGGATATGTCAGCCGTTAGACCTGCTAGCGCTACAGTGCCACTACCACCCCCCTGTATTCTACAGTGGAGTAGGTAGTCTCTGGCAACCACTGAACATGACAACCCTGATTCCTCGGGGATTGTGGAAAACAGTACAGTACGTTTCGCTCAGACACTCATGCTTTCTTTCTTTCAGAAAACACACAGGGTGGCATTTAGGACTTTACAATAAGAATTTATTGGTCCAGCGACAGCCTGGTGTAAAACATATGTGCTGCAACAATCAGGAGACAGAAGCATAGAAAAGAGATTGCTAGTACCAATATAGTGAATAGTAGATACATTTCTACCATAGTGCTAATAAGATGAACAGAAACAGTTCAGATAAAAAAGTACCTAGCCTAACCTGGATGTGTAGGTGTATGTATGGGCAGCCAAGAAAACTTTAGGGATGATCCAGCCCCCTCACCTGATGGTTCAGAACGAAGGACTCCGTCTCTGCGTCGAGGATGATAACCCGCAAGTGATGTCAGACCGCTGCTTGTCAGAGATTCAGCATGCAGGACCCCAGTCTCAGCTTGGAAGGAATTCTCCTCTAATTTGTAGGGGGGAGTGAGAGTCTTTCATACTAATGTGGTCACTTCAGGGTTTTTTCTAGAATCAATGTTTTTAAAACAACCAAGGATGTTTTGAAAACAATCATAAATTTTTGAATATAATCACTGATGCTTTTCTAAACAAGTGTGATCATGTACAGCTGGCTGTTGGCCAAGGATAAAAAAAAGTGGTGACCCTTATACAGAATAAATCTGCTGTGCATGGGGACATGTTTATGTACCTCAGGTACAGGGATTATGATAGAATACTTAGAGCCTGGTGTCGAGGAGACAGGAGCAAGCTACTAGGTAAAAGGTCACCTGTTTAGAATCGTTATTGTCGTGTGGATGGGACAATATATGTAAAACGGGGTATACATGATAGGACTATCCTAAAAGACATGACACTGCAGCCAACCGCCCTGCATGCATCCAAACCCATGCTAAGCATGGCCTTCTGTGTTTGAGGTTTTTTTTCCCCAAAGGGCTTCAGATCCATGGGTTGTCGTGAGTATTAGTGGAATCTGCGGCTACTTGCAGATACTAGCGGGATCTGCGGGTACCCGTAGACCCTCTATTCATGCCCCAAGAAGAATTCCAGGCAATTTCTTACCCATGAGGGGTACCTCAGGGTAACCTTCATGTGTCCTATGGGGTCAGGATACCTGTATCCTGACCCCTTATGTTTTTTCACAATTTATTTCCCGCCCACAGGAAAAGCGGCAAACAAAATGGTACCCGCAACTTTCTTTTCAGGTTGTGGCCAGACAATCAGAGCTTTGCTTTCCCCTCCAGATCCACAGGTACCCGCAAATCACATGTGGTTGGAATGTCTAATTATACTAATTAATGTAATGTAAGCTTACAGTGAGCAGACTCGCTCCAACTCTATGGGACCACATCATAATTTCAAGCCCTGCACACCCCTGGCAGTGTATATAGCTGCCATCACTGTACATTAATTAGTACAGTTCCTTCTGTTTACAGCACCATTGAAGGGAATGTCATCTCCCAATGCATACCACATCTATTCTTTTGTTGTCACATCTCATGTCAGTTTAGGATGATCTCAGAAGGCAACACTACCTATTTACCTCCTACGCTGGCTCACTCCATGCAGGAGGTCTGACCACTGATACTTACTTTCAGGCCAGCCCTGACAAAGTCATAGGGATACCTCCCAAAGACGACGAAACACGTGTTGGCTAAAGGAAGGTCGCTTGAAGAAAATAAAACACGGCATTAGAAGAAAAGAAAAGAAATCTCTTATGTTTATTATACTTTCTTGCCCAAAAATTGGTGATTGACTTGAATGGCGTGTGCTTCATGTAATTAGACATTGTTTTTCAATCTTAGGATTGTACCAAGGGGAGTAGGGTGTACCTTCCCACTATTGAATGCACCACAGTGAAAACCCTGTTCTTGGATACGTATATGGGACAACTATATGAGTGCCTGATACCTCACAAACACCTGGTCCTGTAACTAATCACCTGTGGTTGGATCCGTGTCCCAAGATATCTATACAGATCTTAGATAACTCCCAAACTATTGAATGGATTTACACCAAAATATAAAAAAGAGTGCTTTCTACACCAACATTTATCTGTCTGCTAAATATGGTGTAATTCTGTTCAGCGGTTTGGGTTGTAGCCGTGTCTAAAAAATGCATAATCCCCTCAGACACTGCAATGGGAAAAAGCATTTTGGATCCCCCCCTCTTTCTCAACCCCCTCTTGATGAATCACCCCGAACCTTTTCAAACACCAGCTCAACTAACCTGTGTACTAGTTTTGCAAATTTTGTGAAGATTCATCAAACGGCGCCAAAGTTAGTAGCAAAGCAAAAACTCTTTGTCAATGGGAAAAGTTGGTCCTAACTATAACTACCTACCTGCAAAATATATATATCTATATTTATATTCACTGGAAAAAAAACAAAGGTTCAGGGGCGATATAGTTAGGCTCAGGTTTTACTTGTACAAAATTATAGAAATTCAGCAGTTATAAAGTTATAGTTACTTGAGCTAACTATAACTTATGCCCCTGCAATGCACTGCTTATGACCTCAAATATTACATCATTCATGACATGGTCAACTACATCTCTGATAACATCACTGATAACATCTCAAATAAAATTTCTATTTTTTTTACAGGTGACATCTGAGCCTAACTATAACATCCTTGTAATCTTTGTTTTTTCAGTTAATTTCTAAGGTTTTTTAATTTTATTTCCTAACTGTAATGTCCTTGTAACCTTTGTTTTTTTTGTAAATTTCTAAGGTTTTTCAAATTTGATTTTCCTAACTATAACAACCATGTAACTTTAGGATTTGTCAAAACATTTCTAAAGTACATGTCTTGTAACTATAATATTTTACTTTTTTTAGTTAAAATTTAACCATACTGTCAAGAAATTCTGTCTATCTCATAAGATGTATCACTGTATGCCTGGGTGTGTCAGTATATGCATATGTTTGTGACTGGGTGCCTCAGTGTATGAATGAGTGTGTGCCAGGGTATGTCAGTGTATGCATAAGTGTGTGCTGGGTGTGTTAGTGTATGGATGTGTGTTTCTGTGTATGCCAGTATCTGTATCAGTGTGTGCCTAGGTAGGTCAATGTATGAATGAGTGTGTGTGTGAGTGTGTCAATGTATCCATAAGAGTGTGCCTGTGTGTGTTAGTGTATGCATAAGTATGTGCCTGGGCGTATCAGTAACTGTATCAGTGTGTGCCTGGAAGTGTCAGTGTAGGTAAACTGTGTGCCTGGGTGTGCCAGTATTTGAATGAATGTGTGCCTGGGTGTGTCAGTGTATGCATGAGTGTGTGCCTGGGTATGTCAGTGTATGCATCAGTGTGTGCCTCAATGTCTCAGTGTATGCATGAATGTGTGCCTGGCTGTGTCAGTGTATGCATGCGTGTGTGCCTGGGTGTATCAGTGTATCCATCAGTGTGTGCTTGCATGTGTCAGTGTCTGTGTCACTGTGTCCATGGGTGTCTAAGTGTATGCATTAGTGTGTGTCAGTATATGCATGATTTTGTCCCTGGCTGCCTCAGTGTATGAATGAGTGTGTGACAGAGTGTGTCAAAGTATGCATAAGTGTGTGCCTGGGAGTGTTAGGGTATGCATAAGTATGTGCCTGGGTGTGTCAGTATATGTAACAGTGTGTGCCTAGGTATATCAATATATGAATGAGTGTGTGCATGGGTGTGTCAGTGTATGCATAAGTGTGTGCCTATATCTATTAGTGTATGCATAAGTGTGTGTTTGGGTGTGCAAGTATCTGTATTAGTGTGCAACTGGGTGTGTCAGTGTACATATCACTGTGTGCCTGGGTGCATCAGTGTATGCATGAATGTGTGCCTGGACGTGTTAGTATATGCATGTGTGTGTTTCTGGGTGTGTCAATGTATGCATTAATGTGTGCATGGGTGTGTCAATGTCTGCATGAGTATCTCCCGGGTGTGTCAGTGTATGCATAAGTGTGTGCCTGGATGTATTCATGTGTATGTTTCAGTGTGTGCCTGGGTGTGTCAGTGTATGTATGACTGTGTGCCTGGGTGTGTTAGTGTATGCATCAGTGTGTGCCTGGATGTGTCAGTGTATGCATCAGTGTGTGCCTGGGTATGTTAGTGTATGCATAGGTGTGTGCGTCAGTGTATGCATGAGTATTTCCCTAGGCGTGTCAGTGTATGCTTCAGTGTGTGCTTGGGTGTCTCAATGTATGCATGAGTGTGTGCCTGGGTGTGTCAGTGTATGCATGAGTGTGTGCCTGGGTATGTCAGTTTCTTTATGAGTGTGTTCTTGGGTTTTTCAGTGTATGTAGCAATGTCTGCCTATGTGTCTTATTGGATGTATTATAAAGGTTAAAGAAGAAATTATGAAATGAATGAAATGAAATAGAGGTTTTATTAAGCGCGTGTATGCCAAGGCGTCTTAGCGCGGGTGCTGTCATATCCTGAAACCGAGGAGGTAGACTGAAATTAGGAGTTGGGTGCGAATAACCATGTTTTCAGCGCCTTTCTAAACAGTTGTCTGTTTGTTTGGCATCTCAGGTTGAATGTTAGAGTATTCCAAAGTTTAAGGGCCAAATGGAAGAAACTTCTTCCACCCCACTTTATGGTCTTCACCCTGGGGATGACCAGCAACGAGGCAGTCGATGATCTGAGACTGGGTTGAGGAATTTGCCATCTAATGCGATTATTGAAGTTTGTGGGTCCTCTCCCGTAAAGGGTCTTGGGAACAATGCACATGGACTTAAACTGTACCCTTGCCTGGACAGGCAACCAGTGCAGCTCTCGGATCCCTTTGGACACTGAGCTGAATTTGGGTATTTTAAGCAGCATTCATGCTGCCGGATTTTGAAGTGATTGAAGCTTACGTATTGTCCCTTTATTTGCACCTAAGTAAAGGGCATTACAGTAGTCAATCCTTGATAGCACTAGGGTCACGATTACTGTTTTCCTTAGATCCATCTGGATAAACGGAAGGATTTTTCTTATAGTCTTCAAGGTGTAACAACAGGAAGAAGTAATAGAATCTTCTGGTTTGATAGAGATAATTGATCATCAAGAAGGACCCCTAGACTTTTCACCTTCCTTATGGGGGATGGACAGGATCCTGCCTCTTCAGGCCACCAAGCTGTGTTCCAGAGGGAGGTGTTTTTTCCAAAAAGTAGCACCTCGGTTTTATCTGTGTTCAATTTCAAGCAGTTATCCCGCATCCAACCTATTATATGGACCATACAGTTGTTAAATTCTATTGTGTCATCCACTTAACAGATAGCGGTGAAACCGTGTGAGCGGATGAGTTTAGCGAGAGGGGTCACATAGGCATTGAACAGGGTTAGGGATAACGAGGACCCCTGGGGCACTCCACATGGCAGGGCATAAGGATGTGATTTATGCCCTCCCATCGTAACAGTTTGTTCTCTGTTTGTTAAAAATGATTTAAGTACCTTCGAGGCTGCACCTGTGATCCCCGTTTCGGCTAGGCGCCGAACAAGCACTTGATGGTTTACCGTGTCAAATGCCGCTGAGAGGTCTAACAGGATGAGTATTGCTTTCCCTCCTCCATCCAACTGAATGCGGATCTCCTCGGTGGCTACAATGAGGGCTGACTCTGTGCTGTGTAGAGGTCGAAATCCATGTTGTTCTGGGTCCATTTTGTTATTGGACTCCAGGAAGTCCAGCAGATCTTCGTTGAGCGCTTTTTCCAGAATTTTAGAAGGAAACGGCAAGCAGGAAATTGGCCGGTAATTTTTTACCTCAGTGGGGTCTTGGGACGGCTTTTTCAGAATGGGCGGTACTAGAGATTTTTTCCAAATATTTGGGAAAAATCCAGAGTTTAAAATGTTATTTAAAAGAGGTGCTAAGTAGCCCGCTATGGTGCTAGGTACCAAATGGAGAACCGTAGCCGGGCAGGGATCCAACGGGGAGCCTGACATAGTAGACAGGATAAGTTTCTCCACTTGCTCGGGCGTTAGGCGGTTGAAATTGCTAAGATGAGCCCATGTAGTCACTTCCCCATTCTCTAGACCATCCATTACATCTAGGCTATCTGCAGTTTGATGGCTAGAGAATTTATCAGAGACACTTTTTACTTTGCTAAAAAAGAAATCAGCTAATATATCGCAGAAGTCAGCGTTGGGAGTGTGCTGTTTACTCTCGTCTAGTTTGGATAGAGTCGTGACTGTTTTGAAAAGCTCTTTGGCTGAGTTGTTTGCCGAGTTAATTTTCTCGGTGAAAAAGCATGATTTTTCCGTGATGATAGCTTTTTTGTAATTATCGATAGCTTTCCTATAATGATCTTTTTCCTCTGGCGAGTAATCTTTCCTCCAGGTACCTTCTTTGGCCCTGCACTCTCTTTTTAATATCTTCAGTTCCGACGTGTACCAGGGTGCCGACAGTTGCTTTCTATGGTTATGTTTCTGCTTTTCGGGCACAAGCTTGTTAACCGCTGACTCGATCCAGTTATCAAAATTACAAGCTGCAGAGTTCGGGTCAGTATTTAGACAGGGTGTGGTTAGACATAGGGCCTGGTCCAATTCCAGAGTGTTTATCTTATGCCAAGGGCGACTTGTATTTGAGTTATTGTTATTGTGTACTTTAGAAAACTCTCCTGGAATAGTTAACTCCAAAAAAACAGCGCTGTGGTCTGTCCACTCCGCAAGCAAAGCTTTATTGAAGGAGATCAATGCATGGTTGGTGAAGACACCATCAAGAGTATGTGTGTTGGCTCGGTAACTACTTGGTTTAAGTCAAAACTCTTCAGACAGTCAATTAGGTTAATTGTGTCTCTACATACCACAGATTCCAAGTGAAAGTTAAAATCCCCCAGTAATGTGAGGTTGGAGAATTCCATGCAAGATTCCAGAAAGATCTGCATTGAGGAGACAAATCTATTCCTAGGGCCAGGTGGCAGATATATGAGAGTTCCGTTAAATGCTATCTTATTGTTGATTTTGAAGGAGAACATAATAGCTTCCTCCTCCAGTTGGGGGATGCCAGCCAATGATGCCTTAATATTGTTCCGGTGGGCAATAGCAACTCCCCATCCCCGTTGCACTTTTCTATCTATTCTAAAGAGCTCATAGCCTTCAGGTATTGCCACCTTGAATAACTGTTGGTCCAGGTTTCTGTTAGAAAAAGTATATCAGGATTGTGCTGGTCTATGAAGTCCGCTAGTTGAATTAGTTATCTACATTACTGCAATAAATGGTTCCATTGATCTGTAAAAAAAGAGAGAAAACAAAAATATAAGTTTATTGTGACGTTATAAATTTGAACAGTAAAGTTTAAACTTCTCCAATACAAATGTTCATGTTGAAAATAAATCATTACACAGCTGTAACGCTGTAAAGGTATTATACATTTAATTCAAACATTTAATTTTCCTTTTTTTGCTGTTCTCAGCTTTTATACTTGCACATCATAAAAGATGTAGGGGCACATGCATCAAGGTAGGCTTTTGCGATTCCATAATTGCGATTATTAAGGAATCGCAATTATGGAATCGCAAAAGCCTATGCATGTAGGAATCGCTATAAAAATAGCGATTCCTAAACATTCCTTAATTGCGATTCGCAAATTGCGAGTCGCAATTAAGGAATGGCCTCCCATTCATTCCTATGGGCCTACAGGCCCATAGGAATGAATAGGAGTTGCATGCGCAATTTGCGAGTACCAAATAGGTACTGGCAAATTGCGCATGCAATTCAAAGGTGCAAGGGTGCCAAAAGGACACCCTGTTGCACCCCTGAAATTGTAATGTGCACCCATGTTGCGCACACACATGCCCCAAGGGCTTGTGTGTGTGTAACATGTAACTTTGAAAAATGCACTTTAGTGCATTTTTCAAAGTTTTTGCAAATTACCAACCATTTTTATTTTCGTTAATTTGCAACCCCTATTAGCGAAATCGCTATTTAAAATTGTTTCTAGCATTGCATTTAAGGAATCGCAATTTGCGATTCCTTAAATGCATTTGCAATTAAGGTAATCGCAAATTGTGCGATTCCTTATTTAGCAATTTTTGCATTTGGGATGATGCATCCCAAATGCAAAAATACCGGTCGCAAAGGGGCAGATTCTGCGAATCTGCCCGTTTGCGACCGGTATTTCGTTTGATGCATGTGCCCCGTACTGTATAAATTTTCATCCTTGAACAGTGGGGAAAAAACAATCATATAGATTGTAGAAAAAAATCAGAACTCCACAATATGTCGCTATAAATAAGTTGCAAAATGCATTGCACTCATTACAGTTATTTTATAAATTCTTGTAGCTACAGTTACTGAACTAATCTAAACAAAGATATCTTAAAAATAACTTTTTTAATATTAGCAGTGGTATAATACTACTAACAGATATAAAGTACAGTTACATTTTGGAGCCCCTTTTGAAGACATCACCCAGGTAGGCCGATAGATGTCTCAAACACTGACGATCCACGTAGAACAAATATCGTATACCACTTTTTAAACAGTGATCCTCCAGAGAACTTTGGTTGAAGAAAGAAGAGATAAGAATTTGGTAGTGTGAAAGGTAGGTTTTCTTTCAATTTAAGGTTGCTGTCATTGCATTCCGTCCAACTAGTTTCACTCTTTAAATAAACAGTATAGTGTGCAGATGTTACACTAAGGGGCAGATTATGAGTTTGGCAGCCCAACCGCCAGACTGCCGCTGTGGCGTCAGGAGAACAGTCACCAACCCAGCGGCATCCGGACCACTGCATTACGATATTACTGCCAGGCTGGTGGTGTTGTGTCGGCAATGCCATGGCAGCAGCATGCTAAGGCTCATAGAGACGTTGAAGCATATGCCACTGCCGTGGCAGCACCATTTGCACATCAGGTGCATTGTGAACCATGCACCATGTCATGCATGGCACACAGTGCACCCCCGATAGTGCAATTAGAAGGGGGGAACAACATATGCCCCAAAACACTTTTCCTAATAGGCAAAATCACCCTGTTTTGGGCCCCCTCCCTGCTTTTCCATCAACCTTCTCATGGCGGGGTCCCTGCCATGAAAAGGTCGGTGGAAAGGCAGGTCATGATTGGGGCGGCGGTGCCGACATCGGCTCCGCCTCCCATACACGCTCTTTTCTCAATGCAGCCACCATGGGATCCAGGATCATAATTGGGCAGTCAGACACCGCGAGTACAGCTGTCTTCAGACCTCCATACTTGAAATCAGGCCCTAAGTCCTTTGTGAAAGGTGATAGCCATAGTAGTATAAGTTCTTCCAGAAATTGATATTTGTTTAGCTTTGAAGTTTGTAATTTCTGTTTCCAATTTAGATCTATCTGCCAAGCATCGTTATAGCAGTAACATAAGGTATTTTTCACTTCTTCGTATATGCAATGTAGACATAACATCTGATCTACAATTTGGGCAGGTCGTATTTTGTTAAGCTTTTTTGATCAATCTGTCAAAAGACACAAATTTCGCTCAAGATTGATTTGAGTGGGGGGCATAAAAGAGCTGTCTTCACACTCATGGTTCCATGAGTAACTCAGTCCAAATAAGTAATCAATACTTATTCTGTCTTCTTCTAAAACTCCAGGGATGACCATTATAAACTCCTGGGCATCTTGTTGAGTGTTGAGAGTGTTGTACTGACCCTCTACATATAGCTATTAGATGTTGAATTCCTGAAGCACAATGCATTGCAGACCTATCACTATGTAAACGTTGCAGCAAACAACACAGGGGCCGATTCCGATTCGGGCCGGAAATCTCTCCGACCGAGCCGGACCCGGAGAGATTTCCGACCGAGTCGGACCCGTGCAGTCCGGACCGAACGAGTACGATGCGCACGTATGCCATCGGACTCGAGTCGGTCGGACTCCCATTGAAGTCAATGGGAGCCTGTCGTACAACGCGTACGCGGGCTCCCATTGACTCAATGGGTGCGATGCGGACAAGTGCGCCCCTACAGCGTGTACGCGGCGAAGCGATTCGCGCCGTACACGCACAGGTAGGGGGACCCATGGGTCCCCCTGTGTGCGACTCGCACGGCTACGCAGACAGGGGGTCCGACACGGACCCCAAAGTACGGCTCCGACAGCTCTTTCGAGCCGGAGTGCGCGGGCTCGGTCGGACTGCTCGCGGCGCGCATCGTTCTTACCCGGCCGGGGAACGTCTCCATTGCGCGGTGCGAGTCGAGTCCGAGCGAGTCGGTCGGTGCGGTTGGACCCGGGAACGAGTCGGTCGGAGCGGTCGGGATGCCCGGACGAGTCGGTCGGCGAATACGCATCGTACTCGCTCGCCCGGACGCGCGTACGGTTCGGTCGGGAAATAGGGCTCCGAATCGGATCCGGTTAAGCCGAATCCGATTCGGAGCCCTACCGGCCGAGATCGGAATCGGCCCCACAGTGTACAACATAATCTCTTCTGTGGTTTCTGTTTAATTGCATTTATAAGATGTGGTAAATGGAAGAGTACATTGAGAACAACATTTGCATAGCAGTTGACACCAGAAGTGTTTGACAACTAGTAACCTAAAATATCTCACTCATTCTCCATTTTTTTCTTCTTAGGACCTTCCTTGTTCTCCTTCTTTTCAGCAACATCCATAGATTCCTTTGTACGCTTTCACTTTGGACAGGTTATCTGTTTTTCGTTAATGAGGTACTCTCCTAAATGAAGAGCATATACACTTCTTAACCGATTGCGGTATTTGACACAACTTGCATCAGCACTTACTCTGCTGTCATCAAATCAACCAAAAACAAACCGGACAATGTTCTAACTCAAGATAATGCTACATATCACGCACCTTCTTTAAATACAGCATTACAACTTTTTATTAAAAGCTGCGTCTACACTTATACCTTGAGATTTATGGATAGTTACAGCGTATGCTGAAGGGATTGGGAACTGCTGCTGCCAGACATACAAGTCTTTTACAAGCGAAAAACATACAATACATCTACCAATCTGCTTCACACCATCAATCTGATCAAATGTTATTGCCAATTATTCAACCTCATCGCTACTTGGAAAGTTAATGAAAACAGTCACTTTACCAATAGCACCATTTACTGTTCCTTCCTCAACATTTAAATTACGCACAAAATTACACTTTTCTAATCCTGCAGTCTTGGAAACAGATTTCCCCAATGAATATATTTTTGTTTGAATTTTTTCACTTAGCAGTACTGTCACCCCCAAGTACTCCATTTTGTCAATTGCTGTAAGTTCACAAATCTCATTTTTTCCAGTTTTTGTAATTGTTTGTTAAAACAGGAGCACTCCTGAAGCATAGGCACTAGACAGACAATAGATTTCCCTTCTTTAATGAAGTTGTGCATTAGCTGTGCTGCTGTTTTGTTAAAAAAATTGTTTCTTGATAAGTTGATTTTCTAAGCATTTTCTCACTTTTGTGATAACTCCTACTCTAATATCCTTCAGAATATTTCCATATTCCATGTCAGATGCTTGATGCAAATTCTTAAGTAGTTCTTTGAATTGGAAATTTTGACAAATGATTATGTTTCCAATACTTCCCAAGGAATTCTGAGGTTCACCATGGAGAAGCGCCTTGAACACAGGCTGTCCTTTGACTGGGGTAAGTTGTAGTAGTTCACCGAAGACAATTAAGTGCTTTTCTCCAAACAGCACTTCATAATCTGTTTTTAAAATCGTTTGCATTCTCAGGTGTACAAAGGCAAGCATTAAGTTTCAGACCATGCTCACCACATTGATGATTACAAGTTTCAGTTTCTTCAGTACTGTTGAGACTTCATGACAAGCATCACCAGATAACTTTTGGTTCTCCAGTTTAATGTCATGTTCAACAGTTAGCATTAGTGGTCGATGTAAAGTAATTCCTTTAATGTAGTGTACAGCTAATCCAGTTGGTGCTGTTAATACACACGACAAATTTGATTCTGTAGTCCTCTGTAGGTAAGTGGTGAGAAGTTTAATTAAAAGGCTTTTCCAGGTGCCAGATTGACCACTAAAGTATAATAGTATTAGCTCTATTTTCTCTTTTACCTCCATATACATTTCTTTCTGTTCCTCATTCAGTTGTCCAACTAACAGTTCCAAATCAAAACTTTCCTGTCTCACTTGTTGCATTGCACTTTCCACCTCATTCATGGCTATTGCAGATTTATTTTCAATAATTGGTTGTCCAAGCGAATCTTGACTCAGAGGTCAGGAACTTTGGCTGTTTGCGAACTCTTGTTAGCAATTTCAGCAGTAATCATTTCTTCCTGTTCAATCTCATCATTTATCACTCTCAAATAGTTTGGAAACACTGAATGCTGTCTTTCACAATTTGAAAGAATCTTCATAGCAGTCATAATCTCCGAGTAATTCCAATTCAGAAAGCCAAGCCTTGAAGAGTCGTAGAAGTACCAAATAGAAAAACTCTCTTTTGTCTGGAGTTTGGTAACTAAGTTTTCTGTGGTCAATTAGATTTCTTTTTGTGTGTCAGACCAAACAACTGTCACAACCAACTACTGCATATTTCCCTCCTTTCACATTTTCTATTACATTGGTTCTGTATCTGTAGTGTTGAAGTATTTCATAAAGACACATATTTTCTTGATGCGGAATCCTTCTCGGATAACATGTGTTCAACATATTTGATTTTGCAATGTCTATACTTTCCAGATCGAACTCTGCTAGGTACTGAATTTCCGGGAAAGAGTTCAACACTCTATTTCACGTGCTTGCAAGGCCTAGACTTACCCAAACAATTGCCCTTGACTTCGAGTACAAACTGGCTGAGCTCAACCGATCACAGCATTTATAGGAGCCTATCTCTCAATGGGAAAGTATTTTCAAGCTGAAGCTGTACAATTTCTTGGTTAGAGACTTTTCTGCAGAAATCTCCTCCCACATCTCCTTCATCTCTGTCTTCTCTGATTTTGTAATGTACGAAGTGGCATAGCGAGCAATAGCGATGGAGTTGCCTGCAACAAATTGTATACCCATATTAGCATTACACAGTTTGAGAATCACATTATTGTCACGATTAACTTCCTGCACTCTCGTGCCCACCACCAGAGGGGTGCATAGTGTGACTTTCCTGTGTTCTTATAAGCTTCCAGATACTCCCCTGCATGCATATCCTGACTTCCATCCTTTTGGTCACTATTTGGGAATTGACATTCATTCACAATCCATGCCAGGTTTTGTGAAAGCTTGCTCATGCTTGAAGCCAGCCTGCTAATGTTTGCCACTCTGTTACCTAGAATTCCCGGCTAACTGCTTCGTCTCCACCCCTGCAGGCCAAGGATGGGTGGAGGAATTCAGCTCACCTGTGGCTGGCTGCTGCTAGCCTGCTCACACCTCAATCAATCAAAGATATGTTTATTTAGACCAATGACCTTTAAACAACACAGCATTAAAATACGGTAACAAATACATATATAGTAATAAGTTTCATCTAATAAAACCATAAATAAATTATTCAGATAAAATATATATTCCAATAAGATCTGCAAATAATTCTATAAATACATCCACACTCCTACTAGTTCTCAATAAACACTGCACTAGCTGCCCTCATGAATCTTCCAATTGCACATGCTATGTCTAAAAAGTGCATCTCAGTTAAAAATTCTGCGGCATGCCCTTGAGTCATAATTTCATATTTCAAGAATATTGGGCATAACCATTGTCTCCGCTGTTGTTTGAGTTTTAGGCAATCCAACAAAATATGCAACATGTCACATTTGGTGTTCAACCCACAAGCACAATTCCCTCCTATACCAATCATTTTTGCTTTTACCACATCACTTATCTTACAAGGGTTGAGTCCAATTCTTACTCTCAGCACTTCATTCCTTAGCAACTGGTTTGAAAGGGTGTCCACATATGGATAACTCACATTATTCCGCCACGCATTTAACATAAAATGTAAAAACAATTTCTCTCTTAGGTATTGGTAGTCACTTTCGTTGGACAATTCTTTGCCTAGCGCTATTAGCTCACTCTTGGAGATTTCTATTTGTAAAGTCTGTGGAAGCTACTTTACTTTCATAGCAGTGCAAAAGGCAGCCAGGTTAGTCCTAACCTTTTTGCCCATTTTAATTCGCTTTGCACAATTTCATTCTTACACCACTGATAAATTTTCTGTCCAACCTCCCCACTCAGTTTTCCCCAGAATCTTATTAGGGCTTTTGCGGTCAGCCTATTCCATGAAATCATGCCAGTTTCTAATCTTATTGCTTGGATCATGGCTGAACTGGGAAATGACAGTAAATACTTCAGACATTTCCCCTCGTCTGCATCCCACCTGTTTTTACCACTAATATATAGCAATTCAGCTACGTATTGAAGTTGCGGGGGGATCATTGCTTCGTAGGCTTTTAGCACTGATCGACATGACATTACTCCAAAGGCCTTATTAATTTTTTTCAGCCCACTTACCAAGGCAATAGCCCTAGACTTTAGAGCCTCTAGGTGAAATTTCTATTTCAGAGAACGCTCGAACCAGACTCCAAGGTACTTATATTCATTTACTAATTCAAGTACATGTGAGCCTAGGTGCCAATTAAATTTGCTTTTCGTTTTCCCAAAGCTAAGCACATGTGTTTTATCCATGTTACCACAAATTTTTTCTACCTACAATAGTTCACAAATTTCTATAATTTCCTTTGCAGGCCTATTTCAGTCTGGTCCAAGATCACAAGATCATCTGCTTACAGGAGGCATGCCACGTGTTTACCGTTCATCTTGGGGGCTAAATCCATTTGCAGCAGCTAGGGTCACTGGCAGGTCGGCACCTGATGCATGTGTTACTGTGAGCTTTTTTGAGCCCCAGCTCCCTTCAGGCCAAGGTTGGTCATTGTAGCTGTGTACCAGTGAGACCGATCCTTGTTTCCAGTGTTTCCTGAGCTTTTGATATCTTGTTTCCAGTGTTTCCTGAGCTTTCGATATCTTTGTTTCTAGTGTTTCCTGAGCATTAGTTATTCCTTGTTCCTGAGCTGCTGCTGTTTCCCTTGTTCCTGAACTAGCACTGTCTGCAGTGCTACCTTGACTCCTGAGCCTTAGCATTCCTTCTTCCTAACCTGCAGCAGTTTCCCTTGGTCCTGAACTAGCACTGCCTACAGTGCTGCCTGGACTCTTGAGCTTTTGCTCAGTTCTAGTTCCTGCTCCAGCACTGCCTTCAGTGCTACTTTGTTTTCTTGATTCCTGAACCAGCACTATTCTTATATACCCTTGTAGCTTCTCCTTCTGTATATCCTTTTCCAGTCTTTGCTTTTCTTCTCATTTCCTTGGTTCCCGTTCCTAGTTTGCTGTCCTTCTATTCTGCTGTCTTGCCTTCTATTACCTTGCATGTTTGTTACTTGCTTTCTGCCAAGTGTGCCCTGTGATTTCCTTCCTTTCCTGTTAAGCACTCCTCCTTGCTAGCTCCTTGTCTATTGTGCTTGTGTTTAGTTCTACCCCCTTACTGTTACTGCCTTGCGTGTTCCTGTTTGATCGCCAGGATCCGTGGGCACAGCTGACTACCTAGGTGGTGTTTCTTGTTCACTGTGAGTACTGTCTTTGAGTTAAATTTATAACATCACCATAGGTATAAGCTCCACAGACCCTGCCTTTGCATGCATATTCTATATGTGGGTATTTGCAGTCAGTATCTGTAACAGCAATTGTGGGTGAGGAACTAACTGAGCTTCAGTCTTACCGTGTGGAGCTCCTGAGTGCTTTACCCCACACTCCCTTTATTGTTAATGTTGTTTTATATTTGTGTATTGCACATCCGTCTTGGGTGTAGTGATTCTGATTGTTGAACCGCCTCATGAGTGCCTGTCCTTTCTGAGTCTTAGCCATCCTGTTCCTTCATGTAAGCTTCCCCTTCGGATCCCTTTTCTCCTCCGACTTCCTGTGTGACCCTGGGCAGTGTTGCACTCCTTTTTCTGCTTCATTTTCTACCCAGTCACCAGTCTTTGCCCAAGTCCCTGACTGTGTCCCAGACAGTCCCGGACAGTCCCTTACAGTTATAGTCATTAATATACTTGGAGGCCTCTGTTATTCTCCAGTTGTATGTGTTTTTTGGTGATTTTCCTGTCAATGTATGTTTGCCTGCAGATAAAAAGCTGTTCGCTCTTCATTGGGAAATGACAGGTCATGGAAATCCAAAACAACATCTTGTGTAAAATGTTCCTTAGCATCTGCAATTTTGACTGCAGAACTTGCCACATCTATGTGTTTGAAAGCGCAGAACCTGTTGTCTGAGGCCTTTTTCACCAGTGACTTTCGGGATGGCACATGTCACATACTGCTCAATGAAAGAGAGTACAGGCTCATCATTGTCTGTTTCAAATTCGGTACAGCTTTTATTCATAACAGCATGTGAATATGAGGAGCACTTCTTGCTTGTCACTCTTTACGCCAAAAGAAATCAGTTACTTCGTCAAGAGGAGGATTTGTTGTGTTGCAGAAAAGACAGCATGGCTTGAAACCTGTGGTTAAAATATCTAGAAACATTAGCAGGATCCAAAGAGCAAAGTTCTCCTGCTGTCTTTACATTGATGTCTTTAATGTTTGAGTATGCTTCTCTCAATAATTCAAGCAAATCATCCCACATGTACTCTGCACAACTCAGTGTCACAAATCAAGTAGGTGCACCTAGGTTTCTCAATCTACATTTCATTTCTCCATGACAACAGTACCAATACTCATTGGTCCCGCATAGGCACGCCAACAAATTAATCAAGTTGTATTCCAACTTCTCGTCCTTCCGATGAACTTTGTCAATGAATTCCTTGCAGAGAGATTTTGTAGGTTAACTCCTGTTTTCAGTATTTGGTTTACAGCTTATGATAGTTCAGACGAGTATTACTCATATATAAGATGGAATATGTATGGAATACACTGGTGAAATCTATGATGCTCTGAATATTATCTGGTTGACCTGTATTCCGCTGCTGGTATTTGTACGAGGCGGTCATCATAGCAGCCACCTGCTCCAGTGGGATATAGGTGTGGAAAACAGCGAGCCTCTAAACTTTTCTCCCACACTCTCGTGGGAGCTCCTTTTACTTGTTTCATTTGAAAGAGATCAATAGCTTCACCAATAACTTCTTTAAAATTGCATAGGAGGAATGCTATAGTGTTCATAAATTTCTTCTGATGTGGATTGATCCACTTTTTCAATCTGTCCACTTGGTGGTAATTTTGATCCTCCATACAAGTTACATCTCAAACAACATCAATATTTTTATAATAAATATAATTTTTTACCAGGCATATTGTATTTTATTTTTTACTTTATTAACATCCACTAACTCTTGTAATTTTTTTTAATTCTTGGTAGACATACCATTCACTAGAATGATAAAGTGGTTCATCAATATCTCTCAATACCCCTAGTGTTTCAATATTCCATTTAAAATCTAAAGGCAAGCAGACAACTCTTCCTTTAAGGCTTTTCTGTAGCTCTGTCGGTGGAAATTTTTGTGTGTTTGGTTCCTTACGAACTTATGCTTGAAAAGGGTGTATGCATTGTATGAGAATTGATTTATAAACATTTAATTCTTGAAGTACATCTGGAATTGGTACTAATTCTAACTTGTTGTATGGCTCTGGCTGGCATTTTGCTATCCTCTAACTTATCATATCGATACTTACATATGATTTTCTGTGTTGCCAAATCAAAGCATTCCTCTACAAATAAATATACACCAAATTCTTGCCACTTATCTCTGTTCTCCTGTTCAGTTTTTGAGAGTAAAACTACATTGCAAGTTTGGCTTTTGTAGTGAGTGCGTCGACAACAAATACAAACACAGGGGCATATTTATGAGAAAATGTCAGAGCGTGGAGCTGAACCAAATTTGGCAGCACCAGGTTCTGACATTTTCAAAATGCAGGGATGTGCCGTATTCACAAGTATATGGCACACCCCTGTGTTTTCCCTAGCGCTGGCACTAAATTAGCTGCCTTGCGCCAATGCAGGCACCCTTCCACCATAGTGCAAGGGTGCCTGCGTTGCAGGGAATGATTGTTTATGTGCAGGAAAGTGTCCCTTCCTGCACATAAACAATCACTAATGGCAATTTGTTACTTCTATGTGTACTGCAAAATGCAGCACCCATAGAGGTAGCAAATAGTCAATCTTTAATGATTGTATATATGCAGGTTAGTGATGTACTAAGTGATGTGTGTAAAGGGGCCTTATTTACAAGGCGGCGTTAAGCCATAAAAAGTGACTTAACTCCGCTTTGTAAATATGGAGAAGGGCATATAACCACCGGAACATCGCTAAAAGTGATGTTCTGGTGGCGATATCCCCTTGTAAATATGCCCCACAGTTTGGTTTCTCTGAAGATACTATGTTAAACTTTGCAATCTCTTGTGCAAAGTTATCAGTACTAATGCCTGTGTCCTGTTCCTCTACACCTACAGTAAAAAAACTCCTAATTTTCCCTAGACTCCTGTTCAGGACCAAAGAAACAAAACTGAACATCTTCACAAACTTTTTCTACCTCTGCTAGTGTCCCATGAAATAAGCTCTATTTATCTCTCCTAAACAGAAGGCAAGACAATTCACAAAGTTAAGTCTCCTAACCAAATTTTGCTTATTAGCGTGATGAACAGCTAACATCCTGAAGTAATGAAAGGTGCTTGTACACACTTTCTTTGATAGATGCGCCAGTGAATGTCCCTATAAACTACTGTTCTTCCTCACTTTGCATGACACTTCTATCTAGATAATTGACATAAGAAAGTTCTTAATATGTCAATTGATTCCTGTCAAATACTACTACAGTTCCAATTGTATACAATGGCCTGTCTATGCCTTCCATGTACCTCTCCAGCTATCACTTCCTTTATATTCTCCTACATTCCTAGGAGCTATCTCCTCTTTTGCAATAGGACTGCCATATTTGACCTCATAACAACTGGCAGTTGTATCAACTGTATGTACTAGCATACATTTCTTCATTACCAAAAGACTCTGTACTAGAGGTGTGCTTCAATTCACCTTTACAAATCTTGAAAAAATTTGTTTTTCATCATAAGCCTTTTTTAGGGTTTTTTCTTCATACACAATACTGTTTTGTCTAGCGTTCTCATTCTGTTCAATACCAATATAAATAGCTTCTTTTTCAGAGCGAATGCTTTCTCAATGACGCTCTCAATATGGTGCTTTTGCTTAAGTGCAGCGGTTCTCCTCTTATATTTCTTTATTCTTTGTAGAAAAGTCTGTATTTCTCTTGCTCAAAACATTTTAAATTGTAACTCCTTAAACTGTTTTTGTCTCCATGTCAATCTGCCTGTTTTCTTATAACATTTCCTACTTACAGAAAAATGTACTCCTTGCTGTTTATCAGTTGATTTCAAATGTTGGCTTTTACTAACACTTTTCCCTCATTCTGCATTTAAAGACATAGGGCTTATTTACAAGCCTGTTGTGCCGCCGGTGCGTCACTTTTTCCCATATTAAAAGTGGCGCACCAGCAGCGCAAGGTGCTTGTAAATAAGCCCCATAGTTTTTTCAGAAACTCTTTAGCACTCGTACCAGCTACTCTTTTTCCCCCTGCACATTCTTCACCTTATTTTCTTTTTCACTCTCAGTTTTAAGCAGGTAGTACTGTTTCCTCTGCTTCTTTCTTCTTTGTCTCTTGTCAAGCATTGCAATTTTTCTTCTTTAAATACAAATGGATATCTGGAAAGTAAATAAAGGATACATTTACCTCTACAGAACATAGTATTAAATTAGGTACTATAAGCAAGTGACCAAGTACATAAGTAGTCATTTCAGTGTCTAAAAGGTTGTATAAGTCTCTCAATATAGATCTATAAATGCATAAATTAGTTAGTATATAGATATGAGACTAGGTGTTCCACTTCTTCAAAATATATTAGGCAGCTATATTAGTAATTCACTGAGCAACTGGTGTATTATTTACTCTATAGGTTGTAATTAGTTATATAAGTGATATTTTCCTTTCTTTATGTGCTCTGTTTCTTACAGTAGGGACATCTAACTGCCAATGCATCTACCTCTCTTACTCATAGGTATTACTGATAGGCTGAGTATGTAAGTGTATGAATTAGTGTGTGCATGGGTGTGTCAGTGTTGTGCATTAGTGTTTACCTTTGTCTATTTCTGAGTCTCTTACTGTATACCTGGGTCTAACTAGCTGTGTTATTCTTTAGCTGCCTGTGTTTGTAGCTATATTATTCCCTACCTGGGTGTGTTACTCCCTGCATCAGTGTGTACTTGGGTGTGTTAGGGGCTGCATTATTGTTTGGCCAGGTGTGTCAGTGTGTCAATTGGTATGTGCATGGGTGTGTCAGTGACTACATTAGTGTTTGCAGGGAGTCTCAGTGTATGTCTTGGTTATATCAGTAGCTGTGCTGGTGTGTGCATAGCTGTGTCAGTGGTTCCATCACTATGTACCTGTGTACCTGAGTGTGTTACTGTATGCATAAGAGTGACTTGAGTGTGTCAGTATGTGCTTCAGTATGTCTGGATGTGTTAGCATATGCATCTGTTTCTACTTGAGTATGTTAGGGTATGCTTCGGTATGTG
Source organism: Calotriton arnoldi (assembly GCA_963921515.1). Classification (NCBI taxonomy): domain Eukaryota; kingdom Metazoa; phylum Chordata; class Amphibia; order Caudata; family Salamandridae; genus Calotriton; species Calotriton arnoldi. The sequence goes on from CAWUFW010000243.1 coordinate 4,495,439, forward strand.
CTTAGTTGTGTCACTATATGCATCAGTGTCTGCCTGGATGTGTTTGTATAGGCATCAGTGTATACCTGACTGTGCTACTGTATAGATGAGTGTGTGCATGGGTCTGTTAGTGTATGCATAGATATGTGTCTATGTGTGTTAGCATATGCAGCAGACTGTGCCTGGGTGTGTCAGTGTCAGCATCAGTGTGTGTCAGGCTATCTCAATGTAGACATTCATGTATACCTGGGTGTGTCAGTATATACATGATGCAATGCGTGGGTGTGTATTTGGATGCATTAATGTTTGAGTGGTTGTATCAGTGGCTGCATTACTGTATGCCTGGGTGTGTCAGTGTCTGCATTGGTAGGTCCCTGGGTTTGACCTATGTGTGTCTGTTTGTACCTCTTTACTCATTGTTAATCTTCCTTTGGTGATCACTGAACTTTTCTTTATTTTTTATCACATACCCTCTTTGTATAGTCCCTTTTACTTTTCCTAAACATGCTATTCACTTTCATCCACCTTATATACACACATGCCTTTTCTATCAAATATTATTTTATACTACAGCTTAATTCACATTCCTGTGAAATGTGATTGTTAAATGTGATTGTTGGGCAGTATTTTTGTTTCTCTGTATCAGTTAGAATTTCTTCTGCCAGGAAGTGCGCAAAACCAAGCACAAAAATGGTACACCTCTCTCATACAAGGAAACCACTAATGGCAAACTTTTCAACTTTGCATTCAAGGTTAGTCAGTGTTTAAATAAATCAGAACATTGCTTTCATATTTAACGTATAATATACCTCTTCTGAATGGTCTGCCGTGTTAACCTTTTCTTACACTCCTCTAAACAAAGACCAATTTGATAGGGGTTTTGGGCGGCTCCGCAGATCCGCCGTGGAGCTCAGCGAGACCTCCCGTGTAACTTTGTGGCAGCGCCGTGGCTCCACATGGGAAATAAAAATCCTTTTCATAATGTCATTTATACTCCACTTGGTATAAATGGCTACATTTGCACCCAACAACTCCTTTTTCACCATTTCTTCCATTAAAAATCTTTCTACATATTCACATTTTAGTCTTTTTTGTTCCCTTTCCCCATGCTCCTATAGCTCTGTTAACATGGTGACTACTTTTGAAACATTCTCTGCTAGCAGTAGGTCACAAGTTCACAATACTTTCTGAGAGTAGCATGCTAACATGTAAACCAACTGTAGCAGGTGTGGTTGAGAGTTTGGAATTAGAACCATATCCCAAACAACATTACTTTTTGGTAATTTCTGCAAAGCCAATCACACAATTGTTTACTTTTATCTCAATATCACAACCTAGTTTTATCCACTACCATATTTACAACATCCAATTAAATTTCAAATTAAACTTTTACTTGCTAGGCTCCTTTTTAACTGCTTTCTTTTTAAAATCTATCTCATTCAGCTGCAGCCTAGTCATTGTGCTACTGCTCCTCTCCTTCAAATGGTTAGAGTGTGGATTTTGGGTTATAGCTTTGTGTTTTGAACTAGAGAGTATGCTAGAAAGTGTGGCATTGAGAGGGACCTCTGTTTGCCTAATGTGGATCTTACTTGGGTTGGCCAGAGAGGGTTAAAGTGGCATCAATTGCTTCCATTGGTTGAAAGCATTATGGATTGCCAGACCTCATGATTGTGCACTGTGGTGGCAATGACCTGGGTACACTTACTGGGGTAGGACTGGAAATACTAATGAAGGATTCCTTTGCTCAATTAATGACAATTTTCCCTCACACATCTTTGGTGTACTCCAACATATATCAAAGTCAGAAATAGAAGTGGTCAAAGGAATTCTGTCAATAAAACAGTTTCTGCATTCCTCAGAGACCATAACATGGGCTCTATCTACAACAACAATCTATGCTTTGACATGGACGGTATCTATAGAAGTGATGGGGTTCATTTGACAGAGAAAAACAACAGAATGTTCCTAAATAGCTGGAAAGACTGCATCCTGTTTTATGTGTAGTTATCATCTACACACAATAAACACAAAGGCTTTCCCAATCACCGAGGGGTGGTTTTTTAATCAAAGAGAGGGAGGACGTGTGGCCCCCCTCCCAAAGCCTTATTAGGTCCTGAGGACCCCATCCCCCAGTGCCCTTTTTTTTTATTAAGGGAGGACGGCCACGAGGTCCCCCTCCCTGAGCTTTGTTAGGCCCTAGTGACCCCATCCCCCAGGGCCACTTCTTTAAATTAATGGGAAGGGGCCGTGCGGCCCCACTCCTGAGCCATATTTAGGTGCCGGGGACCCCATCCCCCGGGGCCCTCAGCCTTAAAGGTGGGTGCCCTGGTGCAGGATGCTTGTTTCTGGTCCAGGGGGGACCTGGCCAGGAAGTTCAGGCTGGACTGTTCCCATGGCCCCCCTCCCCACGGAAAACACACAGGGCCTGGAGTTATGGGGTCCCCGGGGCAAAAATCGGCCCTGGGAGGGGGGCCGCGTGCCCACCTCTCCCAGAAAATCATGCCAGGCCCCAAGGGCTAGGGTTACCAGGGCCAAACTTTGCCTGGGAAGGGGATCACATGCACTCCTCTCGCCCAAAAAATAAACCCCCTCTTTCCCTCTGGGCCCTGGCCCACCCTGGAGGGGTTTCAAAAATAAGCCCTTGATGCTCAATATGTTTTTATAATTTTACAGTGGATTTGCAGATCCTCCACAAATTCAAAGCAAAATAAAAAGGCATTTTTGCCCCAGGCCTAGGGGCGTCAGGGTATCCCTACCCTACCCCCTTATGTTTTTTTTTTGTTTTACATTTTTTAGGACACAGGACTGAGTCCCAAGTCCTAAGATGGCTGCCAATACTTCCTGGTTGAGGTGCTGGCAGCCAATAAGATCTCAGCTCGAGATCTGTCTTGATCCGTGGAGGCTCCGTGTCCCTAGATATTCAAAGTTTTTGAACATTAATTGCTCAAAAACATCTGAACCGATTTACACCAGAATACAAAATGGACTCTATGGACCAACATCTAGCTTTCTGCAACATTTGGCATGAATCCGTTTAGGCTGTAGCTCTGTCTAAGTTCCTATAGGAAAATGAATGGGGAAAAAGTGTTTGGGGAGTCTCTTTCTTTCTCAGCCCCTGCTCAAAGGAACACCCCGAAACTTTCCATGCACAAACTAGACATAAAAGAAAATGTTTTTGGAAAGTTGTGTGGCGATTTGCCAGACAGCACCAAAGTTATTAGCAAAACAAAGAAATATTCCTATGGAAACACGATCCTAACCATAGCTCCCTAGTGGCCATCCCCACTGGGTAATATGGAGGGGTTCGACATAGGGCGTGGCCGCAGGCCAGGGCTTGTGGCCAACTCACCACAGTGCATGGTCTAAGGCTGTGTCCAGCACGGTGTTGAATGTATGCGGCGTGGTAGCTGCAGGGCCTGGCCGCAAACCCACACTGAAGGCCCTGTGCAGTGCAGCGTTAGCTGCTGTAACCAGGTTTGGGCACAGGGCCTGGCCGAAGGCCGTGCGCAGTGTGAGATTAGCTGTACACTGGGGGTTGGCCGCAGTCCCTTTGGTTGTGCGCTGCAGGGGGTTGGATTTACATATGGTAATCAAATATTACTTTGCTTGAAAAAAACTAGAAATTCACTGGCGAAAAAATGGTTAAAGTGGTGTTATAGTTAGGTGATAATTTCAGTGACAACGTAATGATTTAAACTAAACAAAAACACTGAATTTCACCAGTTATAGTTATCGTTTTCTAAAGTAACTATAAGTCCTGCCCGAAGGTAACTATAACTCACTCCACCACCAGATATTATCAATGATGGCATGGAAGATGTTATGAGTGATGTAATATGTGGGTAATTAGCAGTGCATGGCCAGGGTGTGAGATGACACTATTAACTTTCCATTAAGATCTTGAAACCCACCTCTTCATACTATTTTTCACGGACTAGGATTACCATCCTGTTTCTCTATGCTAGCCTCATTCCTACTCGTATGTGGTGTCCTCTTCCTAGTATTATTATATGCAAATTGTTACTATTTCTTTATTACCCAGATATGTTTTAGATAAAACGTTGTCGCTATACTGGGATTCCATGGTCAGGAATGTTCCAAAGTCTCGAGGCAAAGCATGAAAAGGCGTGTTCGGAAGTGCCGTTTTTTGGGGGGTATTTCAAGGATCAGTCTTCTTCATTCCATGGAGGGCTCAGTTGTGCAAAGCTACAGAAGCACCCATGTTTGTCTTCGGTCACCCGTTCTTCAGGAGAACTCTTTGTTACTGCATCCTCTGAGGTGGCATACATGACAGACCACGCAAGAACCAGATTATGATGAATGGTGCAGAGACTTTCTTGTGGCCTGTGCACATGAAGGCATGCATCAAACCCTCTGGTAAGAGGGTTATTGTGTATAGAAAACAGGGGATGGGATCTGTACTATGTGACAAATGGCAGCTTAAAGAATCCAATACAGAAGCTGGAGGGCAAGCAGTGGCTATTGGGCCTCAGCCGTTGCCATGGTCTTTTACCTTGGATGGCCCCAAAGCCATTCCTACTAAAGCTCTTCAAAACTGGGCCAAGTACAACTCTTTCAGCTATTGATTCTCAGTGCTAGCAATGGCAAGAAGTCACAGACTTCTCCTGGAGGTATTGTGAGGGTACACAAGCTCAGAACTCCATGATCACCAAGCAGCACTATGACTAACAGATTGTTAAGGTCTACTGTTATAATGCAGACTCTGTAGTATGAGGATAGTTTCAGTCAACGTTTAATAAAGAGCACAGAAGAGTGAAACATTCCAACATTCATGACATTTAAAAAGTCAACTTTGAATAAAGAGCACACAACAGTGAAACATTCCAACATTCATGACATTTAAAAAGAAACGCAATACAGGACTTCCACAAAGTCCTCGAGCCCTTGTCTAACCATTCCCAAGTCACCTGCCCTACATATCAGGATTCAACATAATCTTGCAAATACTTCAGAGGTCTAGAGTTCCTTCTGACTTGTCCAATCACATTTTCTACCTGTTTACCTTGTGAGGCTATACCATCACCCCCACCTACCTCACCACTCTCCTCTGTTCGAGCACTTCCAATTCCTACTTGAGTTCGACTCAATATCTGATCACCCATCAACATGACCTATTCACTTCCCGATCCTAAGAACTACCATCCCTCTGACACAATTACCTTTCGGAGATTCAATCTCTCTCTATTCAAAGGGACCACATGCCAATCATGAACTTCTTTGACTTCAAACAGCCCCCAAAGGTATGTAAATCTACTACCTACTTGACCATTCTTGACTTTGACTCAATCACCGGTCACCAATCTGGTACACTTGAGCTTGCACTCTTTATAGTCACATCAGAAATGGAAACTAGCTCTTTCATCCAGGAGGGCAACAACCTGGCACCAGATCTTTTCCCTCTCATGGCCGCAAAGGGAGCTATTTTTGTCACACTGTGGTGCAGTAGGCCTATGCCATTTCTGCAACCACCTTTCCCACATCTTGGCCACTCTCCAATGCCATTTGGATGGCAACTTTTACCATTCTGTTGGCTTGCTCCACTATCTACTGACCTTGTGATTATACAGAGGAGAAAATGTGCCTGATACCACATGCCCCTAAAATGGTTCTTCATGTCTCCCGAAGTGAGCTGCATCCTATTATCTGTAATCACAGTTGCAGGAACACCTTCTGCTCAAAATAAATTCTCTAAAACTTCAGTGGCTGCTTTTGCGGTAATCTCTCTCATGAACAGCACCTCCAACCTTTTAGAATTGACATCTACCAGCATGAAGATGAACTTTAATTTACGCTTGAGTCAACTGAGGTGCCCAATGAAATCCATACAAAGCCTATGTCACACATTGAGAGGATTACTAATATGTCCCCCAAACAGCAATGATCCCACCTTTAATCTTTTTCGCACTTGCTTACAATCGACACAGCTCTCCACCGTTGTAGTAATTCGATCACCCACGCTTGGCTGCCAAAATCCACCATGACCCTCTTCTTGTGTTAGTCCCAAAAGGCCTGCCTGGGCCAATAATATCAGACTCTTCCGCAAACTTTAGGGCAATACAATCTTATGTCCTCTCATTTAATTTTTAATCTAGCATCACGTATTGACAACTCATCAACACCTTCACGTATGGCCTCGCAGAGGGTGACACTGTACTCTCACTTCTCCCTCCTTCATGACAAAGTAAACACATCTATTTTAAAGTGACATCCCCATCCATACCTCTTACCCAATCATTTAAAGCAATAGCACCACCACTCTACTCAGACTAATCACGCACACTCTCTACTGCACCCTCATCCTCTTTTGCCAACACAGCCTCCTTGTCCATCTCATGCCAATCCACTGACAAGAGATACAGGCAATCAGTCTGGACATTTCTTCATCCTGAGATATGCACCACCTAATAACAATACTCCTGGAAGTGAGAAACGAATCTGGCCAACCTATCAAAGGTCTTACAAGCCCCACTCACTGATAATACTCTGATTAGAGGTTTATGATCTGTGTGCATCAAGAATCCCAGGCCCCAAATGTTGGTCCTGTAATACTCCACTCCCCACGCTGCTGCCAAAGCTTCATGCTCAAACACATAATATTTTTTTCCAGCTTTGTTGATGAACGTGAGGCAAAAGCTACAGTCCGGACTTACTTGCCATGCATCTGAGAAAGGATTGCTCCAATTCTTTTGCCACTACCGTCCACCCTATTACATATCAAAGGGGGTAAAATTTCCACATTGCAGGTCTCATCTTTGAGTCCTTCAAAATATTTTTTAAGGATCTTCACATTGAACCCACCAACCTATCTAAGCTTTGGTTGAACGACAGACTGGGTTTTTCCACCATGTTGCCAAATACCAAGATGTCACGTAGATGTCCCCTTGAAGACTTCGGCCATCATTCACTGAAATACGCTCCCTGCAGAAGAGAAACCAAAGGGCATTCTGGTGAATTGGAAAGTGTCTTCCATAGTGATAAAAGCTGTTAATGGTTTGGAGTCATCATTTAAGCAGATATGATAATAGGCACTCTTTATGTCAAACTTAGAAAATAACTTTCCTCCCTTTAGCATCAGGATGAGATCATTGATCGCTGTTTATCACAATGTTCTGGTTAAGGTTTCATATATCCACACAGAACCTCAGTAGGCCATCATCTTTGTTTTTTAATTAATAATACTCTTGAAAGTTCAATAGGTTATATGACATCCCCTTTGACCATCTCTTAAACCATTTCCTTCACCTCATCTCTCACCTTCATCGGTAGCCTTCTCATTTTGTGCTGAATAGGAGTGGCTGCTACCTTTAATGGAAGCTTGTGCCTACCCCATAAGTTGTCCAACCTTATCTTAAAACACATCTTTTGCTTCCCTCACAGTATCTCCCACACTGATCTCACCTACTGCCATGACTTCACTGGGGACACGAGTTAGTAACTATGAGCAACTCATATGGATGTACCCAACCAAGCATAAAACCTAAAATACCAATTTTCTTACCTCGATATCCTCCTGGATAGATATCACCCTGGCCACTCTTTCGGAAAGCTTCCCTCAAAGCTTCCCTCAAAGCTGTACATCAGGGCCTAAAATGGCATGAGAAAAGATGTGGGAGCGTGGTGGAAGATCACGCTCAGTGCACATGTCTTGCAGTTACCTTACTGCTCTACAAGCGGTGAGTAGACTTCCACTGTGGCACAAATTCACATGCCTCAATGGGAGCAGTTGAGCAAGCTTTTAAAACACTCAGCAAAGGCCTTGAGCACTGAAGTTATTATGGCATAAGGAAGAAAACATGCTGAGGAGTGATTACCTGTTAATTCTTGTAGAAACTGAGTTTAATACCTGCCTTTAAGTCGGTATTGAGTTGCAGTGGTTGGTGGGAGTGGGTTCTAGATGACCTTGTGGTTCACGTAAACCTTCTGACTGGCAAACTTGTCGCAAGAAAATTTAATGAATGTTCTAACATACCAAGAGACTTTTAGCAGGCTTTTATTAAACAGAACAAACCTGAACTTGGCTACCAGGAATCAACTGTCTGGTCATGGAAATCCACACTCAAGCAACAATAACAGAACAGTGAATCATTTCAACCTTGCCTTAAAGACAACTAACACAAACAACCTTTAATTTGTCAGCCTACTGTGTAGGTTCAAAGATGCAGATCTGAACTTATTTTTCTGCTGGTAAAAGTTGGAACACTTTTATAGAATTTTACAACACCTGCCACTAATTGTCAGGCCCCTTTTAGGAGAAGTGGGGGTGGCATGAGGGAAGCAGATCTGGTCTACTGAGCCTCAGCCATTGGGACTTGGTTTCTTTGCCTCAGTTGCTCTAGGGTTCTTCCTACTAAAGCTTTGAAAAATATGGGCAAGTATGACCCCTCCGGCTCTGGTGGTGTGCAAGCTCAAAACACCCCAGCACTTCAATGACTGATTCCCCAACCCAGTGATTTACATTAGTAAAGAAAAGTGCTTTAATACACACTCAAAATATATTACTCCAGTGAACAGGTTGCAAGTGTAATTAGTACATTGGTGCTTAGATTACTGTGCCTTGGATCCTGAGACCGCTTTTCCCTTCTCATGGATGTCCCTACTTTAAGCAATTCTAGGGAGGTCCCCCATTTTTCATTTGAGCTTTTGTGGGCAGGTATCAGGGCTATGGTGCAGATTACCCTGTTTGATTAATTTGTTGCACTCTGTACCTTCTTGGATAGCAATTTGGGGCCTACAGCAGACATCTGCCTCTCTTCCTCTTCAATGAGGCAGTGCACCAAATGGAAGTACTCCCACGATAGCTCAGAGGCCGAAAAAAGCAACAGCAGAGACTGCCACCTAGAGTCCTTACAGGCATACGAGGGTTCCAGCAAAGTCAGAGGCCTCCAGCTGACAATGGACCAGCTTCTGGGTCTCATGTGAGGTACAGCAATTGAACTGCAGGGATCAGAGGTCAGAGAGGCATGAGGCAGCCAAAAGAAAGTAGACAATGGCACAGAGGGTTCCTTCAGCGCACCTCTTGAGTCCAGTGGCACATTCCACCTCAGGCACAGTTTCAGGTGAGGCACAATCCACCTTGGATTAGGTTTCTTCAATGAAGCAGCACAGTTCACTTTGAACAAAATATTCTTGATGCAGTGGCAGAGTCCTTTTTGGGCACAACTTGGTGTTATGGTTCCCGCCTGGAACATTCAGCAGAGACGGCACCCATGCTTCCCAGGGCACGCATATCACTTTCCACAGTCTTCCTTTTCTAGCAGAACCACACAACATTAAGAGTCAAGGTGCTTCAGGCTCTGCCGAAACAGTCACACTTCCTGCAGAGTCAGGCGGCTGCTTCCCTCTCTCAGCAGGTAGGCTGACTTTTAGGTTCTCCAGGTCAGAGAAACAACTCATTCCATCCAGGCAAGACTTCAGGTACTGCCGCCTCACATTTGGGAAGCATACTGTCAGGCAGAGACTTTGTTCTGCCTGACAGAGAAGTTCTGGTTGCACAGCAGATCCATGAGTACTCTGCAGAACACTATCTTCCTTGGTCAACAAGAACTTAGATCTAGAAGAACACGTGGGCCAGCGGCTCACACTTTTCTACAGTCAAAGCAGAAAGGATATGTGGATTCACTGGCTCCACTTTTAGAGAAGTTTATGGTGGTTCTTCATTCAAGTGTCTTCCTTTCCAGGCTGCTCTCCTGACACAACCTTTGTGTATAGGGATGCTTCTCACAGCAGGGAATTCTCCAACTGGAGAACCGTCAATGGAGGGACAAAGAGCAATGATTTTTCTGCACTACCCTATCAGCAACCCCTTACAGCAAAAGACCTAATTGAACTTCCAAAGGAGCCTTATATCCCCTGTCCATATGTCTGTGTTTCGTTCTCCTGCCTTCAGCTTCAGGAATGTTAGCAATACACTTCCATTGTGTGGGAAAATAACCTAACTTTCATCTTGTGCAGAGAAACAGGCCATGGGCTTCCAAAATAGAACCCATGGGCCTTCCTTACGCTGGCTTACTCATTCACACAATGCATGTACCACAGAGGCCGCATACATGCACAACATACACTTGGATGTTAGTGCTCAGATCTGGATAAGCGCACAGAAGCAGAACTTTATACAAGTGGACCAGTTGGCTTCCACTCCGGTGACACAAATATAAATGTATGGTCACAGCTATGGATTCACAAAACATTTTGTGCTGCCTCCACCATTATACATGCTAAACTCATGACAAAGACAGTAGTCCTCAGCATAATGAGGGCATGTTAGGTGTGCCCCCACCTCCCCTAAGTCACTGGACAGGTCCAAGACTACATTCAAGTCAAAGGATATGCCTAGCCTCAGAGCACACATTAGGTTAGTGTGACGGTATGGACAAAATGCAGGATACCAGATAATAGCAGGCAGGTAATAAGGGAAAGGAAACACAACTGTACACCATGCAGCGGACATTTGTATCCAGGCATCCATCCTGCACATACAGGAGTACCTTGATGCACTTACATTGGGTCTATATTGCACCTACAGGTGCACTATGGTGATATTCCTAAAGCCCCAAAACACACATACTAGGCTAGAAAACACACATACTGAAGTCTGATAATCACAAATGGAAGCTCAATAAAGCACACACATAGGGCACATACAACTAGTTAAATCAGACTGTATTCCATACTCTGGGCCTCATAACACACATAACGGGGTTCTACAGCTCACATACCAAGGCTTCATAACATGTTGTATCTATAAAACAGGCTTTGTAAAAATTGAGTTATTAGTTGACGGAGGTAAGTATCCACCTCAAGTAATAACTGCAATCCTTCTCAGGGTGAAGTACTAAAGCCACTAAATTAACCTGAACTCAATTGCGTGTAGTTATGGCACAGAGCAGACAGGCTTAACTAATAGACAATGTGTAAAGTATTCATGCAGTCCTCACACAGTAAGACAGTCAAAACACAACACAAGAAAAAAATCAAACCAATTTAGACAAATAGAGTACATTTTAATAAATAAAAAACACCAAAGTGAAAGAAAATCAAACAAGTAGATCCAGAGTTATACATTTTTACATTTTAAGGTTCAAAATAGTGCCAGAAAGCATAAGGTGCTAATAGCAGTCATCTGATTGCACTTGGCCAGGATGAGGGTAAGGTCAGCCGCGATGACACAAGGACTAAGTTCGTCCCAGTAAAAAGATTTAGCTTTGGACTTAGTTTCGGAATGGAAGCCAAAACTCCTCAACGGGGCAAGGCATCAAACTGTGGGTGAAGAGGGCTCTATTTTGTCGTATACATGCTGAACTAGGTCTCGTGAAGCCGTTGTTTTGGCTGGAAGGCTCCATGTGGAAAGAACTTTCATTTTGAGGCCAGAAAAGGGCCCTCGCTGTTTGGATACTGTTTGCGCCTTTGCTCTGTGAAGATTTCGACCTGCGGACCTAGTCACTTTTTTGGAGCTCAAATTGTTCCAGCTGGGCAAGGCAGCAAGCCGTAACCAAAGAGAGCTCTACAAGGCCAGACACCTTCTCCGCCAGGTCCAGCTGAATCGGATTTTCCACTGCGCAAAAGAACGTGGCAAGAGAAATCGAAATCTTTGGCCAAGTGGCAATTTACCTTCATTCTATTGACTTAGCAGCTTAGTCCCAGTCCGCTGTCAATTCTTCATCCAAAAAGTTGGTAAAAAGATTCTAAGTGCCAAGTTTCAAGAAACTTTAGGAGTACAATTTGACATCAGCCAAGGGTCCAGGATCTTAGGGAACAGCACTTGGGGGTTAAGACCCACTCCAGAAGAGGACAGCAGCAGTGTCCAAGCCAGGTTCAGTTGGAACTGGTCAGTTGGAAATGCAGGAAAAAGCATTGTGAAGCTTCTTATGTCCCTGTAGCCCAAACAGGAGGACATCCATATGACCATTGGAGTCCACCTCTGTGTCCTTAGTACAAAGAACAAAGTTTAGCAAGTCTAGTCTTCAAGGCTCTTCTCATGTCACAAACACCAGGTCCATTCCTTTTTTGTTCTTCCTTAGGTCAGATGTGATCCGAGGAGGGTAAAGCATGTGCCACATTTATTCCCAGTGCTAACCAGTTTTGGGTGCGGGTAAGAAGCTTAGCTACTCCCTAACCATAAAGGGAAAAATTCTCACTTTTGTATCACTTCCTGTGTGTTCTACTGCAATCCTCAGAGTGTCCCTCTCTGCCCAATGCTAACATGGCACAACCTTTCCACTCTTATGCAGGGCTCCTGTCCCCACTCTAGAGGTGGGATCAGGGTAATGCACAACCCCTCCTCTGTGGTCACTCAAAACTGGTTCTGGGGACAGCTCCTCTGCCACTGGGCCTGCTGCTTGACTGACTAGGTGGACAAACAAAGAGGGTAGGCCCAGGTGTTAGCTACATCTGGCTGTGATAGGGTAGGCCTCCTTGAAGTTAATTAAGTTTCCTGGACACAGGCCAGAAGGTCAGCATGTCAGAGAAACAGAGCAGCTCCCGAAACTAAAGGTGTTTGTCTCAGCTCTGGAAGCAGATTCACACCTCACAAGGGGAGCTGTACGGCTTTTGGATGAATGAGTGAATAGGTATTAAAATAAATCAATTACAGATATTGTTAAAAAACAAAATAAAATAAGATAAAAACAAATAGAAATCAGTTTGTATACAAGTCATCATAAAATCCAAATACCTGAGCCTGAGTCTTTGTGCTTGGCTACAGTTCAATGACTATGTGTAGTGTTAAGGTGTAGTACTAGGTTTTGCCTACGAGTCAGTCCTAAGGTAGGGTAGGTTGAGATATTTCACCAGTTTGCTAATAAAACAATTTGTCTGAAGGTAGAAGCAGTAGCTTGTTCCTTCTTTAACTGATCTTTCTTTGTTCTCAATAAAAGTTTGGCGCAAATGCAATAGTTTGGGGCAGATGCATAGCATGTGTTCCAAGGTTTCTAATCTGTAACCACATAGTCTTTAGCAATCACGTGAGCATGTTCCTTTTTTCAGGCTCATTCAAATTCAGTGATTGGAATGTACAGTAGTCGAAACTGCAAGCATTTGATTTTTGTGGCCGCCTCCAGGTCTGAGTCTGAGTACAGCTGTTTTGCAGCACAGGATGTGTCTAGGACCAGGTGATAGTGCGTATATTTAAAAATTGTGTTTAATTCATTGTAACGTCCAAGTTGAAAGAGGGCATTTCATATTAGCCCTTTTCGGCTATGTCTTCGGAGGCCGGATGCATCAGCCAGGGAGGACAGATTGTGGTCGTCCAGAAGTTTTCTAATTTTGCAGCTAGTACAGGCTGTTGATTGGGTAAGTACCACTAAGAGCCAGCAGGATGTGTTCAAAGAAAGAAGTTTATTGTAGAGATTGCAGGAGCCCACTTCCTACAGGTCCGGTCTCCACAGAATCCAAATCGCATCTGAGAGCTCGGTGGTAGATACCATGGAGAAAGAATGCGGAGCGTGAGCCATGCTTAAACAAATGCACATACGTATATAAACAACGCTTGCGATACACTGATGTAAACTCTGTCATCAACGGACATCATTTTAAAGCATATGCTACATCATATTCCCCTTTATATAGAAAGAAAAATAACAGAATAAAACTAATGCATGTAAAAGTCTTTATACTTAGTTGGCATGGAAACATTGTGAGAGCTTACATTCGTGTTTGATGAACATTTTTGTGGAACAGAAACCGACTGATATATGTTAGAGGAAGAATTACTGTCTCCCAAGTTAAGCCAGTTTTCAAATATCTGACATTTATGCTTACCAATTTCAACTGCTTGCTCAGGTGTCAATTTAACTAGCGCTCTTTTGCTCCCCCAACTGTTCCCTTGTAGCAAGGCTGACCCTTTGGATGTTTTCTCAATTTGTACTGGTTCAGAAAACACAGATTCTCCCTTTTTTACTCTATTAGGTTGTTTAAGTAGAACCCAGTCATTTTCCTTGAATTCCACACATTTCACACCATGGGTGCTGTCATAATACAGTTTGTGCTTTGTCTGTGCAGCATCCACTCTTTGTTTTACCAATTTGGCAATGCCACAATGACAAAGTTTGTCTCTGGGCATTGTGTCCTTCACCCAATCCGGACACACTTCTGATTTGGGCTTCATTTTTCTTAATAGACAAAACGGAGAAACGCCAGTAGTAGATGTGGGGTGAGATGGTATGCCCATACGTTTTGTTTCAAGATAACATTAACACGTACTCCACTTGCCAAAGCAGACTGTATACCCTTTTTTAAAAACCTATTTAGAGGTCTGTGAGTATAAAGCCACCTTCAGATGTCTGATGTGATGTTTCTGTACAAATTCTTTCATGTGTGAAGAAATAAAATGAGTGTCATTTTCAGTAACCAAGTCCATACGGGGTCCTTCATTTTCAAAGCTTTTGCATAAAAACTTTCCCACAGATAACGAGTTTGCTATTGGAACAGAATAAAAATATCCATTTTGAAAAATAATCGACAAGGACTATTAAGAATTTTTTAGTTGGATGGTAGTAAATGAAATGGCCCTGCAAAATCTAGGGCTACTTTTGACCAGGGTTCTTCAGGATACAGAATCATGTGTAATGGTGTGTTATGAGTAAGTCAGTGTTTGTCTGAAAGCAAACAAGTAGTGCAGAAAGATATCCAGTTGGCCACTTGGGACTCTAGTGAGGGCCACCAAAAATATTGTTTTAAATTTTAAGAAGTGCCCTCCACCGCCAAATGACCCTGATGGCCAGCCTGGAATAGTTTGGATCTTATGGCAGCAGGTGGAATGGTAACATCATTGCGAAAAAGGAGCCCATCAACAAAGGATAACTCACTGGCTACTTGTTAGAAAGGTCTAAGGGGATGAGCTAATGACCTTTCTTTAGGCCATCCTTTTTTAACAAACTCCATACCCAGGGATAAGACATTATCTTCGGCAATGGCGGATAACCAATCTTCAAGAGAAATTAGTTCAGAGGTACTTAAAATATCATCTAAAGTGGCTACTACTGATTCGACTTCTTCATGCTCCTTAGTTGAGTCAATATCCAGAATGGGCATTCTAGATACAAAATCTGCTCTTGAGTTTCTGTTACCATCAATTTTGAAATTGTACTCTTGTAGGTGTGAAAGAAGTCTAACCAGTCTTGCTGATGCTTTATCTGAGCCATTTCCATTAAGTAAATGAATTGAAGGTTTATGGTCTTTAAAAAGAACAAAACGTATACCCTAAAGGTAGGTTTTGAACTTTTTAATAGCCCAGGAGCACTAATGCTTCTCTCCCAATGGTGCTGTAGTGAGATTCAGACGTTTTAAGGGATCGCGAAGCAAAAGCTACTCTGTGCTCATTGTTTTCATAGCATTGTGACAATACAGGACCTATACTAATCTGACTTGCACCAACAGTCACTGTGCATTTAGTACTGGGTTTAAAAGCAAATCGAGAAGGTGCAATAGTAATAATGTTTTTAACAGTGGTGAAAGCTTAGTCAGCTGCATCATCCCATCAAATTGTACATTTTTCTGCAACAACTTTCTAAGAGGTTGTACAGTTATAGCATAACCTTGAATAAATTCAGAATAGTATTCACTCATTCCTAGAAACGATTTTGAAGTATCTTTATCTTTGGGAGGAGCAACACCTTGAATAGCTTGTTCGAATGAAAACTTTTGATGTAAACCAGTGTCAGATATATGATGTCTTAAATAATCGAACTCAGTTTTGAGTAATGAACATTTCTCAGGCTTAAGAGTGATGCCAATGTTTCTGAAAACTTCGAACACGTTTTTTGAGGTGTCTTTATGCTCCATCTCCATTCTTAAAAATATAAGTACGTCATCCTGGTAAGCTTGTGTGCATGGAATCTCGGCTAAAATAGTGTCCATTCATTTTTTTTAAAAATCTCGCTGTAGAAGCAAGACCAAATGGGAGCCTTAAAAATGTATAAGGTCAGCAAGGGGTGATGAATGTTTTGAGTTCTTGAGATTCTGCAGCAAGGGGAATCTGATGATAAGCGAAGCAAAGATCTAATAAAGAGAAGAACTTAGCTTCACGGATGTTAGAAAGTAAATCATTGATTTTGGGTAATGGGTGTCAATCACCAGATTCTTGTTAAGTTTTGCTAAATCTGCACATAATCTTATGTCTCCGTCTTTTTGCGTACTACAACGATGGGACTGATCTATTCTGAGGAATCAGTCTGTACAACTAGTTGATCTTTACTAGTTTTTTAAGTAAAATCTTAAATTCAGATCTCAGTGATAAATGTACCGATCAGACCTTATGTGAGATTGGAAAGGCATTTTCTTTTAAGTTTATTCTTATGTTCAAATTTGTGAATCATGTCAATTTTATTGGTGAGAACATCAGGAAAAGTGTGCATCATTTCTGACAGAATGTTATCTTCAGGACTTTCTGTAGATGCTATATCTACATCACACACTCTAACTGGATTATAGGATCCAGTCATAAGCATCAATCCCAATTTTGCCAAACCTTGCCAGCCTGGAATACGTTTACCTTTTCTCACCACATATAGTTTTATGTAAGTTTCTCTACCTAAACACTTCACAATTTCCATGAATTTTTTTTTTCTCGATGTCCTGACCACCATAAGCTTTGGGAAACACATCAGGTTTCTGTGAGGGTTTGAGTGCACTCCAAACTTGCTCATATAACGTATCTGAAATCAAGTTTGATGGAACCAATGGGAACATCACAAATAGGCCCTTTCACAGATTTAACATCAACTGCATCTATAATAAGTGTCAGGACAACCCTCAATAGATCCTGTGTATAGTCCTCTGTAATGGAGGCTTCATCCACAAAGCCAATGCGAGAAGTATCTCCTTCACTCCTGCAAAAGCTCTGAAAGTGACCCATTTTGTGGCACTTGGTTTATCTTTTCCCAGTGGCAGGGCATGCAGCTTTATTGCTGAAATGTGTTTTTGAACCACACGTATAGCAAAATGATGTGCTTTTCTTATGTTGAAGTGTGTTATTTTTAGCCCTGAAAGATAAAGCATTAACGGAATCTGATACTTTCACTGCACTGATGGGTTGTGTCATAATATCTGCTGAAGTACATTTACTAGTCATAATGGAACGTTCAATAGCTTTAGCTATACCTAATAATTCAATCAAAGTTGGATCTCTAAAGGAGAGAAGACGTTCTTGAATTTTCCTCGAATTGCAGCCAAACACAAATTGATCTCTTATGGATGCATCCAACGTTGGTCCAAAATTGCATTTTGCAGCCAGAATTCTTAGTGCAGATATGTATTCTTCAATTGTTTCTTCTGAAGATTGCTTCCTTCTATTACAGTTAAATCTTTCTAGCAGAACACTTGGTTGTTCCATGAATTTGTTCTTTAGTCTGGTGACAGCTTCTGAATAATCACTCCAGCCTTCACCTTCTCCATATGTTGATTGTCCAAAATGTGTTGCCATTCTACACCTAAATTATTATATAAATTAGCCTTTTTTCTTTTAGCATTACAATTTTCAGGACTCCTGCAGGTTGTCGCTTGTCACCAAATATGCAGCAGGATGTGTTCAAAGTAAGAAGTTTATTGTAGAAATTGCAGGAGCCCACAGGTGTGATCTCCATGGAATCCTAACCGCATCTGAGAGCTTGGTTGTGGATACCATGGAGAAGGAATGCGGGGCGTGAGCCACGCTTAACCAAATAAACATACAAATATAAACAACGCTTGTGATACACTGATGTAAACTCTGTCATCAATGGACATCATCTTAAAGCATACGCTACACAGGCACCATGTTTTGGATCATTACTTATCCACTTTTTTTAGTGTGTCGTCCTGTGCAGACCAACATTCACGTGCAAAGTTAAAGAGGGAGGCCATGTTTAAGGTGCTTACAGAATTTAGATTCAGTTCCAGATGAAGAATTGCCTGAAGGGTGGAAGAAGATCCTAACATGTTGCATGTAAATGATATTAAGGATGTTGATCTGTATGGCTAAAAATGCCACCAAGGCATAAAGAAGGAGTGGGAGGAGTTTGGCGTTTAATGCAAAAGAGAGGGTGTCATTGTTCATCCGCTGTAAATCCCAGAGAATCATTCAACACCTTGGGTGACAATGGAAACTTTATTTTTTAGTATATCAATATGATCAGATCTGGCAAATTTAGAACCGTTTATGACATCCAAGTGCTCATATTTACAAGCAACGTCTATATGATGTTGGCCAATCTGCCAGGCAAGATTCTGGCCCTTTTTGCCAAAGCCCAAGATTTTTGTTTTTGAGGCATTGATGAGCAGGTTGTTGGCAAGGTTAAATAGGGTTAGGTTCATTTGTTGGGTCTGAATCCTAGGGAGGGTTGAGGAGACAATAATCAAGTCATCGGCATAAGTAAGATAAGGTATAGATCGACCACCCAATTTGGGGGATATGCAGTCTGGGGTACCCAAGTAGTTGGAGAGATCGTAAATGAATAGCAAGATTAATAGTGGTGCCAAAACACAACCCTGTTTTACACCGTTTTTGATGTAGAATTTAGAGGAGACTTCTTTCTTGTTAACAATATGGCCTTTGTCCATGTGTCTTTATGCAAGGTGATAATTATATATGGTAACGACGGGTCTATGCCTCTGTCGGACAGCTTCTTCAACAATCAGTTCCAGTTGATTTTTCAAAAGCCAAGCTGTACTCTACAAAGCAGGTATAGAGGGCCTTATTGTTCTTGATTGCATTGTTCACCAGTAAGGTTAGTGCTAGGATGTTGAGCAGCCAGAGCGGAAACCCTTTTGGTTACCTGGAAGCAGCTTGTTATTGCTCACCCATTCTGTTAATTGGTTCAGTAGGAATTTGGCAAACAGTTTGCATCAGGCAATACAATGGGCTGAACATTTTTTGGTTTGTTTGTTGGGTCATTTTTGAGAATTGGGTGTGTTAAGAGACAAAGAGACCGGAGAGGTAATTAACATTTGATTCAATAAGCAGAAGAGGAGTGTGCCCCATAAGGCTAGATTTTGCATAATCAATGTGATTGGGAGGCCTTTTGGGCCTGGGAAACAGGATGATCTCTAGTTTTTGATCAAGGGGATTAGTTCTCCTTAGGTGACACTGAAGCTGTTGTGAGATTATTTGTCTAACGAAAAAGAGATGGAAATGTTGCTGCTGCACAGCTCCTTGAAGTGTAGTTCCCAAGAGCTACAACATAGGAACTAGCTATTCGACGCTCACTGTGATATTGTACCAGTTCCGAAGAACAATCAAAAAGTTTTTGAATTCTTGGATATTATGGATTCTCTCAGTTTTACCCAGGCCTGGCCTTGAGTAGGTTTATTCCCTTTTTGAGTGGTTTTGTATTGATATTTAAACGGTTTATTACAATTATCATGCTCTATTAAACAGGACAGAGCAGTGCTCTTCTCATAGCTTTCCTGTCACTGTGGTTTAGTTCTTCATCAAAGAAGAGCCAAAGCAATTGCCTCAGATAGTGTGGTCAAGTACTCAGGTGGGGTGAGTGAAGTGATTTAGAGGTCGCAAAAAGAAGAATTGCTTCACCTAACTGTTCCCAATCAGACAACCAGTTACCCATACTCTAGTCTTGTGAAGACATGGTATGTAGGTTGGATTTGATAAAATCGTGCTGTTCCAATTCTTGTAGGTTGAGCTCAAGACAGCTGTTCTAGACCAGCCTTCTGTTGCTAATGGAATGTATCTTCAGAGAAATTCTGAATGTATATTCAGAGAAATTGAATGGAAGTTTGCTGTGCCTTTGGTGTTGGAAATGTAATGAGAATTGTTGGGGGTTGTGGTCACTCACCATCCTAGAGATTATTTTAAACTTGCTACAGAGATGAAATTTGGAGTAGTGAAGGAAAGTATAGTCTATTATTGATTTGGCATTGTTCTTCAGAATCGTCACTTTTATTGATTGATCACAGCCTTTCAGAGCCCTGACACCACAGTTGCTTAATGTATATATTTTGCATTTCTGGAGCTCTTCTGATTAGTCTTTTCATATTTCGGTGGTTGTATGTTGTAGGCTGCATCTGGTGAGTTCTTCGCAGATTTACCCAACTGCACTGTCTCTAAGAGGTACTCGTTAAAGTCCCTAGTACAGACAATGATTGAGTTTTCGTAAGACTCTATGATTGCTTCAAAATACTTGAATATAGCTAATGATCCTTTCTGGTTTGTTGGGATAGTCGGAGGACGATACATGTTAATTGTTGCGAGTTGCCTTTTGTACAAAGCCTCTAATAAGACTATGAACAAATGATCTGCAATTGGACCAATTTGCGAGCAAGTAGCTCTAAGGTTGTTAATAATTTATGACAGAATGCCACAGGTTGGTTAGCTCATCTGTATTTTTTTAGGACTTAACTTCAAGCATTTTGAAATTAGATAGATGAAATTATGATAATCCCATGATTCCTGTAAGCAAAAATCATTTAGGCTGGCCCTTCATAGTAGCAGCTGCCATTGAATGCCAGAAATACTCCAGCAGCAGATTAGAAGCATGCGATCAGTGTCCTTATAAGGGGGGTCCTGTACTGTTAGGAAGAAGGTGTGTGGCTCCTAGATGTTGCATAGGTTCCAGTTGATGGAATGATAGATAAGTGTTGTGTGAGGTCCTTCTGGGTGGTGATATTCATATTGTGGTGTGCATTAGTCGAACTGTATTAAGGGCCTTGAGTGTGAGAAAGGTTGCATGGGAGAGTATGTTCTTGTCGCAGTGACTGTATAGGTGAGTGAGTACATGTGTTAAATATATGTATTAGTACGTAAGTGGGTGTGTGAGTAACTGTATGGGTGAGTGAGTGAATGGCTGTGCGAGTGACTGAATGGGTGAGTGAGTAGGTGTGTGAGTAGCTATATGGGTGACTGATTCAGTTTATAAGTGGCTGTATGGGTGTATGAATGGGTATATGAATGGGTATTTAAGTATCTGTATGTCTGTATGACTGGATGTGTAAGTGGCTGTATTAGTCACTGAGTAAGTACATGAGTGGCTGTATATATGAGTTAGTGGTTTTATTAGTGGCCGTATGGGTGGGTTGATGTGTGAGGGGCTGTATGGATCAGTGAGTAGGTGTGTGACTGTCTGTATGGGTCTATGGATAGGTATGTCAGTGATTATGTTGCAGTGGGTGTATGAGATGTTGTATGGGATGTACGTGGGTATGTGAGTGGTTCTATGGATGATGTCATCAATGACGTACCCACTCACACACCCAGTGAGATACTTATACAGGTACACCAGTTCCACTGAGACACTCACACACCCAGTCACATACCTATTGAGACACTCATACACCCAGTGAGACAATTCGAAAATAGAATTAAAAACCTTAAAAATTTACTTTAAAAACCAAAGGTTACAGGGGTGTTATAGTTAGGAAATATATATTTTTTAAACATAGAAATTCAGTGACAAAACCAAAGGTTACAGGAACGTTATAGTTAGTAAATAGAATTTAAAAAAAAAAAACTTAGAAATTCACTGAAAAAAACAAAGGTTACAAGGATGTTATAGTTAGGCTCAGATTTCACTCATACAAAACCAGTGAAATTCAGCAGTTCAAATTAGCTAAGCTAACTATAACTTACACCCCCACTGAGCACTGCTCATGACCTCACATATTACATCACTGATGACATTTCAAATGACATCACTGGTGACATTATCCACAGAACCACTTACACACCCCTTAGACCCCATAGAACATCTTAAACACCCACTTCCACACAACCACTGACATACCCATTCACAGACCAATACAAACACTCACGCACCTCCTCACTGATCCATAGAGGCACTCACACATCAACTCACCCATACAGCCACTAATGCAACCACTAAATCACATATGCACTCACTAATGCACCTGCTCACTGACTGATTTACTTTACTTATATTTTAGCTGCTGGATGCTAGGATTGTAGGGGTATAGGGTGAGAAGTCAATTAAGTAATAATTAATTACCTATTAATTGTTAATACATGGTTTAATTTATTTAAAATATATAAGTTAAATCAATCAATCAGGGGTTTGTAAAGCGCAGCTACTCACCCATGAGGGTCTCTAGGCGCTGATGCTATGGAAGTTATGGAAGTTATATTCTTAGTTATATTTTAGGTGCGGGCTGCTAGATTTGTAGGGCTACAGGGTAGTAAGTTAATTAATTAATTGAATATCAATCATGCATTAATTGCTAATTATTTTTAATTGAACAGTTACAGTGTATATTAATTGTTTTTAATACATATAGATGAGTATACATATATATATATATAAATATATATATATATGTATGTATGTGTATATATATATATATATATATATATATATATATATATATACACACATACACATGTATACATACATACATATTACAACAATTGAGGGGGGTAGCCATGAGTACTTGCTTCTCCCCCAGCTATGCGTATTTACACATGGGCTGGTGGGAAGAGCAGGTGCTGATGGTGTACCACCAGGCTGATTGAGAGGAACATGTGGTTTGCTGGCTGCTCTATGTAGACAATGTTTTTATTATTTGGAAAGGGCCGTTGTTGAGTGCTGTAAAATTTGTGGAAAAGTTTAATATGAACACAATCAATGTGAATTCACCGCCCATATCAATGCACAGGCAATTGAATTTTTGGATGTTCAGGTTTTTATTAACAACAACAAAATTGGGTCAAATTGCTTAATAAAACAACAGCCGGCAATTCAATACTCCATGCCTCCAGCTTTCACCCCTGACACCAAAAAGATAGCATTTTATATGGAGAAATGCTTAGACTATGTAGGATCTGCAGTCAGAAAATTGACCTAACCAAATGTCAGAACGAAGCTAAACAGAGGTTTATTGATAGAGGTTACTCGACCAATACCATTTCTCAGGCGATTAATAGAGCTAATAAAGAGACTAGGGAAACCATTCTATTTAAAGAAAAGTTGAGCATCAAGAGGAAACGAGACCCCGAGTTTAGCCAGACCAGGGATGAGACCAACATCAGGCTAATCACTACTTTCAATAGTCAAGAAAAGCAAATTAGGTCTATTCTAAACAAACAATGGCCAATAGTGTAAACTGACCCAACTATAGGACCAATACTCCCCACAAAACCGACCATTTCTTTCCATTAAGCACCTTCCATGAGTAGTGCCTTGGTCAAGAGCAGTCCAGAAGTAATACAAACCAGTATTCGGCTTTCTTCTAGGAAGGGCTTTTTAGATGCAGTTCGTGTAGGGCATGCCGCTTTGGAGTAAACACAACACAATACCTCACGGCATTCAATGTAAGACCAGTAAAGCTAGAGAGGCTGTACACCTGCAAAATAGATTTTGTGGTACGTTCTAGAACGCATGTGTGAATTGTGGTATGTGGGTAGCACCAAGCGACAGGTGCAAGTAAGAATTTTACAACATTTGAGGGCTACAGTGAACTCAAATCCCTTGTCCCCCGTAGCTCGCCATTTCAAGCAATTCCATAGTAACAATCCGAATTGCTTGAAATATTTTGTCATAGATGCTATCCCCAACCTGAGTAGAGGAGGAAATTGGGAAAATTTGCTCCGGAAATTGGAAACCCGATATATCCTAGAGTTAGATACCAAATCCCCCATTGGGCTAAACATTAGTGAGATTTTCATAATTTCTTCTAATTTTAAAGTTTTTCCAAATTGAATTTAGATATTGATATTGATCTGTATATATTTTGAGATGAATCAAATATGAAAGAACTAATTATTTATGCTGCTGGAAAATTTCTCTAATTTTCCTATTTCTTATGCACTTTTAGCACCAAGCACTTTTTGCCATATGGATATTGATGGTTTAACACAGCGATTTGTTGCACGAAACTAAAGGATGTGTCCTTTTATGATATCATGATTTTGGGCAAACCACTGCCAACCATATAAAAAATAAGTTGGTGGGGATAGTTTGATGGAAAAGATTTTCTTTCGTAGACCAATATAGAAACCAGGTGTAAGAGAGTTTTGAGGGTGGATGATTTAATAAACTTGATTCGGTCCAGTGACAATGACTAAGCTCACTATGAGCAGAATTGTGGGGTCTATGGGCAAGAGAAATACAGACATCTATTCAACTCTTATGTCTCTGCTCTACACCTGTATAATTATTTTTAAATAAGTGGTCTGTCTCCCAAGGTATGTTTACCCAAATTCCAAACAGCAGTGGCTATGATATCATATTGTACATTTGCACATATTTATATGAGGTGATGATGGTTTTCAGATGTCTTAACTATTTTAGATAATCAACATTTAATATAAGGACATGATATCATGTAGGCAGTCTATGCCCTGTATATACATATATTTATTTATATATTTATGACAATATGCATTAGTCTGTTTTCTTATTTTCAACTACTGAATCTCTGCAATGCAATAGTCTGTTGTCAATTATCATAACTTTTGTTGAGTCACGTGGTGGTTATTTAAGGCACTGTTTGATCATGCGGCGCAATTGGGAGCAAGGCCAAGGACTTGGCCGAAACGTGTCATGGAAATGATTGGGAACATTTTATAAATTGCACTAATTAATATCAGAGATTGTGCCCGGATTTGTATTGCATTTGCTGGATTTGTGCAGTATAGAGCACTCTCAACACCAGCGACACTCTAAATTTTCTCACCTCAAATGTCTGCACAGAAAAGAGACAAAGTCTTTTGCCATTTCTACACCAAAGTCTTTAAGCTTAAAGACTTTGCTGTAGAAATTGTAAAAGACTTTGTCCCTTTCTATCTCTGCGTGGATGGCACTGTGCTAATCCTATGCTTGAAGACTTTAATAGAAAAGCAGACATTTGAGGTGAGCAAATTTAGGATGTCACTGGTGTTGAGAGTGCTCTATACTGGAGCTGCTTTGCACCTAAACTTGAGAACTACCCAGAGTTCTCTGCTTCTTTTTTTGTATAATTTATGCATAACTCTATGCCTGAAAGGGTATTGTTTTGACTTATACTGGGTGCTCCCTTGTGCCTGGACAAAGCTATACCTCTCTGAAGAGCTTTAATGAGAGCAAAACACCTTGTCAGGGGTTGCTTTTATTCATTTCATGTTGGCTTGGATGGTATTTTACCAATCCAAAGCTGTAATACTGTGCCTGGAGTGGTAAAAGGCTTTTGCCATTTTACAGCTCGGCATGGAGAGTACTGCACTAATCCTATGCTTAAAGACTTTGCGGTAGAAATGGCAAAATACTTTGTCCCTTTCTATCTAGGCGTGGATGGCACTGTGCTAATCCTACACTTAAAGACTTTGATAAAAAAGCAGACATTTGAGGTGAGGAAATTTAGAGTGTCGCTGGTGTTGATAGTGCTCTATACTGGAGCTGTTTTCCACCTACACTTGAGAACTACCCAGAGTTCTCTGCTTCTTTTTTTTGCATATATATAAATGCATAAACCCCTGACGCATTTTAGAGACCGAAATCTCCTTGATCATGGGTTGAGGAGTTCACACCCAACCTCCATATTTAACTGTGATACAGACTATGCATCAACAAGGCAAACGGATGATACATTCAAATACGATGCATTTTTAGACAAAAAAGCAGGTGCCATATTAGCATAGGTTGCTACTCACTGAAATAGCGAAGTAGTATCTCAGTATTAAATGTAATAACATTTTGGGGGACATCAAAATTGATACAAACAATAGACATTTCAACCTTGTGAAAACTGTACACATTGTTACGAACTGTAATGATAGCGGAAATACCACAGTATAGTACCTCCCTAAGTATCTCAAACATAATTATTAATTATTTTGTGAAATACAATATTTCAAAGTGAGAGTGTACAAAAAAATACACAAAACATAATGCATGAGGGAACCCATTAATGAGAATTTCGTAAGTGCAAAACATAAGCATAGAGCCCAAGTGTAACTATACCAGAAAGGAATGTACATATATATATTTCACTATGAACTGGGGAATGTTCTCTCCCAGTTGTAACACCTTAATGGAGATTCCTGTGGTGTATACATGGCTAACGTGCAAAGCATCACATCTACATAACTGATGCATTGATTAAGCGGGCTCAGAATCAGATGGCAGCAAAAATAAAAATTATAAATATAAAATACAGAAAAAACACATATGCCAAATATGCACACGCTTCAGTGGGCTCATATAAATTTACCATCATTACCTGAAAATATATATACAAAATATATTACATGAGACAAAGCATTAATGAAAATTTCATGAGTGCAAAAAATAAGCATAGAGCCCAAGTGGGCCTATACTTCAAAACAATGGCTATATATTTAATTATGAATTGGGGGATCTTCTGTCCCAGTTTACTATATTTATGATGACTCATGTAGTGTTTACGTGGCTAGCGTGCAAAGCATGACATCCACATAACTAATGCATTGATCTATCTCTACGGGCTCAGAATCAGATGTCCGCAAAAAGAAAAATTATAAATATAAAATACAGAAAAAACACATATGCCAACCATGCACATGCCCCAGTGGGCTCACATAAATATACCATCATCATTACCTGATGATCACCTAATGTGTCCCTTAGTTTCATAGCAGCCAAGAGAGTTACTAATATAGCCACTGATTCAACAGACATAAATTAGAAACAATATATATGTTTTAGCTCTTTTACACTCCATCTTCATGAAATAAAACCTTTCTGTGCCTGAATAAAAGCAAATAAAACAATGTTAAAATCCAGAAGTGAGTGTCACTTCTCCTCAAAACAAAGACTGAAGGATATAAAATTCAACACTCATACTGCCCGTAGGAAAATACTAACGAACACTCTGGGCCCGATTCCGATCTCGCTCGGAAGGCCTCCGAATCGGATTTGGCTTTACGGGATCCGATTCGTAGCCCTTGTTTACGACCAAATCTTACACAAGTCTGAACGACCAAGTACGATGCGAAGATCGCTTAAGCGCTGACCGAATCGTTTCCGGACACGAACTGCTCCGTATGTCTCGTTTGTAGACGAATCGTGCCGCGCAATGGAACCGATTTCCGACCGAGCGAGTACGATGCACGATTCGGACAGCCGCTTCGCCTCGGTCTCAGCGAGACGAAGTAGCTGTCGGAAGCATACTTCAGGGGGCCGTACCAGCCCCCCTTCACCCGGGGCCCTCCGAATCTATCACAGGGGGGTGCCCATGGGTCCCCCCGATCCAAGCATGCACAGTGTGGCAGGCACCCCATGGGTGAACGCTTTTCCCCATCCACCTCTTTTCTGCCATGGGAGCCTGTGTACGCGTCTGTACACAGGCTACCATATAGTTCAATGGGAGTCCGAGCAAACCAAGTCCGTCAGCATACGACTGCATCGTACTCGTTCGGTCAGACTCCAGGAGAACGTTTCGCTCGGAAAACCCTTCGGATCTGAGTCGTACGGAGGGCTTTCCGAGCGAGAACGGAATCGGGCCCTCTATGTTAATAGTCTGAGATTATAGCTAAAATGAAAAACCGTCACAGACACTTATGCATGTGGCAGCCTTGCAGATTTTACCTATAGGAATATTCCTCATCAAAGCAGCTGCTACAGATTTTCAGATTGCTTTTTCGTAGCAGAGCAGAATACAAGAAACTATTCATCTGGATATAGCTTGTTTAGATGTGGCTAAGCCAGTACACAACGGACCATAATTCACAAACAATTGTTTGGACTTGCATATATTTTTTGTTTTGTCCAGATAAACCTTTAAGACTCTCCTCACATATTAAGTGTAGACAGATATTTCTGCTGGAGTACAAGGGTTCTGAAAACACAGCGAGAAATTAATGGTTTGATTAACAGAAAATCCTAAACTACTTTGGGTAAACATTTCGGATGAGTTCTCATGACTCCTTTATTGCTATGAAATACTGTGCATGGTTCATGAGAGCATCAAGCTTTAATCTGGATAACCCTGCATCCTGATGTAATAACCACAAAAAAGTGGCTTTCCAAAGAAACTGTTGCAATGAAGCTTTATGGATAGGTTTGAATGGAGAACCCATTAGACATGAAAGCACAATGTTTACCTTAGAGGAAGAAGATGGCCGACGTGTCAGGGGAAAAACTTTTTTTAATACCTTCTAAGAAGTCCTTACCAACTAGGATCTTGAAAAAAGAGATTTGTGATGGACATTTTCAGTAGGAGATAATGGTGGGCACATGGACTTAAATAAAATAAAATTGTAGACCGGATTTGGCCAAATGAGGCAAGTATGATAATAAAGCTTCTTCTTGTCATGTGGTTGGATCAACATACTTGCCAGATAACCAGATCCAAAATCTCTTCCATATGAAAGAGGCTCATGTGGATGAATATTTTGCCTCTTTCAGCATTTCCATACAGTCTTTTGGAAGGCTTAAGTGTCCATATTGTATGGGTTCAGTAACAAGGCTGCAAAACTCAAAGGTGAAGTCTTTTCATGATCCATGAACCATTCGCCTCTGAACTGGATGAGAAGGTCTGGTCTTCACAGAAGCCTCATGTGTGGCCATTCAGACATGTACAGCGGATCTGTGAACTACTACTGTCTGACCACTACGGAGCTATCTGGCTGACAAGTAAGACAATTTGATGCGCACTGCTGGAATCAGGGGTATAATTGGAAAGATGCAGAGAAATTTGCCAGACCAGTCAATCCACAGAGCATTCTCCTTTGTCCTTGGTTGATAGACCCTTGAGGCAAAGTATGGGCCTGTTTTGTTCTCTGTGGTAGAGAAGAGATCTATATGTGGCAAATCCCAAGCAGAAAAGACGTTGTGAACAACAGAGTCGTTTAGGACCCACTCGTGATTTTCTTGAATAGATCTGCTGAGGAAGTCCTTTTAAGTGTTCTGGATGCCCAAGCGATGGGCCGCAGTGATCCTTAGATTCTTGGTCATGAACCAAATCCATATGATTTGGGCTTCTAGTGATAAGGTTCTGGACCTCGTTCCTCTTTGTATGTTCGGATCAGGGGTCTTCAGCCTTATCTGCAATAAGAGCCACTTATGTTCAATGAAAATCAGTCACAAACTACTGATCTTATTAGTGTTGTAATAGTGACCACATCAGAAAAGATGACTTTGGTGGCCACTGTAAATCAGATGCCAGCAATTATCCTTTCAGTGCATCAGGCTTGTTCGCCAACAATAATATCAATGCTTTGCAAATGTGGAGAGCCTGACATGGGTAATACATACAAGTATTAATGATAAATGTCCTCAACTCTGCATGATTTATTACTAAAACATTAGCTTTAAATATATTTCGGTAACTCAACCATTTTTCTCTAAACATCAGATTATGATTTCTGAAAATGCAAACATTTTCATCTCAAATACACATTTTTCCATTATAGTACACATCTATTAATTGAACCAAGTAAAAGGTTCTAATTTAGTAGGGTAGGTTGCAGACGGGAGAGCTACTTACAGGTAGCTGCTGATTTACCAGTAGCTCATGAGCTAACCATTGGAGAAGCCTGGTTCAAATAGTACATCGTTGTTGTATTGTCCTTCTGAACAAGGTATGAGTCTGTCTTGAAAGAGGGTTGAAACGATTTCAGGGCTAAGTGAACAGCTCTAAGTTCTAGGAGGTTGATGTGATAAGTCATTTCTTTCATGGACCACGTTCCCTGTATCTGAAGTTGATCCATGTGAACACCCCAAACTGAAAGGGAGGCATTGGTCACTATTGTCTGTGATGGGACCTCCTAATGAAAAGGCATTTGGAGGAGGAGTTTTCGATTGAGACCACCATTTGAGAGATTGCTTCACTTTGAGGGAAGGGGTGATCTTGTCTTCCAAATTGTCCAAATATTGGCTCCATTGATCTAGACATTTCTGTCTCATGTGGAAGTGAGAGTACGGTGTGAGAAAGATGTAGGATGCTATTGAGCCTAGTAGAAATCATAATTGTCTCACCATTGGATGGGAAATCTTTCGTTAGAGATTGACATTTTAGACATAAGGATAACAGTCTCCCCGCCGAAGGATACACTTTTGTTTTTATGGTATTAATACTCACTCACAGCTAAGATAACCTCTGCTCACCCCCCTTGGTAGCTTGGCATGAGCAGTCAGGCTTAGCGCAGGGGCAATGTGTAAAGCATTTGTACATAAACACACAGTAACACAGTTAAAGCACCACAAAATGACACCACACCAGTTTAGAAAAATAACCAATATTTATCTGAATAAAAGAAGATTAAATCCAACATTCACAAGCAAAGATAACACTTTTAAAAGGCTCCAAATAGTTCAGTTCACAGGAAACTATGGATGAGTCACTTTTATCACAAAGTACCTGGGCTGTGTCAAAATCAAAGATGAAAACAGGCGCAGGGGAGATGAGGCTCCAAAAAACAAAGTGATGCATCGATTCCTTACTCCTAGGGGAGGTGATGTGTCAAGTCCTTCCTCCCATCAGAGGTGATGCATCAATTCCTTACTTCCAGGGGAGGTGATGCGTCAATTCCTTGCTGCAGTGCTGAGGAGGTAATGTGTTGATTCCTTAGTGCCAGGGGAGATGATGCATCAATATCTGGACACGTGGCCCCAGTTTCTTACTGCTGGGATACGTCAATGAAGAATTTGGTGTACAGGTGCAATGCAGCAAAAATCCGGACGTTCTGGGTCGATGCGGCTCCGCCAAAACAGGAGCTGCATCAATTTTCCAGACGCAAAGCAAGTGATGCATCGATTTCTTCAGCTGCACAGCAGGACCTGCATTGGAGTCGGAGTCAGAGTGGGTGCCTTGGATGTCGGAGACATGGTGTCCGGGGCTCAGGCTGTGGTGATCTTTCAGCTGCACAGCAAGTGCTGAGTCGATTCTTCAGTTGCACCACAGTAATGTGTTGTGTTTTTAGCCGCATGGTGGTGCTGGAGGTCGGTGCATGGATATTTGGGCTTCTTTGCAGAAAGACCTAGAATTGGCACCACTTGGCAGGTCAGAATTCTCATCAGAGGAGTTCAGGGGCTACAGATGAAGTTGTTGATGGTCCTGAGACTTCTTAACAAAAGGCAAGCACACACAAGCCCTTGGAGAACCTTGGCAAGCAGGATACAGAAAGCAAAGTCCAGTCCTTTCCCTGCCCAAGACAGAAGCAGCAAGCAGCAGGCCAACACAGCAAATCACACAGCGAAGTTGTAGTCCCTCCTGACAGCTTCTCCAAATCTTCTTGGCAGAATCTCCTCTTACTCCAGAAGTATTCTGAAGTTATGGTGTGGTGTCACAGCTCCAGTATTTATACCAGTTTCTGCCTTTGAAGTTGGCAAACTTCAAAGGAAAGTCTTTGTAATGCACAACACCCTGCCTTTCCCTGACCTGCTATCAGACACACAACATGGGGGTCGAGACAGCTTTGTGTCAGGACAGGCACAGCCTTATTCAGGTGTCAATGACTACTCCTCCCACCACTGTAGCTCAGGAAGACCCATCAGCCTGGTGATGGGCTATCAGGATATGCAGGGCACACCTTAGCTCCCTTGGTGTGACTGTCTAGGGTGAATGCACAAACAGCCCAATTGTCAGTCTAAACCAGACGTGGATTCTACAGGCAGGCAGAGGCACAGAATGGTAAAGCAAGAAAATGCCCACTTTCTCAAAGTGGCATTTCAAAACACACAATTTAAAAACCAACTTCACTAAAAGAAGTATTTTTAAACTCTGAGCTCATGGACCACAAACTCCAAATCCCTATCTCTTCCCAATTGGGAGTTACACTTGTAAGAGGTTACAAACACAGTTCCATTTATAACATATAGGAGAGGTAGTCCTTGCAATAGTGAAAATGTGATTTGCAGCATTTCACTATCAGGACATGTAAATCATACCAGTACATGTCCTACCTTTCACATACACTGCACCCAGCCCATGGAGCTACCTTGGGCCTACCCTAGGTGTCCTTACATGTAGAAAAAGGGAAGGCTGGCAAGTGGGTACACTTGCCAGTTCAACATGGCAGTTCAAAACTGAACACACAGACACTGCAGTGGCAAGTCTGAGACATGGTTGCAGGGCTACTTATGTGGGTGGCACTACCAGTGCTGCTGGCCCACGAATAGCATTTGAATTAAAGGCCCTGGGCACACACAGTGCACTTTACTAGGGACTTACCTATAAATCAAATATGCCAATCATGGATAACCAATCATAACCACAATTTACACAGGGAGCACTTGCACTTTAGAACTGATCAACAGTGGTAAAGTGCCCGGAGTTCTAAAATCAGCAAAAACTAAATGCAGCACAGTCAAAAACAAGAGGTCAGAAGCAAAAAAGAAAGGGAAAACATGCCAAAGATGCTATGTCTAACACGTGTCCTCGATAGTTGAAAGTGGGGAGAACTATCTAACCTCATAGGAGTTCTCTTCACTAAGGTGAAAGAACCTTGACAGACCATCAGCATTGGTGTGTTCTGTGCCAGGGCAGTGTTCAACCGTAATGTCCATTCCCTGTAGGGAAATGGACCACCTCAACAGTTTTGGGTTCTCACCCCTCATCTGCATTAGCCATCCGAGGGGCCTCTGGTCCGTCTCAAACCGTACGTGAGCTCCAAACAAGTAGGGTCTTAGCTTCTTCAGCGACCAGACCACAGCAAAAGCTTCCCTTTCAATTGCACTCCACCTTTGTTCCCCGGGCAGTAGCCTCCTACTAATAAAAGCTACGGGTGTATCTAGGCCTTCTTCGTTCAGCTGTGAAAACATGACTCCCACACCATGCTCTAAGGCATCAGTCTGCACTACAAACTCTTTGGAGAAGTCAGGAGTCTTGAGCATGGGCGCCGTGCACATGACCTCCTTCAGGGTACCAAAAGCAGTCTGGCATGCCTCAGTCCAGAGGTGGGTGCTTCATTGACGTCAGCTCACTGAAGGGGACAACAATAGTGCCATACCCCTTGACAAATCTGCGGTAGTACCCTGTGAGACTTAAGAAGGCTCTCACCTCAGTCTGGGTCTTGGGAGGTACCCAAACCAGAATGTGTCAATCTTGAATAGTAGGGGCGCCACTTGGCTGCTCCCTACCAGGTGCCCCAAGTACACCACAGACCCCTGCCCTTTCTGATACTTCCTGGCCTTGATAGTGAGGCCTGCCTTCTGCAGGGCCTTCAACACTTCCCTGGGGTTGTGCAAGTGGTCCTTTCAACTGGAGCTGAACACTGCAATGTCATCCAGGGAGGCAGCACTTAAATCCTCCAGCCCGACCAGGACCTGGTTGGCCAACCTCTGAAAGGTGGCAGGGGTGTTCTTCAACCCGAAAGGCATGATCTGAAAGTGGTAGTGCCCCTCTGGTGTTGAAAACGCTGACCTTGCCTGTGCCACCTCGGTCAAGGCAATCTGCCAGTACTCAGACGTTAGATCAAACGTACTGAGGAACTTGGCAGCTCCCAGACCATGAATGAGCTCATCAGCTCAGAGGATGGCGTGCGTCAGACTTAGTGACAGCATTGAGCCCACAGTAGCCCACACAGAATCACAGTTCTTGGGTGACACTAGGTGCAGCAGCTTTGGGAACCAAGACTACTGGGCTGTGACCAAGGACTGCTGAAGGGCTCAATCACCCCTAAAGCTAACATCTTGGACACCTCCTCCGTGATGCTAGACTTCAATCTGTCTGTCAAACTGTAAATCTTGTGCTTCACAGGTGTACTGTCCCTAGTGTCAATATCATGAGTGCACTAATGGGTGACTCCTGGGATGAGTGAGAAACTGCCCCAGCAAACTTCCCCAGCAACTGGCGACAGTCACCCTGCTGCTCTAGGGTCAGTGTAGGGGAGAGGACCACGCCTTTAACTTACCCATCCTGCTCCCTGGCAGACAGAAGGTTGGGGAGAGGTTCACTCTCCTCTTTCACTCTATCATCAGTAGCCAAGAGTATGGTTAGCTCATACCTCTCAAAGTGGGGTTTGAGGTAGTACATGCGCAGGACCCTCAAGGGGTTCCTGGGAGTCTGCAAGTCCACCAGGTAGGTGACATCACTCTTGTGCTCCTTCACCTTTATGGCCCGACCACTTGTTTTCTAGAGCATGGGGCTCTACTGGCTCCATCACCCACACCTTTTGACCAGGCTGAAACTCAACCAGAGTGGTAGTCTTGTCATACCATTGTTTTATGTCCTCCTTGCTTGCTTCCAGGTTCACCCAAACAAGTTTCCTGAAGTGGGCTGTCTGAGTTCAAAAGGCCAGCATGTAGCTTAATGCATCCAGGAGTGGCTTCCTTGTAGCTTCCTCCCAGCCCTCCTTGACCAAACTGAGAGGTCCTCTCATGGTGCCCATACAACAGTTCAAAGGGGCTAAAGGTTACCCCCTTCTCTGGTACCTCCCTCTAAGCAAAGAGAAGGCAAGGCAAGAGGACGTCCCACTTATGCCTCATGGGTGAATATATGACGTTACAACACATACCATTTCAACGCATGCTTTTACATCGCAGTTTTTACAACACAAATACCATTACATCGCATGTTTTTACAACGCATACCATTACAATGCATGTACATTGAGATACATTAAAAAAACCATTACAACGCATTTCATTACAATGCATACTATTACTACGCATCCCATTACACCGCATACTATTTTTATATATTTTTTTAAATAAACTAGTATTTTTTTTCTAACCTTCTCCTGCGACGGGATGCAAGGGAAATAGGGGATTTGTGTGGGGGAGATTATTAATACCCAGGTATTAATTTTAATACTTGTGTACTTTTTAAAGTGCCTTTCCATTAAAGTATTAATAAAAAATTCTAAAAAAAAGGTTAAAAAAGATGGGGGAAAAGAAGCATAAATTAGAAGAAAAAAACTACTCTCAGAGCCAAAAATAGATTAAACATACAATCTTCTTTGAAGAACATAAAACGTAAGTCCTTCAACTATTTTTATTACACTCCCTGTGCTAGCAACTACACAAAATGGCTGACATTCCGAGAAGGAACGTATAAACGAACATTTTTACACATGACAAAATAAATATACATTCTGTCAGGTTATGAATCGCGTGAAAATACTGTTTCTAATACATATTTTCTTTTAAATTATTGTTTACCCTCAAAAAACGAATAAAAGTAGCCGACCACCATTTTGTGCTCAGTGGTTAACTGACTTCCGAGGTGACCACAAACAGCAGGAGTAGCAGGAGAATATTGCCGTTTGACAAATTGAACACTGCCATCTACAGACCAAAGTAAGTGTACGTTTACAATAAAACAGCATCAAAATATTGACACATAAATCACAAAACCTCACAATATAATTTTACATTAATTTACAGGATTTACACATTTTGAAAAGCAGCCAGCAATCTAAAGCAGATATTCGACAAAATATCTTAACATTAAAAAGTAAGTGATTAGGGGGCGTGGCTTGGAGAGCCATCATGGCGGGCCTTCTCACGGAGCTAAGCTGCTGATGCCTAGAGTTCAGGATCGTCGCTGGGCCGTTGCGACTGCCATAGCCGTGTGGGCTCCCAGCCACTGGATTCGGGGTGGGCCGCATGTGGTGCGCGGCCTAGATATTTGCTGGCAGGACTCGATTCTCGACGAGCGACACATCAAGGTGAGTAGGGGGCGGGCCGCGGCCCCCAGAGGTGAGCGATCCGCGGCGGCACCGGCCCACATTGTTGTTTGAAGCTCACCGCTTTGCTGCCCGTGGCCCCCCCATCCCTGCTGGACAACGGTGCTTCCTCCCCCCTTCCAACCTGGGGATGGAATAGTGGATTTGGGCCCCCATAGACTCCCACTCAGGGGTCCCCTGACATCACAAGCCGCGCCTCCCGAAAACGCCGGAGGGGGAGCCTGGACGCCAGCGTCTGCGGCCCCGCTGCTGCCCGTGTGGACGAGGTGCCTCAGCCCGCCTGAGATCCTCCGGTCGCTGTGCTCAACCGGTGGCAGCCCGTAGGGGGCTCTGCTGGCCCCACAGTGAGGTGCATTCCGCTGCACGCCCTAGTGCCGAGGTGCATGGCGCCGCACGGTTTGTGGCCCTCCCTGGGTTTCCAGATTGCCAGGTGCGCCCATCGAGGCCCACGCAGAGGAGGTGCAGTGCTCAATTCCGAGTCGGCGCTCATTGATGGAGATAAGTGCGGGACAGATAACTCAGACAGATAGTACCCTGCCGGGCCGGCGGCCCTCTTTCTCAAGAAGCAGCTATCCTGAGTCCATTGCTCGAGGCAGTCCACGCACTAACTAATAGACTTTTCTCCTGCACTGAAGCAACACCTTCCTGGGCGCGCACACGGCCCTGTGTCACCAACTCTTACTTCTTGCGTGGCTACCGTAAACTTGCCCTCCTCCACGATGGGCAGGGATAAACCCAGCACGGCGGGCCCCAAGCAGGGCACCATAGACCAGTTCACCGCGCCCACTGGGAGCTCCACGGGCGGCGAGGGAGCAGGCTCGGTACCCGACAACGCGGCCCTCCTAGCTGCGATAAACAGTGCCAGGGACATGTTAGATGCCAAGATCGGAGCAGTGGGGTCGGAGGTCTCATTCCTGCGTCAGGATCTCCGCAAGGCGGTGGATCGCATTACAGAAGCGGAGACGAGGGTCTCAACGGTGGAGGATACAGTATCCACCCTTCAGAAACAGGTTAATAAACTCACTGTTGTGTCGCGGGAGCTGGCCTCCAGGGTGGAGGATGTGGAGGGCCGTGAGAGATGCAACAACTTACGCTTTGTGGGCCTGCCGGAAGGGTGTGAGGGCACATCCATGACCAGCTTCATCACTCGGTGGCTCATAGACCTCATGCCAAGGGATCTCCTGTCCTCTACCTTTGTGGTGGAACAGGCTCACCGTGCCCTGACTCAAAAACCTCACCTGGGAGCGACTCCTAGACCGGTGATCGCTAAAATTCCAAACTATGCTGACCGAGATGCAATATTGCGATATGCCCGGACACACAAAGACTGCATTCAACATGAGTCTCAGTCCATCATGGTGTTCCCGGATTATACGCGCCTAGTCCAGCAACAATGCCAATCCTTTGCCGCTGCAAAACGCAAGTTGAGAGACATGAACACACAATATATGCTCTTATATCCGGCCAGGATGCGTGTGATCTACAATTACAAGTCGTTCTTCTTTGACACTCCGGAAGCTGTATTTGCCTGGACCGACGAGCGTCCCCAACTTCGGCCAGGATCTCCGCCGTTATTGGAATCAGACTCATCACGCAGCTCACGGCCCCCTAGGTCACGGAGGCCCAAATCCAAGAGGTGACATGGTTCCGGATCAGACAGACTGTCCACGAGCCGGGAGCGGCCCCCTTGAGCTCTTCGACACATCTTTGGCGGCAAAACAGCAAGTTGGCATTGCTTATTACTCAGTGTAGACTCTCTGTATAAACTTCCTCTGGGTAGGCGTGGATGCAGGGCCATGGGACTGCCGAGCCACAGACTCTTTGTGCCCCCCTTGGTTTTTTTTTCTCCATGTTTTCTGGGTGGGTAGGGTGCCTTTGGTGTGGAGCGCGGGGTTCCCCTGTTGGGAGCCTGGTGTTCCGC
The DNA here is from genome assembly GCA_963921515.1 of Calotriton arnoldi. NCBI lineage: Eukaryota > Metazoa > Chordata > Amphibia > Caudata > Salamandridae > Calotriton > Calotriton arnoldi. Next base: position 4,532,881 of record CAWUFW010000243.1, read on the forward strand.
GCACCGCGACAGATACTCCTAGTTTATGGCAGAGTCGGGTGGGGGGATATTGGGGGTATGTAGTTCTAGGTTGTTGTTGCCTTTTATGTTACATGCAGACAGTCAATCTCGATTCCGATCTCTTCGCTGCTATTTCTTCAAGCTGAGGGATAATGGTGCCAGGTGATGTAACCCCCTTCGGGGACCTCACGGTAGTTTTGTGGAATGTCAGGGGTCTCCTGAATAAAGTGAAACGGGGTGCGGTATTACGTCAAGCTAAGAGGTATGGGGCTGATATCCTACTCCTGCAAGAAACTCACGTCCTAGGCACCAAAGCCCCATGTCTAGCTCATTTTGGTTTTCATCATGTTTATCATGCAGGGTTCACCAGAGGCTCCCGGGGGGTAGCCATTTTAGTACATCGCAAGGTCCAGTTCCAACACATAGCGCATAAGACAGATCCCGGGGCTCGATTCCTTTTCGTCACAGGCCTGCTGTATGGAGAACAAGTTACTATAGGCAACGTCTATGCCCCTCCCCCACTAGGGACGGCCTTCATTGACAAGATTTCTGGTGTCTGGGGAGATCTGCCTGAGGGGGTGACCCTTCTGGGGGGCGACTGGAACGACACAATGGGGCCCTTAGACCGGCAACGCAGTGCCAACTGCCCACCATTAATGGGTCACACTAAACTGAGTACATTGGTTTACACCCTGAGTTGGGCTGACGTATGGAGAGAATACCACCCCGCCGAGCACGGCTACACATATTTGTCCGCAGTCCACAGGTCACAGTCTCGGTTAGACTATTTCTTCACCCCTTGTATATTCCTGCACAGATTCTCACAGGTAACTCATCAGCCCCGTGGGCTCTCAGATCACTCCCCGGTCACCCTGCAATTCCACACATGCTCTCGCAAGCCCCCCTTTCGCTGGCGCATGTCTCCATGGCATCTCCAGTGTCCGGACTATCAGGATATGCTTCGCGCAGTGATTACCACGTACCTAGATGATAATGGCCCCTCCGCCCCATCCCGCTGTACCTTGTGGGAGGCCCTCAAGCCTACCATTCGGGGCGTTGAAATCAGTTATCGCACCAAAGAAAAACGTGCACGAAGGGAGCAACTTGAGGCTTTGGAATCGCGCCAGTCGGCCCTAGCTGCACAGCTCAACCTAGACCCTAGCCCTAATGTACGGCGCAACCTGCTTCAGGCACAACAAGAACTGCAGCAATATTTAATGGGGAGGCTAAGGCTATTTGGGAGGCGTCTCAGCATCGGGTTTATCAATGGGGCGACAAATCAAGCAGAATGCTCCATCGGCTATGTCAGGCTGATAACTCCCCGGCGATTGTCACCATTATTCGCGGCGCAGATGGGTCCTTATGCACGTCACCGGAGGGCGTTACCGGGGCATTCGCACAACACTTCGCGGCCCTATATGCAAGACATGAACTGATTTCGGCCGATCTAATAGCGGAATTCTTCACAGATATTCTGCCGCGGAAGCTTTCGGACCATCTACGCAAGCAATTAGAGGCCCCAATTACAGTGGACGAACTGATGGGTGCCCTCAACGTGATACATCCTGGGCGCGCCCCGGGTCCTAATGGATTCCCTATGGAATTCTTGCGGCCGAACATACATCTCTTAGGGCCCTATTTATTGGCGGCAATCCAGGAGGCCGAGGAACAAACCATATTGCCTCAGGACTGGTGCCATGCTGAGATAGTGCTGTTCCTCAAGCCTGGTCACCCTGCGGACGACCCTTCCTTGTATCGTCCCATTTCCCTCATCAATTTCGAGCCTAAACTATTGGGGAAGGTCCTGGCGGATCGCCTACGGGCTGGCGTCTCGGATTTAATTCATCCCAACCAGTCGGGATTCATGCCCCACAGAGCACCCCGCCATAATATCAGGAGTGCGTATAACGCTCTGGCAGCTGCCCCAGCACTGGGCCGGCCGGCCGCCATACTATTGGCCGATATAGACAAAGCCTTCGATTCATTGAGTTGGGTGTACCTTTTCCAATTGCTATAGGCGGTCAATTTTGGGCCGTGCTTCATTGCCTATGTGCGCCTGCTTTCAACCGACCTAACGGCATCAGTGCGCATTGCTGGGCACTGCTCCCACCTCTTCACTATCCATAGAGGCACTAGACAGGGCTGTCCCCTGTCCTCGCTACTGTTCTCTCTTGCGGTTGAGCCCCTAGCGGCATGGGTTAGAGGGGACCCGGTGCTCCGTGGCTTTGACTGGTCTCAGTCGCGATCGGACCGTATTGCGTTATACGCAGACCCCTGTTTCTCTGGGCCCCGTATATTGCAAATTCTCAGGGTGTTTGGGAAAACTACAGGCTTACACATGAACCCCGCAAAATCTGTGCTGTTTCCAGTATGCGGCCATCAGGGTCGCGATGCTTGGGGTTCGCAGCTGTCCCAGGCGATGGAAGGCTTTAAATATCTCGGTGTTTTCGTATCCCCATGCCCCAAAGTCTCCTGGGCACATAATATCACTCCATTGTTGGCGAGTCTCAATAGTGAAACAGCAATATGCCCCTCCCTTCCCTTGTCCTTATATGGGCGCTCGGCCATCTTTAAGATGGTGTCGCTGCCCCGGATTTTGTATCACCTCCAAAACTTCTATTATCCTATTCCGCGCTCTTGGTTCGCACAGGTTGACGCCATACAAAATAAATTCCTCTGGAACGGTGGCGCGGTGAGGGTTGCACTCCGTACATGTGTGCAATCCACATACTGCAGGGGGATCGCGGCAGCGGACATCTACTCTTACTATGTGGCATCCCATATACTTGTGGTGAATGAATGGTGGTATAATTCCCCCATGGACCCGGCATATGCGATCGAGCATGCAGCAATGGAATGAGCTCCTCTCCTCCACCTTCTTTATAGTGCCACACGTTTAGATTTTATGCCTCCCGCCGGTAAAGTCGTGATACAGCTGTGGCGGGCTAAAGTCCGACAGATGGGTTGGAATGGGAAGCTTACCCAGACGACCCCACCCTGTGGCCGCCCTGAGAGGGTTCCGGGGATGGGACCTAGTAGGGATCTCGACCCTGGGTGATGTGATGGGGGTACTACACTGAAATCCTTCCAACAACTTCAGGTGGGGTTTGACCTACACAAATCACAATTTTACAAATTTCTCCAACATCGTCATGCACTCACTCCTCTGATCCACACACTTGAGACCCTCCCAGAATTCCACCCTCTGGAGGGCCGCCTACTAATGGGTGACCTTGGCCTCCATAAGATCAGGCAAATATACCAGACCCTGACGACTCACACACCGACGACACTCGACAAGACGCATCTGGCGTGGCAGGCCGATATACCAGACCTGATGGACAACGACTGGGCCGAAGCTATCGCCAGCCCGCGGGGCTCGGCGGTCTCCACACGATACCGCCTGATGCAGTTTAAATACCTACACTGGGCTTATTACACCTGGACCAGACTCTGGCGGATGGGTGTCATCCAGTCCCCCACATGTTTGCGGTGTGACCGGGAGGAGGGGACATTCTTGCACACAGTCTGGAGTTGCACGGCGTTTCAACCCTTTTGGCGTAGAGTTCGGTCTTGTCTTAGCGAGGTGCTTTCATGGGAGCTTCCGCTTGACCCGCGCCTCTTCCTCTTACACAGCACGGACGACATCGGGGGTAATAAGTACAAGCAGCATTTATTGTTTTTAGCTCTCACTATCGCCAAGAGTGACATTGCACAATTATGGAAGGCGACATCTCCCCCGACCCTGGGCAAATGGGGGCCGAGATTGCAGTATTTCTAGCACGTGGATGCCCTGCAAAACATCGGAAAATATGGACTCGATGGGCATCATATCAAGGGATCGAGCTTCCCCCCCTGCCACCCACAGACCCTTAAATGGTGCCCCGTATCCCCAAGTGCTCCCTGATCGGCCTTTCCCGTACTGTCTGTCACCGGATCCCTATGCAACTATGTTATGTAGTTGTGTCTTGAGATCGAAAACTGTCTTCAGGTTGTTGCATTTGTATCACCTGCATGTTTGGCTGGTGTTGAAAATTGGTAAAAATGCTGGAATTTTCGTGCTGGTAATCCTTTTTCTCCTACAGGACACTGTAGGGCTGTCGCCCTACTTTTCAACGAAAAACCTAATAAAGTTTGTTGTTAAAAAAAAAAAGTAAGTGATTAAATGAAAAAAATGTATGTAAATTTAAACAACCCATATGTAATTACATTTTACTTCTGATATTAACAGATTTTGGACATACAACAACTCCAAATACCTAGCAGGAAGAAAAAAACCTTTACAGAATGAAATGTAAGTAAAATGTTAACAATAATCTGAAAGTAAAAAAATAAATTAAAAAAATTAATTGATCCCAGAAATAAAACATTAGCAGCCAAAGATCAGAATTATTTTTAAAATATTACTATTTTAACTACTTCATGTTCTTAACTCAGGAAACAGGCTGAGGGACAGAGTTGGATAATGGTGGGGGCAAATTAACTATTCCTACTCCGGCAAGTGCTTGCCTCAGGGAAAGTGCTTTATGGTGGTGGGGGCAAATTTACTTTTCCTATTCCGAACAGTGCTTGCCTCAGGGAAAGTGCTGGATGGTGGTGGGGGCAAATTTACTATTCCTACTCTGACCTGCTCTTGCCTCAGGGAAAGTGCTGGATGGTGGTGGGGCAAATTTACTATTCCTACTCCGACCTGTGCATGCCTGAGGGAAAGTGTTGGATGGTGGTGGGGGCAAATTTAGTATTCCTACTCCGACCTGTGCTGGCCACGGGGAAAGTGCTGGATGGTGGTGGGGCAAATTTACAATTCCTACTCTGACCTGTGCTTGCCTCAGGGAGAGTGTTGGATGGTGGTGGGGCAAATTTACTATTCCTACTCTGACCTGTGCTGGCCACAGGGAAAGTGCTGGATGGTGGTGGGGCAAATTTACTATTCCTACTCTGACCTGTGCTTGCCTCAGGGAAAGTGTTGGATGGTGGTAGGGGCAAATTTGCTATTCCTACTCCGACCTGTGTATGCCTCAGGGAAAGTGCTGGATGGTGGAGGGGCAAATTTACTATTCCTACTCCGACCTGTGCATGCCTCAGGGAAAGAGTTGGATGGTGGTGGGGGCAAATTTACTATTCCTACTCCGACCTGTGCTGGCCACAGTGACAGTGTTGCATGGTGGTGGGGGCAAATTTACTATTCCTACTCCGACAGGTGCTTTCCACAGGGAAAGTGCTGGATGGTGGTGGGGGCAAATTTACTATTTCTACTCCGACCTGTGCATGCCTCAGGGAAAGTGCTGGATGGTGGAGGGGGCAAATTTACTATTCCTACTCTGACCTGTGCATGCCTCAGGGAAAGAGTTGGATGGTGGTGGGGGCAAATTTACTATTCCTACTCCGCCCTGTGCTGGCCACAGCAACAGTGTTGCATGGTGGTGGGGGCATATTTACTATTCCTACTCCGACAGGTGCTTTCCACAGGGAAAGTGCTGGATGGTGGTGGGGGCAAATTTACTATCCCTACTCCGACCTGCTCTTGCCTCAGGGAAAGTGCTGGATGGTGGTGGGGCAAATTTACTATTCCTACTCCGACCTATGCATGCCTGAGGGAAAGTGTTGGATGGTGGTGGGGCAAATTTAGTATTCCTACTCCGACCTATGCTGGTCACAGGGAAAGTGTTGGATGGTGGTTGGGGCAAATTTACAATTCCTACTCCGACAGGTGATTGCCTCAGGGAAAGTGCTCGATGGTGGTGGGGGCAAATTTACTATTCCTACTCCGACCTGTGCTTGCCTCAGGAAAAGTTCTGGATGGTGGTGGGGGCAAATTTACTATTTCTACTATGACCTGTGCTGGCCTCAGGGAAAGTGCTGGATGTTGTTGGGAGAAAATTGATTCTACATAATGTAAAAAAAAATCATTTTTTACAGTAATTGTCCTATTTACATTTCAGTTATTTGTCAAGCATACATTCAAACATTTGTATTTTCTTTTAACTTCTCAACAGATTAAACCATAAAAACCAGCAAGAATAAAAGAACACTTTCCTCAATCACAGTAAATTCAAAAGCTCATCACCACTGGAGGAGCCAAAGCATACAAGGTAAAAATATTCAAAAACAACATTAAGCTTTTTGTTTTTTTGCAGGTTTCAAGTATAGAATCAATTTATTTTAAAAAGTATCTTTGCAATAAAAATGTCAGCCTAATAAACAACAGCAAAATTATTTTTTTTCAATGTCAAAAACACTAATCAATTTCTTTGCAGGCTAATTGCAAGGCTAATTGCAAAACAAAAAAAATCCAAATAACAAACTATAAACGTTTCTCCACTTTTTACAGAACCAAAGAATCCAAACCACCAAACAAAACATAGTGAAGAACTGCAACAAAAATCCCAAGTAAACCAGCAAATACACCAGTCCTTTTCAACAAGACAACAGAAAAACCTTAAAAAGGTAACCTTTACCATTCTGTAAAATCTAACCAAAATTAACCTTTTTGTTTCATCCAAGGAACAAAAGCAGGAAACAATTCCAACAAAACATTTTCAAAGCAATGCGATTAAAACCTGGTACAATTTAGCAAAAAATTTAAGCTGTAAAATAAACAATGTGTACTAACTTTTCACTTGCAGACAAATTAGTTTTAAAACAACCACACTTAAAATCACAAAAAAAATCCTTTTCTCTTTTTCTTCTTTCTACAGAGAATGGCAGCAAGAAAAGAAGCCAAATATATCCAATCAAGCCATGGTAATAGACTCTTAAGTCACAGTGGCTACGTTTATTGTAAGGAGAGATTACCTGGGCCCAGGTGTCATTTGAGGTGTGTGCATTATTACTCATCCCATTGCACAGGCAGAGCGGTTACTCTTGGTGACACTGGTAAAAGGACCACAGAGCATAACTTCTCTGCCTCTGCAATGGAGATAGAGGTAAGGAGAATATAAATGAAATTAAAGCCCTGGCATCCACCTCCAATGAACCCTGTGGCTCAGTTTTGAGGGAGGTGTCTCAAAACATTCTGACACATGTAGCAATCCCCAACCTATGCAGAATGATTCAGTGTCAAAAACAGGCAAGTAACCCCCTATGTGTAACACCTCAAACCTTTTCTGACATTAACATTCCACCTGAACTTTCTGTAACCGTTACTAATGAACCCTTTCTTTTGCATGACAACAAAAACCCTCTTAAAAGAATACTAATCTTTAGCACACCCTATAATCTTGTTAAGTTGGAGAGTAGTGATATTTGGATGATGGATGAGATGTTTAATTCCATACCACATCCATTCACCCAAATATACACTATTCATGCCTACATTAATCAAACAGTAGTGCCCTTGGTGTACAGTTTACTCCCTGATAAACAATCCTCAACATATACTGAATTTTTGTCAGTGATAAAAGCTAAAACCATGAACAAAAGTCCTAGAAAATTGTTAATTGACTTTGAATTACCTATGATTAACACAATTACCAAAATGTACACGGATACCCAAATTCAAGGATTTTTTTTCACTTTTCACAGGCATATTGGCGAAAAATTAAATAAACATCCTTAGTTGAGGATTATATATCAGACAGCAAACTACAATTTGAATAAAAAAAACTAACTGCACTTTGTTTTGTTCCTCCTGACAGTGTAGATGAATACTACCCGTCCTGATTCCACTGACGAGAGAGGTACACACCGACTGATTCTGGCCGGTCGTTGCAACTTTGCAATCATTTTGGTTTTCTCTTCCTTAACTTGGGACCATGGATCTTGTCGCCCTGGAGTGATTATATATATACCTGCCGTCCCTGATAGACAAGGCGCTGCTTAAAACTAAGCAAAATACTTCAAAGAACGGAAGCATATCATACTTTGACCACTCTTCTTGCTCTTTGGACCATTTTCAAGATTTACAAGTGTACAGATTTATTGCGCCCTGAAGAAGTCCTTTTGTAAAGGACGAAATGCGTCGGCTGTGTTTTGATCATCTTGATCGTGCTTTTAACCTCATTGCAATAAAAGAAGAAATTTGGAAGAATACTTGTGGACTCGGATTCTAAAAAAGTCTTTGTCTAAGTCTATTGGTGGTGCACCTGTGCTTTTTGTTTAAAATGAATACTACACAAATTGGCACCCCTTCTAAATTACTTTGAAGACACATGGATTGGCCATCTAAGCAGGTCAGGCCGCAGGAGGAAACCACGTTTCCATGTGAAGTGGTGGAACTGCTACTCGACCTGCTTAGAGGGAGGAGCTAAAACAAATAATGCCATAGAGGGATGGCACAACTCCTTCAACAAATCTATCAGTAAACCACATCCTAACTTCCATCACTCCTTGGAAATTTTGAAGAAGGAGCAAAGTTTCCAAGAAATGAGAATTGCACAATCATTAACTGGTAGTCTGAACCCACGAATCTCTAAAAGAACAAAAGAAATGTCCGAGAAACTATTGGGTGCAATTCAACAATTTTCGTTGATGGTGGCTAGATAATATTGCACACATCCTACATTTCTAATTTACACTAACTTCTAAAGAACCTTACTTGCCCGTTTTGACAAACAATCCCCTAATTCAATTGGCATTTTTCAAAAACAAATTCAATTAAAAAAAAGTTGGGTTTCTTACCTTCAGTTGTCTTCTTTTTTCAACTCTTGGACTTACGTACATTCCAGCATTTCACCAAGAGTCTTGAGCAGTCCTTTAAACCATTGCAAATAATCCATAATCCATGAAATAATCCATGACCCGAGTTAAACGAACCAAAAAGGGCACAGTTCGGCAAAACCATATTTTTATAGCAAAAAATTAAACTGTAAACTATACTGTACACACCTACAAAAAACGCACCCCAAAAACAAAATCCCGAAAAAGAATTCTTGTTTGGCAAAAAATGCAACAAGATTCCATCGATGCAATCCTATCTCGCTCGAATTCAAGTTTAAAAAAAACATGAAAAAGTAGTAAAGTTTAAAAAAAAATCACAACCCAAAAATCCATTGTTGCAATCCTCTCTCGACCAAAGTCCAGCAGAGGTCCCAAAACCCATATAGCAATGGTTTAAAAATGGCCCAAATTTTTTTTTCCAACTCATGAAGTCTTTCTCCATGTTCCTTCATCCTATCCGGAAAACCGCGATGACGCAATTACAAATTTTTTATAAACCCATTGCAACAAAAGAAATTCCAGTAAAGATTACTTTCATGACACTTTTGTTTAATAGAATAAATAATCAATCTTTTAAAATTAATTCCATTAAACAAAAAGCAATCAACCCGACATGGGCCTACAACTTCTACCGGTTTTGGAAAAGATTTTTAAGTTAAAACACACAATAACATCAAAATACACCTTTTCTTGTTCTTACTACCTCCCTCCTCTCTCCTTACAATCAACTTTACCACCTTTAATCTATTTTTAATAATTTAAATTCACCTTACCTGGACGCAACTCTCCCTTGCTTCTGATCCGTACCACGACGAACCTCGCAATGACGAAACTTATGTATACACTGCAACGTCATTTCTTTCCGTAAAAAGGAAAAATGGACAATTTCACCCATTGATTCAATGGGAAACCATGGGAAAACCTAGAAAGAAATTCAAAAATATATGTTACAATACATACAAATATCTCTGAATATTTAAAAAAATAATATTACTAAAAAAATATCTTTACAACATTTTTTGTGTCTATTGATTGTTTTTTTAAATATTACATTTTAAAAATAAAATGATCACTTCTACAGGTTTTATATGTCCATTTATGCATACCTATGTTGTCTAATTATGCTCTATTAATTTTTAGAAATATTATAAGTAACTTTTAAATAATTTTTATTTTTAAAAATGTAAGTTAATATTATTTAAAAAAAATATATAAATTAAATTTTTCCCTTTACATCAAGTCACCCCCTACCCAAAACCACCCTGATTTTATCTGAACATTATTTAGATAATTTTTTATAATTAAATTAAAAGTTTAACAATTAAAAAACATATAAATTAAATAATAATACTCAAGTATTAAATTTAATATCTGAGTATTCATACTCTCCCCCACCCAAAACCCCTGTTTCCCTTGCATCCCATCCCAGAGGATAAGTGCAAATGCCTTTTAAAATATTATTAATTAAATATGTTTTTATAATTTACTATCAGTAAATCTAAATATCAATTAATACTCTTGAATTTAAAAAAAATACCTGAGTACTAATACTCTCCCCACCCATAACACCTATTTCCCCGACTTTTGAAGCAAAAGACTTTTTCATTCAATTCTTTTGAATTAATTTAGAAAATTAACTAACAGTAAAACTAAATTTCTATTAATTCTCAAGTATTATTATTAATACCTGAGTATTAATACATTCTCCCACCCAACACCCATGTTTCACATACATCTATCCCCAAATTATAGAAGCCTAAACAGTCTACAATTATATAAATTAAAATATTATTTAACATTTTTATTATTATAAATTTAGATTATCTTAATTTTTTTTTTTTTAAATATTACCTGGGTATTAAAGTACTCCCCCAACCAAAACCCCTACTTCCCATACAACACATCCAAGAGGATATGTGCCAAAGATTTTTTTATTAATTTTGAAAAATGTATTTTAAAAAAACTATATAACTAAAACTAATTGTCATTAAATAATCAATTATTAAAATTAATACCTGAATATTAATACACTCCCCAACCCAAAACCCCTATTTCCCATACATCCCGTCCCAGGGAGAAAATTAAATGCATATTTAATATATATTAATTTATTAAATTATATTATAGATTTTTTTTAAATTAACTCCTAATCTAATACTCAAATATTTAATAATAATAATACTACCCAACCCAAACCTATCCAATTTAAATACACTATATAATATATATTTTTAATTTAAAAATAATTAAAACTATTTTAATATTTGTAAAATAATACTATTATTATTAAAAATAATCAAAATTAACAACTTACCTCAATAACAACGATTACTTACCTTACAATGCGTTATAATGGTATGCGTTGTATTGGCTTGCATTGTAATGGCACATGCGTTGTAATAGAATGCGAAGTAATGTCACCTGCATTGTAAAAAGTTTAGTTGTAATGGCATTACGATGTAATGCCTGTGTTGTAATGGACGTCTCCCCTCATGGGTTCTAACAGACCCTCAATCATGCCTTTCAAGGTACGGTTAAATCTCTCAACCAACCCATTACTCTGTGGGTGGTAAGGAGTAGTGAATTCGTAGGTCACCCCACACTCTTTCCACATGGCCTTCATGTACAGCAACATGAAGTTGGTACCCCGGTCTTATACCACCTCCTTGGGGAAACCCACACGGGTAAAGATGCCCATTAGTGCACTGGCTACGATGGGCACCTTCACTGTCCTCAGAGTAATAGCTTCCAGGGACTGGGTGGAATGGTCCACCAAGACAAGAATGAATATGTTGCCTATAGTTGTCTTAGGATCCAGAGGCCCCACAATGTGAATGCCCACCCGCTCGAAAGAGGTGCTCCCAACAAGGAATAGTTGGATGGGAGCCTTACACTTCCCCCCACTTTTGCCACGTGGCTGGCCAGTCTGACAAGACCTACAGAAAGCATCTCATTGCCTTCACATTTGGGGCCAGTAAAAGTGGGTGACAAGCCTGTCAAAGCTTTTGCCCTGCCTTAAATGTCCTGCCAAAGACACATCACGAGCCAAGACCAGTAGGAAAGTTCTGAAGCGCAGGGGTACCACCGGCACATTGCTGCCCCATGCTCAGCAACCTTAGGCTTGCTATAAAGTAGACCATTCTCCCAGTAGATCAGATGTGATCTGGCCTTTTTGCCAGCTGCCTGGTCCACGGCCTGCTGCCTAAGACCCATGAGAGTAAGGCATGTCTTCTGCTCCAAGCAGAACTCTTGCCTGGCGGGACCGCCTTCTTGCTGCCAATGGGTCAGCTCAGGCCAGTCTCCCAGTAAAGCCACTTCTTCACCTGTTGATACTGGGGCATCCCCTCAGGTTCAGCCTCCTCCCGGTCCATGGGAATTTCAGGATCGGGTTTCCCATGGCCCCTGCCTCTCCTCTTCTTGGCAGAAACCTGGGCCAATGTTTCAGGCTCCAGGTCCTTCTGATTATCCTGGGCTTCCATTGACTGTGTGGTCAGGCACGCCCACTTAGGCAAACCCAACATCTCCAAGTGGGACCTGTATTCCACCTGCCTCCAGGCGGTGTGTTCCAGGTCATTTCCCAGCAGACATGAACGGGTTCACTTCCCTGAAGAGATCCACAGTTTCTTATCACCTGGGGGATGGGATTGTTTACTCTGGGAACTATATTGGGGCCCTTTAGAGAATGCCTGCTGTTTACCCTTGTCCCCCATCTCTCTTCTGCTGGGGACCCTGCCTACCCTTGCAAGGCCCCCATGCAAATGAGGGATCACCCTCTGATGCACATATAGAGCCAGTGCTATCTGTGTTACAGTAAGGGCCGCACAAGTGTCTGTGGCCATTTCTGTAATACCAAAGCACAGTGGGGGGGGTGCTAAGTGGGCACACATGCCTGTTGGACCCGCGGGGCACTTTCCATTATATGGCACCAGGTCTAAACTTAGACTTCAGGTCTAAAGTTAGCCTTCAGATGTAAACTAAGGGGCCGATTCCGAATCGGGCCGGAAAACGTACCGACCGACTCGGAGCCGGAACTCATTCCGACCGACACGTACCGGTGCAGCCCGACCCGCAAAGTACGATGAGAAGCGTGCAAAATCCGACCGACTCATACGGAACACAAGCCGAACGACCGAGCCGCGCGGAAAACAGCTATCCGGCCGGAAAACCACGCGAATCAAACCGACCGACACGCACCCGGAAGAATCCCGAACGAAACGTACCCGCGAACTCCTACCCGCCAAGTACGATGCAACGCGTGGAAAACACGACCGAGTCGCACGGAGGCCAAGCCGTACGACCGACACGCATACAAAACTGCGAGCCGAAGCAACCCAATACACCGCGACCGACGCGTACGCAGCATAGAAAACAGCACAAACACAGCGTGAACGACTCGGAGAAGCTCGTACGAGACAACTGCAGGGTCCGACTCGGTCACAAGAACGTCTCCTACATGCACAAAAAGTACAAAGGGAAAAACACACAAAAAAAGGCCAAACAAGCAATTACAAAGCCAATAAATACTGGAGGGGGGGACAGGGAACAAAGACACACCCACAACTCCACCCATATAAAGGACACAAATCCCTAGCATGATCCTTTGCAAATTCAAATTACCTGCCAGCACTCAACAGACAGCAACCACCCACCCACCCACAGCTCATCCATCACACAAGCCACACACCATCAGCACCTCAACAAATAGCACCCTCACATACACCCAGCAAAACACACACTCACACACCCTCACCTGCACACCAACACACACATCACTCACCACCACCACCCATCACCATGCCCCCAAAGAAGAATCATAAGTTCTTAGATAGTGAATTGGAAGTCCTGGTAGATGAGATCCTCAGGGTATAGCCACAGCTGTTTGGTACACTGGTCCAACAGAAACCCATGTCGCAGAAAACCAAGATGTGGGAGAGGATTGTCGACAGGGTGAATGCACAATCACCATGTTTGCGCACAAAGGTAGACATCCAGAACAGGTGGTATAACGTGTGCAGGAGGGTCAGGGAGCTGTTGAAGAAGGACTACCTCTTGAGCCAACACACCGGCAGTGGCCCTCCTGCCAAACCAGTATACCTCAGGCCCTGGGAGGAGAAGGTGCGGGCCATCCTACCACCAGTGAGCGTATATGGACTAGAAAACATCCCAGAGCCTGGTGAGTACACAACAAATGTACACAATATTGTGCGACAATACACACACATCACTGTCAAGGGGAGAGTCAAACCATGCACCCTTAGCAAATCCACAGCAACCAGAACAGAATCATCCCAAAATGTGTATGTCAGTCAGATAAACACAACACATGCCATCTCATAGTGATATGTAACTGTGTCATCACATGTACAAACACAACTACAACTACAGCTAGGCAGTGGCACAAATATAACTAACAAACACATCCAGACAAGTAGCCACCACTACAACACCACCTCACAGTGAAGCCCACTGAAAGGAAGGAATCCTGTGTATGCTGGGCAAGTCAGTGTAGCCAATAGCATCATGGGAGTCGTAGTCACAGAAATTGCCCACCCTCACAATGCGCACATCAACACCACCATGAACCATGCTCACATCACAGGGAGTGGAAAACAACTGACAAGATGGCTGACACTGGCTACTGCTGTGGGGAGCACAAGGTCCTGCTGGCAACTGTGCACCAACCAACAGCAGGATACCACTGACTGACATCCTGAAAGCAAACTTGAACTCCCTGCAACGGAAGCACGTTCCATGGTGGAAAATCTGGCTGGGTGGGAAGGAGGACTGACAGCACTGACCATAGTTACCAGCAGCGTTTCTCACACACACCCCTAACACAAACTCCACACAACTCACCTGGGAGAATGCATTGCCTCACACTCCAATCAAATATCCCACAAAGAACCACAACCCTGGGTCATGCAGTGTGAAGCATAGGGACACACATGGGACTTGTAGCAAAACTAACCCCAGGATAACACTGTCAGCCATCTTGTCAGCACAGGCACACAACCCCACAGGGAAGTAGAGTCAAAAGGAAGGAAGCATGGGCATGCTGGGAAGGGGGGTATAGGCAATAGCATGATGGGAGTGGTAGTCACAGCTCAACATCCCCCACCCACATGGCCCAGCAAGCTCACACTGAAGCATGCACAGCTCACAGGGAGTGAAAAGCCACTTCAAAGATGTCTGACACTGGTGCTCTGTTGTGGGGAGCACATGGCCCTGCTGGGAACTGGGCACCAACAAACAACAGGACACCACTGTCAGCCATCTTGCCATTGCTGTCAAACTCACACACAGTGAAGTACACTCAAAAGGAAGGAAGTATGGGCATGCTGGGAAGGGGGGTATAGGCAATAGCATGATGGGAGTGGTAGTCACAGCTCAACATCCCCCACCCACATGGCCCAGCAAGCTCACACTGAAGAATGCACACCTCACAGGGAGTGAAAAGCCACTTCAAAGATGTCTGACACTGGTGCTCTGTTGTGGGGAGCACATGGCCCTGCTGGGAACTGGGCACCAACCAACAGCAGGACACCACTGTCAGCCATCTTGCCATTGCTCTCACACAGTGAAAAAAGCAAGTAAGTATGGGCATGCTGGGAAGTGGGGTGGAGGCAATAGCATGATGGGAGTGGCAGTCACAGATATTGGTCACCCCCACAACTGTCCCATCAACACCACCCTGAACCATGCGCACATCACAGGGAGTGGAAAAGAACTGACAAGATGGCTGACACTGGGTACTGCTGTGGGGAGCACAAGGCCCTGCTGGCAACTGTGCACCAACCAACAGCAGGACACCACTGACTGACATCCTGAAAGACAACTTGCACTCCCTGCAATGGAAGCACGTTCCATGGTGGAATATCTGGCTGGGTGGGAAGGAGGGCCGGATGTCAACCAAATACAACCAATGCAGACCATGTACACACCCCAACATTCATATAGAAATGCCCAAATTATGCAGGACAATGTGCTACACCAATATCAACCTCTGACTGTGACAACTTAGGACAATGCAATGTACAGGCCCGCATCCAGAGGTACAGTCACAACTGTCAGGTGTGTCAACCATTGATGCCTGCAGAAACATAACATACATTGTGTGTGTCTCCCAAAAACAGGTGATGATGGGGACACAGCAGCAGACGCTAAGGAGTCCCCGTCCCAGGCTCAAGGGGAAACGGAGCTCACTGGTGTGGAACAGCCTCTGCCCTCCTCGGATGAAGAAGACCTACCTGGCACCTCCCGGAGCAAGTCATCATGCAGCACCAGCAGGACCACCAGCTGCACCCCCTGCACCCACCCCTCCAACGACTGTCAACACACATACCACCCCTGCCGACATGGACAGACCAAGGAGCACCACCACCACCAGCACAGGGACCCTGGACCAACGTGGGGCCATGGACACCAACACCACCAACAACCCCCAAGGGGGCCCAGGGTCACCTGTGTGTGCCACCTCAGGTACTGCACATGTCGCCAGGGGTGGTGGGAGGGGTGGGAGACATAGGTCGCTGATCGCAGAGGGGTCTGGACTGCATGATGACCCACAACTGGTACGCATAGCCGATGCGTACCAGTCCAGCACCGGAGACCTCAGCCAGGCAGTGGGGCTCCTCAGGGACATTAAACAGCAGCAGGCTGCCCATCATGCCCGCTTGGACTTACACATGTCCTGCGTGGAGTCCAAGTGGGACACACTGCAAGAGATGACGGCGGTGCATAGGGACATATTACAATGCCTCCGCCAGATGAGCAGCAACCAGTCAACACCTCCCTGTGTGCCCACAACATCTGTTGCTGAAACAACTGCAACTGCCACAGGGAGGGAGGATGACTCTGGCGGAGAGTCCCCTGCACCGCAGCAGCCTGCACTTGAGGGTCCCCCCCCAAAGAAGAGGGGTCGTCCGAAGAGGGGCAACTGAGAGGCCGATGGCCATGTGCAACCCCCAGGAAGCCAAAAGCTGTTCTGGATAATCACCTTTGTGCGCAAACTGTTCACCCTGTTGACTGCAACACAACTCCCCCACATGACATGGGGAGAACAAGTTGTACCAATGTATCAGATGACTGTGGACTATATTCAGGACATTTCTGCTACCAGGACTTCCAATTCATCTAGGAACTTTGGATTGCAATCAAAATGTACAGCATCCACCATCCTGTGCACTATACACACACATGTATGACAATAAACACACTAATACACCATACCTGCCTCTGTTGTGATTCCAACGTGGTTTCTGTCATGGAGATGATGACCTGCGAAATTACACTGTGCATGCTAACTGCTACAGCAAGTACAACACAGGCATGTGAGTCATGGTGACGTGACACATATGAGGGAGACACACCACCAGGGCTACACAACATATACACACCTAGGCCATCTGACTCATCGCCTACACTGATGTTGCCAGGAAATACGGTGCAATGCACAGACACAACACCTATTCACAGTCTTTGTCAACTAGCCCACTGGTGCAGTAAGCAAATGTCAGTCAGATGTGTGACCACAGACAACGCACATCACAAAGTGAAGCACAGGTTTATTACACATTTGCAACATGTTGTAACCACTACAGATGCAAGGTAATCCCACCTGGCAGCGGACACACAGTCAACAAGTGTAGAAGGAAGGAAGTCCATGGGTGTGGCGCACATCACCTGTAGGGACATGACAGCTACCACCCTGGAAGTCGAATCACGGTGTCGGGGATCACAGTTGACCAAACGACTCTGAAAGTACCCTGTGAAGGACAGAAATGAAACACAGTCAAAAGCACTGAAGAACAGGACAGAACTGCAATACTCATGCCCAATACATGTCACAAGATACCCACCCAGAACCAAGTTAGCATGTCAACACTGTTGGGGAGTACAGACTACCTGTAAGGACACATCGCTACACGCATACAGTCATGTAGCACATGGACACACTCAAACAGCACCAGAGCACCACCAACACATATCATGCATACTCACATCATTGACATGACATCTCTGGATACTCACATTCAGCTGAAGAAGTTGGTGATGAGCTGTGTGCGGACATCACCATCATCATCATCATCACTGGCATCGTGGTCCAGGCCAGGATCCTCCACAGGTGGCGGATGTTGGTCATCGTCATCCAGGATGAGAGGCAACTCCTTCCGCACTGCCAGGTTGTGTAGCATGCAGCAGACGATGACAATCTTGCACACCTTTGCTGGGGCATATTGGAGGGCCCCTCCTGTCTTGTCCAGGCAGCGGAAGCGGCTCTTCAGGAGACCAAATGTCCGCTCAATCACTCTCCTGGTCCGACCATGTGCCTCATTGTAGCGCATCTGGACTGGTGTCACAGGGTTCCTGAGGGGCATCAGCAACCACGGCATGTTGGGGTATCCGGAGTCACCTACATACAGACAATTGCACATTAGCTGAGTTGGAAAAGAGGGTGGAACACTACATTGCAGAACACACACAATGGTACAAAGTCAGTACACACCAACAAGCCAGGCACGCTGGTTCCGCATCTGTGACATCATCCTCGGGATGCGACTACTCCTCATCAAGTAGGCATCGTGTGCAGAACCGGGGAAATGGGCACACACGTGTGAGATGCTCATATCTGCAAGACATACTACCAGTGCATTGACCGAGTGGTAGTGTTTGCGGTTCCTGTATGCCTGCTCTTGGGCCTGTGGTGGTACCAAAGCAACATGTGTCCCATCAATGGAGCCAATGACATGCGGCATCCTCCCCAGGGCATAGAAGTCACTCTTCACGTCAGTGAGTTGTTGGAGTCTAGGGCAATAGATGTACTGGTTCAGGTATATCAACATAGCCTCCAAAACATCGCGTAGCACACGGCTGAACATGGTCTGTGACATCCCACCAGCAGTCGCCACTGTGTGTTGAAAGGTACCGGTGGCAAACAAGTGTAGGGCTGCCATCACCTTCACCTTGGGGGTCAGCGCTGTAGGGTATGTCCGGCCAGCTTGCAAATGTGGGTCAACCGCACCGTCAATACCTCAATCAGCGGCCTGGTGAAGCGGTACCGTCGGATGCAGTCCCGTTCCACCATGGTTGCAAGGTCAGGGAATGGTCTATGGACAGCTGGTGCCCTGCAGTGCATAGGTGAAGGAAGAAAGATTGTCAGTCACCCCACATATGTGGCATTGACCATACTCAATATCACATGATACATCATTATGAGGCACAAGTACATGATGTGTGCAGTTCCGTAAGGACATGTATGGCACATACATGGCCAACATCTAACATCACAGTTCAACAAGTGGCATCAACAAGTCCCAGGTTGTGCCATGGGATATCATGAGGCCGTGTCACAGTTACCATCTCCTGCTGCCACGTTCCAAACACACCCCACAGTGACATGTGAGGACAGATGTGCCCCAGGCATCACAGCTCAACGACAGGTAGATTCCCAGGGACCCTGTATTGCCACATGGACACTGGCATGACATGGTGTATCATGAATACACCACAGCAAAACAACCATGACCCCCACAGGTAGTGGTCCCTGTTGCCTCGGCAGGACAGACATGGACGTCTGTGACACACACACGCACAACATCAAAGTCCATGCACAAACAACGTGGATGTGGAGACTGTCTCCCATTGTGCACATGGAATCAGAGACATTGTAAACACAACATGCACACAGACTGTGGAGGACCATCACTATTGTGGCAATGGGTCACCCTGGGACGTACATACCGTCCCACATGGGACTCAGGGGGTATGTGACATGACATACACATACACCACCGTGAAATGTGACCATGCCACATGCTCAGAAATGAACAGTTGCACATCACAGTGGTCCTGTACACGAAACACCAAGGATTCTGTCCCCATGAACACGTGCACAGCCTGGGAGTGGCTGCCCCCAAGTGACACCCACAGAACAACATGTTCACCCCCATACACGGAATAGGTAATGCAGCCTTACATGCCTTAGGATACAGTGTGGACAGGCTGTGGTGTTGTAGGTGTGCCCCTCACTCCCTGGGAAGTATATGTGGCTGGCATATGTTCACCTGTGACAGGCATGGTGACATATGCCAGTGACTTGTACAGGGATGCGTTGGACAGCAATGGACCGATCGGTGCGCACACATTGGCCATTGCATTCAATGTGAGCGGGTACGCGTTGTATTCGCAATAAGCGTTGGACAGCAATGGACCGATCGGTGCGCACACATTGGCCATTGCATTCAATGTGAGCGGGTACGCGTTGTATTCGCAATATGCGTTGGACAGCAATGGACCGATCGGTGCGCACACATTTGCCATTGCATTCAATGTGTGTGGGTACGCGTTGTATCCCGGGTACGCGTTGAACAGCAATGGACCGATCGGTGTGCCCGGCCGGCCCATTGCATTCAATGTGAGCGGGTATGCGTTGTATCCCGGGTACGCGTTGGACAGCAATGGACCGATCGGTGTGCCCGGCCGGCCCATTGCATTCAATGTGAGCGGGTACGCTTTGTATCCCGGGTACGCGTTGGACAGCAATGGACCGATCGGTGTGCCCGGCCGGCCCATTGCATTCAATGTGAGCGGGTACGCGTTGTATCCCGGTACGCGTTGGACAGCAATGGACCGATCGGTGCGCACCCATTGGCTATGGCCTGGCCTGGCAACGGACGCGTTTTCAAATCTTGAACGAGTCTGATGCTGGAAATTCAGTTGGTCACCCACAACAATGTTGCAAATTCATGGGTGTCATGAAGTTGAACTTTTGAAGGATGCTGTGGGCGTGTGTAAGTGGTGCAATTCCATGGATTGGCCAGATTCAGAAGATGCAAACGACTTGGACCTATCACTTTGGACACATGGGACAGTATCTGCCTCTGCAGCACACATATAATGCTGGCTGTTCCCCTGAGAGCTCACTTGCCTGCACTACATGCTCCAGGATGACATCTGCCACCACCACTGCTGCTGTATCTGCACCCTCTGGACCCTGCAATGGCACGTACTGTGGATAGAGCCCCAGCCTTCAGCACTGAGGAGAACCAGGCCCTGCTGGACAGCCTCCTTCCAAAGTACAGCAAGCTCTATGGGAAAGCAGGGGAGCAGGTGAGTGTGCTGTCCACTGCCTTACTAAATGTGCATGTTGTCTGACTAGCAAGGCTAACAGTCTGCACGCCACTGGCTAGCAGGCTCACT
This sequence comes from Calotriton arnoldi, assembly GCA_963921515.1. Taxonomy (NCBI): domain Eukaryota; kingdom Metazoa; phylum Chordata; class Amphibia; order Caudata; family Salamandridae; genus Calotriton; species Calotriton arnoldi. The sequence continues at coordinate 4,553,737 of CAWUFW010000243.1, forward strand.
GAGTAGTTGTCACCCCCCATAGTGTGTAGTTACATGCACTGAACAGGTATAGTGCAGTGACAGTGCATTTAAACAAGGTTTTACTTCCCAGGCAATGATACCATGTAGTTACTGCTGGCATACTGTCCATAGCCATCGTTGCACTGCCTGTGTACATCATGTGCCCCTGTGATTGAGACATGTATATCCAACTGTGTAATGCACGGATATGTTGCATGTGTAGTAATGGCATTCTCACTTTGTCATCCTCACAGGTTGATGCCCACCAGAAGCAGCAGATATGGCTGACCATCGTCCGGGCAGTGAGATCCGTGGGGGTCTACAAGCGCCAGATCCGCAACTGCCAGAAGAGGTGGCAGGACCTTTGGGGCTGGACCCGGAGGATCGCACGGGTCCAGCTGAAGCTGTCGCCTCCTCGCAGGAGGGGCGGACACCGGACCCTGACCCCCCACATGCTCAGGATCCTGGCGGTGGTCTTCCCTGATCTGGATGGGCAGCTGAAGGCCAGAGAGCAGCAAGGAGGGGTGAGTCCATGACTGCATTGTGAACTTTGTCTGCCATGCTATGTGCCCTCCTCTGGCCTGGTTAAACTTCCACAGTACATCAGTCATGTGGTCCAGGACCCATGTCCCTCAATTGTGCACTGCCCACTCCTCATCTGATACCCAGGTATGGCCCTTGCAGTCAGGGAATTGTGTCACTTGGGTACTGTGTCCTTGCAGTTTGCTTGACTCAAGGTGGGGGACAGCATCTGTTCCCCTAACTCTGTGGTGGGCATCATGGGTGGGTCCATTGCTTACACAATGCCTGTGTTCTGACATGTTATCTGCGTGTTACTTAGATATGTGGTCCAATTGCTGAGCTGATCCACCACATGTGCCTGGGGTATCTGGCACACACCCATGCTGCGGGTGGGAACAATGTTTGGGCCCCAGGAGTGTGTATATTACGTGTGTCACACATACTTAGCCAGCTGCCTACTGTCCAGGGCTCATCCCTCATTCATGTGGGGCAGGACAGTCATGCCTACTCCAGGCCATACAATACACTCTGTACTCCCACTCCCGTGTATCAGCTGACACGTTGTGCTCAGTGATATGTCCCCTCAGGTGTCTGCCTCTGTGTCAGTGTGCTGTGGCTCCGTTGTCAGGACTGCTGGGGTGTTCCTCGGTTGGGGCTCAGCATGCCACCGGAGATGTGACCATAGGAGACGATACTTGTGTGACACATAGGTGTTTGATCACCTGACCGTGCAGCTGGGGTATGCGAATGTGAAGTTCAGGCAGCTGTTTCCCATTCACAGCAGATTGTGAGGTGCTCAGGTTCAGAGGGTTGTGTTACAGGTCTCTCATATGTCCAATCGGTATGACCTGGACAGATAAGGGTTCAGATGATGTGGTGTGTGTAGGGATGTACATGTGCACTTGTTCAGCTCCAGGACTTGCATTCCCCATGACCTAGGATTGTGACACAGTGCAGACTGTTGTTGGCTGGCTGCCCTGCCCATGTGACTGGAGACAGTGATGTATGACTTAGCAGGCATGCCTGTGCCATGGCATGTAACTTCCTATGAGTGATCCTGCAGGGGAGTGACATGTGCTACATGCACACCATTGTGGCAATGGCTATCAGGACATGGGTGCATCATGGTGTCTGTCGCTGGTATGCATCACATGCATTTCATATTTGACTCTGGGCATCCCTTTCATCGGGACACCTGTACTGACTCAGTGGCAAGAGTTGTGATGTGTGCATGTTCACATGCTTCACCGTGTTTTCTGCACTGTCCAACTACTGTGTAGGTGGTGCATGTGTCCACACTGGGGTATTGCCATCCAACAGACACCAGACAGATGGGTGCAAGGCCAGGAGGGATGTGAGTGCCATGGTTGACCATCAGACTGACAATTGGCTTCTCCTATTCTGTTTGGGCACTTTTGGCAATGTTCAACTAAGGATGCCAGGGCTTGCTCTGTGGTTTGCTGTACTTACTGTGGTGTGCGGTCAGTGCAGGTGACTGATGTCTGTCTGTTTCCCCATTGTTTGCAGATACATCCACGGCCACAGGAGGGGACAGCTCCACGGACCAGGAGGAGCCGCAGAGCCAGACTGGGTCAGCAGGCGAGGAGTGGTCGGAGGGACCCAGTGGCACGGAGGGCGAGGGGAGCCACACCGAGGAGTCCTCAGCACCATCCACCTCAGCTGAGGACCACAGCAGCTCGGAGGATGACTCCCTTGTGGAGGCGGGTGTCAGCAGCCACCACACCCCAGCTAGTCTGTCTGGCCCCGCCACCACCACCACCGCCCTCCCATCGGCTCCCATTCCCGAGGTCCGTGGAGGCTCCCATGTTCTGGAGCGTGTCTCCTTCGGGCCAGGCACCGCACCCCCTGCCCCTGTGTCCCCTGCTGCCCTGAGTGAGGAGTCTGTGTACCTCCTTCGCCAGCTCCATGTAGGGCAGACAGCGATGCTGAGTGTCCTCCATGCACACACCACTCTGTTGACTCAGCTGGTGTCGTTCATGGAGGGCATCTCATCGGGCATGACTGCCCTACAGAGGGGCAATAGGTCCATGGACTCCTCCATGACGGCAGCAGTGTCCCTCCTCCAACAGTCCCTCACCCCTCCTGCCTCTGCCCCATCCACACTCCCCAGCACCTTACCTGTCCGAAGCACACGCACACCGGCACAGGCACACACCAGCACAGACACAAGCAGCACACAGACACACACGCCAAAATCAAGACGCACACGCACGCACAGTCAGGGGACTGAAACCACACTCACAGGGGATGGGGCCCAGGCACACACACACGCATCCACGAGCACTGCGCAGTCCTTAGTTGCCTCTCCCTCCAAAGCCCCCTCCCTTGCCTCACCTGCAACCCCAAAGACACAGCGGCTCTTCCTCAGTGACCTCGGCCTCTTCCCCTCCGATCCAGCTGATCCAGCATTCAGGGGGAAGAGGAAGCCCACCCACACGGAGCGGAGTGCCCCTCGCCCCCGGACACCCTCCCCCAGGCGCAAACCGACTGACGCCCCCATCCGCAAGTCCCCCCGGACCTGGAAGAGCAAGACCCAGCCGCCGCCCTGCAGCTCAGGCACCAAGTCTCCTTCCTCCATCCCTCAGGCCCCCGCTCCACAGGTGCCCCCACCACACCCTGCCCCCAGATACACCATCCCCAAAAAGATCAGGCCTTCTCCCCCTGCCACTTGCTCTTCCGGCCCCACACCCCCGCTGCGCTTGTCTGTGCCACTGGTGTGGAGACGGTGTCCTCCCCTCTGTCCTGCCCACCTTACCTGATCCCCATTCTCCTCCCCTGGAGGTAGGCACTGCAGTGGAGTCCACTACCACCCGGTCTGACTTGGGCACTGCAGTGGGGAACCTGTCCACTCCATCTGCACAGCCCACTGCAGTCGTGCCGGCACCCACACCATCTGAGTCATGCCCCCCAGTTGTGCCGGCACACACCATGTCAGACGCCTCCACTGCAGTTGTCAGTGGCTCTCCAGCACCCTGCCTCCTTCTGGTGAGCCCTGATCCTGTCCCTGCGGTGCCTGGCCTGCCCCCCGTTGTCTTGTGGCTCATGGCCTCCTGGCAGGTCTGGCTACGTTACCACGCCTGGCTGCCATGATGACTCTTGCGCACGTTACTATTGGATGTTGTTCTGTCGCCCTCTGTTATTGCCAAGTTGTTCTACAACAGTCTGCATTTTCTGTTTCTCACCTTTTCTCCTATTCCCTTTGTGGGCTCAGTCTGAACAACAGTTACAAGGTCGAATAACAAATCCCTCCCAGGGCGCTAAACACCATGGCAGAGGAAGCACCCATAACAGCGAAAAAAGAGGCATAGTCTGGAGAGGCCATGGCTGCGGGCGCGAACTGGGTATACTGCGGCCCTGTTATAATCTCTCTGCCGCTCTTACTGCTTCTGTCCGCCTGTCAGACTGCCTACATAAACATCTTATGGCACTCATACAGGTGTACTGCTACACTCACTTACTTATGTAGGAAAGTACTGAACCAACCTTCTGAACCATGCAGAGAAATAGTTTGTGAATCATTGGTGATGGCTACTAGTGCAGACCCTGTCTGTGTATTCTTACTCCAAGCTTCACTTGGCACGTTGTAGGTCTTTCTCAAGTATCAACCCCATGTTTTAGTGCACATAATACACTTCTAAGATATATTGTAGGTATATAATAAAGGATGATGTTTTGTGCTTAGAAGATTGAAATATTTCCTTTTGAGTTGAACAAGTTACTTGTGCACTTGCAGGCCTCTATGCCAAGTACTACATAGAGTATGCCATCCCTAAATCAATTGCCATACATGTTCACAAAAGCATAGAGCCTGTTTTTCAGTTACAGAGACAGCTACAGAAGCACTTACATATTCAGTCACTCACCAGAAACTATTTATGTATACAGCAAACTCAGAGGTAATTGAAGTGACACCTACATAGCTCTCTTTTGCCTAACACAGGTACTGAGGTATTTGTGCAGCCACTTACATACACATTTAGAAAGCCATAGAGGCAGTTAAGCACAGTTACTTAAAGATCTCATAGCACTGATAGAGGTGTACTCCTACACTCTCTCAGATATGTATTCAAGAACTGATACAACCTTCTCAACCATGTACATAAATAGTCCTTCAAACATGGGTGATGGCTACTAGTGCAGACCGGTCTGTGCACTCTGACTGCAAGCTTCACTTGGCATGTTATAGGTCTTTCTCAGGTGTCATATCTATTCACAAACTCATGCACCCAGTCACTGACCTACTCAGACACTCATGCACCCAGTTAGACATCTACTCAAACAGTCAGAGATTAATTCAGACAGTTATGCACCCACTCACACACCCAGTGAGACACTTATGCAGGTAGTCCCAGACTCACTCAGACACACACACACACACACACACACACACAGTCACACACCCATTGAGACACTCACTGAGGCACTCTTGCACTCACTCACTCATTTTCAAAGGTTACAGGTAGGAAATAGAATTTTTTTTAAACATAGAAATTCACACAAAAACAAAGGTTACAGAGATGTTATAGTTAAGGAATGGAATTTAAAAAACCTTAGAAATACACTGAAAAAAACAAAGGTTACAAAGATGTTAAAGTTAGGAAATAGAGTTAAACAAACCTTAGAAATTCACTGAAAAATCCAAAAGTTACAAGGACGTTATATTTAGGTTCACATTTTACTTGTACAAAACCAGCGAAATTCAGCAGTTATAGTTACCTAAACTAACTATAACTTACGCCCCGCAATGTACTGCTTACGGCCTCACATATCACATATTACATCACTCATGACAAGGTCAGTGACATCACTGATGACATCTCAAATTACATCACCGATGACATCATCAAGTGAGTGTGAGTGTTTTCTAAAAGTTAGAGTGTTAAAGATGTATACTAAGATAATACAAAACTTAAATAAGTATAGTTTGTGTACCACTAAAGAGTAATACTATTTGTAACACATATTGTGTGATTGGCTGTGTGACTGTGTGTATCCATGTGTGAGTAGGTGTCTGAGTGAATCTATGGGTGTGTGGGTAGTTGTATGAGTGAGTGGCTGTATGAGTGAGTGAGTGAGTGACAGTGTGTGTGACTGTGGGCGAGTGAGTGGGTGTTTCAGTCGTATATGGGTGAATAAGTAGGTATGTGAGAGGCTGTATAGGTGAGTGAAGTGGTGTTTGAGTAGCTGTATGGGTGAGTGAGTGAGTAGGTGCATACGTGGTGTATGGATGAGTGTGTGAGTGAGTGACTGAATGGGTGAGTGAGTGAATGTGATAGTGGCTGTATGGGCGAGTGTGTACTTGTGTCAGTGACTATTTACGTGAGTGAGTACAGGTGACTGACTCAGTGTGCGAGTGGCTGTAGGGATATATGAGTGGGTATGTTAGTGTCTATGTCTGTATGGCTGGATGTGTGAGTGGCTATATTGGTGAGTGAGTGTGTACATGAGTGGCTGTATGGGTGAGTTAGTGGTTATGTGAGTGGCTGTATGAGTGAGTGGATGTGTGAGTGGTTCTATGAATCAGTGAGTGGGTGTGTGAGTACTTGTATGAGTCTGTGAATTGGTTTTTGAGTCAGAGTGGGTGTATGTGAGATTGTATAAGGATGTGAACAGGTGTGTGAGTGGTTTTGTGGATGATGTAATCAGTGATGCCATTTGAGCTGTCATCAGTGATGTCACTGACCATGTTATGAGTGATGTAATATGTGAGGTCATAAGCAGTACATTGCAGGGGCATAAGTTACAGTTAGCTCAGGTAACTGCAACGGCTGAATTTCATTGGTTTTGTAGGAGTGAAATGTGAGCCTAAATATAACATCCCTGTAATCTTTGTCTTTTTCAGTGAATACATATATATATATATTTTACCTACTGGCAGTCACCAGTAGGTAGTTATAGTGAGAACCTAGTTTCAATATTTTGCCAATAACTTTGGAGCCATTTGATGAATCATGATTTTTTTACAAACTATTTTCCCTCTTACTTCAGCTGCGATCTTTAAAGTTTCAGGGTGATCTGTCAAGCAGGGGCCGAGAAAACAGGGGGTCCCAAAACGCATTTCCCCTATGCAATTCCACATAGTGATTTTAGACACAGCTACAGCCCGAACCACTGAACGGAATTACACCACATTTGGCAGAAAGGTAGATATTGGTCCAGAGAAGTGCCATGTCTGATTTGGTGTAAATCTGTTCAGTAGTTGTAGAGATATAACCCAAATTCAAAACGTGTATATATAGGGACACAGATCCTCCAAGGATCTGACAGTCACAGTGCTGAAATGTGATTGGCTGCCAACACTTCAACCAGGATGTGTTGGCAGCCATCTTGAGAATCACCTTCAGCCGAAGCCCATTAAAAATCATTAAAAAAAGAAAAGGGGGCAGGGTAGGAATACCTTGACCCCCTAGGCCTCTTGAGGGGGACTCTTCCTGGGCCAAAAATCATTTTTTTAAAAACATTTTTGGTGGGAGTCACGCTGGATCAACGACTCATGCAAAAAAAAAAAAAAAGTGCAGGCTCCCGTGCTTCTGTAGTATTTAGCCCTCGGGTTGGAGAGGTCCTGGGGGCATGCAGGATTTTAAAAATATGCGGGCGTGCCTGCACAGCACTCCCCAGGGCAAATGTTTATAGCTCCCGCTACCCTCTGAGGTAGCCGTTTGCGTTTGCTTGGTGGAAGCTGCCAGCACCCACCAAGCAAAAGCAAACATAACTCCTCTTTCTGCAAGCCGGAGCTGTCAAACAGCTCCTGCTAGCATAAAGTGGGGTTTTCATTTATTTCCTTGCACACAAATATGCGTGCAGGGAAACAGATGAAAACACTGTGTAAATGCTGGTCCTCACCAAAGAAGAAGACGGAGGCTCCAAGAGTATAATAACTGGAGGTTTATTAAGTAGCTCAGCAGCAGAGACCTCACCCACATCAATGCCAGATCCAACTGACTATTACAGAAATCTGCATTCTAACATAGCAACCACCCAACATTCCAAATCCCTTACATCATTGCCTGGATACCCACACTCTGCATCACAGGTTAAATACAGAACACCACATCACCTCCCTTCTAATAAACAAATGAATAAAGAAAAAAAAGATAAATAAATATGCAGAAAATGTAGGTCACAGTTTAGCAAATGCAATATTGTAACCAGAGTGGAATTTTTTTGTACGAAGTGATCTACTGACCTTCTCTTGTGCAACATGTGCACGCATGACATCATCCCCATTAGATTGACACTTAGCAACCCAATTCAAGTTCCAAAGTCTGTGGTCGTTGGTTTTCACAGCATTCTTAAAAACCTATTAATCCTAAAAGGTTGACTGAATTTGGACTTCCTCCCATCTCTCCTTGGTGACTTGATCTTAACCCAATCTCCTATATTCACAACGGTACTTTTCACAGCCTCTCTCTCATCATACCACATTTTTCTTTTAACCATTTTCTCCCTCTCTCTATTCCTCCGTCCCTCTGTGCTACCCATACTATCATCCACCACAGGCCTTTTAGCAGTGACCCACAAGGGAGTCACCTCAGTATTGGAAACCTGCCTTTGAACAAGCGAAAAGGAGCCACACCAGTAGAGGAATGTGATGTAAATCTGTACTCACGTACCTTCTTCCTCATGGCTAAATCCCAGTTCCCACCAGACACAACAGCTTGTTGTAAAGTTTCTTCAAGTACTTTCACAAATCTCTCCACCACACCATTGCTCTCTGGGTGATGTAAAGCTGCTTTCTTATGCTTAATACCTCTAGGGCCAGATGTACGACCCACCAATTTGCAAATTGCGTCACATTTGCGACTCGCAAATTGCGTCACATTTGCGACTCGCAAATTGGGATGCACAACAGTGTCTGAGACACTGTTTGAGATTCCCTATGGGGTTGCAAATTGCATGCCTCATGCATATTAATGAGGGTGTCGCGATTTGCGACCCCATTGGGAATGGCTGGCACTCCCAGGGATGGTTGCCTGCTGGGGTCATCAGACCACCATGTCTGGGACTGCTTTTAAATAAAGCAGTTAGTTTTTTTTATTTAAATGTTTAAATGCAGCCCGTTTTCCTTAAAGGAAAACAGGATGCATTTCAAAATAAAAATGAAACTTTTCAGTTTCAATTTTAAGGGCAGGCAGTGGACCCTGGGACCACTGCCTGCCCCTAAAAAATATTTTAGAGCCACTCACGAAGGGGAAGGGGTCCACTGGGGACCCTTTCCCATTTGCAAGTGAATTACCACCATTCTGTGCAGGGTGGTAAACTGCAATTGTTTTGCAACCGCAATTGCGGTCGCAAAGCAATCATACATAGCTTCAGGAGTCGCTATTAGGAAGGGACGCCCTTGGAACACCCCTTCCTAATAGCGAGTCGATAATCCTATTTTGCGAGTCGCAAATTGATTTGCAAAATAGGATTAGTACATGGGCCACACGTTTTTGGCGGTCGCAAACGGGTCTAAAACCCATTTGCGCCATCAAAAAACGTTAGTACATCTGGCCCCTAGTTCTCAAAAACTCTTCCACTACCAAGAGGTAAATTGTACCCCATTGTCTAACAACAGTGACAAAGTAAAACCTTCACGTTCAAAAAGTTCTTCCAAAAATTCAATAACCCCCTCTGATTCAACAGAATTGACCACCTTGATTTCCGGCTATTGGGAAAACATATCAAGACACACCGACACATACCGGTTCTGAGATTTTAATCCCACAGGGTCTAAAATGTCAACAGCAATATCCGAACACGGACCACTGGCCTGCTCCCTTACCACCATTGGTTATGCCCTGCACTTTAAAATTATGTCACTGCAGAAGCATTCCGTACAATTCCAAACTACTCTCTCTATGTGCATATCCATGGCCGGCCACCAATAAGCTTCCCTAATTCGTTCTTTTGTCTTGGCACTACCCATATGACTGGCATGGGCATTACTTATCAATTTGTCCCTCGAACTATAATGGGAAACCAATTTGCTGCCCGCATGAGAAGACCATCAGCAACGGCTAACTCTTCTCTGACCTGCCAATATCCTTTCAGTTCGCCTTCGCAATCTTTCTTCTCACACCAGCTACCTGAAATTATTGTCATGACCTTTTGTAACACCTCATCATTGGCTAAACACTCTCCATTCACCCTCAGAGACTAATCCCTCACTAATCAAACATACATTGATCTCCTCCTCAAATTCTTCACTACCAAACCACTCACCTTCCTCAGACACATCACAATCACTAACACCTAGTCTTGATAGACAGTCGGCCAAGATATTATTGGAGCCAGGAAAATAAGAAACATCAAAATCAAATTCCTGCAATGCCACCACCCACTTTTGTATCTGATGTGACATAAAGTAGATACCCTTCTTGGTGAACACTTCTCTTAAAGGTTTATGATCAATTAAAACTTTGAACCTCTTACCCCACAGAATGTTTCTCAATTTACGCACCGCCCAGAAAATGCCCAAGGCTTCCTTCTCCACGACTGAATAGTTACACTCAGCCCCTCTCAAAGGCCTTGAGAGAAATAAAATTGTCTTCTCTTTACTATCTACCTTCTGCAATAAGACCGGTCTTAGCCCTTTTGAGCTGGCATCTGTCATTATATAAGACAATTTCATTGGATCAAAACTTCCTAAGTTCGGACCTTCACTTAGATACTTCTTAATACATCCAAACTCATTGTCGCAACCTTGGCACCACATAAATTCACTCCCCTTCTTGAGCAGCGCTCTCATGCAGCAAGTTTTTTCTGTGTGGTTTGGGACAAATTTATGATACAAATCAGCCATCTGCAGAAATTTCACCAGTTCCTCTTTGTTTTGAGGAGCGTGAGGATTACACATAGTGTCAACCAGAGAGGCTTTGGGTTTAATTCCAGATGCAGATACCAGCTGCCCCAAGTATTCAATCTCTTGAACATCAAACTTGCATTTGTCTGCCCTGAGTTTAAGACCTGTTTCCAACAACTTCTTTAAGACTGTCCGCAACCTTCCATCATGTTCCTCAAGATCAACCCCAATGATCAGTACATCATCCTGATACACTTTGACACGCTCAACTCCCCTCAGAATGCCCTCCATCGTCCTCTGGAATACAGAGGCCACTGAAATGAGACCGAGAGGCATTCTCAAAAATCTGAATGTGCCAAAGGGTGTGAGAAATGCCGTAAGATCTTGAGACAAAGAATGTAGCTTGACTTGATGGTAAGCCGATGTAAAATCCAGGGACGAGAAGTGCTTGGCACCCTCCAAAGAACACAACATCTCACTTACGTTGGGGAGCGGATAGCCGGAAGCCTTGTTGAGCTCTCTAAAGTCAACACAGAGCCTGGCCTCCCCATTAGCCTACCAAGCCATACCAACTGGTGATACCCACTCTGTGTCCTCAACTTCCTGAATAATTCAGTTTTCCTAAAGTTTATCTAATTTCACTTTCATGCTTTCTCTTAACATCAACGGCACATTTCTAACTTTTGCCACTTTGGGCGTGACATTAGGTTTGAGTTTTATGTGGTGCATATAGTTTTTAAGACAACCCAATTTTTTGACAAATACCTCAGGGAATTCTCTGATCCAATCTTCACTCCCTCCAGCTACCAAACTGACAGATGAAATCTCTTTCAAGCAAACAGATGGATTTTCATTTGGATCTAGATATACATGTAATCACCCTTCATAGATACATATATCTTACCAGGAATAACTCTTCCTTTAAAATCAATAGTCTCCTAAAAATAGCCCAAAAGATCAATGGTCTCGCCCTCATACCGTTTTGTCTTTATATCGCATTTTAACAACATTACCTTATCCAACAAATGCTGCTCATAAAACATTGTCGAAATAAGAGTTATCTTAGCTCCAGAGCCAAAAAGCATGTTCACTAATGCATCATTGATAATCACAATTTCAAACGGACCCTCACCAGCCAGTTATTTGATTTGAAGAATGTTAACCTCATCAACTACTTCTTCATATATATCAACCTCTCTGACCTACTTCAGATCTTTTGCTTGATTTGCAGCATCTGGAAAAGTGACCTCTCTTTCCAAAGATGTTGCAAGTGACCTTCCAGCCAGGACAATCTTTAAAGTTTGCCATATATCCCAAGATACCACACCTAAAACATTTACTCTGAAAATTCTTCAGATTGGAGGACTTTGGCACTGTGCTCGTGCTGGGCTTAGATTTTGTCATACACCATTTTAACAACCTCATCTTTTTCTTCAAGGGAACATCTATATGTGTCGTTTCAAAACAAGCTTTGGAATGCTCATGCATTTTGACTATTTTAAGAACCTCCTGCAATGAAGGGTTGTCCTTTTGCCACAAACTCTCTCTGGCTTTTGTCAAGAGTACAGCCTAACATAAATTGGTCTCTTAATCGTTCCTCTAGAGACACCCAAAGTTGCAAGTGGATGCCAACTTGCTTAATACTGGGATATTTTGTTCTACCGACTCATCCTGCCTTTGCATTCTCCTCCCGAAGTGATATCGTTCAAGAACAGTATTCAACTTAGGAAGAAAATGCAAGTCCAATTTTTTTATACAAATTTCATATTCATTTAAACTAGATAAATTGCTGTCCGAAAGGTCAGGAAGATGCCAAACCAAAGCAATGCATGAGTAAGGAAGTCTTTCTCTCCGCACTGAGAGATGTCCTACATACACAGCATAATGCCCAAATACCTTCTTCCATTGTAACCAGGAGAGTAGAGGTTGACCGGGGGAACAGAGAAAGAAGGGGGGGGCGCAGGAACATTCCGCATTATTGTAAGACGATGAACCACAACGGACCCACCAAAGTAAGGTTGTCACCATGGATACAGATAAATAGACTGTTCTGTTGTGTAAACTCAGCTCATCGAGGTCTCCACTTTGTGCACCCCTTTGCCCTTTACACACTACTTGTATCTCTCCTGGAGTTGTGCGCACCAGTGTGAAAGCTAGGTGCACGTTGTCAAACTTGAACAAACATAAAAACTGTGCACATCTGCATGCAAACTTGATGAGCGTCGGATACCCAAACAATTACAGCTGTGCGTATCAGCATGGAAGCTGGATGCGATTCAGGCATTCAACAATTGCATTAGCTGTGCGCATCAGCGTGAGTGTTTGATGCGCTTCAGAAATTAAATCACATCAGATGTGCGCATCAGCGTAAAGGCTCAACGCAACACGGGAATACAAACAATAAGTCCGCTGTGCGCATCAGCATCGCGTGTGCTTGACGTGCTACAGAAATTTGATCACATCATCTGTGGGCATCAGCATGAAAGCACGATGCACCAAGGGAATGCAACCAATAAATCAGCTGTGTGCATCAGCGTCAAAGCGTGATGTGCCTCCACTACTGGCCCAATCCAATATGGCTGTCAAAGATGTAACGTTGCGTGTGTGTGACGTAAGCAAGCCACAGACAGAACAGCACTCGCCGAAGACTTGTTGTTGAGAGCACAAGTCTTGCTGTTTTTCAAGACGATCTCGTGCAGGGCACCAACATAAGATTTACCTTGAGACCACCGCATGCAGCCTAAATTAGCACCAAAGTCAATAAAATAAGAGCTGTGGAATCACAAACACCCCGAAAAAGCTCTAGGAACGGCCTCACCTCAGTCAGGCCATTCTACACCAGCGACGCTCCCACTTCCGAAACCAGAAGCAAAATCATAGGCCCTGGTCCCGTTTCTCCTCAGAAACACTGCCGTGCTGTCATCAGAGACCACAGAGGTAAGAAGTACTGTTTGCTTTTGTACAGGGAAAGTTCCACAATATGTAGAAGCTGGGAAAGACGTCTAGTTGAGGCTCACTTGTGATATTGCCAACTCATCAATAAATGGTGCTGAGGTCTCTGCCAAGGCACATAGGATAGTTGCTTGTCGCCAAAATGTAAAGGTTGGTCCTCACGAAAGAAGAAGACAGAGGCTCCAAGAGTATAATAACTGTAGGTTTATTAAGTAGCTCTGCAGCTGAGACCTCATCTTCATCAATGCCAGATCCAACTGACTCTATTACAGAAATCTACATTCTAACACAGCAACCACTCCACATTCCAAATCCCTCACATCATTGCCTGATACCAACACTCAACATCACAGGTTAGATACAGAACACCACACACTGCTGCTGCAAGCAGGCAGCTGCTATTTAAAGCAGCTCCCTGCTTGTGGCAGCAATGCTAGCTCCCACAGGAGGCAGGGAATCAGCTGGGACCGCAGGGCCTTGAGGCTCCCCCCCTGCGGTCCCATTGCACACTGGGTGTCCTGGGGCACCCAGGTGATATGGCCAGGCCCCGAAGGATGGGCTCCCCGGGGCTGAAATCGGCCGGGTAGGCGAGCCATGCAGGCCCCCTCCCCATAGTATAATGGCTGGGCCCCGGGGGATGGGGTTCCTGGGGCAGAAATCAGCCCAGGGAGTGGGAATGCGCATCCCCCTTCCCCCATTTGTTCATGGCAGGGCCCCAAAGAATGGAGTCCCTGGGGTAGAAATCGGCCTGGAGAGGGGATCTGCACGGCTCCCTCCCCATAGTATAAGGGCTGGGCTCTCGGGGATGGGGTACCCATAGCCAGAATCGGCACAGGAGGGAGCAATGCTGCCCCCCTCCCCAATTGAAGTATGGCCAGGCCCTGGGGGATGGGTACCCCAGGCCTGATAACTGCTCGGGAGGGGGCCCTTAGGACCCCCCTCCCATTTTCTATTAAAGATTTAGCCCAGGGGAGGTGGTGGCCCCCGGAGTCCCGTGGCCCTCCTTTTAAATTTTTTTAAAATGATATATTTAGTCCTGGGGAGGTGGTAGTCCCCAGCGCTTCAAAGAGCCCCAAGAAAAGGGTCCCCATGGCCCCCCTCCATTGTAAAAAAGAAGCCCCGGGGAGGTAGTGGTCCCCGGGACTCAAATGAGCTCATGTAGGGGGGGTCGCATCAAACTCCCTCCAATATTTACATAAAGCCCCACGGAGGTGGTTGTCCACTGGGCTAAAAACTGGGGGAAAGGAAGGAGAATGCAGTAAAAAGTGAGGCAAAGCAGGAGAAAGTACTCAGAAAAACAGGCAAAACAAGGACAAAGCACTCAGAAAAACAGGGGGGAGAGGCCCTTCAGCCAACCCCCGCTGCACACGGTCGAAAGCCATGCGAAGTGCGGGATTGGCAGCATGTGGGGGGTTGGCCACAGGGCCTGGCTGCAGGCCAGGCCCTGCGGTCAACCCCGCTGCATTTAAAAAAACATAAAATTCACACAAAAAACAAAGGTTACAGGGACGTTATAGTTAGGTTCTGAATTTCCACGCACAAAACCATAGAAATTCAGATGTAATAGTCAGAGTTATTTCAAGTAACTATAACTCATGCCTAAAGTAACTGCAACTCACACCCTCGCCATGCGCAGCTAATTACCCAATTACCCCACATATTACATCACTGATCTTCTATAGCATCATTGATATTGTCACTGCAACATTTACAATAATAATATTTATGCAAGGGGGCGTGGCCGTGCCGAGCAGCGAGATGGCCGCCTATTGAAGGGGCTCTGCCGGCCGAGGAACGATCGGTCATTGAATCCTGCCATAACGAGAAGGAGTTTGCTTGCAACTAGCGCCACAAGAAGCAGAGAGAACCAATGTTGCCTCAGCGCAAACAAAAATCAGCGAAATAGGCACCCTGAGCGCTAAGACCCGTCCATTCCAGAGGGCGGAGACGAGAGACCTGCCGGGCCTAACGAGTGAGTTGAAGCCCCGCTGCTTGCGTAGCTGGGTGGCCTGGAGATAGAGGAGCCATGCAGCTGAAGACGTGGCACCATACCAGTGGCAGCGCCGCCCATAAAATCAATAAGAATATATGCTTTCCAGCCGCTGCCAATAATCGTGTGACTTGCCCAGGCGACCCTCTGGAGGCAAAGAGGTGTGTCGGCGAAGGCTTCCTGATGCGACCGGAGCTGAGCCTCGACCCACGGGGCAGAGCTAGGTATGGCGATTTGAGCCAGCTCCCCCTCGCGAACAACGCTCTGTGTGCTGGCGGCGGAGGGACGCGCTGGGAGCCCGTATTTGCAGACAAGAATCCCGGTGAGGGCCTCCACGAGGGTGATTGGCCGTGTGGTGCACCCCGTGGGCCCGCCATTGCATCCATTAAAATATACGCTGTGACGACGGCGCTCTATACCGCAGTGGACTGAATTACATATAAGCTAAAAAGGTGCAGTCTAGTGCAATCGGAGTGAAGTAAGCGTACATCCTGCAAGCTCCTGCCGGTACTACTTGGAATACGCCAGGTGGACACGTACTAGTGGCATAATTGGCGATATTGACCTGGCAGGAGTGCACATACAGAGACAGTAGCCTGCAACTGCAAGGGAGCGCAACCCCCCGGACAAACGCAGACATGCCAGAGCCCCTTTGGCTCAACTTACCTGGGTAAACTCAAAATCATCCTGCGATCCGCCGGCGCTTCTGCCCTGCGCTGTGGTGGAATACCTATGTGCTGACACAGCAAAGGCCTGATCAAGAGGAGAGTGCAGAGAGTGAGGCAGGTGCGGGTGTGAGGCGCTGGCTCCACACCGCCGCAATGGGGAAAAACGACACCAAACAACCAAAACTGACATTTGAAAGCAAGCGCCACACCAGACAGGGAGAAACAGATCCGGACCCGGAAGCCGCGCAGGGACCAGCTGAGGAAGCAGAGAGCGGGACTGAAGACATACGCAGCCTTTTACTAGAAATGAAGACCAGTCTCAAAACGATTGATTTCAAGATAGACAGTCTGACGGCCCGCCTAGATCAGGTGAAAAGTCGAGTAGACACGCATGAAATCCGCAAGACCAACTTGAGAATCGCCAGACGGAGGCACACGAGTTTCAAACAGAAACAAAAGAACAACTGTTGAATATGGAGAAGGTCCTAACGGTCATCAGAGTGAAAAATGATGACTCGGAAGCGCGTTCCCGTAGGAACAACATCCGCATACTTGGCGTCCCAGAGACCACTGCCATGGGGAGGATGGAGCTCTTCGTTGAAGAATTGCTAAAGGACATTTTTGGCTCGGAACTCTCCCAAGTATTTACTGTTGAAAGGGCTTACCGCACGCTGGGGCCCAGGCCGCCGATAGGCGCAACTCCCAGACTGATCCTGGCCAAAATTCTAAACTTCAGAGACAGAGATGCTATACTCAAGGGTGCCAGAGAGCGCGGCCAAATTTCCCACAAAGGGAACACGATTTCGTTCTACCCTTATTTTACACCTGGAGTTCAAGCGCCGTGACGAGAATTTACTCTGGCCAAGAAGATGCTGCAACAATCTGGTGTACAATATGCACTCCTTTACCCCGCCAAACTAAAGGTCACCTACGAAAGTGACACACACTTCTTCACGGATGCAAAATCTGCATTGAAATTCGCAAAACATGTGGGCGGAAGGAAGAAGAAGCAGACGGCGAGCATCAGCGAACAGCAGAACACTGAACACACCCTAAGTGACAATGATTAACTTAAGATATGGTGGGTTCTTGTGCTTCCATTGGGCGGGCGAATGTACAGGGTCTCCACTTACAACAGCGCAGGGGTAAGTGCCTTAACTTCATATGTGTAACGCCTCAACACTGGACAGAAACATTGCTCTGATCGAATGGCACTACAGAACTAGTTTTCTCGGCCACCCGGTTTCCCAACTGGGTTGTACGCCGGTACCCCACGCCCCTCAGGGAGATCTCCCGAATATCCACTCAGTATCACTGAGTACCTTTTGTCTTTCTTGCTTTGTTCTTTCGTTAGTCTTGGGGTGGGCTACGTTAACTCAACCTGATTGGGGGGTTGGAGAGGGTGAGGGTGGTTTATTAAGGGGGGGGTTTGTAAGTATAAAACTCAAATGGCGAGTTCATACCTTGTTGCACAATACACATTCATTGCTATACGTTGCAAGTGTTCAGAAATCCAGAGAAGGAATTATACAGAATAGGCAATGACAACATACAACTGCTTAACTTGGAACATTAGGGGTCTAAACGACAACTGAAAGATCCGACTGGTGCAATCATATCTAGTCCGGCACAAAATAGATATCGGCTTTCTACAAGATACGCACTTGGCAAATACTTCAAATATCACGCTCCAGCATAGACACTGGGGGAATATATACCTTGCGGCCTACTCAAATTACGCGAGAGGTACTGCGATACTTATCCGTAGGGGGATTGGCTGGACCCAGATCTCGTCGAGATCTGACCCAGAAGGCAGGTACATCATACTCGATGGCACACTGGGTGCGAGGAGGGTGGTCCTGGTGACAGTGTATGGCCCTAATACAGATACACCTGACTTTTATACTGATCTTTGGGCTCAAATTAGGAAAATTGGTTGCGATACAATACTATGGTGGGGGATTACAATGCAGTCCTCAATGACGCTAGAGATCGCAAAGGTACGTCCCGCACACTGCACCCCCATGCTAGTGCTTCACTAAACGCGATATTAACAGATGGTGAGTTAATAGACATATGGAGGAAGTGGCACCCAGACGCAAGGGAAGGCACCTGTGTAACGGCACAACATTCAGCTTGGTCTCGCATGGACTTTTGGCTAGTATCTAAAGATATTGCCACGTGGACAACAGACATTAGACATCTCCCTCGTACCCTCTCAGACCACGCCCCTAGTCTACTTAGCTTCCAAATAACCACCGCAGCACGCTGTGCGTTCACCTGGAGACTCCCACCACATGAATTATTAGATGCTGCGTTCAAGGAAGAAATAAAAAACGATATCCTAGAATATTTCGCATTAAACGATGGTTTGGTGTCCTCACAGGCCTCATTATGGGAGGCGTTCAAAGTAGTTATACGCGGGAAATGCATAGCCCGATAAGCTGGAGTGCTCCAGGCCATACGACAGACCCTAAACACATTAGAAACACAGATCCGTGCGTTGGAACTTGAATATTACAACTCTGAAGATACGGCGCTACTGTCCCAGATTAAAAGTAAGCTAGTTGAATTTGAAGAGGCACGGAGGGAGGTCCACTACTTAGGGAAAAACACGCTGGCTAGAAGATACGGGGAGGGCGATAGACCCGGAAAAACACTAGCATCTGTGCTAAGACCACCACGTACCACAGACTACATCACAGAACTGCACAACAAAACGCAACAGATAATTCGGGGCCCACATGACATACAAAACCACATCACAGAGTTTTACTCAGAACTCTACACTTCGCAGTATACTAATCCACCAGAGAACCTGCAACCCTATTTTGAATCAATCGAGCTATTATGACTTGGTAACGCCCATAGAGCATACCTGGACGAACCATTCAGTGAGGAGGATGTAGTTGGGGTCATTAATAGTCTACCACCAGACAAAGCCCCCGGATTAGACGGTCTGCCAGCTTCATTTTACAAATGTTATGCCTCCATTCTCGCTCCTCGCCTCATGGCAGTATATCAGGAGTCCTTGGACACTGGTAGATTACCCCCCACCCTCAGGGAGGCAAGCATCCTGCTATTACTCAAGCCTGACAAGGCGCCTAACCTATGCGACTCTTACCGGCCGCTATCACTCATCAACACGACAATAAAATTTACGCCAAACTGTTGGCAAATCGGATACAGCCGTTACTCCCACTCATTGCTAGGCCGGATCAATCAGGCTTTATTCCCGGGAGGTCAACCTCACACAACCTACGCACCTTCTTCGCGATATTACACTACCTCGACCCACACTTACCTGCGGTGGCGGCCCTCCTGGATGCCACTAAGGCATTTGACTCCCCCTAGTGTGGCCTTTTTTATTTGCCGTCCTTTACAGAATGGGATTTAGCCCGTCTTTCATAACACAGATAAGTTTGCTGTACACAGACCCCACTGCACGTATATTCGTCAATGGACAAATTACAGATGCATTCACAATAACTCGCGGCACAAGGCAGGGTTGTCCCCTTTCACCCTTGCTCTTCGCAATTGTGATGGAGCCACTTGCAGCGCGGTTGCGACAGCACCATGCAGCTCGTGGGTTATGCTTCTCATCCAGAGGGATAATTATATCACAGTATGCGGACGATATTACTTTATATATCAAACATCCTCAAATAAATTTGCCACCTGTACTTCGGGAGCTTACTCAATTTGGCGGCCTGGCGGGTATACAGATAAATTGGAAAAAGTTCACGCTGTTTCCACTGACAGATGACACCAATCCATTTGAGCTCACTATCCACTCTGTTGGGCAGACAGCCCTGTAAGATACTTGGGAATCTGGTTAAGTAGAGACACCCAGGAACTATGGAACATGAATATAGGCCGCACTGTCGCCTGGCTTGAAGGGAAAATTAAGCTTTGGTCCGCGCTGCCGTTGTCCCTAGCGGGACGTATAGCAGTGGCCAAGATGATTGTCCTCCCTAAACTCCTTTACATTTTCGCGAATGTCCCTCTTATACTCACGCAGGCCTTCTTCACTAAACTGCGATCACTTTTGATATCACTTGTATGGGCAGGAGGGCAGGCCAGAGTCGCTTGGGAAACACTGACACTCCCCCAGAACCAAGGTGGGCTGGGTGCTACCGACCTCTCACTATACGCCTTTTGCGCTCAGGCGCAATATCTACACTTTTGGGTATACCCGATCCCCTTCCAGCCGCACGTGGCAGTCGAATGCGACATAGCGGAACCCACTCGTTTAGATGTGGCACTATACAGCCCACATAAACGCCCCCGTCAGGTTATAGACACTACAGAGACATTGAGATGGGCCTGGAATAATCTACGGAAGAGAGCCAATATGCAACTATTGTATGCCCCTTCAATAACATTTGCAAAAACAACAGTTGATGGACAGAATGCAGAACAATGTCATACATTCACCCCAGTACAGACATCTGGGCCTAAATCCATCGTTTTTTTGCTCACCATGCCATTCCAGTTTGAACCCAGCCATATGCAAATCAGTCTTGACCCTGTGCCTCATGGGAACAGTCCAGCCCGAACTGCCAAGCCAGGTCCTCCCTGGACTGGAAACAAGCATCCTAGGACCGGTTTCAGGGTTTCACCCCTCTTCAGCCAGGATAGCTTGATTCCAGTGGCATGGAGAGCACGGGACCCACGTCTGGGCATACCCGTCCCACTCGGGGTGACAAATGCAAAAACAACAGTTGAATGACAGAATGCAGAACAATGTCATACATTCACCCCAGTACAGAGATCTGGGCCTAAATCCATCGTTTTTCGGGCTGGACTGTCCCCATGAGGCACAGGGTCAGACTGATTTGCATATGGCCATGTCTGAACTGGGGTGGTGGAGTGAGCTAAAGAATGATGATGGATTAAACCCAGATCAGTTGACTGGGGGTGAGTGTTTGATTTGCTCAAGCGCTCCGTCCATCATCCCCTTTGGTATCGCTTTGTTCGCCCTAAGTTGGCAGGGTATGCCCAGACGTGGGTCCCTTGCTCACTTTGCCACTGGATTCAAGCTAGCCTGGCTGATGATGGCTGAATAGCCAGAAACCGGTCCCAGGATGCTTGTTTCCGGTCCAGGGAAGACATGGCTTGGCAGTTCGGGCTGGACTGTCCCCATGAGGCACAGGGTCAGACTGATTTGCATATGGCCATGTCTGAACTGGGGTGGTGGAGTGAGCTAAAGAATGATGATGGATTAAACCCAGATCAGTTGACTGGGGGTGAGTGTTTGATTTGCTCAAGCGCTCCGTCCATAATCCCCTTTGGTATCGCCTTCAATAACATTGGCAAAAAATCCACAAATGCCCCCGTTAGAAGACAAAGGCGCCATTACGCAAGCACAGAGATTGGGTATCCGCAAATACGCAGAACTATATCGCGAGGAGGGCTTCCTGGACCCGCCAACCCCAACTGACACACCTCATCCTTCCTTTTCTGACACACTGCTCTACTATCATATACGAGCGGTCTGCCGGCAAATGCATGACACATTCCCGAAGCCCCCACCTACACTTCAGGCATTGGAAATGATACTCACCTCCCCCTCACCAAAAAAACTCATTACTAGACTATACTCATCCATGCAAACACACTATCCAGTAACATCACCAAACCGGAGAGAACAATGGAATACAGAAATACACCCACAAATTACAGATGAGGAATGGAACTTTTGCTGTGCGCAATTAGAACAGCTTTCTCCTAATTATAAGCTCTGGTTAATTCACTTTAAATTCTTAAATCAGTACTATCGCTAGGCCTGGGCGGAAAACTACGCTTCTCTCGCGTAGTTTGCGAAGTTTGCGCTACTTCGCATTACGCGAATTGCACGTAGCACAGTGCAAACACGCGTAGCGTAGCGTAGTGCAGCGGTCATTTTTTGCTTGCTCGCGGTCCTCAAAGTCAAGTTGGCGACCGCGAGCAAGAAAAGTGACATCCCGGCGAGACTTTTTCCTCGTTCGTGATCAGCAACATCAAGTTGCCGATCGCGAGCGTGGAAAATAAACCTCCCGGTGAGATTCTCAACGCGGGGAGGTCAGGTTTCTCATTGCGAGTGGTCGCGTATGCTCGCGACCGCTCGCGATGAGAAACTACCAGTCCCCGTTGAGAAAGCTGCCGCTCGAGTAAAAATCTACTCGAGCGGCAGTAAAAGACAGCTCGCACTGTGCAAGATGCCGTTTTCAATGATTGCACAGTGCGGACAAGCATCCCGCACTGTGCAATCATCGCGAACAGCGCACTACGCAGTTCGCGTAGTGCTACGCGTAGCTCGCGTAGTGCGAAGTGCACTTCGCGTAGCTTCGCGTAGCACTACTTCGCGCCCAGGGTTAACTATCGCACACCTATACAATTGTTCCGGATGGGTATTAGGTCAAACGCGGAGTACTGGAGATGCCACACAGATCAGGCCACTTTCCTACACCTGGCCTGGAGTTGCCCCCAGATAGCTGACTATTGGAAGGAGATATTCCAAAACATAAGCGAGATACTTATGATTCAAATAGAGCCCAAGGCATTGCTGGGCTTATTGGGATATGTAAAGAAGGCCCCGGTGGGAGTTCGCAGACTCTTAGCTATGCTGTTATTATTAGCCAAACGCAGGATTGCTATGAAATGGGGAAGACCGCACCCCCCCAAGCTCAAAGACTGGATTGTAGATGTTACGTTCTGTCAAGAACAACTGACTGCTTTTTGGGAGTTAATGCCGGTTGCATCTAGACCAAAGGACATTTGGGGTCCATTTGTGAGTTGGCTGTGGTTGACGAGTCAGAATGCAACACAGAGCGACGTCGAATAGGCTGTGACCTGGACTGCCTTCTAGACGCATAAGACCGGAAATGCACTGGGGTGAAGTGACAAACTAATGTGTTAAACCCTCATGTATTATTTCAACACGAGCAGTTTATAGGATAAGTGATATTGATGTATTATTTAGCCACTGATTGATTATGTTCTGTTATACTTGCTATTCTCTCTGTATAAAAATATGTGTATGCCAAATTGTACAATACTTACATCGCCAAAAAATAAAAATATTAAAAAAAATATTTATGCAAAACCTGTGCATTGCGGGGGTGCAAGTTCTAGTTACCTTAGGACACGAGTTACAGTTACTTGAAATATCTTTAACTATAACAGCAGAATTTCTATGGGTCTGTGCGTGAAAATTCAGATCCTAACTCCCTGTGACCTTTGTTTTTTTGTGAATATATATATATATATATACACATATATATTATCTACTGGCGGTCGCCAGTAGATAGTTATAGTTAGGACCTATTTTCCATAGGAAATCCGCAACATTCTATTCCCGATAACTTTGGCGCCGGTTGACGAATCTTCGCGAAATTTTCAAAACTTATGGCCCGCTCCGGTCCGCTCCTATCCTGAAAGTCTCGGGGTGATTCGTCAAGTGAGGGCTGAGAAAAAAGGGGGGTCCCAAAACGTGTTTTCCCCATGCAATTTTCCATAGGAACCTTTAGTCGCAGCTACAGCCCGAACTGCTGAACGGAATTACACCAAATTTGGCAAAAAGGTAGCCCTTGGTTCTGAGTCCTGCCTTTTGGTTAAATGGTGTAAATCCGTTCAGTAGTTCCTGAGAAAATCAAAAGTAAAATCACATATATATCTGGGCGGAGCCTAACCACACATGTCATTGTGAGATCGGATTGGCTGTCAGCACTTCATGACCCCCTACACTACACAAACACCATTGCACTTCCCTAAACCCTAAAACACTACCCCCAGCACGACCCCCTACACTACCCAAACACCACTGCACTAACCTAAATCGACCGCGACCGTGAGCAAGAAATATGACATCCCGGCGAGACTTTTTCCTCGTTCGCGATCAGCAACATCAAGTTGCCGATCGCGAGCGTGGAAAATAAACCTCCCGGCGAGATTCTCAACGCGGGGAGGTCAGGTTTCTCATTGCAAGTGGTCGCGTATGCTCGCGACCGCTCGCGATGAGAAACTACCCTAAACCCTAAAACACTACCCCCAGGACGACTCCCTACACTACACAAGCACCACTGCACTATCCTAAACCCTAAAACACTACCCCCAGCATGACCCCCTATACTACACAAACACCACTGCACTTCCCTAAACCCTAAAACACTCCCCCCAGCACGACCCCCTACACTACCCAAACACCACTGCACGACCCTAAAACATGACCCCCTACACTACACAAAGCCCACTCCACTACCCTAAACCCTAAACCACTACCCCCAGCACGACCCCCTATACTACACAAGCACCACTGCACTACCCTAAACCCTAAAACACTACCCCCAGCACGACCCCCTACACTACACAAACACCACTGCACTACCCTAAACCCTAAAACACTACCCCCAGCATGACCCCCTACACTACACAAACACCACTGCACCCCAGCACGACCCCCTACACTACCCAAACACCACTGCACTACCCAAAAACATGACCCCCTACACTACACAAACACCACTGCACTACCCTAAACCCTAAAACACTACCCCCAGCACGACCCCCTACACTGCCCGAACACCACTGCACTGCACTAAACCCTGAAACACCAGCCCCTGCACGACCCCCTACACTGCCCGAACACCACTGCACTGCCCTAAACCCTGAAACACCAGCCCCTGCACGACCCCCTACACTGCCCGAACACCACTGCACTGCCCTAAACCCTGAAACACCACCCCCAGCATGACCCCCTACACTGCCTGAACACCACTGCACTGCCCTAAACCCTGAAACACCACCCCTTCACGACCCCCTACACTGCCCGAACACCACTGCACTGCCCTAAACCCTGAAACACCACCCCCAGCACGACCCCCTAAATTGCCCGAACACCACTGCACTGCCCTAAGCCCTGAAACACTACCCCCAGCAAGACCCCCTACACTGCCCGAACACCACTGCTCTGCCCAAAACCCTGAAACACCAGCCCCAGCACGACCCCTACACTGCCCGAACATCACTGCACTGCCCTAAACCCTGAAACACCAGCCCCAGCACAACCCCCTACACTGCCCGAACACCACTGCCCTACCCTAAACCCTGAAACACCACCCCCAGCATGACCCCTACACTGCCCGAGCACCACTGCACTGCCCTAAACCCTGAAACACCAGCCCCAGCACGACCCCCTACACTGCCCGAACACCACTGCACTGCCCTAAACCCTGAAACACCAGCCCCAGCACGACCGCCTACACTGCCCGAACACCACTGCCCTAAACCCTGAAACACCACCCCCAGCAAGACCCCCTACACTGCCCGAACACCACTGCACTGCCCTAAACCCTGAAACACCAGCCCCAGCACGACCCCCTACACTGCCTGAACACCACTGCACTGCCCTAAACCCTGAACCACCACCCCCTGCACGACCCCCTACACTGCCCAAACACCACTGCACTGCCCTAAACCCTGAAACACCACCCCCTGCACGACCCCCTACACTGCTCGAACACCACTGCACTGCCCTAAACCCAGAAACATTACCCCCAGCAAGACCCCCTACACTGCCTGAACACCACTGCACTGCCCTAAACCCTGAAACATCACCCCCAGCAAGACCCCTTACACTGCCCGAACACCACTGCCCTAAACCCTGAAACACCACCCCCAGCAAGACCCCCTACACTGCCCGAACACCACTGCACTGCCCTAAACCCTGAAACACCAGCCCCAGCATGACCCCCTACACTGGCCGAACACCACTGCACTGCCCTAAACCCTGAAACACCACCCCCTGCACGACCCCTACACTGCCCGAACACCACTGCACTGCCCTAAACCCTGAAACACCACAACCAGCATGACCCCCTACACTGCCCGAACACCACTGCACTGCCCTAAACCCTGAAACACCACCCCCTGCACGACCCCCTACACTGCCCAAACACTACTGCACTGCCCTAAACACTGAAACACCACCCCCAGCACGACCCCCTACACTGCACGAACACCACTGCATTGCCCTAAACCCTGAAACACTACCCCCAGCAAGACCCCCTACACTGCCCGAACACCACTGCACTGCCCTAAACGCTGAAACATCACCCCCAGCATGACCCCCTACCCTGCCCGAACACCACTGCCCTAAACCCTGAAACACCACCCCCAGCAAGACCCCCTACACTGCCTGAACACCACACCACTGCCCTAAACCCTGAAACACCACCCCCAGCACGACCCCCTACACTGCCCGAACACCACTGCTCTGCCCAAACCCTGAAACACCAGCCCCAGCACGACCCCCTACACTGCCCGAACACCACTGCACTGCCCTAAACCCTGAAACACCAGCCCCAGCACGACCCCCTACACTGCCCGAACACCACTGCACTGCCCTAAAGCCTGAAACACCAGCCCCAGCACAACCCCGTACACTGCCCAAACACCACTGCACTGCCCTAAACCCTGAAACATCAGCCCCAGCACGACAGCCTACACTGCCCGAAAACCACTGCACTGCCCTAAACCCTGAAACACCAGCCCCAGCACGACCCCCTACACTGCCCGAACACCACTGCAGTGCCCTAAACCCTCAAACACCAGCCCCAGCACGACCCCCTACACTGCCTGAACACCACTGCACTACCCTAAACCCTGAAACACCAGCCCCAGCAAGACCCCCTACACTGCCCGAACACCACTGCACTGCCCTAAACCCTGAAACACCAGCCCCAGCAAGACCCCCTACACTGCCCGAACACCACTGCACTGCCCTAAACCCTGAAACACCACCCCCAGCAAGACCCCCTACACTGCCCGAACACCACTGCACTAAACCCTGAAACACCACCCCCAGCAAGACCACCTACACTGGCCGAACACCACTGCACTGCCCTAAACCCTGAAACACCACCCCCTGCATGACCTCCTACACTGCCCAAACACCACTGCACTGCCCTAAACCCTGAAACACCACCCTCCAGCACGACACCCTACACTGCCCGAACACCACTGCACTGCCCTAAACCCTGAAACACCAGCCCCAGCATGACCCCCTACACTGCCTGAACACCACTGCACTGCCCTAAACCCTGAAACACCACCCCCTGCACGACCCTTACACCACTGCACTGCCCTAAACCCTGAAACACCACCCCCAGCACGACCCCCTACACTGCCCGAACACCACTGCACTGCCCTAAACCCTGAAACACTACCCCCAGCAAGACCCCCTACACTGCCCGAACACCACTGCACTGCCCTAAACCCTGAAACATCACACCCAGCAAGACACCCTACACTGCCCGAACACCACTGCCCTAAACCCTGAAACACCACCCCCAGCAAGACCCCCTACACTGCCCGAACACCACTGCACTGCCCTAAACCCTGAAACACCAGCCCCAGCACGACCCCCTACACTGCCCGAACACCACTGCACTGCCCTAAACTCTGAAACACCACCCCTGCACGACCCCCTACACTGCCCGAACACCACTGCACTGCCCTAAACCCTGAAACACCACCCCCAGCACGACCCCCTACACTGCCCGAACACCACTGCACTGCCCTAAACCCTGAAACACAACCCCCTGCACGACCCCCTACACTCCCCGAACACCACTGCTCTGCCCTAAACCCTGAAACACCAGCCCCAGCAAGACCCCCTACACTGCCCGAACACCACTGCACTGCCCTAAACCCTGAAACACCACCCCCAGCAAGATCCCCTACACTGCCCGAACACCACTGCACTAAACCCTGAAACACCACCCCCAGCAAGACCACCTACACTGGCCGAACACCACTGCACTGCCCTAAACCCTGAAACACCACCCCCTGCATGACCCCCTACACTGCCCAAACACCACTGCACTGCCCTAAACCCTGAAACACCACCCTCCAGCACGACACCCTACACTGCCCGAACACCACTGCACTGCCCTAAACCCTGAAACACCACCCCAGCACGACCCCCTACACTGCCCGAACACCACTGCACTGCCCTAAACACTGAAACACCACCTCCCTGCACGACCCCCTACACTGCCGGAACACCACTGCACTGCCCTAAACCCTGAAACACCACCCCCAGCACGACCCCCTACACTGCCCGAACACCACTGCACTGCCCTAAACCCTGAAACACTACCCCCAGCATGACCCCCTACACTGCCCAAACACCACTACACTGCCCTAAACCCTGAAACAATACCCCCAGCAAGACCCCCTACACTGCCCGAACACCACTGCACTGCCCTAAACCCTGAAACATCACCCCCAGCAAGACACCCTACACTGCCCGAACACCACTGCCCTAAACCCTGAAACACCACCCCCAGCAAGACCCCTTACACTGCCCGAACACCACTGCACTGCCCTAAACCCTGAAACACCAGCCCCAGCACGACCCCCTACACTGCCCGAACACCACTGCACTGCCCTAAACCCTGAAACACCACCCCCTGCACGACCCCCTACACTGCCCGAACACAACTGCACTGCCCTAAACCCTGAAACACTACCCCCAGCATGACCCCCTACACTGCCCAAACACCACTGCACTGCCCTAGACCCTGAAACACCACCCCCTGCACGACCCCCTACACTGCCCGAACACTACTGCACTGCCCTAAACCCTGAAACACCACCCCCAGCATGACCCCCTACACTGCACCAACACCACTGCACTGCCCTAAACCCTGAAACACCACCCCCAGCACAACCCCCTACACTGCCCAAACACCACTGCACTGCCCTAAACCCTGAAACACCACCCCCTGCACGACCCCCTACACTGCCCGAACACTACTGCACTGCCCTAAACCCTGAAACACCACCCCCAGCAAGACCCCCTACACTGCCCGAACACTACTGCACTGCCCTAAACCCTGAAACACCACCCCCAGCAAGACCCCCAACACTGCCTGAACACCACAGCACTGCCCTAAACCCTGAAACACCACCCCCAGCACGACCCCCTACACTGCCCGAACACCAATGCTCTGCCCAAAACCCTGAAACAACAGCCCCAGCACGACCCCCTACACTGCCCGAACACCACTGCACTGCCCTAAACCTTGAAACACCAGCCCCAGCACGACCCCCTACACTGCCCGAACACCACTGCACTGCCCTAAACCCTGAAACACCAGCCCCAGCACGACCCCCTACACTGCCCGAACACCACTGCACTGCCCTAAACCCTGAAACACCACCCCCAGCACGACCCCCTACACTGCACGAACACCACTGCACTGCCCTATACCCTGAAACACTACCCCCAGCAAGACCCCCTACACTGCCCAAACACCACTGCACTGCCCTAAACCCTGAAACATCACCCCCAGCAAGACCCCCTACACTGCCCGAACACCACTGCCCTAAACCCTGAAACACCACCCCCAGCAAGACCCCCTACACTGCCTGAACACCACAGCACTGCCCTAAACCCTGAAACACCACCCCCAGCACGACCCCTTACACTGCCCGAACACCACTGCTCTGCCCAAAACCCTGAAACACCAGCCCCAGCACGACCCCCTACACTGCCTGAACACCACTGCACTGCCCTAAATCCTGAAACACCAGCCCCAGCACGACCCCCTACACTGCCCGAACACCACTGCACTGCCCTAAACCCTGAAACACCAGCCCCAGCACGACCCCCTATACTGCCCGAACACCACTGCACTGCCCTAAACCCTGAAACACCAGCCCCAGCACAACCCCGTACACTGCCCGAACACCACTGCACTGCCCTAAACCCTGAAACATCAGCCCCAGCACGACCGCCTACACTGCCCGAAAACCACTGCACTGCCCTAAACCCTGAAACACCAGCCCCAGCACGACCCCCTAAACTGCCCGAACACCACTGCACTGCCCTAAACCCTCAAACACCAGCCCCAGCACGACCCCCTACACTGCCCGAACACCACTGCACTACCCTAAACCCTGAAACACCACCCCCAGCAAGACCACCTACACTGCCCGAACACCACTGCACTGCCCTAAACCCTGAAACACCAGCCCCAGCATGACCCCCTACACTGCCCGAACACCACTGCACTGCCCTAAACCCTGAAACACCACCCCCTGCACGACCCCCTACACTGCCGGAACACCACTGCACTGCCCTAAACCCTGAAACACCATCCCCAGCACGACCCCCTACACTGCCCGAACACCACTGCACTGCCCTAAACCCTGAAACACCACCCCCAGCACGACCCCCTACACTAACTGAACACCACTACACTGCCCTAAACCCTGAAACACTACCCCCAGCAAGACCCCCTACACTGCCCGAACACCACTGAACTGCCCTAAACCCTGAAACATCACCCCCAGCAAGACACCCTACACTGCCCGAACACCACTGCCCTAAACCCTGAAACACCACCCCCAGCAAGACCTCCTACACTGCCCGAACACCACTGCACTGCCCTAAACCCTGAAACACCACCCCTGCACGACCCCCTACACTGCCCGAACACCACTGCACTGCTCTAAACCCTGAAACACCACCCCCAGCACGACCCCATACACTGCCCGAACACCACTGCACTGCCCTAAACCCTGAAACACCACCCCCAGCAAGACCCCCTACACTGCCCGAACACCACTGCACTAAACCCTGAAACACCACCCCCAGCAAGACCACCTACACTGGCCGAACACCACTGCACTGCCCTAAACCCTGAAACACCACCCCTGCATGACCCCCTACACTGCCCAAACACCACTGCACTGCCCTAAACCCTGAAACACCACCCTCCAGCACGACACCCTACACTGCCCGAACACCACTGCACTGCCCTAAACCCTGAAACACCACCCCCAGCACGACCCCCTACACTGCCCGAACCCCACTGCACTGCCCTAAACCCTGAAACACCACCCCCCTGCACGACCCCTACACTGCCGGAACACCACTGCACTGCCCTAAACCCTGAAACACCACCCCCAGCACGACCCCCTACACTGCCCGAACACCACTGCACTGCCCTAAACCCTGAAACACCACCCCGAGCAAGACACCCTACATTGCCCGAACACCACTGCCCTAAACCCTGAAACACCACCCCCAGCAAGACCCCTTACACTGCCCGAACACCACTGCACTGCCCTAAACCCTGAAACACCACCCCCAGCAAGACCCCTTACACTGCCCGAACACCACTGCACTGCCGTAAACCCTGAAACACCAGCCCCAGCACGACCCCCTACACTGCCCGAACACCACTGCACTGCCCTAAACCCTGAAACACCACCCCCTGTACGACCCCCTACACTGCCCGAACACAACTGCACTGCCCTAAACCCTGAAACACCACCCCCAGCATGACCCCCTACACTGCCCAAAAACCACTGCACTGCCCTAAACCCTGAAACACCACCCCCTGCACGACCCCCTACACTGCCCGAACACTACTGCACTGCCCTAAACCCTGAAACACCACCCCCAGCATGACCCCCTACACTGCACAAACACCACTGCACTGCCCTAAACCCTGAAACACTACCCCCAGCAAGACCCCCTACAATGCCCGAACACCACTGCACCGCCCTAAATCCTGAAACATCACCCCAAGCAAGACCCCCTACACTGCCCGAACACCACTGCCCTAAACCCTGAAACACCACCCCCAGCAAGACCCCCTACACTGCCCGAACACCACTGCACTGGCCTAAACCCTGAAACACCACCCCTGCACCACCCCCTACACTGCCCGAATACCACTGCACTGCCCTAAACCCTGAAACACCACCCCCTGCACCACCCCTTACACTGCCCGAACACCTCTGCACTGCCCTAAACCCTGAAACACCACCCCCAGCACGACCCCCTACACTGCCCGAACACCACTGCACTGCCCTAAACCCTGAAACACCACCACCAGCTCGATCCCCTACACTGCCCGAACACCACTGCACTGCACTAAACCCTGAAACACCACCCCCTGCACGACCCCCTACACTGCCCGAACACCACTGCACTGCCCTAAACCCTGAAACACCACCCCCAGCACGACCCCCTACACTGCCCGAACACCACTACACTGCCCTAAACCCTGAAACACCACCCCCGCACGACCCCCTACACTGCCCGAACACCACTGCACTGCCCTAAACCCTGAAACACTACCCCCAGCACGACCCCCTACACTGCCCGAACACCACTGCACTGCCCTAAACCCTGAAACACCAGCCCCAGCACGACCCACTACACTGCCCGAACACCACTGCACTGCCCTAAACCCTCAAACACCAGCCCCAGCCCCAGCACGACCCCCTACACTGCCCGAACACCACCGCACTACCCTAAACCCTGAAACACCAGCCCCAGCAAGACCCCCTACACTGCCCGAACACCACTGCACTGCCCTAAACCCTGAAACACCAGCCCCAGCAAGACCCCCTACACTGCCCGAACACCACTGCACTGCCCTAAACCCTGAAACACCACCCCCGCAAGACCCCCTACACTGCCCGAACACCACTGCACTAAACCCTGAAACACCACCCCCAGCAAGACCACCTACACTGGCCGAACAACACTGCACTGCCCTAAACCCTGAAACACCACCCCCTGCACGACCCCCTACACTGCCCAAACACCTCTGCACTGCGCTAAATCCTGAAACACCACCCCCTGCACGACCCCCTACACTGCCCGAACACCACTGCACTGCCCTAAACCCTGAAACACCACCCCCTAGCACGACACCCTACACAGCCCGAACACCACTGCACTGCTCTAAACTCTGAAACACCACCCCCAGCACGACCCCCTACACTGCTCAAACACCACTGCACTGCCCTAAACTCTGAAACACCTCCCCCCTGCACGACCCCCTACACTGCCGGAACACCACTGCACTGCCCTAAACCCTGAAACACCACCCCCAGCACGACCCCCTACACTGCCCGAACACCACTGCACTGCCCTAAACCCTGAAACACCACCCCCAGCATGACCCCCTACACTGCCCGAACACCACTGCACTGCCCTAAACCCTGAAACACTACCCCCAGCAAGACCCCCTACACTGCCCGAACACCACTGCACTGCCCTAAACCCTGAAACATCACCCCCAGCAAGACCCCCTACACTGCCTGAACACCACTGCCCTAAACCCTGAAACACCACCTCCAGCACGACCCCCTACACTGCCTGAACACCATTGCTCTGCCCTAAACCCTGAAACACTAGCCCCAGCACGACCCCCTACACTGCCTGAACACCACTGCACTGCCCTAAACCCTGAAACATCAGCCCCAGCACGACCCCCTACACTGCCCGAACACCACTGCACTGCCCTAAACCCTGAAACACCACACCCTGCACCACCCCCTACACTGCCCGAACACCACTGCACTGCCCTAAACCCTGAAACACCACCCCCTGCACCACCCCTACACTGCCCGAACACCACTGCACTGCCCTAAACCCTGAAACACCACCCCCTGCTCGACCCCCTATACTCCCCGAACACCACTGCACTGCCCTAAACCCTGAAACACCAGCCCCAGCAAGACCACCTACACTGCCCGAACACCACTGCACTAAACCCTGAAACACCACCCCCAGCAAGACCACCTACACTGGCCGAACAACACTGCACTGCCCTAAACCCTGAAACACCACCCCCTGCACGACCCCCTACACTGCCCAAACACCTCTGCACTGCCCTAAACCCTGAAACACCACCCCCTGCACGACCCCCTACACTGCCCGAACACCACTGCACTGCCCTAAACCCTGAAACACCACCCCCTAGCACGACACCCTACACAGCCCGAACACCACTGCACTGCTCTAAACTCTGAAACACCACCCCCAGCACGACCCCCTACACTGCTCAAACACCACTGCACTGCCCTAAACCCTGAAACACCTCCCCTGCACGACCCCCTACACTGCCGGAACACCACTGCACTGCCCTAAACCCTGAAACACCACCCCCAGCACGACCCCCTACACTGCCCGAACACCACTGCACTGCCCTAAACCCTGAAACACCACCCCCAGCACGACCCCCTACACTGCCCGAACACCACTGCACTGCCCTAAACCCTGAAACACTACCCCCAGCAAGACCCCCTACACTGCCCGAACACCACTGCACCGCCCTAAACCCTGAAACATCACCCCCAGCAAGACCCCCTACACTGCCTGAACACCACTGCCCTAAACCCTGAAACACCACCCCCAGCAAGACCCCCTACAGTGCCCGAACACCACTGCACTGCCCTAAACCCTGAAACACCACCTCCAGCATGACCCCCTACACTGCCTGAACACCATTGCTCTGCCCTAAACCCTGAAACACTAGCCCCAGCACGACCCCCTACACTGCCTGAACACCACTGCACTGCCCTAAACCCTGAAACACCAGCCCCAGCACGACCCCCTACACTGCCCGAACACCACTGCACTGCCCTAAACCCTGAAACACCACACCCTGCACCACCCCCTACACTGCCCGAACACCACTGCACTGCCCTAAACCCTGAAACACCACCCCCTGCACCACCCCCTACACTGCCCGAACACCACTGCACTGCCCTAAACCCTGAAACACCTCCCCCAGCACGACCCCCTACACTGCCCGAACACCACTGCACTGCCCTAAACCCTGAAACACCACAACCCTGTACGACCCCCTACACTGCCCGAACACCACTGCACTGCCCTAAACCCTGAAACACCACCCGCACGACCCCCTACACTGCCTGAACACCACTGCACTGCCCAAAACCCTGAAACACCACCCCCAGCACGACCCCCTTTACTGCCCGAACACCACTGTACTGCCCCAAACCCTGAACCACCCCCAGCACGACCCCCTACACTGCCCGAACACCAGTGCCCTAAACCCTGAAACACCACCCCCTGCACGACCCCCTACACTGCCCGAACACCACTGCACTGCCCTAAACCCTGAAACACCACCCCCTGCACGACCCCGTACAATGCTCGAACACCACTGCACTGCCCTAAACCCTGAAACACCACCCCCAGCACGACCCCCTACACTGCCCGAACACCACTGCACTGCCCTAAACCCTAAAACACCACCCCAAGCACGACCCCCTACACTGCCCAAACACCACTGCACTGCCCTAAACCCTAAAACACTACCCCCAGCACGACCCCCTACACTACCCGAACACCACTGCACTACCCTAAACCCTAAAATACTCCCCCCAGCACGACCCCCTACACTACCCGAACACGACTGCACTGCCCTAAACCCTCAAACACTCCCACCAGCACGACCCCCTACACTACCCGAACACCACTGCACTGCCCTAAACCCTAAAACACTCCCCCCAGCACAACCTCTATACTACCCGAACACCACTGCACTGCCCTAAACCCTAAAACACTCCCCCAGCACGAACCCCTACACTACCCAAACACCACTGCACTGCCCTAAACCCTAAAACACTACCCCCCGCATAACCCCCTACACTACCCAAACACCAATGCACTTCCCTAAACCCTAAAACACTACCCCCCGCATGACCGCCTACACTACCCAAAGACCACTGCACTACCCTAAACCCTAAAACACCACCCCCGCATGACTCCCTACACTACCCAAAGACCACTGCACTACCCTAAACCCTAAAACACGACCTCCTACACTACACAAACACCACTGCACTACCCTAAACCCTAAAACACTACCCCCAGCACGACCCCCTACACTACACAAACACCACTGCACTACCCTAAACCCTAAAACACTACCCCCTACACTACACAAACACCACTGCACTACCCTAAACCCTAAAAAACTATCCCCAGCATGAACCCCTCCACTACCCAAACACCACTGCACTACCCTAAACCCTAAAACACTACCCCCAGCAGTACCCCTACACTACCCAAACACCACTGCACTACCCTAAACCCTAAAACACTACCCCCAGCAGTACCCCCTACACTACCCAAAGACCACTGCACTACCCTAAACCCTAAACCACTACCCCCAGCATGACCCCCTACACTACCCAAATACCACTGCACTACCCTAAACCCTAAAACACTACCCCCAGCACGACCCCCTACACTACCCAAACACCACTGCACTACCCTAAACCCTAAAACACTCCCCTCAGCATGACTCCCAACACTACCCAAACACCACTGCACTACCCTAAACCCTAAATCTACCCCCAGCATGACCCCCTACACTACACAAACACCACTGCACTACCCTAAACCCTAAAACACTACCCCCAGCACGACCCCCTTCACTACCTAAACACAACTGCACAATTTGTTACAGGCGTTGCAACGCAGGCCTGTGGTGCTTACTGGAAGTACCTGGTGGGCTAGTTGGGCCCCAGGGACCCTCAGGATTCAAGGTGACCTAATCCCCCAACTTAAAACGCGCCACGGGGCGCGTTTGCACAGTGGTGAAGGGAGGGGGCGGGGCCTCAGGTGACATGCACGCAAACATGCCCTGTGGTGCGTTTTAAGTTGGGGAATTAATTCCCCTTGAATTCTGAGGGACCCTGGGGGCCAACTAGCCCACCAGGTACCTTCAGTAAGCACAACAGAGTTGCGTTGCAGAGAGGTGAAAAAAGGTGCATGGCCTCGGAACGCCTCTCTGCAACTCAGCTCTGTGGTCCTAACTGTAGGTACCTGGGGGGCTAGTTGGGCCCCAGGGACCCTCAGGAGTCAAGGGGACTTAATCTCGCAACTTAAAACGTGCCACGGGGTGCGTTTGCACACGTCACCTCAAGGCCCCCCTCCCTTCACCACTGTGCAAAAGCGCCCTGTAGCGCGTTTTAAGAGGTAGTTTTAATCCCCCTGCACTATTATGTACTAGGGACTTACAGAGGAGGTCATGCTAATCACAGGGGTACCCCAACGCATAGTGTTCCCTAGTGTATGTAGGTGTTTTCACTGTATTCTAAGTGTCTTTTAGCATAGCACTGGCTAGTCAGAGTCAGTTACCACCAGTACCCGTCTGAAAAAGTTGTGGGCAAAGGATGATTTTGCAACAAGGCCTCTTTCTGCTCCTCTGTTGGTTCTTTCTGCACATCTTTTGCTTCTTCCTGCACTTTTCTTCGTCTTTGTGGACTTCTGTTGCTTCTTTCTGCATTTCTTTTGCTTCTTTCTGTGCGTTTTTTCTTCTTTCTTCACATGTCCTACCTCTGTAGGCATAGTTAGAAACTAGCATTTAAAAACCTTTGAAATTCACTTAAAAAATCATAGGTTTCAGGCACGTTATAGTTAGAAATTAGCATTTAAAAAACTTTGAAATTCACTGAAAAAACCATAGGTTTCAGACACGTTATAGTTAGAAATAAGCATTTAAAAAACCTTTGAAATTCACTGAAAAAACCATAGGTTTTAGGGACAGTTATAGTTAGTTGGACATTTCACTCGTACAAAACCATAGAAATTCCCCCGTTATAGTTAGTTCAGCTAACTATAACTCGCGCCCCGCAATGCACTGCTGATGACGTCACATATTACATCACTCATGACATGGTCAGTGACATCACTGATGACATCACTGATGACATCTCAAATGACATCACTGATGACATCTCAAATGACATCATCCATGTGATAATTTCATGCATCTTCTCACACCCTAATATAACTTTTGATACACCCACTCTAAATTACAGACTGCCATTCTCAAAACCATACACACTCCAATACCAATAACTACATACCCACTCACTGATTCTTAGGTCTACACACACACATCTACTCACTCACCCGTACAGTCACTCATACTTACAGTCACTCAGTAGAGGACTATCATATGCACTCATACACCTATATAAACACTCACACACTACCACTCATCCATAGAGGTACTCACACACCT
Source organism: Calotriton arnoldi (assembly GCA_963921515.1). Taxonomy (NCBI): domain Eukaryota; kingdom Metazoa; phylum Chordata; class Amphibia; order Caudata; family Salamandridae; genus Calotriton; species Calotriton arnoldi. Next base: position 4,591,537 of record CAWUFW010000243.1, read on the forward strand.
AGTCAGTCATGCAAAAAATTAATCACACACCCATTTACTCACCTATACAGTTATACACACACCAGCTCACTTACTCATACAAATACTAGCACATTCTTATGCTCTTATACAATAACTGATACAAGCACACACGCATCCATACAGCCACTCTCACAATCACACACTCTCACTTATAGCCATTTAAATACTCTAACACACATATATACTGCCTTTTACATATGTAGTTACTCGCACATGTACCACTGAGATATACATTCACTCACTAACACACCCATACACACACTCACCCACCCAAGCAGTCCATCACAGATGCACTCTTGAAATCATGCACCCAGTGAATCCCCCACTCATACATCTATGTACAGAGTCACACACACCCCACCCACACAAACACTCAGGCAGCCATACAGATACTCAGAGAACCAATCAATAACCCATATAGACACTCATGTAGCTATTCGCAAATCCATGCATCCACTTACACACCAACAAACAGACGGATACAGACATTCACACAGTTTAGTCACTAACCCATGCATTCAGTAAGATACGTTTAATCACTCACTTGTAGAGTCAGTCACGCACATACTAAATCATCCATTCAGACACTTATACACCCACTCATTCTTCAATACGCCTTTCTCTATATATATTAAACATATTTAAACTTTACAGAAACACACAGTCACTGGATGATGTCATCAGTGATGTCATCAGTGATGTCACTGACCATGTCAGGAGTGATGTAATATGTGACGTCATCAGCAGTGCATTGTGGGGGCGTGAGTTATAGTTAGCTGAACTAACTATAACGGGGGAATTTCTATGGTTTTGTACGAGTGAAATGTCCAACTAACTATAACTGTCCCTAAAACCTATGGTTTTTTCAGTGAATATATATATACATATATGTGTGTGTATATATATATATATATATATATATATATATATATTCACTGAAAAAACCATAGGTTTCAGGCACGTTATAGTTAGAAATTAGCATTTAAAAAACCTTACAAATTCACTGAAAAAACCATAGGTTTTAGGGACAGTTATAGAAAGTTGGACATTGCACTCGTACAAAACCTGTGAAATTCCCCGTTATAGTTAGTTCAGGTAACTATAACTCGCGCCCCGCAATGCACTGCTGATGACGTCACATATTACATCACTCATGACATGGTCAGTGACATCACTGATGACATCACTGATGACATCTCAAATGACATCACTGTTGACATCATCCAGTGACTGTGTGTTTCTGTAAAGTTTAAATATGTTTAATATATATAGGGAAAGGCGTATTGAAGAATGAGTGGGTGTATAAGTGTCTGAATGGATGATTTAGTAGGTGCGTGACTAACTCAATAAGTGAGTGATTAAACGTATCTTACTGAATGCATGGGTTAGTGACTAAACTGGGTGAATGTCTGTATCCGTCTGTCTGTTGCTGTGTAAGTGGCTGCATGGGTTTGTGAATAGCTACATGAGTGTCTATTTGAGTTATTGATTGGTTGTCTGAGTATCTGTATGGGTGCCTGAGTGTTTGTGTGGGTGGGGTGTGTGCGACTCTGTGCATAGATGTGTGAGTGGGTGATTCACTGGGTGGATGGTTTCAAGAGTGCATCTGTGATAGACTGTATGGGTGGGTAAGTGTGTGTAAGAGTGTGTTAGTGAGTGAATGTATGTCCCAGTGGTACATGTGTGAGTAACTACATATGTGAAAGGCAGTATATATGTGTGTTGGAGTATATAAATAGCTATAAGCGAGAGTGTGTGATTGTGAGAGTGACTGTATGGATGAGTGTGTGCTTGTATCAGAAATTGTATAAGAGCATAAGAATGTGCTAGTATTTGTATGAGTAAGTGAGCTGGTGTGCGTATAACTGTATAGGTGAGTAAATGGGTGTGTGCTTAATTTTTTGCATGACTGACTAGGTGTGTGAGTACCTCTATGGATGAGTGGCGGTGTGTGAGTGTTTATATAGGTGTATGAGTGCATATAATAGTCCTGTACTGAGTGACTATAAGTATGAGTGACTGTACGGGTGAGTGAGTAGATGTGTGTGTGTAGACCTAAGAATCAGTGAGTGTGTATATAGTAATTGGTGTTGGAGTGTCTATGGTTTTGACAATGGCATTTTGTAATTTACAGTGGGTGTATCAAAAGTTATATTAGGGTGTGAGAAGATGCATCAAATTATCACATGGATGATGTCATTAGTGATGCCATCAGTGATGTCATTTGAGATGTCATCAGTGATGTCATCAGTGATGTCACTGACCATGTTATGAGTGATGTAATATGTGACGTCATCAGCAGTGCATTGCGGGGCGTGAGTTATAGTTACCTGAACTAACTATAACGGGGAATTTCACGGGTTTTGTACGAGTGCAATGTCCAACTAACTATAACTGTCCCTAAAACCTATGGTTTTTTCAGTGAATTTGTAAGGTTTTTTAAATGCTAATTTCTAACTATAACGTGCCTGAAACCTATGGTTTTTTCCAGTGAATTTCAAAGGTTTTGTAAATGACAATTTTTAAATGTATTAATTGTTATATTTATTTTTTTGATACTAATTTACTACATTTTTTTAAACTATTTATTTTTAGATATTTTATTTTTTAAAATACATTGTAATTACATTATACATTACATTACAAAATATACTTTCTCAGAATGAATTACTTTAGTTTAAATACTTTGCAAATAGGCAAAAAAACTTTTAAGTACAGTAGTTACAGTTGTTGCAATGGGCAACACAATTTCAAACACAATGCAACATTGAGCTCAATGTGAATTTCAAGTTAAATGCAATTAGTTACTTTATGGATTACTTTTTCTAACCACAGGACTGGATCCTAGATTCAGTCCTGGGACATCTCCTGTAAACAGTTGAGTAAAAGCGTTTTGGTTACAGTAGTGATTTTTAAGGAATATTATTGTATTTTAAAAGTTGACAGAAACTTTTTTCACATAGAATCACCAATGTTATCCTATGGGAGGAAATTCACTTAGCAGGTAAGTAGTGTTATCGTTACTTTTTCTTACTCAGTGGTGGATCCTGGATCCAGCACTGGTGCATCTCCTGTAAACAGTTGAAAGAATGCGTTTAAGTCATACAGGCGATTTTTAAGGAATATTTGTAGTTTGTGAAAATTGACACTTTGAAACTTTTCTGCTGAAAACCAGACAATAGATTCCTATGGAAGGAAATACAAGTTACTGGTAAGTACGGTTAGAATTACTTTTCAGGGTCAGTGCTGGGCTAAAAGATGCAGCACTGGGTTCTCTCCTGATAACAGGTGAGTAAATCGGAATTCGTAGTTCGGCTGATTTTAGAGGAATATTATAAAGTTCCAAAACTCCACACAGAAGAATTTCCAAGTGAAACCAGTCAATGTTAGCCTATGGAAGGAAATTCAAGATACTGGTAAGTACGGTTAAAATTACTTTTCAGGATCAGTACTGGGCTCAAAGATGCAGCACTGAGGTCTCTCCTGATAACCGGTGAGTAAATCGGAATTCGTAGTTCGGCTGATTTTAGAGGAATATTTGTATGTTTCAAAAATCGACAGAAACTTTTTCAGCAAAAAGCAGGCAATGATATCCTATGGAAGGAAATTCAAGTTACTGGTAAGTACGGTTAAAATTACTTTTCAGGATCAGTACTGGGCTCAAAGATGCAGCACTGAGGTCTCTCCTGATAACAGGTGAGTAAATCGGAATTCGTAGTTCGGCTGATTTTAGAGGAATATTATAAAGTTCCAAAACTCCACACTTAGAAGAATTTCCAAGTGAAACCAGTCAATGTTAGCCTATGGAAGGAAATTCAAGTTACTGGTAAGTACGGTTAAAATTACTTTTCAGGATCAGTACTGGGCTCAAAGATGCAGCACTGAGGTCTCTCCTGATAACCGGTGAGTAAATCGGAATTCGTAGTTCGGCTGATTTTAGAGGAATATTTGTATGTTTCAAAAATCGACACAAACTTTTTCAGCAAAAAGCAGGCAATGATATCCTATGGAAGGAAATTCAAGTTACTGGTAAGTACGGTTAAAATTACTTTTCAGGATCAGTACTGGGCTTAAAGATGCAGCACTGAGGTCTCTCCTGATAACAGGTGAGTAAATCGGAATTCGTAGTTCGGCTGATTTTAGAGGAATTTTATAAAGTTCCAAAACTCCACACTTAGAAGAATTTCCAAGTGAAACCAGTCAATGTTAGGCTATGGAAGGAAATTCAAGTTACTGGTAAGTACGGTTAAAATTACTTTTCAGGATCAGTACTGGGCTCAAAGATGCAGCACTGAGGTCTCTCCTGATAACCGGTGAGTAAATCGGAATTCGTAGTTCGGCTGATTTTAGAGGAATATTTGTATGTTTCAAAAATCGACACAGAAACTTTTTCAGCAAAAAGCAGGCAATGATATCCTATGGAAGGAAATTCAAGTTACTGATAAGTACGGTTAGAATTACTTTTTAGGATCAGTACTGGGCTCAAAGATGCAGCACTGAGGTCTCTCCTGATAACAGGTGAGTAAATCGGAATTTGTAGTTCGGCTGATTTTAGAGGAATATTTGCACAATGGTGAAGGAAGGGGGTGGGGCCTGAAGTGACATGTCTGCAAACACTCCCTGTGGCGCGTTTTAAGTTGGAGAATTAATTCCTCCTCAATCCCGAGGGTCCCTAGGGTCCAACTGGCCCACCAGATACCTCCAGTATGTGCTAGAGAGCTGCGTTGCAGAGAGGTGTTCAGAGGCCACGCCCTTTTACAACACTCTGCAACGCAGCTCCGTGGCGCTTACTGGAGGTACCTAGTGGGCTAGTTGGCCCCCAGGGACCCTCAGGATTGAAGAGGATTTAATTCCCATCTTAAAACGCGCCACGGGGCCTGTTTGCACACATGTCACCTGAAGCCACGCCCCTCCCTTCACCACTGTGCAAACACGCCCGTGGTGCGTTTTAAGTTGGGGGATTAAGTCCCTTGAATACTGAGGGTCCCTGGAGTCCAACTAGCCCACCATGTACCTCCAAAAGCGCCACAGAGCTGTGTTGCAGAGAGGTGTAAAAGGGGCGTGGCCTCTGTACACCTCTCTGCAACGCAGCCCCTGGCGCATACCGGAGGTTCCTGGTGGGCTAGTTGGCCCCAGGGACCCCAGTATTCAAGGGGAATTACTTCCTTCTTAAAACGCGCCAGGGGGCGCGTTTGCAGACTGCTGCAGGGAGGGGGCGGGGCCTCCAGCATGATGCCGGTCTTTTTTTGCTTTTTTTCTGCCCAGGGGTCCTTGTGGGACCCCTGAGCAGACCTAGGGGTCAGGGTGTTTCTACCCTGCCCCCTTTGTGCGTTTTGCGCACTTGTTTTTGTGGTTTTTTTTTTTAATCAGCGGGATCCGCGCACCCTAAGCGCATCCCACCGTTTAAAAAAAAAAAAATGCTTTTTTCTGCCCAGGGGGTCCTTGTGGGATCCCCTGAGCAGACCTAGGGGGTCAGGGTGTTTCTACCCTGCCCCCTTTTTGCGCTTTGCGCACTTGTTTCTGTCCCTCGGTTCTACCGAGGGACAAAATGGCTGCCAACACTTCCTGATTTGGAGTGTTGACAGCCACTTGACAGCCAATTAGCATGCAGCTTGTGATCGGGAGGGTACGCGGACCCTACTCGGCCATAGATATATATGTGACTTTACTTTTGATTTTCTCAGGAACTACTGAACGGATTTACACCATTTAAGCAAAAGGCACGACACTGAACCAAGGGCTACCTCTTTGCCAAATTTGGTGTAATTCCGTTCAGCAGTTCGGGCTGTAGCCGTGATGAACGGTTCCTATGGAAAAATGAATGGGGAAAACGCGTTTTGGGACCCCCCTTTTTTCTCGGCCCCCGCTTGACGAATCACCCCGAGACTTTCAGGATAGGAGCGGACCGGAGCGCCCCAACAAGTTGGAAGCTTTCGCGAAGATTCGTCAACCGGCGCCAACGTTATTTCAAATAGAATGTTGCGGATTTCCTATGGAAAATAGGTCCTAACTATAACTATCTACTGGCGACCGCCAGTAGATAATATATATATGTGTATGTATATATATATATATGTATATATACACACACACACACACACACATATACAAACTCATTTATATAAACATATTGCCCAGTAGTCTCCACTGTGTAGTTATAGTTCGGACCACATTTCCATAGGAAATTAATTTGTGGGTTTCCTAATAACTTTGGTGCCATTTGATGAATCTTCTCAAACCTTTCCCAAAAAAACTTCATGCACCTCAGCTCCTACCTCGAAAGTGTCAAGTGATCTGTTAAGCGAGTGCTGAGAAAAAGGGGGATCCAAAAATGATTTTTTCCCCTATGCAATGTTCATTCAAACATTTGAACAGTGATACCGCATAAATGGCTAAATGGAATTACACCCAATTTGGCAGAAAGCTAGATTGTAGTCCAGAAAGTGTGCTTTTTCTAATGTGGTGTAAATCCTTTCAGTAGTTTTTGAGAAAAAAGTTCAAAATATATGTATATATCATGCCATGGTGGATCTAACAGATCAAAAGATAAGATTTTATTGTCTGCCACGACTTCAACAAAGATGTGGCAGCAGCCATTTTAGGAAAACAAAACATATAGGGTGGCTGGGTAGGAATACCCTGCCCCCCTAGGCCTGGTGTTGGGCTCCAGAGGGACCACCCTTGGGGACAAAAGGTATTTTGTTTACACTGGACCGTGGTGCCAGAGAGGATCTATGGTCCTGCTTAAAAAAAGTGGTCTCACAAGCTTTTTAATAATAAGCCCCACAGGGTAGGCCAAGGACCAAGGGGTTGGCACAATTTATTTTTTGGGGACTGGGGCATATGGCCCTTTCAAAAAGCCTTCTGGAGGCCCTGGGGGACCCCATCCCTGGGGCTGAATGCATATTTAGGATAAAGGGCGGGTGCCCCCGGGCACCCCATCCTGCGGGTCCCAGTTTTAAATTTAGGAGAGGGAGGCATACGGCCCCCTCCCTGAGCTGTATAGAGGTCTTGGGGGCCCCATCCCCAGCCCTCGATGAGTGGAATGTCCCAATGATCCCATCCCCTTGGACACTGATGTTTCCTGCCTGGGAGAATGCGGCAGGGAATGTATACTTTATTCCCTGCTTGTACTGTCCTGGGCAGGGAAGATAACTTTTCTCCCTGATACCACGGGAGAACAGAAATAAGCTTAGAATAGCATAAAAATGAAGCTGGCTCTTGCCACCCCCAAGATGGGTGTTGTCTGGGGAGTCAGCAGGAGCTGCGGGGGCCTTGGAGTTCCCTCAACAGCCCTCACAATCTGCAATATTGTGGGAGCCCTGGGTGGGCTCCATAAAAAAATACAACAACAAAAAAGAATAATAAATGAGCAACAGGAGTGAAGTTACTTGAGAAACTATAACTGCTGAATTTCGATGGTTTTGTTAGTTTAAAACGATATGTTTAAACTGATATTTTTGCCTAAATATAACGTTTCTTTAACCTCTGTTTTTTACAGTGAATATATATAGCAATATCTTTCAAGATGAGTTACAGCAATACAATTAGAAATATTCTACTCAAATGTAAATCAAATATTCCATAAATTCATTCGGTGTACATGAATGTAATTAGAAATTTGAAATACTAATTTTAGATAATATACCTAAATATGTAAACGTCTATGACACATAAATACAAAGCAGAAAAATAGAGAAGAGGCAAACGTAGATGAATACATGGTGGGAAAAATATCTCAGACCTGTGCTACAGCATCTAGTAGACATATATTTGCTACTATTGTTTTAGTTGAAATGCTTCTTGCTAGAAGTGAGAGCAAGGTTAATGGAGTAGTGGGGTTGAAAGGGGCCAGAAATAGGAGGAAGAAAAGTTAACTTGCAGAGACATATATAAACATGTTTTTCACAAGGTTCAAAGGAAACAGCAGACCTGGGAAGAGATTGGATAAAATGAGAAGTACTAATTCGGTGCCATGCTGCTGTCCCAGCTGAAACAATAGAAGCAGAATAATTTCACTACATTGTTTCTTTATTAACCTGAAATGTCACATTTTACTTATAATGAAAGTGGAATCTGTTCTGAGAGAAAATTCTAGAAGGTCATGTGAATGCCTCCTCATGTAAACTAGAAATAACAAGGAGATCTGGGATCTAAGAAAAGTATTATGCTTGCATGGAGGGGTGAGGCAAGCAGGGTAACATGAGACAGGCAGATTTGCTTTTGCACTGCCAGGACATCAACCCACCAAGTGTTTCGTCTCACACCCTCACGTATGCAGGGTGCCAGTCTGGCTGTGATCTGTGCCATAGCACAACTATGGCTCTCCTGACTGGTGCTTGTTTGCCTTTGGGTGCCTTCGGGAGCTTGAGAGGGGTGTGGCAGTGAGATAACCTGCTTAAAATGTTGGTTTCCTTTGGTCTATAAGGAGAAGGAGGAATCAGGGCATTTTTAAAGTTTGTGTAGGTCTTGCTCAGGCTGGCAGCCTTGACTGCTCCTCCATTTCCTTCTCCCTTCATGTGGTGTATTTATTCAGCAGTAGGTGGTATCCATACTTTTAAATAAATATATAGATACAACTAAATTAAATATAGTGCATGGCTACTGCTAATGATACCAATTCCTGTTCATGCCCATTTTGGCATTCTTTTACTCATTCAACAACATCTCTGCCAGGTGCATGGCACCACAATGATCACTGGGCTCTCTCTGATTACCCCTGTTTCTGGTGTAGACATACATCATCCCACTGCCCTTATGGCTAAGCTGGTTAGTCCTCATTACAATTATATTTTGCATGTCTATCTCTCACATACCCTCAACCATCACACTGCCATGCACTGTGGTAAAACGTTAAGCGTATCTCAGTGGTCATCACGCACAACATGGAAACACTTCTCACATAAGTTCAAAACAAACACAACACCCTTCCAACCAAACACCCTACATTGTGTATCTTGCAAACTGTGTGCGTAAGTGCTTCAATGCCCCACATAGGGGTAGGAAATGTTACACAAATGCTACAATGCAATACAGTACACAATTCTGCTTGTGGCTTACCTCTTTGCAGATCATACACAGTGTGTAACCAAGTCACCTGAAGATACACCATTCACATTAGCCTTGCTATGCTGTGTGCTCCATCAGTGGGCATCTCCCTTGTATTTTTGTGCAAATCTTGCATCCCAAAACAACTGCTGCAGTTCACCTCACACTGCCTCAGAAATGTTGCTTTGTTGCATGTTCATGTTCTCCAAAAGATTGCTGGACTTTTGTTTATTCATCTAGTTCTTTGTTATAGTTTAACTGCTGAACATTGCTAATGATTGATTTTAGAGGAGATGGGAATGGAGGGAACATGTAAGAGGTACCAAATATGCTGGATGTTAAACTAAAGTTATCATGAATATACATTTTACATATATATATATAATTCTTGCATTTTATAAAATGCCAAATAAAAAGTTAGCCTCAAAGCACTTGCAGTCTGCTCTGAATAGAGCTATGGTGAGATTGTGAGAACAGAGTTGTGAGAAAAGAGAATTATTAGTTGGGGTGGTTGTGAGACTACACCAAGTAATAATGTCACTATTCCGCATCAGTCCAGTTAGGTTACTTCAAGTTAAATCTTAGCTCAGTCCTGCGTAGATGTGGCACAGAGCAGTTAGGCTTAAGTCAAAGGAAAGTGCAAAGTATTTTTTTTTTCCCAAGTGATCTTTATTAATTTTCAACAGGTATACAAGTGAGCTTTTGTCCGATATATTATGCATGGTATTACAGCACCGGTTACAGAAATGGCTGTGGTGGAGTGCCATGCATTAACTCAAAAACAATAATTTTGAACCAGTATTGACAGTTTATGACTCAAATACAAAACTTTCTATATCCAACAGTAGAATCACTAATTACTGAAGGTTTTCCAAGCTCGATTGCCTTGTATTCGGGATTGACATCTGGGTACATGTGGTCAGGAATAAATGAACAGGTGCGGGGACCGGGAGTGCTAGGTAGGAGGGAACCTCATAGACTGTGTATGCGCACGTGCAACGCCTACCCATCCACCTCCGGACAAGGATATGTAATCGATGAGGATGCATGGTGTGCGTAGTGGTTTTACGTCTGCTTATATTGAAAGCATGGGGCGAGGGCGTATGTTCTATGATGTAGCTGGGTTGATTGTGTGCAGCTTAGGTTCGATGGCGGACAAGTATTCTTGCCATTGTGCGGGGTTGGTTCGTGAGGGGAACCTAGATGCGTCCGATAAGTGTGTGTCGTGTTCTGCGATAAGTGCTCTACGGAGATCCTAAAGCCATAATTGGGTGCTGGGGCCCGCCTGGGTCTTCCAGGACATAGCTATTCTGCGCTTTGCCTGCGCCAATGCCAGGTCCAAGAATTTGTTGAGATTCTTGCGTGGTGCATTGCGCTTGTTATTCCCAGTAGGAAATGCGGGCCCTGGGGTGTTATCGGGATGCCCGCTGCCGCCGTCAGCGTTCAAGCTATCTCGTCCCAAAATGGACCGAGACGTGGGCACATCCAGACCATGTGGGGGAATGTTGCCTCCAGGGCAAGATACCTGGGGCAGGCATCAGTCGAGGTGGGATACATGCGTGCAAGCCTGTGCAGTGTTAAGTACGTGTGGTGGAGGTAATTGAACTGTGTGTACTTCAGTCTGGCATTTGAAGATATAGTTTTGGGGTGATTTATGCATTGTGCCTATTGTTTATCGGTAATGTTAGTAAACAGTGCTGTGTCCCAGTACTTGCACAATGGGGCCAGCAGAGGAGCCGAATCAGGCCTAAGGGAATTGTAAATAGCCGTGATTGCCCACCTACCATGCCCGTGTGTTAGTAAGGTTTGCAGAGGCTGGGATGTGGCGGGGTTCGTTGCGAGTATTACCCCATGAATGGAGGAAATACTGTGACAGTGTGGTATGGAGCAGAAATGTCCCCGGTGGTATCCCAAAATCAACCATCAGACTCGCGAAGCCTTGTAATTGCGAGTCTACAAGCAGGTCTCCTCATATGTCCAGTCCCACTGCATATGGTGCGGGCTGGCATTTGGGTAGCACAAATTTTAGCCAACAGCGCCTTGCTGAAACCATTAATAAATTGCCCTGCTTTTTCTGTAGCGTGGTGACTGAACCTGATAACCATTCAATCATGGCTGGCTGTCGTAGTGTCATCGCCCAGGGGGAAGTTCGGCTAAGTTACTGTTTGCGAGCCACCTCATTGGCCACTGTAACTGCGCAGCGGCATAATAGTGTTCATAGTTCGGTGCCCCTATGCCCCCTTCAGATAAGGGAAGGTACAGCTTATGGAGTGCTACTCTGGATCTTGAGCCCGCCCATATTAGAGATACAATGAGCGATTCAAAGGTCTTTAAAAAGTTTACGCAGCAGTCTATAAGGGAGCGTCGAGAAAAAGTATAAAAGTAGGAGCATTTTGGCAATGGCAATCCGTCCCATGGGGGATAGGGGTAAGCCCGACCAGAATGGGAGGGCTGCACGGGCCCTGGCGATCGCCCGTCCCAGGTTACCATCTATAAGATCTGCCTGGGAGTGATAAACCTGGACGCCCATGTATCTGAAGGTATCAAAGGCCCACCTCAGCGGTGTACGAGGTAGAGTGTGCCTTTGTTCCTCTGACAGTAGTTGCTACGGGAACACCGCCGACTTAGGCCAGTTTACTCGTAGACCTGAGACGTGGGCATGCTCATCCAGCAACCACATTAGACCTTGCAGAGTTGCATTCTGGCCGCGTAAGTAAATCAACACTTCGTCTGCATAAAGGGAAACTATGTGCCACTGACCATATGCTCGTAAACCCCAGTCTAATACCCACTGTCGCAATTTGCATGCCAAGGGCTCCATAGCCAATGCGAACAAAATGGGTGATAAAGGACACCCCTGCTGTGTCCCACTTTCTATAGCGAATGGTGGGGAGATAATACCTCCGGTCTTGATCCTGGCCTGCGGCCTTGTGTATGATCTTTTAACCCATCTCAAGAAGTTAGGGCATATCCCATAGCTACCCAGCACAGTTAATAAGTATTGCCACCCCAAGGTATCGAACGCCTTTTCAATGTCAATGAGACACCAGCCAAGGAATTGCATTTTCTGAGCGACTCCACTCTAACAATTCAAAAAGGCGACGGAGTTTCAGACCAGTGTTCTGGCCTGGAATAAATCCATTCTGGTCCTCATGTACCTGTATCTGTACTATATCCAGCAGCCTATTAGCCAAGATCTTTCCCAGGATTTTATAATCGGAGTTGAGAAGGGACAAGGGGCGATAGGAGCCCATCTGAAGTGGGTCACTGCCCTGTTTAGGAAGCACGACCAGTGTCCCCTCCTGTAGGGATGGCGGGAGTTTCCCCCTTTCGAATGCCTCTTCATACATGATGGATAGTCGGGGAGTGAGTTGCTCGGCATAAGTGGAGTAGAACTCCGATGGCCATCCGTCTGCCCCCGGAGTCCTACCAGTGGCCAACTGTTTAATAGCATCCGAGATCTCATCTACGGAGATAGGATCTTCAAGCAGTGCATATTGAGTTTGTGTAACTTGTGGGAGGTGGACGTGGGATAAAAATTGCTGAGTTAGTGAGGGGTCATCTGTGTTGGGAGCTTGGTATAAAGAAGTGTAGTAGCCGTAGAAGGAATCGTTAATCGCCTCTTGGGTATTTACTAAGCGGTCATCGGCCGTGTATATCGCCGTAATGGGGGGTTGTGAAGTTTCAGTTTTTAATAGCCAAGCTGGCATTCTGCCCGCTTTATCCCCTTCAGTATGTTTCCGGGTCAGATATTGTTTATAGTCTAGTGCACAAAGGCTGTCCGAAGTCTCTTTGTAAGCTAGCCGAGCCTTGGACAATGAGGGAATGATATGCGGGTCTGTAGGGGAGAGTCGTTCACAGCGCAGCACCTCGGCCTCATATTTTTGAAGTTCCTTCTCGAGTGCCATGCGGGAACCATAAACTGTCTTAATGGCATGTCCGCGGAGGACATTTTTCAATGTGTCCCATTGTATTCCCGAGTTCGAAGCGGTGCCTGCATTTGTCTGGAAGTACGAGTCAATAGATTGTGTCAGGGAAGCGCAAAACACTGCATCTTTAAGAGCAGCAATGGGGAGACGCCAGGTCGGTATCCTAGTTTTGTGTGTGCCCCACACAAGCTGAAGCTGTAAGGGGCTGTGGTCAGAAATCGTGCGGGCCAGGTACCCTGCGTGGAATACTTTAGGCAGGGAATTGTCCCAGCAGTATATTGGATATATACTCATGTAGAGGTCGTGAATCGTGGAGTAGTGAGAGCAGACTCGCATAGTGGGGTGTTTGCTGCGCCATGCTTTGTGCAGTTGCATATTACTAGCCCAGTCTTTCATGTGTTGTGCAAGACTGATGGATTGCGCACCCGGGAGCGGTGGCCATGAGTGGTCCAAGGTGAGGTCGAATAAACACTATAGTCCCCACCCCAATACGTTGGTGCGGTGGGATCGCCAAGCAGTGACGGCGTAATTGTCTGCAGAAATGAGGGTTGCCCTGAATTTGGAGCATACAAGGAGACCAGTGCCAGCGGGAAGCCGTCCAGAAGACCTTCCAAGGTTATATAACGCCCCTGGGAGTCCACTCGGGTATGTGCTATCTTCAAGGGGACGCCCGGTGCCACCCATATCAAAGCGCCCCTAGAGTACCCCGAATATATAGTGCCTACCACCGTGCCCCTCCATCTCTTACGAATCGAGGAGAGTGTTTGTGCGGTGAGGTGTGTCTCTTGTATTAGCGCGAAGGAGATCCCATGGCTGTGTAGGTATTGATAGACTTTATGACGTTTAGCACATCCAGCTAGGCCCCTTACGTTCCATGTTAATAAGGAATATTCATTGCTGCCCATCTAAGTATTAGCCTGCAAAGAAGCAGAGCAGGAATTGGACCCAAACTGCCATCACCCTCCGCCCGGGCCCCCCTCCTGGCACCCACTCCCCAACAACAATTGCGGTAACAGTACCCTTTGTATGCATTATGTGTGGCATAACGAGATAAACAGATCACAATATATATTAAGAATGCCCAACACCCCACCCCAGGCTGGCTGCCAACGGGCAATTGGCCATCTGCACTATAATGCAACTAAACAAAACAAAAAGCAACAGTGAAGAAGAGAAATAAATATGCATTCGGCAATGTGGTGTGCGAAAATCATACTGTGAGGAAGCAAAGAAAGAGAAAAGAAGATGAAAGCACTTATCGGATGCGGGGGCGTAGCAAGTCCACTCATCTTCTGCATCAGGGCCGCCATTCAGGGTTCATGCATAATCGACTAAATTACGAGCTAGTGAACGACAACCAGGATGCATTACAATGGGTTCTTTAGCGGTGTGGTAGATTCATTGTTCCATAAAGGTCCTTTGGATCTCTGTGTAGGGCATCACCCAAGCTCCTCAGAAGTCTGTGGAGTGACCAGCGGGCCACCTCCCGACAATGCCTCAAGCTGTGAGGCCGATAGTTGTAGTGTTTGCTCCAGGGTCGTGTCCGAGTCGGGTTCAGATCTGGGGGGTGACCTGGAGTTGCCAAAAAGTTCCGCCTGTTTGATGGCTTGCTCACGTTCGGATGCCGCCTGAGTCCCCGACAGGTGCCGCGCACCGCCCCTGCCATGCTGTCTGCGCGGGCCTGCCAGTTTCCATGGCTGTCGATGTTCCGATGACGCTGCAAGCGGAGCATGCGCAAGACCGTTCTGGTCTATCCAGGCCCAGGCCTCTTCAGGGGTTGAGCAGAAGATAGTGTTATCCTTATGCCGAATGCGCAACCTGGCAGGATATTGTAGCGAGTTTTGTATCTCGTGGTCCCAAAAGCATTTCTTGACGTCAAGGTAGGAGGCTCTGCAGTGTTGCACTGAGTGTATAGTCCAGATAAATGTGGACTGCAGCATTTTCCACTTGCCATGGGCCGCGGGCCCTGGTTGCCTGAAGGATATGATCCCTGTCACAGTAATTAAACAGCCTCGCTACCACAGGTCTGGGGTATTGCCCGGGCGCGGAGGGGCCCTGGGCATTCTGTGCGCCCTCTCGATCGAGAAGAACTCGGAGACCCTTCCCTTCAGGACTTCTGTGGAGAACCATGACTCCAGATACAACTCCATACTTTGGTCTTCAATTCACTCTGGCAGGCCCACTATTCGTACGTTATTCCTGCATGACCTGCCTTCCTGATCCTCTACCCGGCTACTCAGATATTCCACCTCTTGTTGGAGGGTTTTGATCTGTTCCGTGGCCATGGACACAGTGGGCCACAGGGATGCCAGGGCTGATTCCGATCCCCCACTCTGTCCTTCAGTTTTTTGTGGTCCTCTCTCAGGAACCCCATTTCTGCCCGCAGGGAGTCTATCTTATGGCTCAATGTGGACTTAATGTCTAGGACCACCGCCAGCAGCTCATCATACAGATGTGAATGATCCTCGTGGCCTGCCGGGCTCAGGCCCGCTGTCTGCATATCACTTTCCGTGGTAGAGGTCTGAGAGGGCGCAGCAGTTGACTGGGGCTGTGCCTTGTCCGCCCTGGATTTGCCCATTTTGCGATCTAGGTATATGTGGTTGCGCAGGTACTTGCACTGGCGGGGTGGCACCCAGCTGTGGATCCGCGCTGCCAACCTGTAGTTAGGTAACGTATCGACGAAATCTGTGCCTCTGACACGAGGTGGAGTAGGGGTATAGTGTCCCAGCACGGCAGCATAAGACCAGGGCGTGTGTGTCAGGTCAATAGTCTCTCTGTGCACGGTTATCCCTCGGTGCAGGAGTGTTGGTTGTAATGTCCCGCTAACGCGCCGTCTGATACAGAATATGAGGCTGCGCAATAGTTCTCATGGGGTGAACGCCCCAGTGACGGTTGAGCAGGGGGGGAGAGTTACACAGGGTGATGGCCTCTATCAAGCTGCCCTGGAGGTGGAAGACAGTGTCTTGGTACTCACTGGAATTTGTGCACAGCAGAGGCAGGGCGTACGGCACCAGCAGCGATTTCGTCACCCAGGAGAACACCAACTATCATGAGCACTCCCACAAGGCCCAGTGTCGGCTCATTGCCTCAAATCTCAGGCCACATCCATGCGCACATTACATGCAAAGAGTGAACCCACAGAAAACTTGCCACCTGATGGACGAGGGAGAGAACAGTTCCGGGGGGGTGCAATTTTCACCCACCTCAGTTTCGAGGCCGGGTGATCCCCGACCCACAGGCCACCCGCAGAGGTCCCCGCTTAGCCAGCATGTCCGGAGAAGCCTCACCCAGCCCCAGAGGCAACTGTATAATAGCACGCAGGGGGGTGCGACAGGGATAACGTTCAGGCGGTCCCAGTTCTTCTCTCCGTCGGAGGAAAGACCATGCACTCCCAGGCCGCCGCACCACTCCCGGTGCCCCCACAGGGCGAAGCAGCCGCCAATCCCTCACCTCGTATTCTCAGTGGGGGGAAGGAAGGCTGGCCGCCCGGATCCCCGCACAGCGGGACGTCATTAAGCCCTCCGTCACAGTAAGCAGTCGCCAGCAGGAGCGGACGCAGATCAGCAGCCTCGATGACGACCCCGCCCGGCCGGGCCTCCGCACGCCGGGTCCCCCAGCGCCGAGTCGTCGCGCATGCGCCCGCACCCCGCAGCCTCTGAGACGGTCAATCTCCACCGTCGGGAGTCGGCGCAGTGTTGATGAGTGAAGACCGCTTCCCCAGTGGCAAATGGCAGGCTGATTCTCTTTAATTTCAGGATTTTGTGGCGGGCCCGAAGCGGAGCTATTTACTCTGCGTCCGCACATGCCGCCATCTTAGCCACGGCCCCAAGTGCAAAGCATTTATCAGTATCAAAACAGTTCAAAGTAAAAAACACAAAACAATCCCAAAACAACCACTCCCATTTATAAAAAAGAGTATATTTGTATCTTCAAATAGACACCAAAACAACAAGAATCTGATGAAAGGAATTAGAGTAGTGATGTTTGCAAGGTTTTCAGAAATCACTGCTTTTTACTCCAAAAGTTCGAAAATGTTTTTTAAAGTTTGTAAATCACTGCTTTCCACTCTTAGCAGTAGTCTAGGAACCTCAAACTTGATGGAAGTCAAGGTTGGATGAAGGCACTGGGTTAGTCCTCGTCAAGATTTTACGTTTGCACTTAGAAATGTTTCTGGGTCTTTTCTTTTCTGCAAGGAGGTCGGCAAGGTCCACTTCAGCTTGAGTCCAGCCTTGCGCTCCACAGATCAGTGAAGTCCAGCGGTCCGTTGAAAGCCTCGGTTCTCAGTCAATCTCAGTAGTCTATGAGCCTTGGACTCTGGGCTCAGGAACCATTATCTTTGGCTTTAAGTTGACAAGTTGCAGTACTGTGGTGAGACAAAAGCTACTCCAGCTCAAGCCAAAGGTCCAGGACCTGATAGGGACCTCTTGGGGACCAGAACTCGATCTCTAGGCTACATCAGTGGGGTCTTTGGCAAGTCTAGAGTGAACTGGTCAGCTGGGCACTTTGCAGATGCAGAACTTCTGTAGCTTTTGTGTCCCTGAAGCATCACTTGTGCCTAGAAAACTAGCCCTTATAGTCCACTCACTGGTCCTTGACACAAGTGGGGGAAGGTCCAGCCCTGGGGGTCTCTCCATGGTTTCAATGGCTAGAGCAGCCTTTTTCTTACTGAAGTCTTGTCTTGGTCCAGTAGGTGCAACAGATGCAGTCTTACCTGGTACAGCATCTCTTTCTGGTGTCCACCATGTCAGCAGGTAAAATCCTTCTTCTGTTCTTTCCGAGTTCAGGAGTGTTCTGTGGTTATAGGCCAGGATGATTGGTTTTGGTTTCTGACGCGAGTGGGCAGTGTGGAGCAGAGGAGCTTGGTGTCGCTGGGACGCAGACGGCAGAGACATCGGGGTGCCAAGCGCCGAGAGCTAGAGTGGGGGAGCTGAGACGTCGAGAGCTGAGTGCTGCTGTGCGCAGGTCCATTAACGGTCCCAAGTGACAGCGCCATTGCTCTCCTCCTCCCCCTCTGCTCCTTGCTGTCTCTCTGATTCCAGGGCAGAAGGCAAGCAGCTCTCCTTAGTCGCTCCTTCGGATCCCGCCTCTCCTTGCAGAAACGCCAAAGCCACTGGCGGCGAAGCTATGTAGGAGCCCAAGCTTGCTGGACATTGACGCGGATATGGTGTGCTCCACCCACTGCTGCAGTTGTCGGTGTTGCTGTCAGCCGGCTGTCAGGGCCCCGCTGAACCCGGCCAGCTGGCGGTTGGCCTTGAATGCTCTACTGCCTTTCCCCCTCGCTGCTGCACACTTCAAGTTGGGGTCTTTGGCAGGGTCATTGGCAGAGTGTTGGCCTGGGTCCCCAAGAGGCTCAGTCCAGGATCGGTCCAGGGCTCACAGGACCAGAGGTTCCTCGGGGCCCAGAGGGGCCCAGAAAGGAAAAAAAACAAAAAGAAAACGCTGATGAGCGCATTGTTCTCACCCATCATTTTTAAACCTTCTTCCGTTCTGCCCCCTGCCATATAATTGCAGTAGCTGTTTGGAGATAATCAAGGTCCAGATGAGTGACTTCTATAAGCCTAGGACCTGAGGAGTGACCCTTGTAAGCCCGGAATGGTTTTTGTGGCCCTGAGTACAAACTGTCGCACATGGGAGCAGGGCAAGATCCGAGTGGGGTGCGCTTTTCGGTGCTCGGAGGAGCAAGCAAGGATGGAGTTGGACGGTGTGTGCAATGCCTTAGAGCCACAGTCATCTCCAAGTAGGTGCAGAAGCGGCCGGCGTTAGGCCGGTGCGACTTGCCCCTCTTGGGGGGCGCCATACGCCACACTTTTTCTTCAGTCGTCGCATGCCCCATATTTGGTTAATAGTCCTTTTTGGGAGCCCACAGCTACCTCGTCCTGATATTAAAGGGACTTGGATTAAGATTTCATTGAGCATATCTGTGGGTGCTGTTTTGTGCTGCTGACTTTGAGCCAGATTAAAACAAATAATGACAGCAAGAAAGTTGAGATCTGGTTGTTTGCTTCAGGGCAGAGCCTGCGTAAAGACCAAATCAAACCCCCTCCGGAACAAAGATGCTCCTATCACGCAGTTGAAAGGGAAAAACCAAATATTCAGCCTATGGGAAAGGGAAAAGGAAAAATATCCCCAAGCAGAAACAAATGTATTGATTGATTTGAATGGGAGGACTAATGTGATTACAAACACTGAAAATAATGCTGACACTAATGCTGATGTGGGTGTTAAATTGCATTTTGTTGGAGCTGATACTCTGGGAGGGGAACTACCGGAATTCCAGAAGGATCCTGCATGGTGCTCTGAGGGTCTAAATAACTCTCCCTCCCATTTGATATCCTCAGGTCCCTCTCTGCCAGTGTCAGAGATGGCAAATGGCCACCCACATATAAACATTAAAGAGCCTCCCGGTCATCTGTTAGTAGAGAAGACTCAGATTGAGGACTTTACCCTACCTGATTTGGATTTAGAGCTCTGTAGGAGATATATCTCACATGCTATTATTAAGATTGTAGAGATCGTAGATACCCCAGCTGTCATAGCCCCTGTGGGAATTAAATCATTTAGTAGTACTCCCTCTGATAATTCTTTCTTTAATATCTCATCTCTCTCTGACCCCTGATTTAGCTACAAGAGTCATCCAACCCAGCCAACCCCCAAAGGAAGAGGTAATAGTATCTGATTTGTTAGTATGTCTAGAACGATTATTATCTTCCAACCTAAGGTTGCTAGAAAAGTGTGTTGGTGGCTCTGACTGTGTTTTGGAAACAGTAACTCAAATACTAAAGGAGCTGTTAAGAAGTAAACAGGAAAAGGAAACAGATCCCAATGACCAAGTAGAAAAGGAAGGGGTTCTGAGAATGGATTTGATCATATGGATGTTGGGTTTCAAACTGTTTTTAATACCCAGGCTGGTAATGTACAATGCAAAATGTTGGTTAAAAAAGCTGTTATGTCAGAGAGTCTTCCTGAACTCACATCTGAAGTTATACAATCTATTTCAGACACTACTCCAAAAATAAAGAACTTGGAGGGTCTATCTAGAAGTGTAGACCAGGAAGTGATTCCTATTTTTAAAACTCAGCCAAGCTGTGGAAAAGATTGAGTTTTAGGGGTCCACGATCGAAGGAGAAAGGGAGGAAGGAAAAGCAAAGAGGGAAGTAGATGAAACCTATACATAGATTTTCCAAAAAGAGGCAAAGGAGACTTCGTTTTGGAGAAAACATTGAGGTTATATCTAGTGCGGAGGCTTTTGTACAATCTCTGCAAACATCTCCTCAAGGTATTGAGCCGGAAAGTGATTATGGAAACTTACCAGACGAGAAATTAACAGTGGAGTTAATGGCGGCATATGAGGTGCCTCCCCTCTCTATTTTACCCTCCCTGAACCTATCGGCTCCTGAAACTGGTTATGCTAAAGCCCCAGTTGAGGGGCCTGTAGAAGCACCAGTGTAAGATCAAAGGGCGCACTCCAACCATATCCTATCCGTACTAAATCCTTTGGCTGTTCCTTTTCCCTATTCTGACAAAATGAGAGGTCCTTCAGAGCTAGTTGGTAAAGAACCTGCCTGGCGTAATGTGGATACCTATAGATTGGATTTCATTCACTTGTTTGATGTAGATCTAATATGAAACAGGGCTTCACTGCTTAAATGTTTTTCGGAGATCTAGAATCTGAAGCTTATCCAAAGTAGATATATTTAATTTAGTTCCTCTTTTACCTTCTGAAGTTGGTCATAGGTCGAGGGCAATTTTTAATTCCAAAATCACTGTAAATCAGATTTTAAGATGGTCTGAAGGTTTACAAAGTAGGGGGATTGATGTTGTCCCAATTTTAGAAGAAGTCCGATACAGTGATTTGGATAATAGATTTTCGCCATCCCAATCTCTGTCCATTTCGTGGGGGGTTACTGATTGATGCAAAGGGAATACAAATCTGTATAGACAAATATGGTAGACAGGTGTCAATTAAAAAACTCCCACCCCTTGACTTCAGGGAAACTGTAAAGATGAGATCGCCAAATGGAATTGGTTACCCAGTGCATTATCAAGTGTTTCTCACAGTCCATCCTACTAGCAATGAACTAAAAATCATATCCTGGAATGTGGTAGGAATAAAGAATAGTAGAGAGAAGCTGCATTATTTGAGTTCTTTAGATGCTGATGTGGTGTGTCTCCAGGAGACCTGGTGTACTGACGATTTGTGCTGCAATAACATTTTCACCTTAGATTGCAAAGCAACATCTTCTAGGAGGAGACATGCAAAGGGTGGGGTGGCCTGTCTACTGTCTAATAAGATCCAATGGAGATATGAATGTTATAAAGACCCTAGTAATCTATTTCTGGTAGTAACTTTATTTAACTCTGATGGAAATTTGAGAACACCCCTGCTAATGCTGATAAATGCTTATATTCCACCAGAAGCCTTGTATGATGCTCTCTTAAGTGAGGTCTTCTATTATATCAAAAAAGCACATGATAAAGAATTTCCGCCACATATAATATTGGTAGGGGACTTGAATCGTAGGATTTCTAATTTTACATTAGATCGGTTACGGGAGAAAGAAAAAGAGGAAGCCATGCGGATTCCACAAGCTCTCTTTCCCCAAAAAATAAGAACTAATAAGAGAGGGAAAATGTTAGCGGTTGAATTGAAAAAGGTTGATGGTGTTATAGCAAATGGGAAGCTTCCATCCGATTCTCCCGCAGTTTTTATTCATAAAACTTCAGGGTGAGAGTCTATCTTGGATATGTGGTGGTGGGAAGTGCCTCTTTATTCGTGCTGTGGGACTTAACGGTCTCTGACTCCTTTTCTAGTGATCACAAGCTATTAACTTTCCTTGTAAATTTTAATACGTCTCCCACTGGCCCTTGGATATTAGATATTGAGTCCGCTAGTTTTGATAAGAAAACAGGGAGAAGGCATTTGGATAATAGGGCCATTTTAGGCTTCAATGGCATCTTAGAGGCTACTTTAGATAAGTTGTCTGGTTGGATAGGAAAATAATTAGAAAGTCCTAATACACTTATGCAGCAGTTAGCAGAAACTGTAAAACAAGTGAACTGAAGGAAAAGTTTGAAAGGGGTCCCTTGATCCCTCGTCCTTTTAAATCGTGAAATAAATGCTCTAGTCAGGGAGCAGCATTTGAATTATACCCCGGAAAGATATTCTAGGGTATTGTTATTAAAAAGGAGGAGGAACCGATTGAAGGCCAGGCTAAGAAAGGAAAAGGAAGATAGTATCTGGATAAAACTTAGGTAAGCTGTCTCAAGAGTCAAGATAAGGACCCTTTGGACTCTTGTTGCGGAGGGTTATGGAGCCAGAAGCCAAAAATTGGAACTCGTAAAGTCATATACCTTTTTGGGGGAAATAGTGTGTGGCAATCTAAGTGACAAAGCCCATATAGAAAACAATATATCAAAAGCCGCCATTCAGGGGAAAAGTTTGGGCTCCCTTTACAGGTCTACCGGGAGAAGACATATTACACCTTTATTGGAGGTCTTTTGTGCAAAGATTCCTGCCTCCCTGCTGTATGGGGCAGAACTGATTGATGTAGGAAAATGTTTTTTTTAAATACAGCGAAAGGCCGAATTCTTAGAAGCCTAGCCTCAGTCAATTTGGCATGTTCTGTGGCCGCCCTTAGGCTAGAATTTGGATTGAGAAGTACCTGGGCACAGGGCTTCGCGGGGGTAGTGCATTGGGCTATGGGTCTGGCAAAGAGTGATTATGGTACACTTAGGTTCTGTTGCGAAAAATATTTTTAGAAGGTTTAAAAGAAAAGTCATTAATCTATAGAAATTTTATGATAGCGATAGATTTGTTGCAATTAGACCAGACATCGATTTTTACTTTGTCGCCGTACCAACTAAAAGTTATCTTGAAACAGGCCACTTGGTCTTTAAATTCCTCTAGGGATAGGGAAACTTGCACTTTAAAGAAGGGTAACCATCCGGTTTGACTCCAGCCTGATAAATAAAGTACAGGCTCATATCTCATGGAACTTGCCGCATGGAGTGTGCCGTTTTTGGTTATTGTTGAGGCAGGGCAGGCTCCCTTTCAATCCCCTTCTGGTGAAATAGTACAGTTCATCCCCGAACTGTAACCTATGCAATAATGGTCCTCAAGATGTTAATCATGTATTATTTATCTGTCCAGCTTTGTTATTGCGTCAACGGAAATGGCTGAGACCAATATGTTTACAACTATCCATTCTTTCTGCCTCAGCAGTACTAGAATCTCTTTATGATCCTCCAAAAGAAAAGCTGTGGATACTGGAAAAAAAACAGAAAGTTAACAGGGTAGGCCCCAGTCATGACCTTGTTCTGCTTTTCAGGTGAACTGAAGAAAAGGCGTTTTCCAGGCTCTAGTGGTATATGTTTTGGACTCCTGTGTTACTTTGTATACCATTTCTGATTTAAAAGGCACAAGCACCACAAGCCTTCTTGCACTTAACACCTGAAACAATGCAATTGATTTCAGGGATTTTTAGGTTTGTACATCTGAATACTGGATCTGAATTGAAGTGCAATTCTTGTAAGCCCCCTAGCCACTCCAGTCTAAAGCTATAACCCACTGAGCCATCAGCAAATAAAACACACCCACTGTAATCAATAACAGAACTACAAATACAACACTGGTGATAACGCTCCTAACCAGACCAGACTCTGGTCTGTGGTGGAATCTCTCAAGTCAAATCCATGGCTGGATGGTACCAGCCCTTGGTAGAGCTGCTGTAAAGCATGGATTTTGTACTGGAAGGGAAGCCCTCTTGTACAAAACCTGTGCTTTAATACTTTTCCCTCCTTTTATGTGTGCTGTACAGTGCAGCACACAGGCAAAGTTGGAAAAATGTGGAGATTTTTAAAGTTGCTTCTCAGTTACATCTGTCTCCATATATTTTTTACGCAAATCCCTGTCTACAAATGTTAGCAGATAGGGCTATGCATAAAAACCTTGGAGTGGTTGTAATTCAGACATAGTCGGAGATATTTGTCATTATTATCGCAGTAGAGGGATAAGTTCTTGTTCCATTAACACACTTTTCCTCCACAGTAAGAGTCTTCCTTACATCTCCAACATGCATTGGCTCCTCAATCACTGATTTCTCTTGAGGATTTTCTGAACTGGAAGAATATCAGATACAGTGTGGATGCTCGCTCTTCTCCTTCTTTCTTATTTGTTGTTGTGTGTCGATTTCCATGGCCAAGTCATTAAGAGCTGCTGTAGTAACGGGTTAATTCACCACCAAAGTGAGGGCATCTTTTAACTCTTCTCTAAGGCATTATTAAAGGTATTGGTTACTGCCTCATCTGTTTAAGCTGCTGCAGCCATTAACGGTTGGAACTGAATAATATAGTAGAAGAGAACTTGATGAGCTCTCCACAGGACCTGCCTCTTTTCAAGTGTCACCTTAAATTGAGTCATGAATTGTTTATAATTAACAAGCCAACAACTCTTTTCTAATCATGGAAGTAGGACAGAAAATGGTTTCCCTTGCAAGGTAAGACAAAATGAAGGTAACTTTAGACGTGTTCTAGGAAAAAAAAATTGTAACAAAAAAATTGACACTGGCCCAAAAATGACTGAAAATTCAAAGGATTGCTTGAACATTTTTTATTTGGAGATGGCAGAGAGAGTGATGCTCCCAAAACTGTTGTTACTGATGGCCCCCAGGATGCAGTACTTCATTTGTTACTGTTGCTAACAGAAGAGGAATCTGTTATTTGGATAGAGCTCACAGGTTGCAAGCAGTTACAAAGTCAGCCACATTCTTAGCAGTGGCATGATACACATCCTGAAGTAGCCTCCCAGCATGATCCATGTCATATACTGGCTTGCCAAACTCTCAAGCTTCGGCCAAAGATACAAAACTGCTGAGTGTCCTGGCTGCCCCTGACTTTTTCTTGAAGCATTGACTACTTGAATACCTTGTGAGAGAAGGAAGGGGAGAATGGAGAGGGAGAGAAAATACAAAGAAGCACTTGCTGTTGTAGGTCGATGTCAGCTAAACCTGGGTGGAGTAGTGTCTGGTTGCAAATTAGCTCACCCACCTGCTCTTAGATGATGTATGGAGCAAAAACTAAATAAGTACGAGAAAGAGGTGGTGGCAAAAGCCTAAAATCTTACCAGAATCTGGGGTGAATGGTGCGTTAATGGAAGCAGGATACCAGTGTTGCTCCCCAGGATGCCCAGGCATCAGAGTGTAAAGATTAGCAAAGGATGGCTCCTGCCACACAAAGAGAAGATAAGGAAAGCATAAAAATGGAAACTAGATAATGGCTACATGAAGGAGCCGGGAAAGGGTAAAAATAGCAAAGGGGAAGGACGCAGTATTGGGTGAATGAACTATACAAAGAAGAAATTCTGCAGAAATACTGCCATTGCCAAGCAATGAGACCTGTGTGTAATGTGGTTAAATAGTCTCTCCCACTATTTATTGTACTGCAGACTGGAAGTTCCGACCCCACAGTTGCTAGTGGTCTAACTTTCTAACTCTTCATTGCCCAGTCGTCCAGAGTGATCTAACTTTCTAAATCTTTAATGGCCAGTCTTCCAGAGTGGTCTAACTTTCTAACTCTTCAATGGCCAGTCCTCCATAGTGGTCTAACCTTCTAACTCTTCAATGGCCAGCCTTCCAGAGTGGTCTAACTTTCTAACTCAAAGTCAAAGTCAAACACAGCTTTATTCGATTGTTGTACAATACAACCATAAAAGCACTTCATACACATGATTATAATAAAACATCCCATAATTACATATTCAAATCATCATTAAAAACCATACTTTAAAATAGGTTAATGATACCTATCAAAGTTAAAAATTGAGTTAAAACTAATTAAAATCTGCGCACGCTAAGCACGGTTAATGCATGCTGGGAAAATGGTACAGAGATCAATTAAATAACAATACTTTTTCTGATGCTAACCACTTTTTTTAGGAACATTGCTACTCTCCACACTACATATACATTGTCCAGAGTTTGTAAGGCAGTGAATGCTGGGCGACACTTTCTTATCCCCATAGATTTCAAAATTGGGAGAATCCACACTTTCCTTATGTGACAATAAAAACTGCAGAAAAAAACAACATGTATGGTAGATTGTTTGGCTCAGTTGTCACATGGGCACAATGTCATTATTCGTGACCAGTCATTCATGGTGGGAAAACTTACAATTCTGTGCAATATGCCCAGCCTGAATCTTGTTAATAGAAATCTGTCATACCCTCCAGATACTGTTGCTAAATATGGTTGTATACTAAAAACACTTAGAATAAGCTGATTTTCCTGTACCGTAGGTTTCAGAATTTCTGACGTCAACCGTGACAATTCCAACATCATTAAGCCTTCCTTTTTAAAACTTTCCTATGAACATCTAGCATGGTGCTTGGATCAGTGAAGTATTCTAAATGACCTAAATTCTGCATAAAATCACGGACATACCTGACCCAAGGAATCGTTAATACCTTTTCCAACTTCAAAATATCAGTTAAAATGTCCCTATTTAACTTAGCCTCCTCCTTTGTCGATATGCGGTGCCACAAAAGAGCCGGCTCGAGTTTTATAAAATCTGACAAGTGTGATAAGCCCAATTCGGCATGGCAGACATATGATGATGTGCTTCTGGGTACTGATAAAATATATCTCAGAAAATTGTTTTCCACAATCTGAAGTTGCTGAGTATTAGCCAAGCCCCACACCCCTGCTCCATACATTGCCATCGGGAGGCTTCTTGCCTGGTAAATCCGCAAAAGCTCCACCAGCGGTTTTCTCCCTAATTTTTTCGAGAACTGGGCAAGTGCAGTAATAGTTCTTAGGAATGCTAACTTTTTTGATGAGACAGCCTCGGTCCATGAATCGTCTTGATGAAATAATATTCCCAGGTACGAGAATGTTTTAGTTGTCTCTATTTTACTCCCTTCCATGAACATATCTCGGCACTTTCGGCTCCCTCTGCCGCATTTCATTATAAATGTCTTTGAGGTGTTCACCCTTAGTCCTAAATTGTTCATGAAATCAATAAAACCATTTAAAACCTTCTGTAGACCAATTTGTGTCTGTGACACTAACACCGCATCATCGGCGTAAAGAAGGGCAGGTATTGGGCGCCCATTTATCAGAGGATAGCCATTCCGCTCTTTAACCAATACACCTTCCAAACTTTCTAACTCTTCAATGACCAGTCTTCCAGAGCGGACTAACTTTCTAACTCTTCATTGCCAAGTCTTCCAGATCATCCATTCTCTTTCCTTTTAGAGTTTGAGGATTCAGAAATTAACACAAGAGGTAACACACTTAGCATCTGACCCCTTTCCCTTGGCATGCTAGCAATACAATCTTGGTAGATGGTATATTAAAATGTTAAGTACAAATATACAGATGCATGGTGATCATGAAAAAGGATGCATGCCACCTGGCAGCTGCTGTGCCCTTGTAAATAAACAAAAAAAATTAAACCATACGTGTTTGGGAGTGGGTAGGGGAGTAGGGCAGGAAGCGTCTGGCTTCGGTAAGGTGTGAGAAAAAGCACGCTGGTGGTCTAGGGCATTAGAAGCAATTAGGGAGAGAGCAAGGAAGCAAATGCACTCTAAAGGAGTGCCCAAAAGCAAGTAAAGAAAAGGGTCCCTGGAGTATGCCGTGGAAGGATATAATCCATCCAGTCAGAATACAGTGAGACTCAAATGGGGCAACTGAAATCAGGAGTAGGAAAGCCTTCAAATCAAAAGCATACTACTAGGATAAACAGCAAAGTCATCCAATCACGTGCAAAGAGCTGACCCAAAGTCCACTCCAAGTATATGTAAGTATTAGAAACTAAGGGCCGGATGTACAAAGATTAGGACTAGCGATTTCAATAGAAAGATTTTATCCAAATCACTATTTGGAAATCGCTATTCCTTATGAGTGAAACTTTTTGTTTCATACTTGCGATTCCTAGTTGGTCCCAAAGAGACCTACATCATGAATATTAAAGAGGTAGGTCGTAGTTTGTGACCCATTAGGAATGCCTGCCACCACAGGGATGCTGGTCTGCTGAGGTCAGCAGACCACCATGTCTGTGATTGCTTTTGAATAAAGCAATCTTTTATTTTAAATGCAGCCCGTTTTCCTTAAAGGAATACGGGATGTGTTTAAAAAGAAATAATGAAATGTTTGTTTAATTTTTTAAGAGTAAGCAGTGGTCCCTTTGTCTACTGCCTGCTCTTAAACTTTTTTTTATATATATATTTTCAAATGAGAAGGGGTCCCTTGGGAAACCCTTTCTATTTGGGAATGGTTACTACTGCCTTTTAGTAGTCTGTAAAAAAATGAATGTTTTGCAACCATAATTCAGTCGCAAAACATTCATACATAGCACTCCAATTTGAAATTTGGAAGGGACACCCTAAACACGCCCCTTTGGAATACCGAATCGCTAAACCAAATTGCAATTTGGTAACAAGTTTTGGAATCGTAATTTGGCATTTATACATATGTTTAAGCATTTTTACTGTTGGAAACTGCCCGTCAGGCTGTTTCTGACCGCTAAAATCTGTGTGTTTTTCCTGTGCAGACGGCCATTTGTCCTTATTTAAAGGAATAACATTGGCTTCCTATCAAGGACAGAATCCAGTTTAAAATTCTAACTCTAGCCCATAGAGCTTTTTATCATACAGGCCCTAGTTATCTCTCTGCAAGAATCACCCATTATCGTCAGGCTAGAACCCTCCGCTCTTCTGAACAAGAGAAAATGGGGAGATGCTTACTTTTTAGGTCTCGCCTGAGCCAGCGCGCATGCGCTGCCCTGCGAGGGATTTAGTAAGGGCTTTTAAACCCTGAACACATGCTCGTGCCTGTGTTTTTTTTTTAGCACCCGCAATTGGCCTTTGCGTGCGTCTTTCTAAGAAAGACAGCACACAATTGGTCCAAGGCGGGTGCATGTCCCGCCTTCTCTGTCCCCTGGCTCGGGAGCGAGCAGCAGCGCCATCTGTTTCCAATTATCGCGCCCGCGTCTCGCGGTCGCGTTAATTAGAAACAGATGGCGGTCAGCGCTGGTAACGCTGTTTTTTTTTTTTTCTCTGTGACCAACATGCTCCCAATGTCACATGCCAGCATTTTCTTTTAAAGACGCTGCTCGTTTTTAAAATCCACTCTCCGATTTTTAACTACATCAGTAAATTTGAATTTCACCGTTTTTATTTGCTCACATTATCTTTGTGTTTGTTTTCTGGTTGTGTCTGGGACCTGTGTTCCAGCTGGAGCGCACCCTGGGGGGGCTTGACGTGCGCTGTGACAAGCCTGCGAATGTGTCACAGATTGTTTTAAAGTTACGAAGAAGACACTGTGGAATAGTTGTCTCTCACTCGGGTATGATACGCACCTGACCGATGTGCGTGACTCGTGGTGCGTTCACACCCCGTGACAGACTCCCCGCCGTCTCCCAGGTGGCTGTCAGCTGTCACTGCCTGATGGGCTTATCTCGGGCTGAACACACGGGCTCTGCCCAGGCCGGGCTCAGCCCTCCTCTCGCTCTCGACGTGATCAAAAAAACAGCAGTCCAACGTGCATTTAATGAAGCGAGCCTGACAAGTAAATGGCACTGTAAACAAGAGTGCATAGTTTCATAATTGGGCAGGGTGACGGGATTACAAGCTCAGCAGCCAATGGGGAGCTAGTTTTTTTGTTTCTCAGACGCACGCCACCGATCTGGCTTTTTAAGAACAATCTAACGCTGTTCTTTTCTTTACAACATTATTTCAGTTCTTTCTCGCCGAGAAGGCAGATTTTTTACTATGTATCCAGTTCAGCTGGCGAGAAGGAAACCGTTATTTCCTTCATAAAACTAACATTGAGATTATTTTAGAAGACTACATCGTTTGCTTCGAAGGTGGTTAACGTTCATTGCTCGTCTCTGGAAATAGGACTTTTAAACATAAGTTACAAACAACAAGGGCACATTTTCACAGGGAAATTGACATTTAGTTTATTGAGCTAGATTGTTAAAGCTACGGAGGCTAAAAAAAAAAAACCTGAAGATGCTAACAATTTAACCTCTGCGTTCTATAAATGTATTCATTCATTCATTCATTCATTCGTCCGCTCACCAGCTTTCGCTGAGGTGAACTTTTGGCTGAATTAAGTTCTTTCAGTAACATAAGACAGTACGAGACTAGAAAATTAGATACATGTAAATAACGACACCACTTAGCATAGCGCCATTAAATGTATTAAAATAGCGGTTTCTTCTCCGCACGCATGTAGCACGAGGTGCAAGACAGCCAGAGGGGTCAGATCACTTACCACGCACCAGTCCGCCACTCCACCAGTGTTAATATAGAAACGGTTTATTTTTTTAGCACGACTTAACCTGGTAGTTTTCTGTGCGCTGTGCATTTAGTCAAGAGAATACAGCATGGCAAACTGAGAGCAGTGACAGCACCTCGTTCTAAAGTGCATTAAGGCTCCTCAAGCCACAATTGGTGGGATATTCTTGACAAGAATTCCTCTTACCTTTCAGGTGCTATTACTCTTCGTTTTGGCTCTGCTAACCTGGAGTTTCCAAACCTCCTCATCTGTCCGCTGTCCACTATAAGGTTCTCTTCACGAAGAGATCGGAGCCGCCCTTCTTACCTACGACACACCCCCTCCCCAGCAGCTCACCTCGTTGGCACTTTGTTTTAATCCCCAAAATCAGTGATCTTTTAAGGCATCCCGCTCCTAAGTCTCTGCACCAATTTGCAGAGGTTCCGGTTTTCAAACAAGGAACAATTTTGTGCGAATGGTGGGTGCTCCTTGGCCCTGTTGAGCTTGCCAAGAACATGGTTTTTCATTCGCCCATTGCAGGCTACCTGCAGAGTGGCGGTTACATTTCATTAAATACCCATCCGCCCCCTCCCCTGCTGTTAGCAGCCAGGCATAAAAGTTTATACCTGCTCTCATAAACCAGGGCTGATTGTGTTTTTTGGTACATGTTAAATTATGGCGCACATTATTACAAAAGTTCACTCTCTCACTCTCTCTCTCTCTCACACTCTCTCTCTCACTCTCTCTCTCACACACACATCTGGCTGTGGAGCGAGGCACAGTGCTTTTCCTCAATTTGCATCTGCGTAAATCACTGTCAATTCTAGCGTCAAGTGAGGTGAGGGGCTCAAACACATGTATTATACACACTGCTATGCTTAGACCGTGCAGTACACAATTGCCTAACAGCAGGGGTGAACCCGCTACGCAGCACGTCTGCCGTCCACCTTGCAATTGTATCCAATGCTTTCTATATTATTACACCATCCAACCACAGGAAAGCTCAGGCTCCCCCTGCATGTCTCCTACCCTCTCCCAGTGCTCCCAGCCCGCACATTGTGCTCCAAAGCCTCTTCCCCCCCGCGCCTCCTACCCAGTTAGCAGCCGGGTTGACAGATTGGGCTACATCTCCCACAATTCGGCAATATTTTCCTTGACTTAAATATGCAAAAGAAAAAGTTGGGCCGGCAGCCACATTTTGGGCTACAATGACAATCCACGCAGTGTACGTCCAAGTCACACAATTATCCCTTGCAGCCCGGTGGTTGCTTCGCCACGCCCCTCCTAGTGTTTGCCCCCCCCCCAGTAACACCGCAGACATACATCCTTTGATCCACGGATTATATGAGTGTTGCTGTTCTTAGATTTGCCTTTAGCCTGCCCCCATAAACCTGCAGACCTGCTCCTTGGTTCCTTTGACCCAATTGTGCTCAGATGCATACCTCACTGCTTGGGCGTGCCAGCACTTGTAAAGCCCCGCCTTAAACCTTTTTGCCTTTTATTGTTTCAAGCTCACCCCCCTACTTCCATCTTTTTACCTGCCTGCAACTTCTACAACCACCACTAACCACTAATTAACAAAGAAGGTCTCCCAGTGCCTGACGCCACGTGTGCTCTTATCTTCCCCCCCAGTAGTCAGCTGTTCGTCGCTAACCCAGCCCTTTCGCATTCACAGACATTTGCCTCGGGGCCCCGGAGCTCTGCGCCACCCCTAGCTAATTTAAAGGTAATTAAGTTAAAGGGAGAGTGCCTTTCTGGTGTTTAACTTTCAGCACTAAGGCAGCAGCAGCGTGTGTAACAGGAGCTGCTAAAAGGTGCGAGAGAGCTACAACTTTGCCTAGTAAAGCTCAATAAGGTTTCTGCTATTCCACATGGTAATGCATGCACATGTCTACAAAATAACGTGGACAGTCTTCTTTATTATAATTTTTTAACAGGCTACACAGCGGCCACAACATAGCTTAAAAACAAAGGCAAAGGCAAAACCTCTGGCTAACCACTAATAAGGTCCCAAAGGCGAGACCTATTGGCTATGCCAATGCTTGTTCTATCTTGCGGCACGGGCTTGTAGTGCCCTCCCTTTGAATCTGCATGCATTGAGGGATGAAAGTTGCTTCAGGCGTGTCTTAAAACCCGTTTTTTTTATAGTGGCTTTTCAGTGATTACTTGGGCGAGAATTGTGTATTTGGTCATTAGCGCCGGGACACTCTTTAGTAGCTGTGCATTCTATAAATCTTTGATTGATTGATTGATTTCCCACTCTCCGCTCGATAAATATCTGATGTGGAAAATAAAAGCCGGACTTCAAAAATAAATGCTGGTGTTTGCCTCCAGCAACCACTGGCTCAACTTTAGTACTGAACATACCATATACCAACCAACCCTTCCCAGGGCGATTCTGGGCAAACTGGTCACAAAAACTAAGAAGCCATAAGAAAACACCATGGATTGCATACTTGATCATGGTGTCACAGGAAGCTCATGCATGAACATTCAATGGGAGTTTACCATTGTTCTCTTGCAGTGAAGTCAGTCTTCTTAAATCAATGGATGGAGCAGTGACCAGGGTGGCTTTAATTTGT
This sequence comes from Calotriton arnoldi, assembly GCA_963921515.1. Lineage (NCBI taxonomy): Eukaryota > Metazoa > Chordata > Amphibia > Caudata > Salamandridae > Calotriton > Calotriton arnoldi. The sequence continues at coordinate 4,624,393 of CAWUFW010000243.1, forward strand.
CTGTTTCCTGCCTGACATTGCCTCGCCTTCAATAGAAGTCAATGGGGAAAATACATTGTCCCGATTATTTATTTTTTAAATCTCCCACTTTGCTTTTCCAGAATGTTGACATTTATGATCTGTGCTGTACTTTTCAGGGTGGTCTGTTGTCGCCTTTATTTTTATTTGCCAGTAGCAAGAGTACTTAATATCATTGCTGTGTTATTGGAATTTTCCTGAACCCCCTTTTCTCCTCCATGTGTAGTGCATGGCTATTGGACTGGGCACAATAAGTCAGGGTGGGACAGAAAATAGGCCAAAGTGCCAAATTAAAAGTGGGCCCCATTAGTGAAAGAGTTAGCTAAAATGTGGCCCACATATCCAAATCAGGGCAGTTTAAACTTGTAAAGACATGCTTTATAAGTGCTTTGCAAGGTATGAGAGACTGCATGCTTTTGGCCTGGTTTCCAGTAATGTTTGTGGCAATATCAGAGAAATCAACAGTAAAAACCGGCTTACCAGACCATAAACCAGGCCCACAAACAGACAAACAAGCATTGCCGAAGCCAATATGTCTGACATGAAAAAGTCCCTTTTGTGCCATTGATGGGTTTAAGCAGTCAATGAGTTATCATTTATGTACTGTCACTCAGATTTGCACTCTTGCATCCATTCATCAATCGACTCACTCATTCTTGCATTCACCCTCTGACTTAAGTGCGAATAAAAAACACATAAACTCAACAACATATGCAAGCTGAATTAAGTAGAAAAAAGAAAACATGCTGCAGTCTGAACTCCTCAAGTCAAGGTCAAGCCAGACCTAAAAGGTAGTGCTTGAGATGGCAGCAGTGAAAGCAGTGATGCAAGCCAGTCAAAGAGATGGCATAGAGGCAGTGCTCCATGGGAGGGGCAAACACGTCGTTGACAAGCTGTGACACCCCAGCCCCTCTATGTTCTTGGTAAGCCCCAAAATGCCTCACAACAGAGAGCACATGTGGTGTCTTGTAGGCAGGGCTGACTTTAGCACTGGTGGTGCCTGTGCGACAATCTTTGTTGACATCCCCCCAGCTCCAGTGACCGCCTTTTCCGTGGATTCCCTCACTACCACCATCCAAGGGTGCCCATCATCTTTTCATAGCCCTTCTCTCACATGAATTTAATTTCTTATAGCGTTATACCAATGCAGGATGTTTAGGCACTTTATATTACACACACTATACAGAGAAAATTATTCATAAAATGTATAAATCAATGTACAGAAAATATTGCATAAGACAATGCAAACAATACGGTGTGCCTCTGACCTCTGACCTCCTGGCCAGAGTAACTGCTCTCCCCTCGCACAGCTCCGTCGTTGCGCCGCTGCTCCCAGCACCTCTCTGCTTGCAGGTAGGTGTTCGAGGCCCTCCTCCACCCGCAGGCTCCTGCCTGCGCCTCATCCCTGGTGGTCCAGTGGGAGAGCCTTGCACTTCTGCTGGTCTGCTCTGCCTGCTTCCATTGTTTTTTTGTTGCTTTCCTGTTTTTCTGCCTATCTGTGCCTTTCTGCTTCTGGCTATTTGTGCCCGGTCTGTCTGTCTATTGCCTTTTTCTGTCTATCTGTTGGCTCTTTGTCTGGTTGGGCCTTTTCTCATTGTGCCTTTTTCTGTTTTCCTGTAGTTGCCTTGTGTTGTGTTTTTTCTGTTTTGCCTTTTGCTCCCTTTTCCTGCTGCTGCTGCCCCCATGACGCCTTCCCCCTTCCGGTTCCCGCCTCTCTGCTGCGCTCCCTCCCCCGACCCCTACTTAATGGTGGCCGCTGCACGGCCTCGCAGCGGACGCACGCAGCTGGCAAGCCCGTCTGAGCCCGTCCATGACCTGACCACGACCAGTGCCAGGGACCCTGGTCCTCCGACCACCCACCGCTACGACTCAGCTGCCCTCCATGCACTCAACCCCGGAAGGGACAACAGCTGCCAGCTGTCAACGCCAAACAACACCCATGGCCAGTTCTCCTGCCGACACTGCTGCCGCACCTTTACCCACCTCTGGACCCCCATGGCTACCACCCACCCACCGGAAACCATAGCGCACAAACCCCTGACCTGCATACTCCTCAACGTACGCTCCCTGCACAGACACCCAGTACAATATGGGACCTCCTCCAAACCCTGTCGCCCGACGTCGCCTTCCTCACAGAAACCTGGACCAACGCCAGCACTGCCCCAACATCGCAACCGCCATCCCCGACGGATACAAGATCCAGGGGAAGGACCGTCGCAACCACCCTGGAGGAGGAGTCGCCATCGTACACAAAAGCTCCCTCCGACTCACTGCAGCCAGCACGAATGACTACCCGCCCCCCATAGAACACCTCCACTTCCACTTCCAGATCCAGACCAACCACAAAATGACCCTACGCGGCACCCTCACCTACAGACCTCCCGGACCACGCACCGGGTTCACCTCAACCATCACAGACCTCATCACACCCCATGCCATCGCCTCCATGGACGACGTACTTCTCGGAGACCTGAACTTCCCCCTCAACAACCGCAGCGACCCCAACTCCACCGCCCTCCTGGACAACCTCGGCAACATCAGACTGAAACAGCTCATCACTACCCCCACCCACAAGGCAGAACACACCCTCAACCCCATCTTCACAGGAGGAAATAACATCTGCTTCAGCCACACCACGCAACCTCTCTAGACGGACCACCAGTGCGTACTCTTCTCCTTATTGAAAATCACTGCACACAAGCCTACACCACGCCCCTGGGCAGGAACTGGAGCAAGGTCTCCGAAGAGCACCTCAACTCCTCCCTCCACCATGCTCCTCCACCCATCATGACCAACGCCAACTCGGCAGCCAACGAACTCCACAGATGGATCACCGAATGCGCAAACACGCTCACCCCTCTCCGGAAATCTGACAGACAACGCCCCATTAAAGCCACCTGGTTCACCATCGACCTCCGAGAATCTAGACGCTCATGCTGATGTCTCGATAAAGCTTGGAGAAACAGTAACACCCCGGAAGCACGCACCACCTACAAAACCACCATGACAGAATACCACCAATGCATCAGATCCACAAAGAGGAACTACTTCAGAATCCTCGCCAAGTCCCGCAACTCTAAGGAACTCTTCAGCATCATACAAGAATTCACCAAACCCCCCAGCGAAACCTCAGAGGCCCCCCACCCCTCCCAGGACCTCTGCAACAAACTTGGCTCCTACTTCCATCACAAGATCAAGTCCTTCTACTACAACTTCAACGAACAGAAACAAGGCGCCGACACTACACCTATCTCCAGCAACGCCAGCCAGCCTATCATCACCCCCTGGACCCCTGTCACCACAGTAGACACCACTAAAACCCTGAAGAGCGTACAGATTTTCTTAATCTGGTTGCCTTATTATTTCACTGCAAATGAGCGTGATGTATTTTATCATAATTCGCTGTGATTCTTACGTGGCCGCTAGCCCTACGGACCAATCTGTAATTTAAAACTGTCGACTAATTGTAATTTTGGACTATGTTCCCCTTTCTGTCTACCACTCACTCTCCATATTCCCTGCCTCTCGCTCACTTCCGAAGTGTAGCAACTCCACTCTAAGATGGCCTCCACCATCACGAGGGCGAGCACACACTAAATCGATCATGTGACGTGTCACATGATCGCGGCCCCTTAGGCTTTTATTCACAGACTGTGGCCGGTTCACGCACTCATCGGGTCGTTGTGGACACCTCCAGCTATCCACGGTAAGCCATGCACAGCGCTTAGGGTTTATTCTTGCCCACACTGCCTCCCTTGAATAATGCTTCCCTCCCTGAACTGCAGGTAATTGACCAATCTATCACCAGCCTCGCTGGGATTCGTCTTGGACTCGCCACTGCAGTCCATTGAATAATATTGTCCATTTGTGTGCCTCAACGCATGGTAAGCGGCTCCTCCCGATTTTCTAGTGCTAGAGCACCTCCGACCAGCACAGCACCGCTTACGGGATTATTTTTCTCTTAACAGGTTATCTTCAACATATCGTTACGCACGGGTCAGCCCCTATGGCGAACCCACTTCTCATTTGATTTCCTGACACGCAAGTGCGGTCACACCTAGGACTGCTTGCCCAGCTATCCATTGCACGGTAAGCCCTGTTCCTATCACTCGTCTTTACATAGGCAGCCCCTAGGGCTCATGCCCTGACGCCAGTTCTATTCTCCATTTAGGTATAAACTACCATCTTTACACCAGCCATCAGCTTTTTCACAGTAAGCCTTCCCTATAAGCACCACCTTACTCAACCTCCATCACGTGCAGCCCAGCACTCATGGTGTTTTTCGCATTTACCATGGGTGATTCACAGGCGCCCAGAGGTGCCGATCCCTTGATGTTGCCACCCCGTTTGAACTGTGGCCTCTCCATGGCCTCCGTTTGACTCTTATTCCATCGGTAAGTTTTTCCGATTATGGTCAAGCCTTATCATAGGCTCTTCATCACCACTTCTGTCACTCGCCGTTCTTTCATGCTCTTCACCTTAGTATTGTTCTAGGCATTGCCTCTCTCCCTCGCCTTTTTTTTCACCGGCCATTATTATCACGGCCCCCACCTTTTTATTGCTCTAGGTAATCACACTTAGCACAATGCTTCGCCTCCACCTGCTATGGATTTCATACCACCAATTCATCACCAGCAGCCGGCACTATGTTGTTTGGATGAATTTTAGACCTCTAAATTCATTGATCTTCTTACTGTTTTCTTTCTCCCACTTTTCCCCTTTTTCCTCTATTGTTTTACAGGCAATTCTTTCTCAGGCATGTAATACAATGTCCTGATGATGATCCCAGTATTGTTCTCACAGGATCGAAACGTCGTCGACTCTTTGTACACCGCAAACACAGATTAATTTGTTATTTATGTGTAACGGTGTCGTTGTTCATTTTTGCTTGTTTTATCTAATGTATACCATACAAGCTTCTGTTCTGCCTGAGCCTTTGTTTTATTTTTGTGTTATATGTATTGTGTTGGACGCAGGACTGTGTCCCAGTTTATTTCTGTCTCAAATTGAAATATTATTAAACTAACCGTGTCCGGTTGGACAGCTTTAATATAGTACTGATTCATATTCATTCCCATTTTCTTGTACTCTCCTTGTCGGGGACTACTGTGTTTGTAATGCATCCTGGATGAGCAGCAGCTGCCTGAAGCTCAACTCAGAGAAAACAGAAGTCCTCATCTTCGGATCTACCCCCTCCGCGTGGGACAACACCTGGTGGCCCACCGCCCTTGGCAACCCTCCCATACCCATGGACCACGCCCGCAATCTCTGCATCATGCGCGACTCCTCCCTCACCATGACCCGACAGATCAACGCTGTTTTTTTCACGTGCTTCAATACCCTCCACATCCTCCGCAAGACCTTCAAATGGATCTCCCCGAATCCAGAAAGGCCGTCACCCACGCACTCATATCCAGCAGACTGGACTACGGAAACGCGCTCTACGCCGGGATCAACAAATCTCTACTCCGCAACCTCCAGATCCTCCAAAACACCGCAGCCAGACTCGTCCTCAGCATCCCACAACCAGACCACATCACCCAGCACCTGCAAGACCTCCATTGGCTCCCCTTCAAGAAGAGAGTGACCTTCAAGCTGCTCACTCACGCCTACAAATCCCTCCACAACACCGCACCCCAATACCTAAACGAAAGAGTCTCCTTCTACGCACCCAAGAGAAGCCTCCACTCCGCCTACCTCGCCCTGGCCGAAACCCCACGCATCCGCAGAGCCAGGATGGGAGGAAGAGCCTACTCCTACATCGTGGCCAAAACCTGGAACAAACTTCCCCTCAGCATCAGATGATCCCCTACTCTGCAAGCTTCTCAGGAAGAGCCTCAAGACCGGGCTCTTTGGATGAGACGGAGCTGCATGATCCCACACCCTCCTCCCCCAGCGCCTTCAGACCCTCATGGGTGAGTAGGGTGCTTCAAAATTCCCTGATTGCTTGATTGATATTGGTAGGCAGTATTTTTTAAGAGTGTTTGGACTGAAGAAGTAGAAACTTAAGACTGCTAATGTTAACACTGTGCTTGGGTTTTGCTTTACTAATAAGGATTTATATCTACACACACAAACCCTTTTTAGTAACGAACGACTGGAGAAAAAACATAAAGTTCTTAACCGATGGAATTAAGTTTGTATGCAGCTCTTTGATGAAGGTTCATAACTCACTGTGCTATAATAGGAGTGCAACTCATAAAGTGCAAGTAACAAAAGGTTCTCTGTGACAAAAGCAGTCTGTCTGCATAAAGTATAATTTTGCGAACATTACACGTGCTTTGTAGCAGGCACATTAACCCTCTGTGCTTCCTTAAGGTGAATTAAAACTTCCACTAGACAAAACTCAGATCTCTCCAGAAGGATCATTTCTCACCTGAGTTATCCTGACATTTTTCATTACTGATGGAAAACTGCTGGCCACAAGGAACTCTCCAGAAAGTGCTTTGAATCCTGTAAGATATTTCAAAATGGGGCGCCCCTCCAGCTCTGCGCCCCGAGCGGGGGCGTTGATCGCACCACCCTAAAGCCGACCCTGCTTGTAGCCTTGACCTAAGAACCACTTTCAGAACAGTAAATGGAAAATAAGTTGTAGGAGAAAGCTTGAAATAATTCAGAAAACATGCAGGAAGTTAAGACAACTTAGACTTACTAAAGCAAAGTCTTACCCTGCACACCAGATAGAAACAAAAATCAACAACACTCCTACAAAATATTAATATCTGCACCGCAGACTGGTTCACTTCAAACCAAAAGTCTAGAAGACATGGGCTGAAGCAAGCACAGTTGACATTGTGTGTTCCTCCTTACTTGCAGCACATGACTCCTTCTTGAAGCCAAAGATTTACACAATTGCACAACTGTTAAACGAGCCGCGTTCATCAGATTTTCACAAGAACACCTCCAGCATTTCAAATACAAACCATTGATGCTTACAGCAAGCAGGCACTATGCACTTACATAGGTGGACGGGCAGTCCTGCTGTCTGCTGGAGCGCTCCTAGCATGGACGGGGCTGTGCACAACTATGGAGACATTGGCACTTAGCACATCCTTGTCTTGGTAGCCATCCCAGCCACGTGGGCATTACTACCAGCGATGCATAGTGAATCTGTTGAACAGGATGCCAATGTCAGGACCAAGCGGTCCATGACTGGGGGCTCTCTGGAAAGTGTTGTAAATAGAAAGTCCATTAGCCAGGTGTATAAAACAGGATAGCTTTATTCAGGCTTAGTTCCAGGGTAAGTTTAGTAGAAGAAGATAAGTAGATGAAAGTATAGCCCCACCAGGAGCAGCCTCCCTGCTGCTTAGCCTGCATCCACCAACTGACACTTCCACACATAACCAAGCACCCAAGCATTCCATGACATCATCACACATTCCAGCACTCATCCTGGCTGAGCAGTAGGGAAGACGTAGCTAGGGAAGAGGAATGGCAACAAGTAAGTTATAACACATCCCCCTTCCTTAGGGAAACTAAATGCAGAAATGATGGACATAAACGGAAACATCATTAAATACATTACATCAGAAAAGATGGGAGGAACATTCCAAAATATACATGCATGAAAAGGTACACTCCAAACTATACATGCAAGAAATGTACATATATCATTAAGTACATTACATCAGGCAAAATATACATGTATAAACACGCCCCATCCCCCTCCCTTAGGGAAAATTAAGGAAACGAGCATTGAGAGAACATGGCTTAAAACACAAGCAAGCCTATGCCTCAGAGTGGGTACTAACCACCCACAACCTCAACGTAATGGGGTACACACATCCCTATTATCAGAACTAGGGCACTAACCACCCCACAACCTCACCATTAAAGGGTACACAACACCCTTGAAAACAGAACTGGGGCACTAAGCTCCCATAACCTCACTGTAGTAGGGTACACACCACCCTAGAAAACTGAACTGGGCCACTCAGCTCCAACAACCTCACCATAGTAGGGTACACAACACCCTAAAAAAAAACTGAACTGGGACACTCAGCTCCCACAACCTCACCATAGTAGGGTACACACCACCCTAAAAAAAAATTAACTGGGACACTCAGCTCCCACAACCTCACCATACTAGGGTACACACCACCCTAAAAAAAAAAACTGAACTGGGACGCTCCGCTCCCACAACCTCACCATAGTAGGGTACACACCACCCTAGAAAACTGCACTGGGGCACTAAGCTCCCACAACCTCACCGTAGTAGGGTACACACCACCCCAGAAAACTGAACAGGGGCACTTAGCTCCCACAACCTCACCGTAGTAGGGTACACACCACTCTAGAAAACTGAACTGGGGCACTAAGCTCCACAACCTCACCGTAGTAGGGTACACGCCACCCTAAACTGAACTGGGGCACTTAGCTCCCACAACCACAACGTAACAGGGTACTCACCACCCTAAAAAAACAGAACTGGAGCACACATCACCATAATAGGGTGCTCACCTCCCTATAATACAGAACATCTTACGCCCTCAGTAGAAATACATGACCGCAAGGATATGTTAGGCATTACAATCAATAGAGAAAGTCTAATACACCGGTGAGCGATCTCTCACCCGAAGTCCTCACCCAAAGTGAAGCCCTTGTCCATGAGCTCCATGTAGCTATCGCCACCCAATACGCTGTGGTGCAGGTAAAAAGGATGTGCTGTGTTGTTTAACACACCACACAAACTGCAGGCAAAGTTCTGTGTCTTCCGGACAGAAAGGCTTGAACTCATCACCCAAACCTCAAGAACTTGCAAGAGATGAACGTTGCGCTTACTTGAAAAGCGTATTCGCATCTTAAAACAGAAGAATGCCACAGTCCCGGTCATGTGTGGTTGGCAACGCAAGTAACATCCAAGCTGGAAAGTGCAAGAGACGACGTAGTGGACAAATTCCAATCCTAAAATGGCGGCACGCAGTGTACGCAACTCCAGGTGGCTCCTGGCACGTTCATGCTAGAACAACATCTGCGAGCGGCATTGAAGCAGCCAAGCCTCCATCGACGTCAGAAAAGCCACGCAGACCCTCCTCGCGACAATCAAAGTAGGTAAGCTTTATGCGCATTACACAGCTCGCGCACCGTTTTCATGAGACAGTGCGACAGTTAAACTGCCCACAGCAGCATGGGGAAAGGGAGCGAAACGAAACTATAAATTCATTAAAAATTAACCCAAAGTGCCTCACCACATATGTCCAACGCTGGTACATGGGAAATCCTCATGGCAATAGCTCCAGCAATGCCATAGTCAGAATTTTCTTTAACACAGAAGTATCTACCAACACTGTATTAAGTACGACCTTGTCCAAAAAAAAAAACCGATGAACTGCGTGCAGCGTTAACGGGGACTGCTCTCCCTGAAGGCACGAATGAAGGAGCTCCAAATATGTGCTGTCACACGCTGACACTCCCGGCACAGGTTGTGGGTCCAAAGCAAACAGAGAAGCACGACAGGATGTGCCAAAGGTGTTGGATCTGTGGGAAACTCCTGTTACTGGAGAGACTGTCCTAAGGCAGGAGGACAGGGACAAGTCTTCCAAGGCAGCAAGGTGACAGCAAGCTCCACAGTAAACTGTATGTAGACCGGTAGTAGAAAGTCAAACGCCCTAGGCTGCAGGCTGTCTAGGTGATGAGAGACACTGGTGGGGCTGACCAGGGCGTTTCCGTTGTGTTACCTTTTCCTTCAAGTGTCAGTTAATATGTTCAACTCTCTTTAGTAGGCTCCTTTGTTCCAGTATGCTTAATAGGGTAAACACAGTCTTCCTTCCTCAACGCGTAGGTTCTCTTCAAATCGTCGCCAAAAATGTTTTAAATAGAAAGTACATTAGGACATTAGGACGGGAGGATCTCCCGTTTGCGGCCGCAAAAAAGGGTCGTACATCTGGACCACTGTGCATTAAATCTCCTCGGCCTTCTCAGTCAGGAGGCAGTGGCATGGATTAGGCTAGCTGGTGGTCTGACCATCACTGGACAGTCTAAAGAACATAACGAATCACATCTATTTCAGTAGCGCCACACCTTGAACATTGGGGGTTTGGACGCCTCCTCCACCCATTTAAAGTGTTTCAATAATGGGACCCACAACAACTCACAATTCGGAGGCTTATCCACACACCACTGAAGATTCCAGATGCACTTGAGTGCCCCACTCTGCAGTACCACCCATGAGTCCTTTGCTCCTACACCAAAACAGCAGCGCGTTAAATTAGCAGATGCAGAGTACATGTACTTATTGAACCTCAAACGGAAAATACCAGCACTTCTCAGCAGAGGTTCAATACCTTTTTATTGTTTTAGTATTTTTGGAGGAGTATTACAAAGGCAGATAAATACGTTTACACCTTACAAAATTCAATAGATAATTCATACAAACTGCTATAAATGATAACATTAGCTATCCAGGCAGATGGATTACTCACTAAAACGTATCTTTCATTTGGATTAAATTTGGGAACAGGCACTCTATAAATCCTCTCACTGGAGCATGGCTCTCCAAAGTCGGTCCTGGAAGGCCGGATCTATGCTAGATTTTTAGCATATCCCCATTTAGATAAATGTAGTTATCTTAAAATCTGGCATGGTGCAGGCCCTCCTTCATCTACTTTGGAGAACCTTGCCCTAGAGTTTTGTACATAATGAGATCTTATTCATCCCTTAAATAAATTAAAACCCCCAAATAAACGTCCGTTGTTGAACTACAAATTCATTATACGCGGGACAATCCCTAGACAAAATGCATACAGGTTGACTATCCCATTAATCATGAGCCTAAATTTGATAACCAACTGGAGAGTGGGGCCCAGATCTTAGAACATTCACTCCTAACTCTTTTCCCCATGGCACTGTACAGGCTTTCTGCCATACAGTAGCTAGGTAAGTACTGAGGTAGCCTCTGCCGATACAATGGTGGGTCAGGATTCAGCCAATCAGTGGTAATACAAATTCTGGCAGCTACCATTGCCACAAATAAGGGGTAACAGCTGGCTGGATCCTGCAGAGTCTGCCCCTCTACACCAAGTAGAATGAGTGTATCTGTTTGCACAGGATTGTGCCCAAGAAATCCTGTATCTTCTCCCACGATTCAGTCAGTTTAGCACATGTAGGGAAATTATGAATCACATCTATTTCGGTAGCGCCTCACCTTGAACAATGGGAGTTTGGGCACCTCCCCCATTTAAAGTGCTTCAATGGAGTATAATAAAGGTTATATATTGTTTTGAAATGTTACATTTTTAATTTGGTGGATAATAATACCGTGGGGCCAATGTTTAAGGATTTCTGAAAACAAATTACCATACTTTAGTCAATATCTAGTCTATCTGATCGCTTAAATGACTTTAAGTGAATGTCATCTTTGTGATGGTCAGAAAAATGATCATACAGGGTTTTAAATTTGCCCCCTCAGCAGTTTGAGACTGTATTATTAGTATCCTAAAAGATGAAAGCAATGTTACATCCAATTTGAAAATAGCTTCTAATCTGTAAATATTTGAAAACGTTCTACTTTTCAATGTTAAATTTGTCGTGAATATACTAAAAGTCACATAGTTGCACTTCTACAAAAATATCCTCAACACTACTGACCCAAGCTTGCTTCCATATTCCCATGCTTCCATACTTGACAGTACCTATCATGAAACATAACAGGAAATAACAGTGAATGCCATTATATTTAGTCACATTCCACAGCGTAGCAATTTTAGTCCATATTTTAATAACAGCTGCTGTTGTCTTAAGTCTGACTTTTAGAAATTAACTTTGTTCAGAGAATTTTAGTAGGAAGGAGTTCTTTTTACCCAGGCTATATTTGTAAAGTTCAGGAATTCTCCTATAATTGGCCACGTGCCCTATGATCAGATATTTCAGATGTTGCAGCATTGTGGCATAGCAATAACATCTGAAATTAGGGAACTCCCATCCTCTCTTTTCTGGTGGCAATCTCATAAACTTTAGAGCTCTCCTTGTCCTTCTGTATTCCTAAAGAAAATTATTGCTGACAGAGTCTAACTTATGAAACCACTTAGGGCCTAATTACGAGTCTGGCAGTCCGACGACCGCCAGACTCATGGGGGCACCGAGGTGGCGGTCCAGCCACTGCTGCACCGGTAGTCCGACCTTTCAATTGCAACTTTGCCGGGCACACTGCCATTGCACAGCCGCAACCGCCAGGGAACTGCCATTCCCTGATGGTGGCGCAGCAGTCAGTCCTAAAACAAAGGGGGCCCTACAGGACCCCCAGCTGCCCATATGCATGGGGATGTATGCAGGGGGCACAACATGTGCTCCCCTGTGTGCATGCACCCCAGTTCCTGCATGGCATGGACTTTACAGTCGATGCCATGCAGGAACTGTTTTTGGCATTCCCATTGCAGTGCCCATTTTCTGAGACACTGCCGTAGGACCGCTAAAAAAAGCCCACTAGACGTGAGGAAACTCATAATCTGGCAGGCAGTGCACACACAGATTAGCGGTGTGGGAGCGGGCCACCAGTGTGGCGGTCTGCTTCCGCACTGCCAAACTCGTAATCAGGCCGTTAGTGCCTATTTCTAATGCTGTCTCCCTAAACAAATACAGTATATTGGGTAGTGCAATCTTTATTGTATTACAATGCCCAATGATTGTAATGAGTATACTGCTCATCCATTTCAAATCAGTCGTCATCTTTTTTAATAGAGAATCGTACTTTAGTGGGACAGTCTGTCCTGCTGAAGCAGTAATTTTAACTCCATGGTATGTGCCACAGTGAGTCTTTCTATTGTCTGCAAAATGGTAGTTCTTATTGAAAACTATCGGTGTCTTCCAGCTATTTATGAGTTAGCCAGAAACCCTCCCAAAAAGAGAAGCTTCCAACTCAATTTCATGCATCACGGTTTCTGGATTTGTGATATTTGCCACATCACCTGCATATGCCAGTAGCCTAGTTGTATATCCTTTAAACACAGGGGGTCTGGTTCACAAAGGTAAACTTACACTTTTATGAAAGTTTGCGATTGTTTTCAATTCACCTAGCAATTTTAGTGTTAGTATCTTTTCGTAATCTAATATTATGGTTGTATGTTCTTTTTCGAGTTAAGTCAAAGTCTCACTAAGTATCCTAATCAATTTAGACTGCTGTTTCTTCCTCTTAAGGGGATAGTTCATAGTTTCACCTCTGAAACTAGCCTTAACTGTATCCCATACAATTTCAGGCGAGGCGCTGTCATTATTCCACTCAAAGAAAATTGGTGGAAGATTCTGCTAATTTCAGTCCTCAGCTTGCCGTGAATGCCATGTGTTTGTCTTCTAATTACAATACACTGAGACTGACCACTATCTTTTACCATTAAAGACTACAACTCTTTGTGAGCACAAACATCTATTCAGTAGAAATCAAATCTGGATCTGACACTGAGACCTTCATGAAAATTGTAGGACAGGTTATCTTTGTTGCTCTCCCAGTAGAAGTACAGAGCTGGAGCCAAGTTATGAGCACTCAAGTGAAAAATTGTGGCTATGAAGAGACAGTTTATGTGGCAGCTCCTATGGTTGCTCAGTGGTTTGATTTTGTTGAAGATGCACTCTCCCACACTGATCATGACACACCATGGCAGTAAGCCGAAGGCCACCGAGGCTCCTGTCCTCTGTTAACCAGTCTCCCTTAGAAGGGGATGGAAATCTTGGCTGGTGCTGCTCCCATCTCATAACCAGGACAAAGCACTGGCTGAAGATGACTCTCATGATGATATTTTGCATGACCAAAGGGGTCTTGAGCTCTGTATGTTAGTCATCATGCACGTTATATCAGGAGCAAGTGTGTATGCTTCTTACATTTTAGCATACCTGAAAATAGAAAAGATGGATGAACAATCCCTAGTACTCTCATGCCCTCTAAATCACTCTTATCCAAAGTGGAAAAGAGAGACCATTTCCTGATATTGCACACTGAGGCCATTTCGTGGTATTCAAAGGTGACGATCACTAACTGGACACAGTATACAATCCGTTGAGCTGTCCAAAGTTTAGTCCATGGATGATAGTCTCATCATAGTGCTAGGCGCCGGAGGCTCCTCTTCAGTATGTGGCAACTCGCTGTTCTTCTTTATTTTGCAAGGCAATGGGGTTCTGGTGAAGAATGAGGGGCTGCACATCATAATGCCACTCCCAGCGAGTGTGAATGCCGCAAAGACAATGAATGAGACCGTGAAGCCCCCGGTGAGATCCCTGAGGAATCCTGTAAACAGATGAGAAAAAACAGTGATGACCATGACATTGTGACATCTGAATGCAGAAGACAATATGGTAGCAAGCCAAATGACATCTCAAATCCTGTCCCATTGGCTTAATACCTTTTCCCATCCCCTCCCAACTTGCTCCAGCTCCATAAAGTCTGCCCACCTATCCGTACATTTATCCTAATTCCCCTATACCACCTTCCCATCAACATCTATGCTCCTTTCTGTCTGTTTCACAGCTCTTTTTCATCCACCTCCAATCTCCTTCCAATGCCCCCAGCTCCTTTCCAATTACTTTTAGTGACTTCTCATCTCAATCCCAAATCTACTCTCCTCCCCTCTTCCATACTCTTGGGCACTCTCATCTTCTGATAGTGCCCTATAATGTTTGAATCCATTTTCCTCCCAATTCCATTACTCTATATTTTTCTGTCTAACTCTTTCTGGTGCCATTTAATCTCCTTCCTGCCACTTCTTGTGTCCTTCCATCTCTTTCTCAACTCCTATTAGAACATCGGAATGTTGAGAGCTCAATTGAAGAAGATGGAACAGCAGCAGCCTATATGAACAGGTATAGGCCTGCTGCACGCAACATTTTAATGTCCCAATACACAGCCTCTGCCTTTCTCTTTCCCCTGCCTCTTGAAAATATATTATTTATTCAGAGGAAAGTGAAAGGCAGAGGTCGTACAGGAGCACACAGGCTGCCTTCACTCTTTCCTCCTCCTCCTGTGGGACATTGTCAGTGGGGCTTCAGAAGGAGGGATGGGTGAGTTCTGCTCAACTCCTGGGTCTCCCTGGCTTGGCTGAACTACAAAAACCAGTTCAGCCAAGCTGGGGAGAACCAGGGGATGACTTCAGCCCCTGCTGTGAATGTTCAACAGCTAACAGCCGTGTCGGTCACCATTTGCTTGCTCTCCAATAAACCTCCATGTGTACGAGTTATCCTTATAATTCGGCAATGATTTTGGGATACTGATCCACATGGACCGTTGGCGCCTACACAGGGGAGAGCAAGCAAAGCGGAGTTGCCGCTATCCTATGGGTGTTGCCGCAGATTCTCTTCAGACTCCTCGAGGTTGAGGGAGTCGCATGAGACTAGCAACTGTTGCGCAGGGCATTGAGGAGGCTGTGACATGGTGAAGGCTCAGGAACAGAAGATTTGGGTGAGCGCAAGCACTGAAAAGGTGCTGCCCGCGCTCAGTCTTACGCCACGGTGCTGGTTGTGGGGAGCGCAAGACCAGTGAGAGCGTCAGAAGGCTGAGGCAGCGCATGACTGCTGTACAAGTCACTGAAGAGGTGTCAGCAGCTATCGAGTGTGACGTAAGGTGCATACTGATGCGAGCGCCATTTTGGGGTCAGGCAATGCACGATGATTCTCTCATCCTGGCATTTTTGCCAGTTTGGAGGCTAATGTACTTGTATACTGGTATCCACGGTGACAAGCATACCCTAATATCATAACTCGATAGTAATTGTGCTTGCAAATTTGGTTCACCATGGTGACAGGCACACCCAACACCTATATAATATACTGGATGCTTCTCGAGGTGATAGGCACACCTCTAAGTTCTGGACTAGTGTGTACTTCTGTAGTGATTCGCACACCTCTATAAGATTGTGAACTATTATGTGCGTCTGTGGTGATACACACCCCTTGTTTTGAGAGTGTAAGAGAATAAGACATATTGGTGTGATTTAAAAAACAAAAACTCCTTAAGATGAGTTCACAGAATTTTGGTCTTACCTGTTCCATTTTTTCTCGTGCTAGCGAACCTAAAATGAAATGGCCAGACTGGAAGGAATACATTATTAATTACTTATCGTCCATAAAGGAAGAAAATGGTGAAGATTTTACTGCTTCAAGGAAAAAGAAAATATTACTACATAGTTTGGGTCCAGAGGGATTATGAGTCTACTGCCAAATGGGAAAAAACAGAGACCTACTAGTGCAGATGTACTTGAGGGGGCTCTTGAAGCCAAGACGTACAACGTTGGAGTTTTGTCATAGAAGAAGGACGGCGAGGAGCAGGAAGGAGATCGTCAGGCAGAGGAGGAGGCAGCCACGCAGGTAAGTGCCTTCTTTTTTAATTTTTAATTAATTTGGGAGGGTGGAGGGGCTGGCTAACTCCTCTCCGCCACGGAGGGGAGTTTTGCCTAAACTCCACATTTGCAAAGGAGCGCAGAGTAGGCAAAAATCCGCGAACTCCGCTGGCGGAGCGGAGTTACCCGCCTGGGGTTACTAAAAGCACTACTTCCGAGGGTATTTTTGGGCAAAGTTGGGAAACTAAGTGGATTTGTTCGCAAAATTCTATTGAAAGAAGAAGCACTGCCTGTGTGTCACAAAGTAAGGAATATACAGATGAATGAGAGGGATGGTGTTATGGAGGAATTGAATGCCCTGGAAAATAAGGATATCATAGAACCTGTGGAAAGTGCGGAATGTAGTTGTAGCTCGTAAACCTAATGGCCAATTAACGTTATGCATTGACCTCAGAGAGCTGAATAAGAATATTGTATTTCGGCAAATTTCCTCTCCCCAGGATTGATGAACTGTTGTGACAGTCCAAAGGCATCAAATGGTTTTCAACAATAGATTTGACGTCGGCCTGTCACCAGGTTCAACTTCATCCATCTAGCAGAAGCCTAACGTCGTTCATCATTCCTTTCAGATGTTACAGGTTCAAATGTATGCCGTTTTACCTCGCATCAGCAGCTGCAGTGTTTTAGCACTTGATGTACAGGTCATTTAAGGGCAATGAAGGAGTGACGTATTCCCAAGATGACATACTGGTGATGGTCTGAGACAGGCATGAGCATGATGCAAGATTGAGATTGGTTTTGGAGAGGTTAGCTGACAAAGAATTGACTGCAGTATTAAAAAAATGCAAGTTTGCATTAGGGCCAGTGACGTATTTATGTCATTAAATAGGGAGAGATGGAATTGGGCCTAAGAAGGATAATGTTGAGGCGGTCAGTAAGGCTCTCACACTGACTTTTAAGGAAGAGGTAAGGGCTTTCCTTGGCCTTGCGGAATTTTATTTGAAATTCTTGCAGAACTTTGCCATGAAGACACATGGCCTAAGACAATTGCTAAAAGTAAGGCAAGATTTTTGTTAGAATAATGAATTACAGGCTGATTTTGAGGGAATAAAGAATGACATAAGTACTGCAGTGTCTTTGCAAAGGTTTAAAGTTGGGGCAAGCAGTGTAGTGGCGATGGATTCCAGTGGGAAGGGCCCCAAGGCGGTGTTTAGCCAAGTTTTGAACAAAGGGGTGGAAAGTTCTATAGCATACGCTTCTCGGTCACTCTCTCATGCAGAGAAAAAGTTCTCAGTAATTGAGAAGGAAATGTTGGCTTCAGTTTGGGCCATGGAAAAATTCAAGCAGTATGTGTGTGGTTGCAGGTTCAAACTGCGTACTGACCATAAACCATTGGTGAAAGTACTCACATCTAATGGAATGATGAGGGCCACACAATGTATGGTGAGGATGACTTTGAGATTGTTAGATTTCGCATACAATGTTAATATTTACCTGGGGAAAAGAAAGGGATAGCTGACTATTTAAGCCGTTCTCCTTTACCATTGTGCGATCATATCAGTAATGAGTGGGATGATTACAGTGTGGCCCTGGTTGAGGAAGGAAAAGCTGCAATACTGATTGAGGATTGAAAAGCTGGTTATGAAGGGGATGGAATCTTAGGGATTATAAAAACAATTTATCACTGAGGGTGGACGGACATGAGCAAATTGCATGAAGAATGTAAGAAGTTGTGGTAAATTAAAGATGAATTGTCCCTTAGTGATAAGGGTTATGTTCTCAGAGGTGATAGGTTGATACCTCCTAAAGGGTTGAGACAAAGGATGCTAGAGATAAACCATGAGGGATATCTTGCGATTGTGAAACTCAAAATAAGAGTGAAGTCGTCTTATTGGTGGCCAGGCATTGATGTGGACACAGAGAGATTTGTGAGGAATTGTCAAGTTTGTGCTAGCTCAGACAAGGCACAGTCGGTATTTGCGGCCACCACTGGGGAATAGAGAATGTCCAAAGAATCCATGGGAGGACTTAAGCATATAGCTAAACAACAGAGAGGGAGAGAAGGAAAAAGGGAACTCGTCCACCTTCCCAGACGATCAGTAAATACAACAAACAAGAATGAGTTTGCTACCTACTAGACTAAAGGTTAGAAGATTGGATTCACAAAATCTTAGTGGCAAGTGTGCCCTGGAACCCGCGTGGTGTTTTTAAAGAACCCTCACTCACCAACCTAGTTGGTGACATACTTCATCATCAGGTTCCCATCCTGGTTGCGGAATGATTCAAGGGTGTGCAGCAACGCCTGATTACAGCGTGACAGTATATATGGTGATGTGCGATTTAAAATTGGCTCAGGAACTCCTACCGTATGTAGTGAGTTTAATGATGGAGGTCCTGATCAAATTTTAAAAACAGTGGTGGATCTTTATGAGACTTTAATTGATCTCAACTATCCTCAATGTGGTAAACATGTTTCAGCCATCTAACTGAGTGCCTCTGTGGGTCAATATGGCTTTTGTCAGGACCAGAAACAATCATTGCATGCATGCAAAGGCATGCGAATAAAGGTTTGTACTTACAAACCCTTCTACAAGGAGAATAAGTCACCTCTTGGACGAGGTATACTCAAATGGGTAATCTTACTTACCCTATTTTTTATTCTTCTTTCCCTTCCATTTCCCCCTGACCCTTTGGTTTACTCCATGATATGTTGCTGGAGACAATGTAGGAGATACTCCTGCATGAGGACAGTTAGAGAAACAGATGGTGATTTTTCTGACTGGAGCTGTTGAGTTTTGGTGATATTCCTTGCATATTCAAAAGAACTCTTCACTTACCTCACATTAGTTGCTTTCTACAGGTCAAATAGAGTGTGGGGTCCTCATGTGTAAGGAAATGCCCTCATCACCATTTGATATGCTCTAGAGTGGTTTACCTAGTACTAACTAGCCCATAGTATGAAGTTAACAAAAGACAGACACACAGAAGTTCACTCAAGCTGCTATGTGCATTCAAGAGTAATGTGTTAGTGTGCAGTGACTAGTGTAGTCACTGCAAGTGCGTCAGCACTATGGTATTGAAAAAACATCCGTCTACAACAAAACATTTGATATCTCCTAAACACATCAAAGTCAAATATTTCTTATGCATTTTTTGAGTGTGTATCATTTCCACCCCCCTCCCTTTCTGACGTCCTTCTAATACTACTCCTATTTGTCGCTCTTCTTCTGCTGAACTCATGAAATGCCCTTTGCAATATGTTTTGCTCTGGTCCAATTAATTTTACCTGAAAATGGTGGACCCAGTATTGCAGCAAAGCCACTGACCATCATGGCGAGCCCTACAGCACTGGTCGTCCTCTCAGTGGTCACCAGATCTGGCAGCGCAGTAAAAAAAACGGGTGCAAAGGCACCAGTGTTAAGTCCGTAGAAGAGCCCAAGGGCCATGATGCCCTGGAAGGTGCTGCCAAGGGGCAAGAAGAGCATACTGAGACCAGTTATTGAGGTCCACAGTGCCGAAAGCTGCAGCGATGAAAGTAGCTTGAGGTCGGCAAACCAGCCTGATAGGGGGCGAGAACATGTGTCTGCTAGACTTGTCACAGACATGAGAAAGGCTGCCTCATAGCTGCTGAGGCCCATGTCTTTCCCGTGTGACACCAGGTGGACGTAAACCATGAAGGTACCAGTAGAAAAGAGAAACGTGCCCAATTGAAACATCACAAAGCCACGGTTCTGGTACAGGCTGAAGTTCAGGTCAGAGGTCAACTTGTGCAAGAACAAAGCACATTTGGTGGGCTTTTCTGCTTCAACGTGGCCATGGTGGTGGTCTTGCCTCACACGGACAGGCCTAAGTAGGGCCCCACATATGCACAGGTTCAACTCTATTGCTGAGAGGATGAGGAGGGCCCCTTGCCAGCTGTAGATGTCAATGAGAACTTGGAAGAGTGGTGAGAAGAAGATGGTGGAGAAGCCATTTCCAGTGAGTGCCAAGCCCAGCACTAGGCCCCTTCGGCGGAGGAAGTGCTTTGGGATGGCGCCCATGGTTGGTGAATATACAAGAGCCCAACCGAAGCCTGGGAGAGAAGAAAACAAAGATTGTTATGATCTGCCTAAGTCATAACATCTACCCACCACTGGTGCCATGTTCCTTCTTTCATTGTGCTTCCCCACTGTAGTCCAATTAGGTCTCTGAGGAACCGCCTTCAGACATAGATGCAGAGGTGCGCACACACACATACAAACACACAAGCAAACAAACACAGGTTCCCAAGGGATACCCAGTTATAGCGTCCTGTAGAAATCAGAAGGTCCAGGACACAGAAATTAAGAATAACTTTATTGAAGACCCAGGCACCAAAAACATATACATTAC
This sequence comes from Calotriton arnoldi, assembly GCA_963921515.1. NCBI lineage: Eukaryota > Metazoa > Chordata > Amphibia > Caudata > Salamandridae > Calotriton > Calotriton arnoldi. Next base: position 4,645,038 of record CAWUFW010000243.1, read on the forward strand.
ATTAAAGAACAAATAAAGTGGAATGATGATGGTAAGAAAACTGAAGAAGCACAAGACAGGTAGGGAAGTGTGCAGAGCAAAAAGAAATGGAAAATATACATGACAGTCGACTAATTAATGGGAAACAGCCTTTATAATGCTGTCTTTACCATGCAATGTGTATACCATGCAATGTGTTTACCATGCAATGCCTTTACCACACAGGTAAGTGTTTGTGCCTTTACCACACATGGTAAGTATTGTTAAGGTAACTATATATATATATATATATGTATATGACTGAAAAAAACAAAGGTTAAAGTGGCATTATAGTTAGGCGAATATGTCAGTGCCAACATAACGTTTTGAACTAAAAAGAAAAATGCAGAAATTCACCAGTTATAGTTAGCAGAGCTAACTATAACTTGCACCCCCGCCACGGAGGTTTTTGACCTGACATATTACATCTCTCGTGACTTGTTCTATGAAATCATTTATAGCATCACTGATGACATCTAAAATTACATCATTGATGACATACCTTTGGCAGAGCGCAGCATGGGGTTGGAGGCAGGACCTGGCCTGGGGCCAGGCCCTGCATCCAATACCCAGTAAGCAGCCAACCCCCAAGTGACACCCCTCCCCAAGCAACTATTGGCCCGAGGACACCATCCCCTGGGTCAAAAATATACTATTAGTGGAGGGAAATGTGTGGTCCTCCTCCCAGAGCCTTAAGAATGCCAAAGAAAACCACCCCCAAGGCAAAATACATTACCATTAGGGGAGGGGGCATTCGACCCCTCCACCCTCAACATAATTGGGCCCCATGGATTCCATCCCCTGGGGAAATACTTTAAATATAGGCGAGGGGGCACTTGGTCCCCTTCCCCGAGTCTTATGAGGCCCCGGGGACACCATCCTGAGGAACTAAATACTTTACATTATAGGATGGGTGAAAGTCAACTCGAAGCCCAAATGGGCCCCGAGGACCCTATCCTGATGCCTTTTTCTTAATTATAGGGCAGGAGGGTGTGTGGCCCCCCTCCCTGAGCCTTAGGAAGCTCTGAGGACCCCATCCCCCGGGGCTATATTTTAATCAAAGGGGAGGGCGTTTCGGGGCCCCCTAGCTGAGCCTTAATAGACCCAGAGGACTCCATCCCTGAGCCAAATAGGCCCTGGTGACTCCATCCCCTTGGCCATATTTTAATTAAGAGGAGGGGGCTGCGTGGCCCCCCTCCCCGAACTTTAAAAGACACAGTGGACCCAATTCTCTGAGCCAAATACCTTACTGTTTGGGAAGGGGGGCACTTGACCCCCATCTTCAAGCCCAAATGGGCCCTGGGGACTCCACCCCCTCGGCCAGATTTTAATTAAGAGTAGGGGTTTGCGTGGCCCTCTCCCTGAACCTTAAAAGGGCCTGGGGACCGCACCCCCTGGGCTAATTACCATAATTAATCGGAGGGGGCATTATTAGGCCCCAGGAACCCCATCCAGGGGGCTGAATTCCGTTAAAAAAATTGGGGGGAGTTTGGCCTCCCTCCTCAAGCCTTATTAGGCCCCGGGACCCTATGACCTGGGGCCAAATTCAATAAAAAAGGGGATTGAGTTGTGTGGGCCCGGGGCTGAATTCCGTTTTAAGGTGAGGGTGCATGTGGCTCTCCTCCCCGAGCCTTCTTGGACCTCGGGAACCCCATCCCCCAGGGCGCCAAAGTGGGTGTCCCGGTGCCCTCCTAGGGCACCCACAAACCACAAGGTGGGGGCTGGGGGTGCAGCCCCAGGCCCCATGCGTGGTGCGAGAGCAGCTGTCTATGCATGCTTTCTCCAGGCGGGAGCAATGTCTGTTTCCCTGCCCACAGGAATGCAGGCAGGGTCACAGAAATCTGCCCTCACCATGTGGGAGCATGTTTCAATCTTGTGCTGGCTGGGAGCAGACATGCCTTCCCTGCCTGTACTGCTACAGGCAGGGAAAGCATGTTTCCTCCCACCCTGCGGGAGATTTTAAAATGCTCCCGCTAGGTGGGAGCACATATATGTTTCCCTGCTAGTCCTAGTGCAGGCATGAAAACTGCTCTGTCCTGGGGTGGGCTACCAGGGTGCATGAGTTGGCCCTGGGGGATGGTGTCCCCAGTGCCTTTCAAGGCTCAGGGAGGGGGACCATGTGGCCTACCTCCTGTTGAAGTTAATTTCAGCCCTGGGGATGGGGTATGGGGATGGGGTCCCTGGGGCCCACAAAGGTTCAGGAAGGGGGGTGCCTGGCCCCCTCTCTTTATTTCCTCATTTTGGCCTTGGGGGATGGGGTCCCCAGGGCCGTCGTAAGCTTGGGGAGGGAGGGTGCACACTCCCTCCCTGTATTTAGAACCAGGCCCCAGGAGATGGGGTCCCTGGGGACCAAAATTGGCTTGTGGAGGGGGCCTGACTGCTGACCCCTTCCCCAAATATTTATAATTATAATGGCAGACCACCCTTTTCTTTTTTTGGCAGAATCTCATAGGAGTGCTGCAGGATGAGGGCAAACACGCCCAATTTTAAAACAAATTTGGCCACAGAGGGAGTCCCTCTGGGTCCCCCCCACAGAGCCTAGGGGGGGCAGGGTATCCCTACCATGCCCCTTATGTTCTTTTTTTCAAATAATTCCAGGACAGGAGACTAAGTCCTTGAGTCCTCCAATGACTGTCAGCAATTTCTTTCTCATTGTTGCTGTCAGCAAATCAGAGCCTTGCTCCCGTTGGAGTTGTGAATTGGCCCAAGGAAAAAAGCTCCCTGGGCCAATCAGAATGCTCTATTTTTTAAAACTGGGTTGGAAGGAATTCCGCAAGTGCCCTTTGAACCCAACCGTCCAGATACCCAAATGTTTTTGAACCATAACTTCCCATAAACTACTGAACAGACCGGCGGGAGAGCTTTCTCCTACATCGCAGCCAAAACCTGGAACGAGCTCCCTGTGAACATCAGACGCTTGCCGACCCTGCACACATTCAGGAAGGACCTCAAGACCTGGCTCTTCGACTGATCCGGAGCCGCTTCTCCCCCCCCGCACCTTGAGACCCTCACGGGTGAGTAGCGCGCTATATAAACCCCTGATTTTATGATTGATTGAGATTTACACCAAATCACAAAAAGCACAATCTGTGGACCACGCTCTAGAATTTTGCCAAATTTAGTGCAGTTCCTTTCAGCAGTTTTTGCAGTAGCGCTGCATAAAGAAGTCTATGGAAAATGCATTGGGATTTTGTGTTTTGGGACCCCCTTATTTCTCAGCCCCCGTTTGGCGTAACACTCCAAAAACTTCCAGGAAGGAGCTGTGGAGGATGACCTTTTTTGGAGCATTTTCTGATGATTTGTCAAACTGCACCAACGTTATTAGCAAACCAAAAAGCGCTCTGTCTTAGGAAAAGCGGACCTAACTATAACTACACAGTGGGGACCTTTGTAAGGGTATTTTTAGGGTTATTGGCTGGGTAGTGGTAAAGGGGGGTAATTTTATTTTTAAGATTTAGAGGTAAGTAGAGGTAAAGGGTTTGTATTTTTGGGGTTTTGGGGTGGGTAGTGGTAAAGGGAGGTAAAGGTAATTTATGGGTTTATGGGTGTAAGGGCATTTTTAGAGTTTAGAAGTGCATAATGGTAAAGGGCGGTAAGGGTAAATTTAGGGTTTAGGGGTGGGTAGTTGTAAGGGTAAATGTTAAGGCCGGTGATACACTCCGCTCTGCTTGCAGAGTTTGTAGAATTCGGGTACTCTGCGGAGAAATGCAGAATTTCTGAATTCCCCATTCGGGTACTAAGCAGAGTTATTTTTTCCGTTCGCGCTCTCGAGTTTTCTTTTGGCTCTCAACCGCGAGCGCCCAGACACTCGGGCCGCTTGTGAGCACATGCGAGACTTCTCATACCGCTAGCGAGCTCTTGCGAGACTACGCACACTCATTTGTACCGCTTCCAGCCACGCCGACACCAATCTAGCATCCTTAGTGCTGATCACGATCGCAGCGTGTTCGAGCAGATTTTCTGCTTCAGAATGCAGCTGAGAGGCATTTGGAGTGGATTTTCTTCTCCAACTGGCCGTTCGAGTTGTTTTTTTGTGCGAGAAGCCATTTTAAGCTTTTTTTTTAAACCAGAAGGAAGTGCCCCAGAGACTCCAACTACCTGTTCCTGTCCAGCAGGCACCTCCTAGTGCTTTGTCCCTCTCCTGGTCACTTTTCATTGGGATTTGGACCTGGAAGGATCACTCTCCTTGTCTGCTGCATGCATACGATTGGATTTAAGGACTTTATTTTTGAGATATCGCAAGTAAGTTGAAAAACTGGTATATAAGGGTGTTGTTTGTTTGATTGGGGGCATGCGACTGGATCTATTTGTACTTTTATTCGATTTTTAAAATTTATTGTGGTGGGTGGCCTACAGTTTTAGTAGGAGTCTAGTTATTTTTTTGCATTTAATTTTTCTTATTTTGTGAAGGAAAAATGTTGCAGTTTACTACGTTTTCTCAGCGTTTTTAAATCCATTTGCAATATTGATTTAATTCACTTTGTGGCCTAGTGTGCCAATGGGCCTTCCAGCCAGAAGGCCCTGTACTAGTCATGGGTGCATAAAACAACTGTTTCTGTGGTGTCTGTTGAAACATCATTTAGGCCATGGATGGCATTGGATTAAAATACAAAATTTGTTTTTTGTGTTATTTCACTTTTTGTTCCTTGCAAACTGTGTATAGGTGGGATAATGGCTTTGGAGGATATGTGTTTTTGTAAACATTTTTAGCCCTGTTAAATTTCATTTTTGGCATTGCTGAATTAATGTTGTTTTCTCTGCGTTACCATGCCTCCTTTGTCTGATCAGTTTGTGTGTGTATGTGTGTTTGCCATAGGCCACCATTTGCCTATTTTGTTCATTATGTCATGTGGCCAGGAGCCATTTTGTATAGTCAGTGTCCACCCTAGACCTGCATGTGCACTTTGTTTTCAGGCCTTCAGCTTGTTGTAGTGACTATGTGGCTGGTGGCCATTTTGTGTAGCCAGCTAGTGTTCTTTCCCCATAGGCTTGCATTTCGACTTTGTTAGTGGCCATGCCTTCTTGCTGGTTGTTGTCACCATGTGGCTGGCAGGCATTTTGTATAGCCAGCCAGTGTAGTTTTGCCATAGGCCTGCATGTCTTCTCTGTTTGTGACCATGCCTCCTTGCTGCTTCTTGTTGTTCTGACCATGTAACTGGAAGCCATTGTGTGTAGCCAACCAGTGTGCTTTTGCCATAGGCCTGCATGTCTTCTCTGTTTGTTACCATGCCTCCTTGCTGGTTGTTGTTGTTCTCTGACCACTGGCTGGTGGCCATTTTGTGTAGCCAGCCAGTGTGCTTTTGCCATAGGCCTGCATGTCTTCTCTGAAATTGTGACCATGCCTCCTTGCTCAGTATTAGTTGTTGTTGATGACCATGTTACACTGCCTGGCAACCATTTTGTGCATCCATCCAGTGTGGCCTTTGCCATAGGATTGCATGGATGGTTGACAATGATAGAAGTTTAATAAATTGATATGCTTGCTGATATTTATTTAATCTCGGAAAATATGTGTTTTTAAAAAAAGATTTTTTTTGATTTTTTTAATTTACATTTTTTTGTACTGTAATTTGTTTATTTTCATTTTTTTTAAATGTTTTAAAACTTGTTATTTTTTTCTTCAAAAATTGTTGTTTTCATTTTTTTAAAGAACATTTTTTTAATTTACATTATTTTTATTTTGATCTAAAAATGTTTTTCCATTTTCCAAACATCTGGCATCAACCCCATGACTGAAATAGGTGCATTGCACAGATGCATTTATTGTCTAAGGATTATTTTAATGTCAGCTGCACCTCCCCGAGTGCCACATCCCAACGAGATGCACAGAAAGCACAAATTTACATCTGTATGTTGCTGTTGTTGCTCTTTCTGAGCCTTCCTGTGTGTACTGTACACAATGATAGTTTGTTGGTGTGGTTTTACGAATGGATAGTGAGACTGTATTATTGCTAAGTCACCACACTAAATGATAATGTTTGTTTGTACTACTACTTGAGCTGCAACAATGCCATGTTTCACTGATGTTCTTCTTGCTTGTTTGCTTTTAGGTGCATAAGAGAAGAGACATCACCTACTGTACTGCCAAACAGAAGGCCTGTGCACAACATGACGTGACACTGACTACGCAACACGGTCATCTCTTCAGCTTGTTGTGAAGCTGAGTGCCACTGCCAACTGACAGCTTCAAAATGGCCCCAAAGTGGGGAGCTGAAGAAGCATATTACTACCACTGGCATGCCAATCGCAACCTTTTTCAGGAAAGTTGTGCCTGCTGCACCCGCCTCCGGCGAGCAAGCTGAGAGCAGTACCACCTCCCCAACCTAAGCCCAGGACCATGTCTGTCAGTGAGACAGTCAGTGCAATCATGTTGACGCCGACGAGTAGTGATGTTGAATTAGATTTGTCCCTCTCGCAAAGTAGTACACAATCATTTCAGGAAACACAGAACAGTGGACAGCAGCTGCAGCCAGCAATAGTACATTTGTCTGATGTTGGAGCAGAATAGGAGGTTGAGCTTCCTTCCGAGCAAGAAGTTGAACATCCTCTTTTAGAATCATTGGCTCCCAGATCGCCTGCAAGGAAAAGGAAGGGTACTACAGCACAATCTTCTCCAAGCACCACTTCTGATGAGGATGATGATAGGGACATGGAGTGGACCCCCACAGAGACCAGGAGACAACTGGAGAGGCAAGGGAAAAGAAAAGATCCAGAAAGACTTGGACTTATAGAAGGGGATGAAGAGGAGGATGACGATGACGAGGCAGGTGACACAGAGGAATCTGACATTACTATTCTACCAGATCCGAGGGATGCGGCCCACATAGCAGCGCCACCAGCTCCCATATTTGCAAAGCCCCAGCTGAGACCTCCACCAACCCCTGCCTCAGGAGTAGCAGAGAGGCAATCGATGACATGCCCACATACCTCCAGTTCTTCTTCAGGCATTAGCAGTGGCCAGGTAAAAAAGTACTTCTCGCCAGCTTGGGAATTTTTTACAGTTAGCAAAGAGGGTCGCACATTGTAGTATGCACCATTTGCCGCACATATGTTCATAGAGGTAACCCTGGTACACATTATGGTACTGGGGGCCAGACAACCCATATGAAAAAACACCACACATCAAGTGAGAGGAGCACCTTAAAAAAATTGCTAAACAAATTCCTTCCACCAAAACAATTTTCTTTAAAAAGGGCTATAAGAGGGCATTATGGATGGCGGTTCGGAGCTGGTCTAGGCTCTGCTTCATCATGGTGAGCCGGCCCTTGATGGTACCCAGCCGCTGCGGATGTGGTGCAGCAATAGTCTGTTGCCATTGTGGGGGGTGGCAGCAGTTGGCTGGCAGTGGCACTGGCAATGGGATGGCCGAGAGGCTTGAGGCTGAGGGGGACCGGCTGCACTGGGGCTGGACTGTTGTGCATTAATTTCCTCCTCCTCCTATTCCAGGAACACCAGCTGCCGGTATTCCTGCTGGATACGCTCCAGCCTCTGCCGCTATAAATGGGCCGCTCTCTACTGCCTGACGGGTGGTCCGGCTGGACCAGCAGGAGTAGCTATATTGAGAAAAACAAAAAAGACAAAGTGTAAATAATGCTTTGTGCAAACAGTTGTTTTAAATTACTGGGTGGCACTGTAGCAGTACATTGCTGGTCCCCTAGGGCCATTGGAATTGATTTGCTGTGATTATGATTAGGAGAGTCACAAGGCCAATTTTATGTTTTACCCGCACATGCTGCCAAACATATAAAAGCACTGACTGTGTGGCAGTAAAGTATTAACAGGTAGAGAATAACATCACAGGATTAAAAAACACAGTGATTTCATTTTCTTTTCTTCTAAAGGCTTTTCAAGTAACTATAAACAGAGTCAGACACTTTGAGTTGAAAAATAAATGACTTTTCATTGATAAGTACAGCATTATGCACTAAATGGAGTACAATTTGTGTTTGGTGCTAAAATAATAAAGCCATGCTCATTGCTATCCAGCACCTCTGCTAGTTTGCTACTTTCTGCAGCTGTAGCTGACAAATATCTGTTTTTAATTCCAATAGCCCTGCTCTTTGGCAAATGCATTTCTCTTTCTACCCTGTCTCCAAAGAGGCAGATGAATAATAAATAAGATATTACGTCAGTCACACAACTCATGTATGAAATGCAAATATATTATATTGTATTAATTTATTATCTTGTCATCAGTAAGTAGACATTGAGGAAAATGATTCTAATGGACTGCACTACAGGTAAAGGAACAGACTATATAGATTTTATTTGGCACATTCGTCACTGTGTATCCCATATGCCAAACTTGACATCAAATCATGCACTAACTCCCAGTTTACTCTGTGGCCTCACCCGCCACCACTTGTTTCCAACAAATACATTTGCTGGGCAGTAACCAAGGAAAGGAAACTTGATTTTCTCTACTGCAGGGGGTAGGGTAGAGGGATTAGGCAGGTAGGGTAGAGCTTTTTAATATATAATAGAGGGCCCACTACACTGATCATCGATTCATCATCTTTGGCTTATTCAGTCACGGTACAATTCGAAAGGGAAAAATCTGAACAAGTGTAAATTAAATCTGTTATGAGAAACCATGAATATTTTCTGGAATCACTTCACATGGGTATCAAATTAAATGTGGCACATGCCAAGAATGGAATTTCTAATTTAGTAGGCTGGGATGGTAGAACTTAGGAAAAAATAATGGAGTGAAGTACTAAGAGGTGACTGAGTGTGCGAAGGGACAAGACAACTTGTGTGTTCGGTTTGCACTGCGTTGAAAACATTGTAAATGCTGCATTAACTGAAGCATACGCACATTACACAGCCAACACTGCAGTCACAAATTGATTGACCCATACTGCACTTCGGTCATAGTTGGCAAAAATGCTGTGGGAGGCGGGATGATGAATGATAGGTAGGACAGATCAGACTCAATTAACAAATACAGCAAGTCAAGAGAGTAGAACAAAGAATAAAAATAAATAAATAGCTCCCACTTAGAACCATAGCTTTGAATGATAGTGATAACCCTACATGAACCAAGTGAATGGAGTAGGTGAGCAGCAGCATGCTCCTCATAAGAAGAAGAGCTGCCTTGCTTATGCATCCACACAATCCAAATAGTAATTCATCCTTTCATTCTAATTCACCCATAGCCACCATGATTAAGCTTTACTTTCTCCCATCCAGTCTTTCACCAAAATTTCCAATACATTATCCACCCATTCAATAGTAACCCTTTCTTCAAACCATCCTTTCGCCCATCCACCGCTCACCCTTTCACCCACCCACCCTTTCACTCATATACCATTTCCTTTCTTTTAAGTTACCTTCCGTTCTTTCATGTCTTCTTCAAGCAATCAAAGCTCTTTATGTGAGATTTTGCAGCATTGCATAATGAAGAGGCCATAATAATAACTCAACCACCGCTGTGGCTGGTAAAGCTGGGGGGTGGGTTCACTTCACGGTAATTTTTTATGACAACGAGCGATGGCAATAGCTAGTGAGTATAGTAATTGCAAGAAATTATGTGACTTACCAGTGCCTGTCCCTGCTGCCACTTCTCTCCCTCCAACTGACCTATCTCCTCCTGCAGCGGCACTAAAGCTGGCATCACCGATGATCTGTGTGGCTAGAATAAAACATTACACATAATTTAGATCCCAGATACGCAACCCCAAATACAACTGCAATGCAGCACTACACCTCAGTTAGCAAGTCAGTATCTTTCAAATTTCACTGTGGACATTTGATTGGTTGGTTAGACAAACCAGGCATGGAATAATGGTCATTTGATTGGTTGGTTAGACAAACCAGGCATGGAATAATGGTCAATGAAAGACATATGGTGTTGGTTGGCAAATGCAAAGGGAGTGGGACCTCATACCTTTTGTCCAGCCTTGCTGCACTGTCATGGGAAACTGCTGGTATACTGTAACTATAAATGAATGAGTCTGCAGCACATTACATTGGGGGGGGTCCATGATGATGACCATGGCCACTCTCTCATGAACTGAACTGTGTTAGTGCTAGGCATAAGCAGGAAAAGGAAAGCCTTCTCAACAAACATACATGGTGATTTTTATTTAAAATACTAGCTTACTTGGGTCTGCTATCTGAAGATTCTACCCTAGGACGTCCACAACAATCATAAAATGATTACTGGGATAAGCAGAGCCGTCTGCAGTGGCACTGGTGGTCGGCACGGCTAACCAGCTTGTCCCGGACCCTCAGAATCGTCCCTCTTCTTGCTCTTGGGAGCTGATGAAAGAAATTAAGAAGATAAATAAAAATAGATTAGTAATTTTGTTAATAATCTCCACAAAATGTTTTATGAAAAGCAAACAGTCACTAAAACAGATCACCTGCAGTTCTACTAGTTTTGACTCGAGTCTATCGACTGTCATTAAATCCATATTCCGAATCTCCTTAACAAAATTGACATTTGGAACTAATATATTGCAGTGAATAATCTTTGATTCTATCTATTCCCATTTCTCAATACCCTTGATGAGCCAACTCAGTTTCCCTTTTTTGTAATGCATAGATGCATATTTCACATCATCACTGTGAATTCAATTAAATAACCATAAACTGTACGAGCTACATAAACAAAGTCACAGAGAGAACGTGCTACTCAGTGATTCACTATAGTGACAGTAGAACAGTCTGCAATGACTTCTTAATTAATCAGCCAAAACGAGTGCCATATGTGTGCGATTAGGTAGCGGCACCTGCCTAGCAGAAACTAGAAACTGGATCACACAGTAATATACCAGTGTTAACTAAACATAACCTACCTCTGAGTGTGAGCAGCATGCTATTGGGAATTTTATTTTTAGCACTGTAGAAAACAAACACAACAAATAATTAATATTCACTGAGCCACGGAATCCCGATGCCTAGCAGGTTGAGCAGGTCCTGTTCGCGGTCCAGAGTGTCTGCCCAAAGGTGCTTCAGCTGCTGGGTGGTGTACCAAATATGGGTGGTGCTCCGCACGCACCGGCGCACCATCCCCCAGCACTGCCGATGCTCCCGCAGGGTTAGCCGCTACCAAGCCTGCTGCCGGCTGTCAGCATAGAGAGGAGGTGGCGCTGCACAAAACAAACTAGTACCTTCACCTCCTCCTCTCAAAAGATCGCTGGGGTGCACACCTGGGCAGCGGCGCCGCCCACACAGAAGTCACCCCTCTGCCATGGCGCTGGGTGGGGAAATAATAAGAAGGAAAAGAAAGGGAAAGTGAAGAAGAAAGAAATAAGGAAATAAAGGGGAAATAAAGTCAAAAAGACATGAACAAATGTACACAACAACGTAAACTACACAAAGACATACACTATGATAAAAAATAAAAATTAGGAGTAGAAAAGTAATAAAGGAGGAGGAATACAAAGATTAAGGACAGATTAAAATTTAGGCCCAGCACCATAACAGAGAGCAGAAAAACAAGATGGCCACGCCCATGCGGACCACGTAGTTCAGTTCACATGCATGATTTTGGAGTGCGTGGATGCACTCCGCGTTCCCAATGCAAAAGGCGCTCCAGCAAACTCTGACCAACAAAGGAATTACGCATAGCGCGGAAGAGTCGCTTTTTTTATTCCGCGCAACTCCGCATAGTAGAAATCCGCAAACTCCACCCACTCCCTGGTAAATATAAGGTTTAGGGTGGGTAGTGGTAAAGGGTGGTAAAGGTAATTTTAGAGTTTATCGGTGGTAATGGTATTTTTATGGTACAGGAGTGGGCAGTGGTAATGGATGGTTAGGAGTAAGTTTAAAAATTAAATTTATATATAATATATATTTATACAATCACACACAGATATATATGCATATGTATATATATATATATATATATATACACACACACACATATATATGTATATAAATATGTAGATATGGGTATATATATAAATATATGTATATATACACACACTCACATATATAGGAGTTTTACTTCCCTTATAATACTTACCTTGCGTGGTAAATGCGTGCATGGTGAAGGCATCTGCGTGGTACAGTCTTCATGGAAATGGCATGCGTAGTAAGGGCATGTGTTCTATTGACATAAAACCCTAATCAGGAACAGGGTAAAATGTATAATACACTATAAATAAAACACTATAATAAGCAACAATTAAAAATAGGGTCCGGAGTTATAAAACAACGTGCAAACTGCAGCGCTTCTTCAAATTTAACACCTGTGAAAGGTAAGCCATTGAGTCATCTGCATGATGGATCCTTCTGTACTGGATCCACATAACACATGTTCCCACACATTTGTTAGAGAGAGTTGTGTGAAGCAGAGATGTTCTATATAAATGCACAGTCTACTGTGTCTTTGTACTCTATTTATCAGGAAATGTTTTTGATGTGTTTTCCTAAGTGTTTACACAAGTCCCCTCTCGGTCACGATTGCGAAGTGAGGTCTGCACTTGTTGTCGATTTCAAGTAATTTACTCCATGACACCCTGGATGTTGAACCGCCTTCACACCTTGCCGACCCGTAAATGACATACAATTTGATCTAAAGGCCTAACTACATGTCGCATAACTCAGAAAGTAACACATCACATACAATGGCAATGAAGGTGGAGAAGGATTAAACACAGATCATGCCATGAAACACTACACTCTCCCTCAAATTCCCTTTGTGTCTGTTGCCCTTACAAAGAGACACCAAAACGTGTGGGGCAGCATTCAATATGAAGGAGAGAAGAAACCTTTTACCAATGACCACATCATATGCACTCTCTTGCTTCCAAAGCCAGAAACATCACTCCCTCACAGACATAGCCCACTCTACATTCACAGGCAATGTTTCCCACCTGTCAAGGCTCCCAGGGTGAGGTAGAGGTGTAGCAAGGAGTCTCCAAATGAAGCCAGCAGAGTTCCCAAGAAGGCGAGGACCCCTCCGGCCATCACCACTGCTCGCTCTCCATACTGTAGGCTGAGGGCACTGCCAAGTGGACCTGAAGCAATAGGGAGGGAAAGACACACTGGGATGAGTAGGGGCAGGGCCGGCTTTAGCTCTGGTGGTGCCTGGTGCATCAATGTTTGTTGGTGCCCCCAATGACCTCCTTTTCCATTGATTCCCTCACTACCACCCTTTAACAGTGTCCCTCAAGTCTCCATAGCCACTCTTTCTCTCGTGCATTTCTATTGTTTCATAGCGCCTCTCATACCGGTGTAGGGTGTCAGAGCACTTTACATCAAACATACATTGCACAGAAACAATCAATCATACATGTGTAAATCAGTGTATAGAAAACGTTACTTAAGACAAAGGACTACAAGTTGTAGGAGTCACATGTCATCCATACTGGGAGGCAGTATAGTTTAAGGGTGCTTGATTTCTACCCAAGTGAACCCTTTTTGCAACATCAGGATAATGAAAGACTGGGGGAAAAAATCATAACCCTCTAATCTATACCTTGCAGTTTGCATACAGCTCTTTGATGATAGTACTAGCTCACTGTTCTATATTAGGATTTAAACTTATTAACTGCAAGCAGCAAAAGGGGCACTGACCTATTTACATTGTATGCACTTTGTGATCTGCATGGTACACGTGCTTTGCAGCAGGCATTTTAACATCCTGTGCTACTTTATGATGAGTCACAATTTCCACTAGACGCAACTCCGCTCTCTCTGCAGCAGGTCCATCAATCACCAGAGTTATCTTGACATTGTTATGGTTACCTGAAAATTGCTGGAGGCAAGGAACTCGGCAGCAGATGGTTTCAAAACCATATTGTACTTGAAAACACAGCTCCCCCCAAAGTCAGCACCCAGTGGGTAGCTCCGATTGCACCACCCCTGAGTAGGGGACATATATGGATGGATAAGCATGAAAGAAATTTTGGGTCTAACAGGCACTGATCATGACTTTTTCCTTCACCCCTGACCTAAGACAAAGGGCACTGCTCCTGTGTCCTTTACTGCTATCTATTAAGCCACTGATAAAGTGCATACACCCTGAAGTGGATCTCTCGGGGCTGTAGATAGCAAGCACAGTGAGGTGGCTAGGCAAGTTGTGATCATTGGTTAGTTTATATTATGTTTTCATCATGGTCAGGCTCCAACTTCAATTTCAGCAGAAGAGAGTTTGAAACTGCACTATAAATACCCCTGCTTCCCACCGAGGTTTCATAAAATGAGTTTCTGTAAACTGCCTCTGAGAGGATGGATAAAGTTTTACAGTGAGATTATGTATAAAAGAGCTGCTGCGTCAGACAGGGTTTAACCTATCATTATTATCATAGGAACTGGGTGCAATATACTTCATGTTTGAGCGCCATTCTGAATATTCTGTAGCTTCCTGGTGGGCTTAGAGTGGATGGCCAAATAGATGTAATTACAATAGTGAATGCATATGTAACTTAAAGCTTTCATCAGCTAGATTTAGTGGGAAAATACACAGAGGGTAGTAGCCTCTGGGTAACTGGAAGAAACAGGCTTTAGTAACCCCAGATATCTGCAGGGCCAAGGAATGTGCTGATCCAGAATTGTAACTAGAATAGCTAGGGGCCTATTAATGAAGTTAGCGTCCCACAAGTTAGATGTATCTACGCAGGTAGGATCATGGTTTTACTGGATGAATCTCTAAGGAATTTGAGCTCATTCACTAAGGGAGCACCCCCAGAGCTGGAGGGAGCCCCTGCACAGTAGAACTCCTCCACCCTTTGAAAGGCCAACATGACCTGAATGCCAATCGCAGACATGATGGAAAATCCAACTCTATGCAACAGATGGGCCAATGGCCTTAAGTACAGGTTCAACAGCAGGGGCAAGAGTGACGACCCCATAACACTGGTCTATTTGGAGAGGTGCCAAGCCCACCTTCACTGTCTCTGTTAAGAAGGGCTTAATCCACTCCAGCACATGTCTTCCAATCTCACTTCAGCCAGGCTCTGCAATCTCTGATCCCTCTCTGAGTCTTGCCCTCATGTTAATTATTTGAGGTTGTATCTCTGAGAAGAAAGAGAGAGACTTCTAATTTTCTTTGCCTATCATTATTATGCATGTAGTATATAAGTGAAAAAGTACCCCTGCCATACATTATTGCACGTCATGTAAGAGATCTATGACCATACAGATGAACTAGGCCAAAAGGTCCTGAACTCTGAGGTGACTTGCAGTATCCTTTTAATATATGGCAGGGGATATTTTATTTCCTTTAATACATGGGTACACCATAGCTCTTCCCACAAACTACTTAAGTCCTCTGAGTTTTATGTTAATTGCAGACATGAATTATAAAAGCTGAATCTGTACTGTGAAATTAAACACACCCAATAGCAGTTAGCATGTTTGCTAAATTATATTAGAATCCGTTGGACACTGCCTGCTGTTTCACTGGGGACCAGGACTACGGGTCCCAGCATCCTTTGCGGCTTCCTGCCTGCCGCCAACGAGCCACAGCTGCGCCTGGAGGTGCTATAAAATCATCTCAGCCCTCCCGCAGCACGGGACGAGCGCGGGTATGCCTGGGCCACGCCCGGGCCAAGGGCGGGCCCATTTGCGCCCATCAGAACCCGGAGGAGGCTGGGCAATCCCTCTGACATCTGGCCTTCTGGACCCTCGCACAGGTGATCATTTGGCAGTTTTCAATCTTGCACAGGCAGTTCTGCAGTCAAGGGTCAATTTTTGCAGTTAAAGTGCATTGAGGACATTGGCCACTGGACATTGGCGCAATCTTTGCAGACTTTCAGACAGTGTGTTACGCATATTATTTTAATTGTCATCCCTGGGGCTAGAATGGGAAAGAGAAAATCCTGTGAGGGAGGCATGGGTGACGGTCAAAAAACAGAAGGCGAGAAAGGGAAAAAGGAAAGGCCCACGTCCTACTAATGACTCTGGGGGTGGTGTTATGGATAGAATAGACAGCTTATTATCCGAATGCGAGAGCCTTTTGGATTCCTCAATCTCTGATACGACACCCAGGAATAGCACGCAGCCGGCCCCAAGTAGTAAACTATGTAAAGGGCGCATACCAGACATGTTTAAAAAGCCAGTTAGCAGGATCCCTTCCCCTGAACCTTTGAGAGAACCCCAGGCAAGTGCTGTTGTAGAGGGTGTTCCCCAGTTCCAATCAGACTCCCGAGAAACCCTGGCCATCTTTCCCTGTAGCAACAGGTTTTCTACACTGTCAGACCATCCAGATCTATCCGCAACTCCCCCCCACAATATGACCCAGGTACATCATAGTGTGGGCACGGAAGGTACAGAAAGTAGTATATATTATGATACCCGGGGGCCAGACAAAGCGGGTGAAGACAGTAATAGCAGCATAGCACCTGACGTTAGAGCCGCGCAACCTAGTAGGCCCACAGAGGACTCATTCCAAAGATCAGTTTCCACTCAGCTAATAGCCCTGATGAATGAAATCAGTGTTCTCAAAGTGTCGGTTAGTAATCTTACCGACTCTCTAAGTAAGGTGCATTCAGCTGTGGAGCAGGTCAAAACCTCATTGGGAACATACCCTAGACAAAGTCCACTTATACAACAGGATATGGGTTCCAGATACTGCCAGGCGCCACATAGCAAAGCTCAGACATCACACAGCTCAAGGGCTAGTGGGCTAACCAGGGTCCCAACTATGAGTGGCAGTAGCAAGAGCCACCTGCAGCCTGCCAGGGAGAACAACTCCATGCCTATTCCAAGGCTTCCAACCGTCTCTTGTTGCGACTTCCGCACCCCCCACAATCCCCCAATTCATTCGAAGTGGTGGGCAGAGAGTGGTAGAAAAAGTAAGTAGCGTGCCAGGTACGAGAAATGTTGTGTACATGATCAATGTCCCAAAGCACTCGGGAGATTCACTTAGAGAAGATGAGGGCTCCCTCTTGAACAACTGCAGTCAGTGGATCCGCCATGGTAGGGGCTGTCGGTCCATAATAAGGGATGACATTATTATGGCTAAAAGACATACCCACCCTAATGCCCCCCTTGACTATATTGCCCTGACACTTCCTCATCACCATCTGGTGGAAAACCTTGTGAATTTTGACATTCGCATCTAACACCTCACCCGCTCTAACATCAGACTTAAATATAATCCCCCTGAGTTGGACACATATCCCAGTCTGTCGCCACTAAGGGAGGTAGATTGAAGGTTACCCTCACTCGCTGGCGCTCCTTCGGAGCATACAACACAAACATCTGCCAGCGAGAGTGAAGATCTCGCGGAACCAACTCCATCACTAACCGCAACAAGAAATATACCCACAACACTCCCCCCGCTGGCAGGAAGGACGGACACTAGAGTGAAAATAACCAGTAGGTGTAATGGGCAGGTCACACCTCATCCCACCTCATCAAGGCTAGCCGTAATATCATGGAACATCGCGGGGCTGAGGTCAAAGGACATATCTCCTGATTGGCACGCTTTCATAGAGCATTACGATATCTGCCTTTTTCAGGAAACATAGCTGGTGGACCCTCTCCATTGTCCCGGCTACTTAAACTACCACATTCCAGCTACCAGTGGGGGAAAAGGTCGTCCATCGGGGGGATTAACAATCTGGGTTTGCCAAGCCATCAGTTACAACATCCAGGTACTCCCGACCCAGAGCAACGATATCCTTGCCATTCGGCTGAGGATGGGCCCGCAATGGAACATCGACGTTTACAATGTCTACGTGAGGGGAATAATCGGGGGAAGAAGTCGGACGTTTTAGCAGCTCTCGACGATCTCCTAGACCTGCATTTCTGTGATTCCCTAGTGTTGGTTGCGGGAGACTTTAATTCAACCTTTGAGCCCCTTGGAAATGAGGAGCATGATCTGGCAGGAGAGGAAGACGCCCAGTGGGGTATCCCAAGATTGGAACTAACACCTATTAAGAAATGGTCAGATGTGGCAATTCAAATTAAATCCATTTGTCTAGAAAAAGGACTAAAGACGTCAAATAGGAGAACCATCTCCGACAGACATGGGACGAACACATTCAACAATGGCCATAGCGCAAGCCGTATAGATTATTTATTAATCAATCTAAAGCTATGGCACGCCCTTTGGGATATGATCGTGAGGGACCGCCTAGAGGGTGATCATAGCCCCCTATGCTCGACTCTAGACCTACAAGCACAAAGGGAACTTACACAGCCAGCTAATGAACTTATCACTCTTGATTTGGTCCCCACAAACGATATGCAGCGACTAAAATGGGTAAAGATATTAGAGAAGCCCGATCTGTTAGCCACTATTACTAAGGATATTAAACTCATGATAGCCGAGCTAGAGGCCTGTTCTATTAACCCCGATTTCCCTAAGGTTATAATTGCCACTCATAATAAATTCTTCGCCCACTTACGCTCTTATTTCTTCAAGCAATGTAGGGCCAAGAGCACTCAACAAAAGAAATCTTGCCAATGGTTTAATGAGGAATGTAGATTGGCACGTAGAGTCCTGGGGGAAGCGATCAAAGCAGGGGACCCAGGTAATGTACGGTCAACCAGGAGAAACTACAGGAGGACCCAGGAAAAGGCCAAGAAGCAATGGGATGAAAGTAGATGGCAGGACCTTAGACTGGCATGTGCCAGCAACAATTCCAAACAGTTTTGGAACATAGTAAAATGGGACAGGGGGGACAGCCATTATCGCCACAAAATTACGTAGCCCAGGAACAATGGGTCAGTCATTTTAAACCCCAATATGCACGTAGCACAGATGAGGGAGATCTCGTCAAGCCATCCCATTTGTATTATCAAGACACGGCCTTTGTCTTGGCCGATGTCTATGCCGCCCTAGGGGCAGTAACGGGGGTAAGAGCACCAGGCCTAGATGGCATTCTGGCTGACATCTTCCTCCACGACAATCCCAAGTGGGGCCGGTACATCTTGATAATGGCAAACGCAATCGCCCAAGGTGCTCCAGTCCCTAACTCCTGGAAAGGGGCCGAGATCATCCCCGTGCATAAAAAAGGGGATAAATCCCTTCCAGGCAACTATAGGCCCATCAGCCTAATAGATTCTATGAAAAAGGTGATGGGACGGTTGGTATTAAATAAGGTCCAAGACTGGATAGACGAGCAGGGCATCCTATCTCCACTACAGGCGGGTTTCCGGGATCATACCAGCACCATCGACTAGGTGTTTCGGTTCGTATTAATACATTGGCGGACTGTGGTCTTAGGCTAGGGCAGCTTGTATGCTGCCTTTGTCGACCATAGGTCAGCATTTGATCTCGTTTCCCACAGTAAACTTTGGGTAGTGTTGCAGGAGTTGGGGATGTCACCAGAATTGCTTTCCCTTATTGCTCGCCTTCATGAGGGCAATTTTGCCCAAATATGTTGGGGCTCTCATGGAAACGTCACCAACCCCTTTCCTATACAGAAAGGAGTGCGCCAAGGCTGCGTAATGGCCCCTACTTTAGTCTCCCTTTTCATCAATGGGATCGCTAAGTTTTTAATGTCTGTCCCTACAGATGCCCCAGTTTTAGCAGGTGTAAAAATCCCTATTTTAATGTTCGCTGACAACACGCTAATTATTTTAAAAAAAACCTAGCGGTCTTCAGCGTGCTTTGTTACTTTTTGAGGAGTTCTGTCTTCTTCGGGGCTTGGAAATTAACGTATCTAAAACGAAATTCATGACCTTCAACCAGCATAGAGCATTCAGAGGAGGCATACTTATGAATAATCGACCTCTGGAACAAGTTAGCGCCTTCACCTATTTGGGAGTTATTTTGCGAAACGACATGAGGTGGAATCACCAGATTGACATGGCCACATTGAAACATTGGCAACTATCAGGCGCCTTGCAAACTGAGTTCAACACCTCACTCACCAAGCCAGTTAGTCCGGTGCTGCAGATTTACAGCATGAAAGTTGTAAGCTCCGCTCTATATGGGGCGGAGCTCTGGGGGTACGAGAATCTTTCACAACTAACCGTTGCAGAAAATAGGTTCTTACGAAAGATCACCAGCCTCCCGCAAAGCACCCCAGTGCGCCCTTTGGTATACGATCTAGGTAAAAAAGCACTGGCTGATATAGCCAGGTTACGTCCCATCCTATACTGGCGAAGAATCTGGTGCACGCCAGAACTGGCAACATATGCTGCAGGTCTCAAAGATTTAATTATGGCGGATTGCTTCCACAAAATTAGATGGTTGCGGGAGCTAAGAGCCTCCCTAGTCAGCATTGGCATGTCTACCCTGTGGGAAAATCCATTGAGTGCCCTATTCCCTCCAAAGGAGATTTTAAAGGAAAAATATTGGGAATCAGTGTTTCAAAATACACTCAGAAACAGCGACACGTCTTCACTGACGGGAGGGTTCTTAGAAGCTAAACCCCGGCCAAGTTTGGAGCATTATTAGGACATAATACTTAAACCACACGACCGGAAGTTGTACTTCCAATTTAGGATGGGCTCACTACCAATAAGATCTTATACAGCAAAATGGGCAGCAACAGGCAACAGTACGTGTCCTTCTTGTCAGGCCCAATTAGAGTCGCTGGCCCACCTATTGTTTGTCTGCCCAGCATATGCTGGCCCCCTTCGAGCGTGGCTTACGCCAATTTGCAGGTTACTGGGTACCAGAAAGTGCAGTGATGCGTTAAGAATATTGCGCACAGATACATCACCCTGCATTGCCATTGCAATAGCTAAGTTTCTGAGATGGATGTGGGTTATTAGATTACACACACTCCCAGTAAACTGATGAATCTTTATTGCTATACTGCGCGCCTGTGTAAATGAAGTTGGCTACTTATTTAACACGTATCGCATTAATGAATAGCATATTTTTATATGTCTTCAGCACCCGAAGGTTGATTTAGGTATCAATGTTTTACCAAGTCTCATGACTTGAATCTGTTTTTATCTGTTTTACCCGTTTTAGTCTTTTTAACTGTATTATACATGTTTTACTATTGTTCGCGACAGCCTACAAACATTCTTAACAAAGTTTTAAACTTCTCTTATTCATTATGTACTATGCTAAGAAATATTTCCATTTTTATGTATTGTGCTTTTATGACATAACTGTCGAATAAAGCTTTTTGGATTGGATTGGTAAATCAAATTAAGAAAATGCTGTGGCTTAGAAAGTGTAGATGCATGTAGAGATTCTGTAGTTGCAGAAAAGGTCTATAGCATGATATAAATAAGCATGCTGTCCTAAATAGTTTGTTTTAATGATAACTTTTTCTTTTTTGAACAATATATCAGAAGAATGAAAAGTCAGTTCTTGGTTTCCTTCTTTAAACTACCGCTGTAATTATGTTATATGGCATGCCTTTCATGCTGATCTCTCACTCGGGCAGAAGGCACTGTGATATAAGAACTCAACTGATAACTTATTACAATTGAGCAGCTATGTCATTACAGGTGACATCACAACTGGTCTATAATGAGGAACTTATGGCCTGATTTAGAGTTTGATGGATTGGTTATTCCATCATAAACATCACAAACGTGATGTCTCCCATCCATCTACTACAGGTGCAGGAGGATCGAATGCACTTGTAATACAGCAGTGTGAATCTTTCTCATCAGTTCACCTGTAGTAATACACACCTTAAGTACCCACTAATTTAGCAAGAAATATTGGTGTACCACTCATTTTTAATTTCATACCAATCATAATAGCTTTAGCGGTTAGTGCCAGTTCGGTGATACAAACACCCATCCAATCTCAGTCTGAGAGCGATCGCATCCATCGTTTGCAGTAGCATACCTCGTGCATGAGATATGCATATTATATTGTTTAGATTGTGCAAATTGAACGTTAATCATGCGATGCATACACACATACAACATGCTCTCACTCACCCGTTGGTGTTGAACTTTCTGTTTCTTGGGAGTGAGAGGAGAAATGGGTCGCCCTGTAGTCAAACTCTTTGTTTTGTCGGTGTCAGATTGGGGGTAAAAAGACCAAACATAAGGGCAAGTAGATGCATTCTCCTAATGTGGCACACAACATATCGTGGTTCCAGAGCGCATACATACAGAGACTTACTTTGTCAAGGGTCCCACCGTACTTCCATGCCTAATTGGTTCCGCGTCTTCCGGCTTGTGATTACTAAGCCTGGGCATAGTTTGCGGAGTTCCGGAGTGCAAAAAACTCTGCTGCGCTACGCGGAGCTCCGCTTGCAGTGGAGTGCGTTAGATAAATGCAGTTCGTGGTGATTTTCAGTGCCAGGTGCTTGTCCGCACTGTGCAATCATCGCGAACATCACCAATCACAGCGCAAGCGGGCGCTGCTTCCTTTCTGCCGCTCGAGTAGATTTTTACTCGAGCGGCAGCTTTCTGAACGCGAATGGACGGTTTCTCAACGCAAGCGGTCGCAAGCATACGCGACCACTCGCAATGAGAAATCTGACCGCCCATGTTGGGAAATCTCGCTGGAAGGTTGATTTTTCACGCTCATGCTCGCCAACTTGATGTTGACGATCGCAAACAAGGAAAAATCTCGCCGGGAGGTGGATTTTCCTCGCTCGCGCATGCCAAGTTGACGATGAACGCGAGCGAGGAAAAAAACTCCGCCCCGCAACGAGAAGCAGAGTTTTTTAGAACGCTACGAGCTGTGCGTTACGTGGAGTGCGGAAAACTGCGCAAACTCCGCAATGTGGGTGGGGCACATTTACACATGTAACTTGGGGGGTAAGATATCAAATATTTGCTCCTTTTCATGTAATGTACTGATATCCCCACATAAATGGCACTGCTACCGTTGCCAACATCAACAAAAATATACGAAACTACATTTCCCATGAGCACTCGGGCCCATTCTAGTTCCGCTGAGCCCGGACGGTTGCCCACGACAACCTCCCAGAACGCCTGTGTTCTCTTCAGTATATGTCACAGAAGAAATGCCTCGTCCAATATGGGTGTGGCACGAGAGCCGATCAACTACAGCTGCGGCATAACTGTGAATAAATACATGTGCTCCCCTGCATCTGGTAATCACAAGCCGGGAGACGCGGAACCAAATAGGCATGGAAGTATGGTAGAACCCTTGACAAAGTAAGTCTCTGTATGTATGCACTCTGGAACCATGATATATTGTGTGCCACATTACGAGAATGCATCTACTTGCTCTTATGTATCGTCTTTTTACCCCCTATCTGATGCCAACAAAACAAAGAGTTTGACTACAGGGTGACCCTTTTCCCCTCTCACTTCAGAGAAACAGGAAGTTCAACACCAACAGGTGAGTGAGAGCGTGCATCCACTGAATGATTAATGTTCAATTTGCCCAATCTAAACTATATAATATGGATATCTCATGCACAAGGTATGCTACTGCAAACGAAGGATGCTATAGCTCTCAGACTGAGATTGGATGGGTGTTTGTGTCACCGAACTGTCACTAATGGCTAAAGCTATTATGATTGAGATGAGATACAAAATGAGTGGTACACCAATATTTCTCGCTATATTAGTGGGTACTCAAGGTGTGTATTACGACAGGAGACCTGATGAGAAAGATTCACACTCAGGCACTCCACAAATGGTAAATGGGTTGACAACATGGCACTCCCACCGCAATAGTGTGCACTGGGTGATGCATGCCACAAATTAGAATCTCACATTGGGATTCTAGATAAAGCATTCGCCATTTACAATTTGAAATATGACCAATACTGGTACTAATATGCCCATTTCTAATTACAGGTTGGACTCGAAAAAGAAAAAAGAAATAAAAAAGGGCAAGTATACACATTGCCCTGGTATGCACAGAGGTACACACATCAAATCTATTAAAATTAGATAGCTCAAAGATCTTACACACCAGGAAGGTGAGCCAAATCACCTTGATGAAAGCCCCGGACCTATCTGGGCCATAGAGTAGGACTGAAACTTGTCGGTATAGGGTCATAGGACCATTATATCCTAACATCCTCCATTTATATTTTTAGTTTTAACAGTCCCAACTACTCCACTAATAAAGGGATGCCTCGGAGTAAGACGTAGGATTTCTAATCTTATGCCCCTTAGTCTTTTTAAGTGCCCCCTGGAAGATGGTCGAGCCCACCCGGAACTTTAGGAATAAGAGTGAACCTAATGATGAAGCATGACACTACTAGAGTGCATGAAGTTTATTTAAAGAAAAGGATTCATTTCCTTCCCCGCTTCTATTAAGGTGGTGCCCCACTAAAGACTATCATTGCCCAGTACTTCTTATAGAAAATCTTAGGTGGGATACTCTTTCTATGCGTGATTTAATTAGGGAGGAAGTAGCCCTCCATTTTTCCTTTCATAAGGTGGAAGGGCCTCTCTACCTTCCAGACCTGAGATAGGGATCCCTCTCCCAGATCCTTATATATAAGCTACCCATACGAGAACCGTGCCTTCTCAACCTTGTCTTCTCAGGCCCTATCATGAGTGGCCTCTTATACTTGGCTATGTGTTCGGCTCCTATTATCGCACATACCTGAATTCTGAGTTTGCCAGCAAACACCACACCTCTGCAGGTATACCTAGGTCAAATTTAGCAGGCTAAACTTGCGGAAATTTACTCACGGGAAAATAATTAGTAAACACCTGGCCATGAGGCTTTTGGTGAGGAAAGCACCCAGTCTGCATGTTATGACTAATTTCTGCAGATAATAATTATTTACAATAGATTCCAAACATCTTGATGTTGGATTGAGTTGACTGCAATAACGAACGCATCTAATAAGGGCCATAAGATGTTTACCGTCTGGGAGCTGTCCCCTCTCAGGTCCCTGCTGTTTCTCTTCTCTGACCTTGTACAAGCATGCCTCACTTGGCCGCACAGTAATCATGGCCTAGTGTGTAGAACTCTTGTCATTCACTAGCCATGCCCTCCCTCCCATCTGTCACTCACTGTCTCACCACCATGTAACTCACTTGCAAATTGTTGAACAGCGATGGAGATGGAGGCGATCCAAGACACCTCACTGGTCAGTTTGTGGAACGAGTAGACAAACTCCACATAAAAGACTCCCATGGAGCGGATAAAGCCAAAGGTGAGTGCATTCATCATGAACCCCGACAGGGCGATCATCCACGCCCACCCTCCTTCGGAGGGGCCATCGAGGCCCTGGCTCGGGAGCACCATCAGAACTCTCTGTGCTACCTGCATCAAAGAAAGAAAAATAGACACATCACTTCTGAATGCATTTATTAGTCATAAACCATAAATACGAAGCCTGAACTGGTAAATGATTGTCCTGAATTCCTTATGTGTAGGTCTTGTACCTCAAAATATTGGAGATGTTTCCAAACATATGGGCACATTGCACACCACTTTGTGGTCCACACTTCCAAAAAAATATGTTACATGCAACCACCAAAACAAGGCCACACACCTCAAAATATGGGCCCTGCATCACAAAGTATGGACACAACATAAAATATTTTTTGCACGCCAATTATAGATCCTGCAACCTGGTACATGGCCCCTCTTGCCGGGCATGTAAATGTGTCCCCATTAAATAGGTCCTGTACCACGAGATAAGGGCCCTGTGTTATGAGACCCTCAATGGTCAGAGAAGAGCTCAAATATTCCTGCAACAGTTTTGTATCTCCCCTGAAGATGTGTTACTATCTGTACTTTGTCTGCTTTGGAACAGGTCTCTCCCTTGGCGTGTGTGGAATGCTTTAAGTGTGAAAGGATGCCTGCAGCCAAGCTTTGAATATAAAGTATGGTTAGATGTTGAGAGACTCAGCAGTGAAATGTTTGTACATAAATGTTACGATGCACTTCTGGGCTCACGTACGGTTACTAAGGGCCTGATTATGAGTTTGGCAGTCCATAGGACAGCCGAACTCATAGTGGCAGTCTGACCGTCGCCACACTGTGGGCCCGGCCGCAGTATTTTTTGTGTGGCGGTCAGACTGCCACAGGACTACTGCGACCGTCGGGATCCAGGATCACTCAGCGGTCTCACATCGGCTAGGGGCAGTAATATGCTGGTGGTGCTGCATCGTCACCGCAGAGCATATTACCAGCTACTTTAACACCACCCTTTTCATGGCAGTGAGACCACCATCTAAAGGGTGGCAGTGAGGCAACAAAGGGGGCCCTAACAGGGCCCCCTTGTGCCTCTGGGGCTGGGGGTGCATGTGACAGGTGGTTGCACTACAGGTTTGGTGGTCCCACAGTGGACGGCGCATTGCACCATTTGATGTGGGACCGCCAAACTCGGAATCAGGCCCTAAGGGTCTTGGGTGTAATGCTGGCCTAACCAATATCGCTGCATCTAGAAGAGGGTGTTCTGTGTGGTGGACCAGGTATTTGCTTTCGGATGGGAAAAACCCCTCTTCACTGTGGGAACAAAATGGACGTGCACGATTGCTTCAATTGCAAAGAAGTGACCTTTTACCCAGGGACCCACTGTATGGTAAGCATTATGAGTGGTACCTGAGAGAGGAGTGTCACCTTATAGAGCTTCCTGAACCATCATAACCTCACCCCTACGCCAGTTGGATACACTTGGGCTGTGGTCTGGTCCCTCAGAGAGGGATTACTGAGAGAAACAGATGGGATTTCCCAGGGCTATAACTTGAGGCCTGCTTTAGAGTTTCGCAATAGGGTACCACATCACATACACGACGGATATCCCTTACACCTTATAACAAATGTATTTGGAAATAATGCACTTGTAATAAGGCCAAAGAGATATCTGTCACATTTGTGATGGAGCACCACTTGCAAGCAGGGAATGGTCTATTTGTTCTGGCTCGTTTTTAGGTCTTACTTAGGCAGCACATGCGTGCTGTCTCTTCGAGATGTATATCTACAATATGGGCTTCAAGCACTGCCCATCTTTTACATCGGTTCCTCTTACTGTCCTCTGTAAATGCCGTTATTTTTTTTTTTTAGTGAAGAAGCTTAGTAGTACCTTCTTTTGGACTTTTGTATCCTCCCATGAGGACTAACCCTTTTGCATGTGCTCTTACTCTTCAGGGTATTTAAAATACTGTGTTAGCACTCTTTTTTTGTTGCCCTGCCTCTGCTCATGTTAAGGGTTCTGTTTTTTTACTTCGTGCACCGTTCGCCCATCCCTTAATCTCCCCGTGCCATCTTCCCCACTCCTACCCCTTCACCCCTCCCACAATACTGCTTGTCCACCCCAGCCACCACCCCTCCAAGGTTGCTGCTTTTTTAAAAATTCTGAACAGCTTGCCTTTATCTTGTCTTTCAATTAGTCCCAAGACACCGGATCCTGTAAGCGTTCAAAAAGGGTATTCAACCATTGCCGTAGCACTGATTGGCACCTGTGATTTTGTTTTCCTTCCGTATTTTGTTTGGATTTGCCATTATTTAATTTTATTTATGATGATAGGCATGTTTTTGTAGGCACAGGACGAGCCAATGCTGATACTCGAACCCGGTTCCCCAGCCCCAAAGTTGGCAGCCTTGTATGTTACGTCACACACCCTCAAACCACTTTACATGGTGACGCATGAAGTTACCCTCTAGACATATTAAGTAGGATCACACCATTTTTCACTCACCGGTATTTGAAACTGATATTGTTATAACAATAGCAAATATGTGTATGGATTTCTATTTTTATATTTCCAAAAGCTGAAAATAGAACACAGTAACGGTGACATTATTACAAGTAGGGGACATATATTGTAGGGGCATATCCGCTCACGCAGATATGCCCTCACATGAAGCATAGTGCACCCTGCCTGAGGGCTGTGAGGCCGGCTAGAGGGGTGGCTTACCTATGTTGTCAGACAGTGCAGCTGGCATGGCACCCAGGCAGGGTGCCATGTCGCCTTCGTCATTTTCCCCCTTAAAGGGGCATGCATGCAACAAGGATAATGGCATGGTCCCAGTGAGGGGGGGTCCATAAGTGACCCTATTCAGTCCCCAGGCCCTAGGTACTCAGGGTACCATTTACTAAGGACTTACAGGGAGCAGACGTACTAATTGGGAGTTTGTTTTAGGGAAGAAGCACTGGCACAGGGGACCTGGTTGGCAGGGACCCTGTGCTCTACATTTGAAACCACATCAAAACCAGGCAAAAAGTGGGGGCTAACCATGCAAAAGAGGCTCTTTCTCATATGCTACTTGTAGAAAGTTTGCATTTTCCTGCCTTAGCCATTTGGTGCCTGCAGCATGTCTCTGCGCCACATGACTCGCTTTGTGTATTCCTCTGAGACAGCCAGCACAATAAGGAGATTAGGTGTACCTGGATGGGCCATCACTGGCAGGATGTGAGGGAGGAGCTGGGCACAGCCCCACTTACACTTGAATAGGCTGTGTCCTACTTCCACACAAAGGGCTGCATATCCCCATGTAGTTAGTCTGGAGCCAGGGCAAGGAAGTCATGGCACCTGTGCACTAAAAAGGCTTGCGTCAAGAAGCTTCTTCCACTTCAAAGGCAAAATTGGGTATAATATTGGAACTCAGACACCAACTCTTCAGTACACTTTTGGACCTGTGGAAACTCTGCCAGGACAAAAGAGTTCTGCGTTGTTGAAAGGACTGCCACTCTGCTGGGCTGCTGCTCTGAAGGACTTCTGCCCTCCTGTGCTTACCTGCTGCCCTGTTGCCTGGGTGAGGAGGACTGGACCTGCATCTGTTGAAACCAGGACCCCAGAGTGACTCCAAGGACTAGATGGCTTGCCTCCTGAATTGAGCCTCGGAGACAAGTTTTCAACAACCTCGACCCTAGTGTCTGGACTAGACCGTCTGTGAGTCTATCCTGCCAAGGGGTGCCACTCCAGTCCTGGACCCTTAAAAGGGGGCCTAAGATGTTCTGGCAGCCTCTGCATATCCATTGGAACCAATGCATCTCCTCTGCCGTGTGGCGCAATCCCGAGCCAAACTGATGTATTGTCACTTTTGCGTGTGCCTTCCCCGTTGCAAAGACCCGCATCGCAGCACGCTGCCTCATTGGAACAGCCGCGGCATGATACATCCTTGGCACAGGCCCTCGCATCCTCTATTGAAGGCAGCCTCAACGATGCCGGACTCCACATCACAGCCAGCCTCGTATCTCCTTGGAACCGACGCATCGCCCTGTCTGCACAATGCATCTTCAACATCGGACTTCGCATTGCAAACCCTCATTGACGGGATCCTCAACAGCAACTCAGGACTTTGCGTCACAGCCTTGCCGCATCTCAGAACCGCAGCATCGCTTTGGCGGCGCAACGCGTCTTCAACGTGGACCCTTGCCACGCCCCGCAAACCGTGATTTAAGGTACTTTGTTCAGTGGGCCTATCTGGGTCCATGTAGCCAGCCCATGCCCTATTGTGGTCGGCATGAACTTGTGACTTTGTCTCTGTCCAATGTGACCAGATATCCACAGTTGGCTCTTTGTGCTTTTTGGCACTATTTTCACTGAAATCTTTAACATTGCGTATCTCTGGTTCTACTCATTGGATTATTGTCATTTTGGTTGTGTTTTATTTGTTAGAAATCACTCTACTTTTCTAACTTGTTGGATCCTTTTTGTGTGGTGTTTTTCACTTTATTACTGTTTGAAGTGTTGCACTAATACTTTACACATTGCTTCTAAGTTAAGCCTGCCTGCTCTGTGGCAAGCTACAAGTGGGTTGAGCATAGGTTAATTTAGGGTTGGCTGGTGCTTCACCCTGACTAGGATTGTGGTTGCAGCTTGACAGGGGCTCATACCCCAGTCAACCAACAGCCCAATTTCTCACACTGATATATGTAAAAGTCTATACACCCCCAATTTGGTTGTGCCCATCAGCCCCACTGAATGCTATATCCCTCTATCCAGTGAGACAGTGAAAGATACATTGGAGTGGTTGTGGAAGGAAACAGTGAGTGCCAAAAAGGGTGGAGAGTCATCTGTACCCTGTACTTTTTCATCTGATTGAGGGACCCCTGGTGAGGGGTTCAAGCTTCCTGCCTGCCCATCCACTACTGCCTGCTAACCAGCTCTGGCAAGATTGTTGAATCCCCTACCAACAGCCTGTGATTGACTGAAGAACTGTCAGAGAGAACTGCTAATTCCCCAGTAGTAATATGAGTTGTTTGCCATTACTATTAGCGACTCCATAAAATCCCCACTCTGTACCATACCTAAAGGAATCATCCATAAATGATCCAAATTCAACCCACTTGACATATAATCCATAATGCAAATCAAGTCTTCCACCAACACCTCATCATCCATCAAAGATTCAGTTCCAGCCACACTGATTAAAATGTGTTCACAGATCCCCCTTCACCCTACAAAAACATTCACTCCTCTCTAAGATTATGGGTGGCATATTGCCATGGTTATTCAAATATGTCCAAATCACTCCCTTTCTTAGGAAAGATAAACTTGACCCAGCAATCTATAGCACTTCAGGCCGGTATCCTAAACAAGATTAATGGGAAAAGTGTTGCGTCTCAACTTTTAACCCACATTTACAGTAGCCATCTTTTTATTTCAGTCCAGATTTTGACCAAACATAACAGTGAAACAGCAACACTTCAGATACTTGAAGACACACTAAAGTTTATGGATGAAGACTGGGCTTTTCCATTAATCCTATTAGACCTTACAGCAGCATCTGATCCATGAATCACAACTCGATATGTATTCATGCAAAATAGTTTTTGATGGTAAGATCCTATAATGTTTTCATTCATTTCTGTCTGCGTAGTTTGTGAAACTGGACTCATTTGAATTCTCAACAAGTCAATTTAGATGTGTAGTTTGAAAAGGCTAAATTGTTTCACTATGACTATTCATCTCATATATGGAACCACTTAGCACACTGCTACACTGCACAAACATCTGTTCACTGATAATTCTCTGCTATATTTTACAGTCTCTAATCCAAACAGTTGAGCTTATCTGATCTCGATAAATGAACTAAATAGTACATGCCTTTTAAACCTGAACACAGCTAAAATTGAAATCCTACAACTCCTCTCAAATGATCACCTTAGCATCCCACCGCCCAAGTACAAAAGTGGCTTGAGACTTTATCCCTGGTGGGAATATCTCCAGCTATGTACCCTGTGCCAAATCTCTAACCTTCATCATTGATCAAAATCTTAACATGCCTGAACACATCTTCTAAGCAAAGTGAACCGTCTTGTTTCAACTTCACCTTCTAAGAAAGAAGAAACCTTCCATTCCTCCACCAGACTTTAGACCAGCAGGACAAGCATTAGTATAATCTCATCTGGATGGAGTAATTGCGGCTCTTGCTGGTCTCAAATCCTCCACTTCTCGTCTCAGGACTATCCTTCATGCTGCAACTCATTTAGTAACTGGCGTCAAGAAATATGACCATATTGCTCCAATCTTTAGAGACCTAAACTGCCTCCCTCTAGAGGCCAGAATAGAGAACAGAATGCTAAACTTTTCAGTTGTCATTAATAATTGCAAAATTGGAGTGTTTGTTATCTTTAACATGGTATTTAGTATGTATTAAACCCATTTTAGCCATCTTTAAAGCTTTACAGATGCCTGAAATTTGTTTAGAAATTCATATTAAATCGCAGTTTCGAAGGGGTGTGTTGTGGACGCCCCCTTCAGTTTGCATTTTCCTACCATATACACCAATGATTTGAGACCAGAATCCTGGTTGCAGACCATTTGCAAACGTGAAAGGGTCTTCTTTCAAGCCCTTTCCATTTGCGAATTAGAGTGGCATCTTCAAGGTCAGTAGGCAGTGGTCCAAGGGAAAGCAGCCCTGTTTTCCTTAGGAAATAAGGCTGCTTTAAAAAAATCATTTTTTAAAAGGAATCACTGGGATAATGGTCTGCTGACCTTTGAAGTCGACCATCCCTGGGACTGTAGCCCATTGAAGTGAGTTACAAATTAAAACCTGTCTAACTGTCTTTCGATATTTTGCAAACTGAGCTGTTAGTACATAGGTCAATTCGCAAAAAGAGATATTGGCTGCAAAATGAAGAGTCACACTTTTCAACCACTTTTTACGATCTCTATCTAAGTACATCTTACATTTTACCTCTTTCTTGTCATTCCTCTGTGCCACGCTCTCCCGCTTCTTGCCTCCTGCACCTGTCCCCACCCACCTTTCCCTATTCTTCTCCATCCACCTGGATATACTTAAGGTTCGACATGTGCATGGGCATGGTGCTGGCATGCCGAATGAAGGCCCATATGCGATCTGTCCAAGCCCAGCACCAGGAACCTGGCCCCTTCTCACTATAACACTACCCCGTTGCATCTGCCTCACTCGCAACCACAGATACTGTTTGCTGCGCTGCCACCGCACCGAATCACAAAACACTGAAAGGACTTTGGCCCCGATTTCCAACTTCTTGAACAACATCTCAGTCAACAAGCCTGCACCGGTCTACTGGACTGACAACATCCTCATCAAATTCCCCATCCCTGTCCTGCATCACCATAGAATCACCACCACCAAGCCAGTCCACTCCAAATAAAACAGAGTCCCAGAGGAAGACTGGGTGACCAAACTCAGGGAACATTGATCCGCACAGAGCATCAGCCTACTTGACTCCATCACAAACTTACACGACTGGATCACTGCCTGCTCTGACATTGTGGGTCCCCACAAACCCAACTAAGTCTCATGATCCAGCTGACATACTGAGGAGCTCAATAGGACAAAGGTATGTTGCAAACATATGGACCAAGGACTGAAAATGAGTCAGACAATGCAGACAGAAACACCTTCAAACCCGCCCTCACTCACTACCACCAACAGATCCGGGCAGCCAAATGCACTGCACACAAATAATGCATTGACATCAGCTCCAACCACAGCAAAGAGATTTTCACCTTAGTGAAAGATTTTACCTCCCCTGAGGACACCTCCAACAGCATCACCTCCTCCCAGGACCTCTGCACAAAGCTCTCCAAATTTTTCTGCAGCAAGATAACCATCATTTATGACAGCTTTGACCCCCAACCAGACTATACTGCACTAACAACTCAACTCCCCATCTCATCCAAGGTTACCACACTAACTGAATGGGCGCATGGAAACACGCAACAGTACTCCCATTGCTCAAGAACTCTTCTGCAGACCCAATGATGCTCTCCAACTGGAGACCAATCTCCCTACTTCCGTACCCAGCCAGCGTCCTGGAGAAGCTCATCCACAAACACCTGTCTGACCATCTCAATTCTCACCAACTCCTCAACAACACAGAATCCGGGTTCATACCCAACAACAGCATGGTAATGGCAATCCTCGCCACAACAAACTTCTGGATGATCCTGGTCGGAGGAGACAAGACACCGCAGCCCTTGTCCTCCTGGACCTCTCCATGCCATTCAGCACATTAACCCACTCCATCCTAATCTAATACTTACATGAGATTGGAATCCAAGGACATGACCTCAAATGATTATGCCCCTTACTTACTGGAAGAGCCCAGTAAGTTATTTAGGCCATTATTTGTCTAGGACGCTGGCAATCTCATCTTCAGAGCACAATAAGGATCTTCATTCAACCCAGCTCCCTTCAATGCGTGCATGATCCCGCTTAGAAAATTATCCTACACCGTCAACACTCAGCTGATTCTATCCTTCTTGGACAAGACTTCCAACACTAGAACCAAGTTTGCCACCTTCATGATGACCAAAGTCACCAACTGGATGAAAACCAACTGTCTCAAACTAAACAGTGACAAAACAGATGTAGTGATCTTCGGGAGCAATTCACTGCCACAAAATTTCACCTAATGACTGGCAGAACTTGGACCTACACCTACCCTTAACTTCCATGCCAAGAACCTCGGGAAAATCATTGGCACCCAACTCAACATGATCACCCAAGTCAACACCATCACTATTTCCTGCTACCATACCCTGAAGATGTTGAGGAAAATCTTCAAATGGCTCCCCATCAGCATCCACAAACCGTCACCCAAGCCCTTGTAAAAAGCAGCTGGACTGCCCCTACACCCTCCATGCCAGGATCAGCAAGAAACTCACCAGGCGAATCCAAACCATTCAGAACTCGCCAGTCAAAGCACCAATGTATCCTTTATCTATTATGAAGGAACATTACAAAGGATAGGAATGGATATTGTTGGTCCTTGAGAGCCCTCATGAAGGAGCCATAGACATGATTTGCTAATAGTGAACTGTGCAGTGATGTACCCTGAGGCCTTTACCCTCCGAGGTATGATTAACATCTATGTTACTGGCATTCTCCTGTCGAACTTCGTCAGGGTGGGGATATCCAATGAAATCATCTCAGATCAAGCACCTACTTCTTGTCTTCCCTATTTTAACAACTTTGCAAAATGCTTAACATCAAACACATAAAAACTGCAGTCTACCACCCTTAAACCAATAGGTTAGTCAGACGTTACAGGACCATCAAAATCATATTTAAAAAAAACACAGCCCTGATCACCAAAAATTTGGATAAGATTCTGCCACTAATCCTGTTAGCCTTAAGAATCAAACCTTAATCTTCCATGGGCTTCACTACATTCAAGTTTGCCACCTTCACGATGACCAAAGTCACCAACTGGATAAAAAAACAACGGTCTCCAACTAAACAGTGACAAAACAGATGTAGTGATCTTCGGGAACTATTCACTGCTATGAGACTCCACCTGATGGCTGGCAGAACTTGGACCTACACCTACCCTTGCCTCCCATGCCAAGAACCGCGGGAATATCATTGGCACCCAACTCAACATGACCACCCAAGTCAACACCATCACTGCTTCCTGCTGTCATACCCTGAAGATTCTGAGGAAAATCTTCAAATGGCTTCCCATCAGCATCCAGAAAACCGTCACCCAGCCCCTGTAAAAAGCAGCTGGACTGCCCCTAACATCCTCCATGCCAGGATCAGCAAGAAACTCACCAGGCAAATTCAAACCTTTCAGAACTTGCCAGCCAAAGCACCAATGTGTCCTTTATCTATTATCAAGGAACCATTACAAAGGATAGGAATGGATATTGTTGGTCCTTGAGAGCCCTCACGAAAGAGCCATAGACATATTTTGCTAATAGTGAACTGTGCAGTGATGTACCCTGATGCCTTTACCCTCCGAGGTATGATTAACATCTATGTTACTGGCATTCTCCTGTCAGACTTCATCAGGGTGGGTATATCCAATAAAATCATCACAGATCAAGCAACAACTTATTGTCTTCCCTATTTTAACAACTTTGCAAAATGCTTAACATCAAACACATAAAAACAGCAGTCAACCACCTGTAAACCAATAGGTTAGTCAGACGTTACAGGACCATCAAAACCATATTTAAAAAAGCTAACAGCCCTGATCACCAAATATTAGGATAAGATTCTGCCACTAATCCTGTTAGCCTTAAGAATGACGGCTTAATCTTCCATGGGCTTCACTACATTCAAGCTTGCCACCTTCACGATGGCCAAAGTCACCAACTTGATGAAAACCAACTGTCTCGAACTAAACAGCGACAAAACAGATGTAGTGATCTTCGGGAACTATTCACTGCCCTGAGACTCCACCTGATGGCTGGCAGAACTTGGATCTACACCTACCCTTGCCTCCCATGCCAAGAACCTTAGGAATATAATTGGCACCCAGCTTAACATGACCACCCAAGTCAACACCATCACTGCTTCCTGCTTCCGTACCCTGAAGATGCTGAGGAAAAACTTCAAATGCTCCCCATCAGCATCCAGAAAACCGTCACCCAAGCCCTTGTAAAAAGAAACTGGACTGCTCCTACACCCTCTATGCCAGGATCAGCAAGCAACTCACCAGGCGAATAAAACCATTCAGAACGCCCCATCCAAAGCACCAATGTGTCCTTTATCTATTATCAAGGAACTATTACAAAGGATAGGAATGGATATTGTTGGTCCTTGAGAGCCCTCACGAAGGAGGCATAGACATATTTTGCTAATAGTGAACTGTGCAGTGATGTACCCTGAGGCCTTTACCCTCCGTGGTATGATTAACATCTGTGTTACTGGCATTCTCCTGTCAGACTTCATCAGGGTGGGGATATCCAATAAAATCATTACAGATCAAGCACCAACTTCCTGTCTTCCCTATTTTAACACCTTTGCAAACTGCTTAACATCAAACACATAAAAACACCAGTGTACCACCCTCAAACCAATGGGTTAGTCAGACGTTACAGGACCATCAAAACTATATTTAAAAAAGCTAACAGCCCTGATCACCAAAAATTTGGATAAGATTCTGCCACTAAACCTCTTTGCCTTAAGATTCATACCTCAATCTTCCATGGCTCACTACATTTAACCTAATTATTATCTGGTCAACAACCTAGTAACATCATAGATACGGATAAAGAAGAGTGGGAAGGAGCAGATAAAGAAGATCGTATAAGCCTTGTAGAGTAAATGCTTATCCTTAAAGAGCATTTGAATAACATCCGTTAAGCATCTCCTGACCACCTACAAAAAGCCCAACAGTTGTAAGAAGACCTCTACAATTGTTAAATTATGAATTTTGTGGATGTGTAATTATCTAAAAGGTGTCCTGATGCTGAGTAGCTGAATCAATCACTGACAGCCAAGAAAAGGTCCCAAAAGGCATATCAGACTAAGATAGTATCCACAATTATACAGAGAGTAGAATTTATTGTGTATGTAGCCAGGTATTGAAAGTCTTTCTAAAATAAGGGACACAACTCTGTAAGTTCTAGGAGGTAAGGTGCTTGTCCTCCTACTTACCATAAAACATAAATTACTGGCCCTTTGGCATGTGCCATATTAAGTTCTTTATCTAGTAAGACAACGGATTTCCGAACCAGATCATAAACCTCATATCCAGGTAAATCAGGTGAATTTGCTTTAAAAATTAGAATTGCATAGCAACTGCCTGGTAGGCAATAGCAAAGATGAAACTGCAAAACAACTGCACTCCAGTACGGCCTTACAGATCCCACACACATGCAGCTTTGCCCCATTGTACCAGCTATAAACTCAAAATAGTCCGGACTCCTGAGACTTTGAACTCAGGTTAATAGTGTTTGTGGTCTGGAGCATGGGACTACAAGTCATTGTAGGGCTTATGGCACTTCTACAGGGCATAGTATAAAACCTGTACCAACAGGACTACAAGTCCCAACATCCAGAGTGCAGCAGCCACCTTGGGCATGGCCTGCTATAAAAGAGAGCCCAGCATAGAGCTTAAGCTCAATAGTTTAGTGCAGCTGTATACCACAGAGGTCAAATGGGACTTATGCTTGCTTTGCTAGCTGTATCCTCTTCCCGAAGAGCCAGACTGAGCAGTGCACATTGACAGCAGGAAAAACTAGCATAGATCAAGGTGTGTAGGAGCACTGGTGGCACACAAGTGTTAAAACAATGGTGTGCATGCCCTTTACTGCCTCAAGCTGGGAGACGGTTCCTATTTGGGTTTTTCTGGGAACAAAGAAGAGCTTTGGGTGATTCAAAAACAGTATACATTGCAAAGGTCTGCTCCCTGTAGATCTTTCTTTTATTTAATACTGTTAATTCAGTGTTAGTGTGAATTTACCCTTTCCCCCCCAAGTGCTTTGGGGCCTGCTCATCAGAAGATAACTTGTGAGTGTACGTATTTGAACATGCCTAAAGTACTTACTTCTTGGTGTCCATTCCTTTGTTTGAATACAGGGTGCTGAGAGCTGCTTCATTCTGGCCCACTGAGGAAACAGTATCTGCTATGCCACTGTTTCTGTTCTCATC
The DNA here is from genome assembly GCA_963921515.1 of Calotriton arnoldi. NCBI lineage: Eukaryota > Metazoa > Chordata > Amphibia > Caudata > Salamandridae > Calotriton > Calotriton arnoldi. The sequence continues at coordinate 4,682,608 of CAWUFW010000243.1, forward strand.
TGAATGTTAATATGCTGTTGATGATTGTATGACTAGATGGTTGGTTCATCAAGGCTACATTTTCCTTGTCATTCTTACATCTTGTATACGTACCCTGGAAGTCCTTCACTTGCTTAAAGCACAAATACATTCTCCATCTTGGCAGGAGAGTAGGAGTCCAGTAGTAGAGGTGAGAATCCACCCATCATGGCAGACTGAATAGTACTGCATTGAAATGCCTCTTGACATTCCCCTTCTGTTGATACAAGTCTCCTTCCCTATTGTCCATGGCCCATGTCCTTCCCCTTGTCCATCTACTCAAGACCTCTTTGTCGTAAGGAAGGTCAGAGTTAGTGGTGCCAGAGGGTGGGCCTTTTCGAGCATCATGCCAATCCCAAGGATGTTGGAGGACTTGACAGAGGATGACCTGGCAGAAACTTCCTAAGATGATGACATGCGTCCCATGATAGCATTCCTGTGAATATGGGGGACAAATCCAAGATGGAAGTGGGGAAAGGTTTTTCCAGTTTGCCTTGTAGAGCCTTGTTGGTTGAACACTAGAAATATACACCTGACAGGGGAAAACTACTATCAAGCCATACTGAATAACGGAAGCCCCACAACAAGTAGTCACTCAGGAAATTGAAAATATGCTAGCACAAGATACCGTGGAACCCCTTAAGAGTGACTGGACCTCTCCATTTGTTATTGTTTGAAAGAATGAAGAGTACATTTGATTTTGTATCAATTATAGACAGGTGAAAAAAGCATTTAAATTCGATTCAGATACTGTACTGTGTCTCCATCACTCCTAGTTATCAGGCTATGTGGGTTACATCATTGTCGATAGCTCCACATGGCACGATCTCTTTGCACACCTAGTAGCTGTGCTGCCTTCTCTTCTGATGGCTGTTCTCACATCAATTCCCTAAAAAATAGTGTCATCACTGCCCAACAAGTCCAGTATGTCGGTCATACCCTGGGCAATAAGTTTATATGTCCACTTATTGATAAAGGCGAGACTGAACATACCAATTCCCCTCCTTCAACTACCTAAGCCATAATGGCTTTCCTTGGTTTTATAGGCTATTGCAGGAGTTTCATTTCAGGTTTTTCTGCTCAAACAGCTTCCCTTATGAATTAGGATTATTGAGTGATTTTGTTGTGTCTGTAGAGCTCTGAGTTTCTAGTCCACACCACCTCACTGATTAAGCATTGGACTACTCTGCCTCACAATCCCGTGAGTCAAGTAAATAGTAAGGAAGCCTATAGTACAATAGTAAGGAAGCCTATAGTCCAGTAGTAAGGAAGCCTATAGTCCAATAGTAAAGAAGCCTATAGTCCAATAGTAAGGAAGCCTATAGTCCAGTAGTAGGGAAGCCAATAGTCCAGTAGTAAGGGAGCCTATTGCTTAATAGTGAGGAAGGCTAAGACCACTAGCTGGACGCACTTCTGGGAGAAGCAAAACACCCAAAGATCGGTTTGAAGGACAACATGGTTACTTGCAGGCTTTCCTGCCAGGTCTCTGAGGGCTCCTTGGATATACACAGCAGCTCTCTAATGAGAGGTGCCACTAAGAACAGCGCTCTGCCTGATCTGGCTGTTTCAATATCCAACAGAGCCCCTTTCCATTGCTTCCTTCTCATCACTCTGACGATCTACGGATTGAAAGACTTCACTACAGCCGCTGCACCCATTAATTCACCAGCCTGCTCTCTGACCTCTCCGAGACCGCTGTAGCGACCGAAAATCATCGTCACCCATAAGTAAGAATGTATACATTTCTCTGTTTATTCCTAATTATCTTGGTACAAAGCATCCACTGATTCCGTGAGTGATCACAGTGGAGTAATGTTCTACAGCGCACAAGATTTTAATGTTCTAATGGAAAAGAACTTGCCTACATTTAATGCCATAGATAATCTGAGATGGGGATAAAGCAAAGAATGATGGAGGAACAAGTGCGTTAATAATTCAGGAGGTAGCGGTACCAGCAACTAATAAGCTATTCACCAACCTTGCCTTACCATTTCAAGGAATGTGAATTAGCATTCCACCAAGGAAAAAAGACTGGGGTGGGGCAGTTTTGGTTTTAGCTCCTTATTGGCTGAGGGAAGGTAGAGGATTAAAGGGTGGAATATAGGGATACAAATAAAGAAAAAGGTAATTGGTGGATTCCATTCAATTTCACTTGCAATTTATATACAAAGAAAGACACAAACGGATGGTCAATTTTCTTAGAATTCTGATATTAAATGCCAAAGGTCTCAATGCATGCACTAAGTTGTACAAAATCAAAGAAAAGATCCACCACTATCACCCACAGATAACTAGTTCAGTTGATTGCAGCTATTGCCTTTCAATTTGGAAAACTATCAGGTTATAAACTGAATTCTGAAACAACCTAGATTCCTTCACTTGGCCCATCACTGATGCAACATCCATATAAAGTTGCTATAATTAAATATCTAGGGGTTTGGCTAACATCTACATTTAAAGACATACAAAATGCAAACTATACCCCGTTGCCTAAAGAAACTGAAAAACTGCTGAATAAATGGGAATGCATCCCCCCCACTGTGATAAGACACATCAGTCTCATTAAAATGATCTTGTTACCTATGCTTCTATATATCTGACTCTTGAGATATTCTTACCCAAGACTATCTCTAATCGTCTGGGGACATCAATGTCTGCCTTTATTTGGGGGCACAAGAGACCTAAGAGAGCCTATTGCTCCCTTCAGTTGCCTCTCAGTGAAGGGGGTGGATTGTCCCCAATTTTCTCTTCTACCATTGGGCAGCATTAGCCAAGAACATGACCAAATCAATCCAAGATATCTCTGGTACTTTTGCACACATTATTGTTGACTTAGCTGCTCCTCCTTTTTGCTACCTATTTTGATTTGCTAACCCATGATGACTCCCCAAACATGTAAAACATAAAGTCATTCAGGCTAATATAACCACACACCAGCAGATCAACAGACACTGTCAAATTCCAATACTACACTGATACCAACCAATTAAAAAAAAAACTCACTTAGAGAGACTTCCTGAACCCCACCAAACTGTAAATGGATGAAATCAAACCTTTATCCATCAACTTTATAAGGAGGACACATTTAAAAGTTTCACAGAGTTTTAATGTACCATGCTCAGACTTTTTCAGATACCTACAGCTCAGAGATCATCTTATTTATAATATTCCAGCCCTAAAGTTCTGCCCTATATATGTGTCCTGCTAATGCAACCTAGGCCGATCTACATGAGTGAATGAAACCATATTTGTAGAGCACAAAACAGCTGCTAGAAGATGTCTTGGTGCTAAAGATGCAAGCCGCAGGGGGAAGAGGAGTTGGAGGGTGGGCGAAGAGAGGAGGAAAATCAAGGAAGCTGAAAAAGTCAGATTTTGAATAATTTGCGGAAGATGTTGTCTGTAGTGCTTCTCTCATGATGCAGATATTTTCACAGATAGATAGGAAAATATCTCCCTCCTGCCTGGCTCTGGTGATTCTCACAGGTTCCAGAAAAAAAGCAGGCCCTTGAATTGGTTGGTAGAAAAGTAATTCCAAATGTAGTTTGGTCCCAGATTGTTTTGACTGTGGTGAGTCAGACACAGGACTTTAAAAAGTATGTACTTCTTTATAGGCAAGCAAAGCATACAAGGGAGATGATGGACGGAGCGCTGAAACTTTTCAGACGCTCACCCTCAGTCACAGATCTGGGTTGAATCCATCATTATTCTTTAGCTCACTTCGCCACCTCAGTTCAGACCCAGCTATATGCAAATCAGTGTTGACCCTGTGCCTCGTGGGAACAATCCAGCCCCAACTGCCAAGCCAAGTCTTCCCTGAACCGGAAACAAGCATCCTGGGTCAGAAAAAGCTCTCTGGGCCCTGGTTATGAGTAACCTGAAAGTTAGTGGGATGGCTAAATAGTCTGTCCAGATTAGTGGCAATAGCTTCTCTACAAACATGCCGCTATGGTTGCTAAAGACGGGGTCTAGCAAGGGACTAGCCATGTGTGCTACTAATTGAAAGGGCCCTAAGATTTTTCGTGAATTAAAGAGATTTAGAGGCTCTTTGTCAGCCTGACAGTCTTGGTGAAAATGTATGTTGCCTGACAAAGTAAAATTTTCGTTTTTAATTACCAAAGGTGCTAAGAAGCCGTAGATGCTATTGATAAATGTAGTACTTTGCCTGGACGGACAGTAAATGAGGACTCCTGAGAAATATGTGGTATTACTGGCTTTAATAGCAAAGACTATACCACCTGCCTCGAGGAACATTAGTATAATTATAAAGTGGCTGGGCGAGCATCTGGTTTTGGGTGTATGGGTGTTTGATGAATGTGCAAACGTTTTACGGTGTACATTGGCATCTGATGCTGGGTGTGTATAAGCATCTAAAGCTCGGTGTATGATCACCAATTGTGAGTTTGTAAGGGTGTTTGATGGTTGTGCATCCATGTAATGGTCATGTAAGTGTCTGATAATGAGTGTGTTCACATCTGAAAGTGTGCATGTGGGCGTTTGATATTTGGGTGCTTAGTAGGTTATGTTAGCACCTGAACAAAGGTAGACATCTGATGGTGGTTATGTGAGCTTGTATGGTGGCGATGCTATTGTTGGCTTAAACCTCTCCAGATATTTTTGAACATCGGAGGGATTAACAAAAGAGAAAAGACGAGACCACTCTACCCTCGCCTTGTACAGTAGTAGAGGGGAGGTGTAGGCATTTCCCGCCGTTAACACTGACATTCTTGGCAAAGGCCAGAGGGATCTTCATTGTTTGTCTTCTCCTGCATGCATGAGGGGAGGGTATTGGGCATCTCACTCCCTTACTCAAAGGTGGGTGGAATTTTTTTTTTAATCTAACCCCTTCACCTTAACCAAGGACAGGGATTTGATTTTGTGACCTTCCTGACTTGCCCAACTATAGGGGGGTTTCCTTAGTTCTCAGCTTTGCACAAGCACGTGGGGGGTGGGGGTTTATAACTGCCCTTGTCTAGGCTAAGGATGAAGACAGATTATCTGCCCTATCTTCTACCTTGTCCAAGGGAGGTAGGGTATGCCACAACTCCTACTTTGCCCAAAGATGGAGGGATTATATATCCCCTCCATGACTAAGGGCAGGAGGGCTTTCTTTTCTAATTACAGCCACCTAAATTGACAAGGCTGCAGGGGGAAGGGAGTTTAAAAAAAAAAAAAACAGAGAGAGGGAGCAAATTGTTACCAGCATTTGGACGGCTGTACGCTGTCCTGCTCTCCAAGGTGTCCAGCAAATGGATATCGATTAACCAAGAAGCCAGGTATAGTGAAAGTGACATCAAATACCCACCCAGTAAAATACATTATATGATCTTTATCACTAAATCCTCCCAGGAAGTGAAGACACATGACGTCCATCCTGATGACATCACAGTACTTGACACTACTGAAAATGATAGCCCATAATCGTGCCATTATATAATAACAGAACAGTTACTAAAAAAGAGAAATGTCTATTTTATCTGTCATCTATAAGGTGCTGATGCTGAATGAAGATGTTTGTGCTTTTATATTTTTGTGCATCAATAGGACTGTTGTCTTTGAAACAAAGTCTCTATGATGTGTAGAAGAGCATTTTTTTTAATCCTTATTAACTAGGCCTCAATTTAGGTATAAACGCCGTGTTGTCTAATATGGAAGGGGGATTTTTTGGTCCTGAATCAGAACCTCTTTCCCTGAACTCTCACACCCTGGACACCTTGCTGGACACACCCAGACTCAGGACAGAAACAGTTGTCAGGCGTTATCTGTCATATACCTTAATACCCGCTCCATGGTAAAACACAAAATGGACATATACCTATACCGGACATCCTTTTGTTAACAGAGACCTAGCTATCACAGGATTCCTCCCCTGACATCCTAACTGCACTACCTAGTGACTTCAATATCCTTCAAGCCAACCGCCCTCAGGGGAAGGTGGGGGGAGGAGTAGCAGCCATAATACGCCACAACTTAAAATTTACTGCACTAACTCCTCTTGACCTACCGTCTGTAGACAATCTCGTGATCAAACTAGAATCTGACTCTGGCCCCATGGTTTGTGTATTACTCTACAGGTCCCCCCAGAACATGCCACTGTTCCCACAATCTCTGGGTGAACAGGTAGCCCACCTAATAACAAATCATGCAAAAAATTTACTGATCGGTGATTTTAATTATTGGGCCAACGACACATCAGGTGGTCCTCATTCTGCCGAATTTACTGACCTACTCACAGGGCTAAATCTCAATCAACAGTTGACTGTTGCTACACATATTAAAGGGCACACACTCGACCAGGTATGGACAGCCAACCTTGATATGTCTAACCCGGTGGTTGTTCCTTGCCCATGGTCCGACCATCATCTGATCAAATTTATCATCAAAAACCTCACTAGGGCCAAAACCCCCACTTCTGATGGTGGGGCAGCGAGGAGCTGGAACAACACCAACAAAAGTCAATTCCTTGAGACATTGACCAACACAGTCCCGCCCGCCCAATCATCTATTAACCGCAGTGAGGAAAACTTAACAGCTTGGCTACTAGCAATCAGAAACAAACATTCACCCCTTAGGAAAATACATCGAGCCCGACGCCACGAGGCACAGAGATGGTTCTCCTCTGACTTAAAAACCTTAAAACTAGCCCTTCGGCAATCCGAAAGGAGGTGGAGAAGTAAATACCTACCTGAGGAAAAATGCATCTACCTAGCTGCGTTAAAAGACTACAAAAAAGCTATTCTGACCACAAAAGCTGCATATTTCTCTTCCAAAAGTGTGACCTCCACAAATCGGTCCAAAGACATTTTTTCGATAGTTAATGAACTGTCCAACCCAGACAGAGTGACACTAAAACCCATGCCTTCTCAAATCTTATGCAACTCTCTGAACAACTTCTTCATTGACAAAATTAAGGCTATTAAGGCTAGCATCCACATATGTTCCACCCCTGATTTATGCCCGACCTCGCTAATGAACTCTTGCACTATTGAACAGATACCAATAATAAGTCATGAAGTATTTCTGGACCTGCTGACCAAAGTAAAATCGGGCTCACCCAGGGACTGCTGCCCCCCCTGGATCTTAAGGGAAGCCTTCTCTGCTCTCCCTGGCCCAGCCCTGTCCCCCCTGAACGAGTCATTGTCCCAAGGCTATGTTCCCGATACCTTCAAGGAGGCCATTGTCATTCCCCTCCTGAAGAAGCCAGGGGCTGACCCTAAAACGTTGATGAATTACCGCCCGATCTCCTTGTTGCCTTACCTGGCCAAGGTACTTGAAGCCCATGTAGCCAGATCTCTCTCTGCCTTTCTGGAACAGTCTGAATATCTTGACCCCCATCAAGCAGGGTTTTGTCCAGCACATTCCACAGAGTCGGTCATACTGACAGTACTGGACACTCTTTGGAAGGAGGCTGATAGGGGATCTCCGCGGGCTCTGGTGCTGCTGGATCTCTCCGCAGCGTTCGACGCGGTCGACCACGACATACTGGTCGACCGTGTCGGAAGCGCAGGAATCCAGGGTTCAGCTCTCGAATGGATCCGCTCCTTTCTAGGAAACCGATCTCAAGCGGTCCGCATAGGCCAGTTCACAGGCCCCAAGATGAGGCCCACTTGTGGGGTCCCGCAGGGTTCCTCACTTTCCCCTCATCTGTTTAACCTATACCTTCTCGCTATGATCCGCGTCCTGAAAGAAAGGAAAGTGTGCACCTTCAACTATGCGGATGACTTTCAACTCATGTTTTCCATCAGTAACTCCCCTGAATCCATTCACGAATTTCAGACTACTATGCTACTCATCCGCGACTGGATGAATAGCAATCACTTGAAACTTAACCCAGACAAGACGAAAGTTATCCTAACGGGGGGGTCATTGAACCTTTGGAGTCCTCTCTTTTGGCCAAAGGAATTAGGACAGCCTCCCACCCCCTCCTTCTCTGCCAAAAGTCTGGGGGTAACAATTAACAGCGATCTTACAATGGAGACCCAAATTGGCTCTGTGATTTCAACGTGCTTCTTCCAGTTGAGAAAAATAAGAAAAATCAGTAGATTCCTCACACAGGAAGCTAAAATACAGGTAGTCTTAGCTATGGTAATATCCCACATAGACTACGCCAATTCTCTATACCTTGGCATCCCTGCCTACCTAATCTATCGACTACAATTGGTACAGAACCAGGCAGCAAGACTGGTTTTTCAGCAAAACAGGCGTCAACATGTCACGCCCCTTATGAGGAAGCTGCACTGGCTCCCTATAAGTCAGAGATGCGCCTTCAAGGTGGGATGTCTCATCTTCAAATCCCTGAATGGCAGGAGCCCTAAATTTGTTGACAGTCTCATTCAAAGGTACAATCCTACGCGCAACATGCGATCTGCTCACATGCATCTTTTAACTACTGCCTCCTTTAAACTGAAGCACTTCGGTGGAACTAGGTCCGCCGTCCTAAACCCAGATACTGTAACTCCCTGCCTCTCGAAATTAGATCCTGTACAGATCTTATGAGCTTTAGGAGGCTCCTTAAGACATGGCTGTTTAGACAGGCATATGAGTAAAGTCCCAGGGCTCGACATCCCTTAGAGCAGCGCCATGAAACCAATCCGGTGTACGTGCGCTTTATGAGCAATATTTAACATAACATAACAGGATATACTTGAGCTATTGTCTGATGAATGTGAGCTTGACATCAGTAAAATGAAAAATGGGGGAATAATTTATAAAATGGATTTGACTAATGATTATGAAATAAAAGAATTAGGTTTAATAACTTTAAGAGTTCACAGCAAGGGTCTGGTTGAAAAGACAAGCCACTGGAGGGATTTAAAGAAATGCAGAGAAAGGTGGAAGAATAAATATACTCCTAAAAAGAAAGCTTCAGAGACAGGCCAAAAAGTAAAAGGATCTGTTAGTTATTTGGAATTAGGAGTAGTTTCAGATTTTCCCCTAAGAGAAGTACATGGAGGAATCTATGTGCATGTGCCTTGGACAAGATGTGATCTTTATGCTTTTATGGCAAATTTTCTAAAAATGCGAGAAAAACCTCAGAAGTTGTACAAAGAGGTTCATATGTTGACAATTATTACAAAAGTGTTTTGGACTGTATTGAATGTGATCTTTGAGATTTAGTTCCCAGTGATTTGTGGTCCAAGTGTAAGGGTGCTGCTGCTTGGCCAACTGAGGAACCAGATAGGGTTGTGCCTAATAGTGCTCCTTCTAAACTGGTTGTGGGCAAGTATAAGGCAATGAAAAAGAAGGTGCCAGAAAAAAGACATTAACTGGGCAAAGATTTTGAGATCTTCACAAGAGCCGAAAGAGTCAGTACATCTCAGTTATGTGAAATTTGTGCAGATTTTAAAGAAAAAGAGTGGAGTCGAAGATCCCGAGAAAGATGGTGCAAGTGGTTTCATTTCTGCCATTGTTATGGGCCCTAAGCTTAGATCTCATATACAAGAAAGTGTAATGTGCTTGCAGACAAAGAGTATTGAAGAAATCTTGAAATTGGCCAAGTATAGCAGTGATTGATTTGATGCGAAGCAGAAAAGGATCAAAGAGAAGCTGATGGTTGCCAAAACAAAGCAGTTTGAGAGAAATGGCAGGAACCAGTTGATTGGTTCTGATTTGGGTTTTGTGCCATCTGACAATGTTGGATAGCATGTGATGTCTTCAATGCAGATACAATGTCGTGGAAGAGGGTTTGTGAACAATTAGGGAATTAACACAAACATTGATATGCTAAAAAAGAGCACTGTTTGCCATTTCTGCATTTTAAAATTGGGCACCTGAAACGAGAATGTCGACAGAATTCAGATAAAACCTAAAGTTATTTTGTTCCCCAAATGCAGCACAAGGTAAGTCAGGTGCAGACACAGTCATTAGCCCCAGCCCAACCAACTTCTGTACAGTATATGCAAAAATCAAAGACACTGTTACATGAATATGCCCATAGGCCCAGTGCCAGAATTGCTGCAAAATAATAAAAACAAAATGCCATATAACCCAGGTTACCAACAGAATACATGGATTCTAAGTAATGATTTTCAATCAATTTCTCCAGAAAATAATTCTTAATGACGGTGCCTGAGGGGGGAGAAGGATTGCTTGCTTGGAGAAGTTCTGAAGGTAGATTTGAGTGGTAAAGTAAATGGCTACCCCATTTCTTTCTTGGTACATCCAGGGCTACTCACTCTACAGTTCATTCTGTGGAGGTTCCAAACCTTCCCTTCTCAGGAAGAGGAGTTCAAGTTGTTGGAATCAGGAATAAACCGATTGTTAATCAGGTTACAGCAGATGTCCCTGTTAAAATAGGATCAATGGAGAATAATCATCCGTTCATTTTGTGCAATTATAGTCCTGAAAATTTGTTGGAAAGAGGCTTGCTTTGTAAGATGAACAGTGTGATATATTGTACACTGGATGGTGCCGCAATTGAAACCCAAGATGAAGATTCTGTGTTTAAAATTAAATCACATGATTCAAGAGTTCAGTTGTTATCAGTTATGACTATAGATAATTTGCCTCTGGATTTAGGACATACTATCAAGAAGAGGTATGGGAATTCTCGGGAAAGATATAGGATTAATTAAATGTGTAAGGCCTGTTAGGATAAATGTATAACCCAATGAAGTTTTCCATAGAATTAAACAGTGCAAACTTTCGTGAGAAGTAGAAGAAGGAATACTTGAAAAAGTGATTTAACAGGAAATTCTTTGTGAAGTTCTTGGTAGTCCTTGCAACTCTCTTGTGATGCGGATTAAAAAAAATTGGGTGGTAAATGGAGAATTGTTCAGGATTTACAAAAAATAAATATAATTTTGATTCCATGCTGTCCATTGGTACCAAATCCCACAGTAATTTTGTTCCAAATTCCCACAGATGCAGAATAGTATAAAGTCACTGATTTATGCCAATCATTCCTCTCCATTCTCCTGCACGAAGACAGCCAATACTTATTCATGTTTCAATTTCAAAATAAAGTTTCCATTTGGTGTCGAGTCCCACAATGGTGTACTGAAAGTCCTTTGATTTTTAGTCAAATCCTAAAGAAAAATTAGAATATTTGCAGTCGCCCTGTAACTCAGTCTTGGTGCAATATATAGATGACATACTGGTAGTATCAAAGATGAAAGAAGATTATAAACTTGTCTCAGCTGCACTGTTGATTCAGTTAGCTGACAATGATCGCAAGGTTTCCTCTATAAAAATGCAGTATTGTAAAACAAAGAAGTGGGAGGAGTAAGGAAAGTCTCAAAACAATGTGTTTTTGCAAATCTTAAAATGAATCCTTCTGCTACCCATAATAAGGTGAGGATGTTCCTGGGAATTGTTGGCTACTGTTGTCAGTGGATGCCAAACTTTTCTTGATTGCAAAGCCTTTAATAAGGCTAGCCCATAGAGATATAAAAGATCAAGTACCATTTGATGATGAATGTTTAGCGGCCTTCCAGGTGCTGAGGGAAAGTTTGTAAAATGCACCCACCCTTGGAATGCCTGAGTATAATTTGGAATTCTTCATTTATTGCCATGAGAGAGGCGGGTGTGCACTTTCTGTACTTACACAGAAACATGGAGGAGTCATGAGGCCAGTGGCTTATTTAGCCGTAGATGTAAGTCTTCCTGATTGTTTGAAAGTGGTTGCAACTGCTTGCATTACAATTGAGCAAAGTGAGGGAATATAATGGGACATACATTGATTGTGTTTGTTCTACATTTTGTTGAAATTTTGCTGACTCATATTCGGATTCAGCACATGACAAACAGTCATCTAACCAGATATGAACAAGTCATATTGGCAGCTGATAGTATCTCAATCAAAAGATGTAATTTCTTAAATCCTACAATGCTGCTACCTGTTTCAAACAATATCAAGGGCATAAAAAGGAGTGATGATGATGATGAAGATGAGCCAGACATTGACTGAATTAGAGTCACAGATTTATGCACCAAAACCCAAGACCAGATTTTAAAGATTTTAAAGAAATTCCTCTTGCAATGGCTGGTTTGATTTTGTTTGTTTATAGTTCCTGTGTAGCCACTTAAATGCTAACGATGAGATGCGCTCATCTTCAGTACAGCCAGGCCCAATAGTGCTGAGGTTGAGATGATATCTTCCTTAGCACTCAAGGGTTTAAGAGACCAATATGGGATACCGAAGGCTGCCTGTGAAGCATGTTCAATTCCTCAGCACAAGTGGCAGAGTTGGTTGCATTGACAAGAGCTTGTTGCCCGTCAGAAAATGTGAATGTGACCATCTATACAGACATCCAATATGGTTTTGAAGTGGTCCATGACTTTGGACAACTGTAGTCACGAAGGGGTCTCATGACATCCTTAGGAACTCCCATCAGGAATGGTATCAACGTTCTGCATTAATTGACCTCCTTTGGAACTCCCATAAGGAATGGTGTCTACATTCCTGATTAATTGAAAGCAAAACATATTGCTGTTGCCAAGTGTGCTGCTGATAAGGCTGGAAAGATACGGTCATGCTTGGGAATAAATAGGGAGACCAGATAGCCAGATACTGTGTACTTAAGAATGAAACTATGTCAGACCCCTTTCAGAGGGCCACAGGACACTCAGGAGCTACCAGGCCCAACCGTGGTGGTTGAAGCCTTTTACTCCTGATATTCCATGGCCGACCTACGATGGATCCAGAGCAACTGAGCCAAGTAGTGCTTCTGCACTTGACTCTCAGTGGTAGCTGTGGACAAGCAGTCAAAGGCCCCGGGGGGGTGTTTAAATGCAGGTGAGTGAAGACAACGCTTAACTCAAAGTGCACACACTGCTAACAATAAATCAACGTCCAGTCAAATACTTACATTTATAAGAAATGTTTGTATTTTATTTCTAACTCTACACATTCAAGAAATTACAACATTCATGAGAAACAACACAATCTTTTTGAGGTCAGGGCTCTACTAGTTGTTAGGCAAATCCTTGCCCCACCCTCTTCCTTAAAATGTGGTTGGGTTATTACCCAGCCACTTGTGGCCACATCCAGGGAATGCTGACTAATATGCCATACTCAAGAGTTCCCCTTTGACTCTTTAGGAATTGGTCAAAAGTGTCTCTGGTGCCATGGCACCATCAGCAGTGAGTCTCCCAGGACCCCACAGGCCGAGTTCTAGTCTTATCTACTCCAGTGATATACTAGCATTCAACAGTACAGATAATGCCCTCTGTGCAGGTGCTTACAAGTCCTGATACTGTTCGTCAAAGTCGGGCTGCACACAGTACATGCAGCAGTACCCAGCAGGAGCAGGCTCTCTCCCTCGATCAGAGCTGCTGGCTTGTCCCAGCGATCAGAGCTGCTCCTGCTCTGTGAAGGCGAGGTAAGCCACTATTCCGCTCGCAGGCTGGGGGAGGGGCGGGGATTCAATCCTCCAACTCTCAACTGCAGCCCAGTGAGGAGCCAATGTCTCCAGTGGCACCCTTCATGGTCCTTGGGGTATCAGTCAGGTCCAGGTCTTGGTGTGCAGGCTTGACCCACGAATCCCAGCTGCAATCTTCTGTCCAGATAATTTCTAGCAATGTTGGTACCTGCAGTCCCTTCTGGCATACGGGGTTGCCGCTGTACTTCCCAGTCTATTGTCTATTGTTTTAAAGAACATTTTTGTTAACTTTTGGAGTTTTACGATTACTTTTTGTTTTTGATCACAATGGAAAAATGGCACATAGCAAATGGTGCAAAACTTTTGCTCTCTCACCCACTTCACGCTGCTACCCTCCCCAACCTGCAGCCTGGACCCCAAAAACATTTAATGACAAAATAATAAAATGTGATGATGCAGCCTCTGGCCTGCATCATTTTGTAGTTGCATGCATACATGCTTAACACTTGAATGGGCCTACAGAATGATACGGCTGAGCCGTAGCTTCATCATGCTTATTTAGTTATTCCTCTTTTGATTTTTTCGTTCAAGATGTTCAGCATCTGCTTTGATGCTGGAAAGTATGAAAAAACATTGGAAGAGCCAATATTTAATAGCAGGGATGTAACCCATAGTGATCCAGTACCTTTCTTTAGCAGTTTAACTCTTGAAAACAATAAAATGACATAACATTCTACACATTACTGTGCCTGGGAGTAATATACTGTTTATTACCACAGGTAGGGGAGTTGAGGGTCATCATGACCCACTTGAGTCTCCATTTCTCATAATTCATGGCCCTCCCGCATTCAACAGTGAGAGATACAAAGAAAGAGTGTATTTGTTGTGTGGGTGAGTGTACATGTGCTCATATAGGCACCTAGTAAAATATTAACATTTTAGCAAATTACAAGGAAAGCTGCAACCTTTTAGAGCAGTGCTTCCCAAATTTGGTGATGACACTAATAATCTTAGTTGGCGTGGCGCCGAGTTGGCGATGCAGCGAGCGCAAGGTAAATAGTTTTATTTATTATTGCCCATCTTCTGATTTGTCCAAAACTTGCTTAGTTGAGTAAGGAAGGAGAATCATGACAGTGATATGCAAAGCTGCAAGACTGTGGCAGCAAGTGCTGTGCAAGCAGTGTATTATTTATATGATTTGACGTTTTTGCCCTTTAAAAATTGTTTCCATGCACAAAGTGCTGCGATGCTCACACTGGTGTTACTTCAAGTAAGAAAAGCGCCTTCATATTCCAACAATTATCTTTAAGCTTTGTGACTTGAAAATGGCTACATCACTCAGAATGGAGCAGGGAGTAGTTTTCAAAATTGGGAGAATCTCAGCCACAGCTTATCAGCTGACTATCATATAACCCACTTTGAAGTGAATCGCTTCAATATGCTAGCTTAGAGAGCTGTATCAATTGGAGAGCCATGTTAGGGAGGTGACATTAGCGCTTCTTGAAAGTTTTGAGTTTACGGAAGTCTAGTACCCGGTGACTCCAAGACATGCACTCCAGTTTTGGAGCTTTTTATTTAACAAACTGAAATATTCTGGGAATTGTAATTCTTATAAGCTTCATTTGAGCAAACACACCTAAAGCATTGCTTTGTGAAACAAAAGCCTGGGACTGAAGCATGGCCACTTTGGTGAAATATAGTCACCAGGCAACTTTGAAAAAAGTAGACCCC
Source organism: Calotriton arnoldi (assembly GCA_963921515.1). Lineage (NCBI taxonomy): Eukaryota > Metazoa > Chordata > Amphibia > Caudata > Salamandridae > Calotriton > Calotriton arnoldi. The sequence continues at coordinate 4,697,676 of CAWUFW010000243.1, forward strand.
CAGCTCCCTCAAAAGAGGAGGCAGATTTCAAGGCACTCTGCCAGGTACAGCGCATGGCTTCTATTCGGAGAAGAACTAGAGTGACCAAAGAACTTGACCCAGCACTCATTACATACCTCCTCTGCCTTCCTCGTCCCAGTCCTCACCCATGAGCACTCTGTGTTCAGGAGACAGAATTCAAAGAAGCAAATAATAAAATGTTTCTTACCCCAATATGGCTTCACAGGAAGTTCCTGTTATGTGACCAATAAAGGTGGGTAGAGCCCGTAATGCATCCTGATTAGGTCGAGCCTAGCGGCAGCGCACATGCACTGCTTGCTCTGCGAGACTGCTGTAGTAGAGTATGGGAGAGAAGCCGCTCCCACTCTCCTCCCATATTTTTCCTTGGCTTGTGTCATTGTCTTTCGAAAATGCTGTCTTCGGATTCGTTAATAGGCTTGTTAGTCCCTCCTTATTACGGCCTTGTCTTCATTTGTACCCTCCCATGGCGACTGGCCCTTTTACTTCAGTTGTTACACGGGACCTGTTATTTAGTCTGTAAGCACTATTTACTTTATTGAGTTTCTCCTACTGCAGGCCGGACATGCGCTGCTTCAGCTGAAACCTCTTGTGTTTTTGAAGCAGCACGGCCGCCCCCATAACACGGCGCCCGCTTTCAATCACTTTAACCCTGCATTATCTCGTGTCTTTTTCAACCGCCAAGTAAAATGGATTTGGAAAGGATTCGCAAATTAAGTCATGTGAATTCCAAGTAGCACATGTGCTAATGGGCTGAAGCTGACAACAGCACATCTGTGTTACATGTCATCTGCACTAAAACCACCTGACGGGTTGTTTTCAAAAGCCTGTTTTATTAACAACAGCAACACCACCACCAATACCACCACCAATACCATCACCATCACCACCACCAATACCACAACCACCATCAATACCACCACCAATACCACCACCAATACCACCACCACCAACACCAGCACCACAAACACTACCACCACCAACACCAACACCACCACCAATACCACCACCACCAATACCACAACCACCACCAATACCACCACCACCAATCCAATACCACCACCAATACCAATACCATCAATACCACCACCACCAATACCACCAATACCACCACCACCAACAATACCACCACCACTGATACCACCACCACCATTACCAGCAATACCACCACCAATACCACCACCAATACCACCATCACCACAAATACCACCACCAATACCACCACCATCACCAATACCACCACTAATACCACCACCATTACCACCACCACCTCCACCACCATCACCACCACCAATACCACCACCACCAATACGACCAATACCACCACCACCACCAATACCACCACCACCAATACCACCACCACCAATACCACCAGCACCACCTCCACCACCAATATCACCACCACCAATACCACCACCACCAATACCACCACCACCAATACCACCACCACCAATACCACAGCCACCAATAACACCACCAATACCACCACCACCACCATCAATACCACTACCACCAATACCACCACCAATACCACCACCTCCACCACCACCAATACCACCACCAATACCACCACCACCAACACCACCACCACCAACACTACCACCATCACCAACACCACCAACAACACCACCACCATCACCAATACCACCACCAATACCACCACCACCAATACCACCACCACTACCACCACCACCACCATCAATACCACCACTACCAATACCACCACCACCTCCACCACCAATATCACCACCACCAATACCACCACCACCATTACCACCACCACCACCACCAATACCACCACCACCAATACCACAGCCACCAATACCACCACCAATACCACCACCACCACCGTCAATACCACCACCACCAATACCAATACCACCACCATCAATACCACCACCTCCACCACCACCAATACCACCACGAATATCACCAATGCCACCACCAATACCACCACCAATGCCAGCACCAATACCCACACCACCAACAATATCACCACCACCTTTACCACCACCGCCAATACCACCACCACCAATACCACCACCAATACCACCACCACCAATACCACCACCAATACCACCGCCAACAATCCAATACCACCACCACCAATACAAATACCAACACCAATACCACCACTCATACCACCACCACCAAGATCACCACCACCAATACCACACCACCACCAATACAATACCACCGCCACCAATACCACCACCACCACCAATACCACCACCAACACCACCACTAATACCACCACCACCAATACCAATACCACCACCACCAATACCACCACCACCAATACCAATACCACCGCCAATACCAATACCACCACCAATACCACCAATATCACCACCACAATACCACCACCACCAATACCACTAATACCACCACCACCAGCAATACCACCACCACCAATACCACCACCAACTCCACCACCAATACCACCACCACCACCATCAATACCACCACCTCCACCACCAATACCACCAACAATACCACCACCACGACCAATACCACCACCACCAATACCACAACCACCACCAATACCACCACCACCACCAATCCAATACCACCACCAATACCAATACCATCAATACCACCACCACCAATACCACCACCACAAATACCATCACCAATACCACCACCAATACCACCACCAATACCACCACAAATACCACCATTAATACCACCACCAATACCACCACCAATACCACCACCAATACCACCACCACCAATACCACCTCCACCACCACCAATACCACCACCAATACCACCACCGCCACCATCAATACCACCACCTCCACCAATAACACCACCATCAATACCACCACCTCCACCACCACCAATACCTCCACCAATGCCACTACCAATACCACCACCACCACCAATACCACCACCAATACCAACACCATCACCACCAACAATACCACCACCACCAATACCACCACCAATACCACCACCACCAATACCACCATCACCACCAATACCACCAATACCACCACAAATACCACCACCAATACCACCACCACCAATACCACCACCACCACCAATACTACCACTAATACCACCAATACCACCACCAATAACACCACCACCAATACCACCAGCACCAATACCACCACCACCACCAATACCACCACCACCAATACCACCAGCAATCCAATACCACCACCACCAATACCACCACCACTGCCAATACCACCACCACTGCCAATACCAATACCACCAATACCAACACCAGTACCACCAATACCACCACCACCAATACCACCCCACCAATACCACCACCACCAACAATACCACCATCACCAATACCACCATCACTACCGATACCACCACCACCAATACCACCACCACCACTACCAATACCACTACCACCAATACCACCTCCAATACCACCATCACCACCAATACCATCACCAATACCCCCCCCACCACCACCAATATCACCACCACCAATACCACCACTGCCACCAATACCACCATCACCAATATCACCACCACAAATACCACCACCACCAATACAACCACCACCAATACCACCACCACCAATACCACCACCACCACCAATACCACCACCATTACCACCACCACCACCAATACCACCACCACCACCACCAATACCACCACCACCAGTACCACCACTACCACCAATACCACCACCAATGCCACAACCACCAATGCCACCACCAATACCACCACCACCACAAATGCCACCACCAATACCACCACCAATACCACCACCAATACCACCACCACCAATACCCCACCACCAATAACACCACCAGCAATACCACAGCCACCAATACCACCACCACCACCATCAATACCACCACCACCAATACCAATACCACCACCATCAATACCACCACCTCCACCACCACCAATATCACCAATGCCACCACCAATGCCAGCACCAATACCCACACCACCACCACCAACAATATCACCACCACCTTTACCACCACCTTTACCACCACCGCCAATACCACCACCACAATCAATACCACCAATACCACCACCACCAATACCACCACCACCAATACCACCACCAATACCACCACCAACAATCCAATACCACCACCACCAATACAAATACCACCACCAATACCACCACTAATACCACCACCACCAAGATCACCACCACCAATACCACACCACCACCAATACAATACCACCAATACCACCACCACCACCAATACCACCACCACTAATACCACCACCACCAATACCAATACCACCACCACCAATACCACCACCAATCCAATACCACCACCACCACCAATACCACCACCACCAATACCACCACCACTACCAATACCACCACCAATACCACCACCACAATACCACCACCACCAATACCACCACCACCACCAATACCACCACCACCACCACCAATACCACCACCACCACCATCAATACCACCACCTCCACCACCAATACCACCAACAATACCACCACCACCAACACCAATACCACCACCAATACCACAACCACCAGCAATACCACCACCACCACCAATCCAATACCACCACCAATAACAATACCATCAATACCAATACCACCACCACCACCAATACAACTACCACCAATACCACCACCAATACCACCACAAATACCACCATTAATACCACCACCACCACCACCAATACCACCACCACCAATACAACCTCCACCACCACCAATACCATCACCGCCACCATCAGTACCACCACCTCCACCAATACCACCACCATCAATACCACCACCTCCACCACCACCAATACCTCCACCAATGCCACTACCAATACCACCACCACCACCAATACCACCACCACCAATACCACTACAAATACCACCACCAATACAACCACCACCACCAATACCACCACCACCACCAATACTACCACTAATACCACCAATACCACCACCAATAACACCACCACCAATACCACCAGCACCAATACCACCACCACCACCAATACCACCACCACCAATACCACCAGCAATCCAATACCACCACCACCAATACCACCACCACTGCCAATACCAATACCACCACCACTGCCAATACCAATACCACCAATACCACCACCAGTACCACCAATACCACCACCACCACCAATACCACCAATACCACCCCACCAATACCACCACCACCAACAATACCACCATCACCAATACCATCATCACCAATACCACCATCACTACCGATACCACCACCACCAATACCACCACCACTACCAATACCACTACCACCAATACCACCATCACCACCAATACCATCACCAATACCCCACCACCACCACCAAAATCACCACCACCAATACCACCACTGCCACCAATACCACCATCACCAATATCACCACCACAAATACCACCACCACCAATACCACCACCACCAATACCACCAATACCACCACCACCAATACCACCACCATTACCACCACCACCACCAATACCACCACCACCACCAATACCACCACCACCAGTACCACCACTACCACCGCCAATGCCACAACCACCAATGCCACCACCAATACCACCACCACCAATACCACCACCACCACAAATGCCACCACCAATGCCACCACCACCACCAATACCACCACCACCAATAACACCACCACCAATACTACCAGCAATACCACCACCAATACCACCACCACCAATACCAGTACCACCACCACCAATACCAATACCACCACCAATACCACCAAAACCAATACCAATACCGCCACCAATACCGCCACCACCAATGCCACCACCGCCAATATCACCACCCCCATACCATCACCACCAACACCACCAATACCACTACCACCAATACCACCACCTCAGCGCCTCTCCCTCACTAGTAATAGCAGGGGCACTGTATGAGGCCGGAGCTGCAGCTGAGACCATCCCTCCCTCCCTCCATGCCTGCCATACAGCACAGCCCACCCTGCACCAGGAGGTGATGCCAGGGCCCTACTACAGCTGGAGTGTTTTTTATTAAGCCAAATATAGCAATGACATTACACAATGCCACACTGCACACTCAAATCACAGAGAGGGCAGGAAATAGCCCCCCACTCCTGCTCTTCCTCCTGAGCCGTGACAGTGTAATCACAGAGCGAAATGTGTTGGGGCGCTTTGTTAGTGTTTATAGCTCGGATCATATGTAACTCTCACTTCACACTTTGTGTCTGTGTAATTTACAACACTTACACATCTTCTTCACTGCACTATTTATCACTACTTTGAAGACGTCGCAGGCCGGTCCCTACCTCTGATATTTGCAATCTAACAAGCGGTCGAGAAGGCCCTTTATTGCAGCGCAATAGGTCTCGCATTTGCGAGAGTTTAATCTGTTAGTATTGTAAATGACAATGCCTTTTATTTATGTGTTAAAACCCAAAATATAAATAAAAGGCATTGTCATTTACAATGCCAATAGCTCAAACTCGCATGAATGCGAGACCTATTGCATTGCAAATGCTTGTTCTGTCTAACTTTACACGGCAGCGGCGCTGCTGACTGAAAGTTTCCAATACTTGTTTCCCCATTCCCTTAAGTATCCCAACTCAAAATTTACTCAAGCCAGTTCAATAAATCAAGATCGCATCAGTCTGCTCCCTTCGTGGCCTAAGAGCTTTAACTTATCGATCGGCCCTACCCTGTCCTGTCTTTATAACTTTTTCATTTCTGTTTTTTCTCCCAGACGCCTTTGAGAAAGAAGAGTGCTTACAGACACTCAAATTGTGTTAAAAGCCCAATGCATGTCGTCAGCAACAACCAGAACAACAACAAGAACACCACCACCCCCTCTTGGGTGTACTCGAATGTTGGCATGGTTATGCTACTTACAGTTAGCTGTGCAAGCAGCATCAGGTCAGATTACAAGTATGTAGTTTTTGGTTAGTGAACAACAGCTTGAGGTGTGTTGCCTTTCAGTGGCACTGAGTTATGTGCTAAGTAAATAACAGCAGCAGGTGCACAGAAACCTGCTTTTCTAAGTGTAGGTGAAGGTCTTGGCTAATGATCTAACTGGCCATCATCACTGAGTTACCAAGTGCAGCCACAGACTGTCCCTTGAGCGACTGAGTAAAGGTTTGCTACTTAACGAGAGCGCGCACAAAGATGGGTTCATTGCCGCAGATCTCTCTGCTTCCGGGAGCTGGTGGGAGGCAGCAGAAGGTCTCGTGCACTTGCGCATCCGCAGTGATGCATGGACCAGCAGCTGCTTGGGTAGGCTATCCTGTTTTAGGCTTACACCTATAATAACTGATAAAATCCCACCGAAAGAGAAACCACCCTCATCAGTGTAAACATATAAACACTGATAAAGACCTACACAACCACAAACAAAAACGCCATTCAAAGTAAGGAAAGTGAGAAAAAATGAGTCCTTTCTATTTCTTCCTGAAGAGATCAACAGAATGTAACTTTTTTATAAAGGTAGCAGCATGAAGACTGGTCTAAGATTATTCTGCTTGTGTTTTGTTGTTTAGGATGTCACTGAACTATTGTTTCTTCTTCCTTTTGTTTCCTCCAGTTTTATGTGATTGCATAAAGGTGCAAGGTTCAGAAGCCTGTGTTAGGTCTAATCTCATTATTTTACACAGTGTAAAGAATGTGGGAATATTAAAATCATATTTGTTATTTGGGCAGGGCTTAATTCCTTCTCTGATTGGTGAAATGGCTGTCTCATAAGAATCTTGGCAAATATGTACTATCACCCTTTAATAAATCAGCCTCCTTTTCTAACAGGTCAGTATTAATAGCAGAGCAACTTCCAAAGGCTGTAAACATTCAATGCCAGGTGTATTGACTGGTACTTTGAAAAGAGTGCTGTCACCATGCACATGGTATAGTGGTGAAAACATGATAAGTCTTTCCACATCCCAACCAAATTCATAGTCCCATTGTTCTGTGTGATACCTTCAGATAATCCTGGCTTTTTACACAATTGTACTTTACTGCTGGTGTTTTTAGCCATAGTTACAATTAGGGGTGGATGGAATTTTTAATTTGCCGGTGAAAATGGGCAAATTTATTAATTCTGCGCTGCTCTTGTAACACGGAATTACTAATAAATTCCTCTGTTCCGCTGGCAAAATTAATCACAGCAGTCAGCAGTGCACTGCTTTCTAGAGCTGCATGTTGGCACAGGAATCAGGATGGCTCATTTAGTGTTGTCAGTTAGCCTTCTAGATCTTTAGTTGGACATGTGGCTTGTCCATTACTGCTGTGTGCATGTGCCGCTCCAGAAATGGAGTGTGGTTTGCGGGAAGAGTAAAAGGTCCCAGGTGGAAACGCTGCAGAGAAAAGCTGGTACGGTCTGAAATAATCTGCAATCTAGGTAGAAGCAACACTGGACAGCTATTCCATAGCAACCTTCAATGTTGGGCTCCTGCCTGTGCTGGTTGGAGTTCCTTTATTGAAGCATTCCCTGACAACACATGTGTTTGCAAGCTTTCTCCCTAGTGCGCCCCCCCACTCCTCATCGCTCTCTCTTACTAGTGTGCTTCTGTCCCCCACCTAACGCTCGACCATGAGCTTCTAAGCCCCTGTGTTGCTCTTCCTCACCTGTGTGCTTGTAGCTCTCACTCTCGCTTATGTTGCCCGTGTGCTTCTGTCTCCACCCATTTTGCCCTCTCTTGCCCATGTACTTCTGTGACCCCCTAATCTCCTCCATGTTGCTCTCTCACCCACTTCACGCTGCTACCCTCCCCAACCTGCAGCCTGGACCCCAAAAACATTTAATGACAAAATAATAAAATGTGATGATGCAGCCTCTGGCCTGCATCATTTTGTAGTTGCATGCATACATGCTTAACACTTGAATGGGCCTACAGAATGATACGGCTGAGCCGTAGCTTCATCATGCTTATTTAGTTATTCCTCTTTTGATTTTTTCGTTCAAGATGTTCAGCATCTGCTTTGATGCTGGAAAGTATGAAAAAAACATTGGAAGAGCCAATATTTAATAGCAGGGATGTAACCCATAGTGATCCAGTACCTTTCTTTAGCAGTTTAACTCTTGAAAACAATAAAATGACATAACATTCTACACATTACTGTGCCTGGGAGTAATATACTGTTTATTACCACAGGTAGGGGAGTTGAGGGTCATCATGACCCACTTGAGTCTCCATTTCTCATAATTCATGGCCCTCCCGCATTCAACAGTGAGAGATACAAAGAAAGAGTGTATTTGTTGTGTGGGTGAGTGTACATGTGCTCATATAGGCACCTAGTAAAATATTAACATTTTAGCAAATTACAAGGAAAGCTGCAACCTTTTAGAGCAGTGCTTCCCAAATTTGTTTGAACCACAGCCCAATTTTTAGAACAACAATCTTTCGCAAACCACCTAGCTTTAATGGACTTGTGGCAGGCGATTCTTTAATGTATCTAAAGCATCATGTGGTAGCGCACTGTCATTTACAGAAAATACATTTTCCATTGAAATGGCCGCTAAATTTGCACAGACACAGTTTTACTGCTAAAACTATATTGCATACAAATAATAATGTGTGGAAATCGGGTTTCAGTGAATATTTATCATGTGTGTATCAAAAACTAAAGTGTCCTAAATTGTTTTGATCCTATTAAGATCTTTGTTTCCATCACACTTCAAAATTACAAAAAGTGCTTAATTTTTGCTTATTTAACTGCTGAATGTGTACATTGCTATTTAAAGGTATTTACATTTTGGTCTGTTACACAAAAATTGCATCCTACACTCTCATCATTCACACTCCCTGTACTCCAGCAAGATTGTCACCTAATTCACTTTACTTTTCTTTTTCTCACTGCAAAGTAAGAGGAGTTTGTAAATACCAATCTTCATGTTAACAAAATAAGCACCAATTTGTCAGAAAACATAGCCTGAAATTTGACCTTTGTGTTTGAAGTGCAGCAAATGTGCAAAGATTCATACAGAATTTAAACATATCTTTATTTGTTTCGTAGACTTCTGCAACCCACCAAAAATTAGTGAGTATTCCACAAACACACTCTCTTGCTCTCTCTCTCCTTCTCTCTATCCCATTCTCCCTTATCCTATCTCTGTTATTCCCCTCCTTTTCTACTTCTCTCTGCCACTCTCCTCCCCCCTATCTCTCTCTGTTTCTTCCGGGTCTCTCACTCTCTCTGCTTTCTCTTACTCTCTCCTCTCTCCCTCTCACAATCTCTCCTCTCTTTCTAGCTCAATGTCTCTGTCATTCTCCTCTCACTGTTACTCTTTACTCTCTCCTTCTCTAATACTCTTACCACTCACTACTTTGTCCAAAATCAAAGAGGTTCTGACTTTCCAAATATCAATTCCTCTTTTACAGTCACGCCTCTGTTCTACCCAATTCAATCTCTTCTTGGTGATGGCTGGTCAGCAACATGTTGTAATCTTATTTCTCTAAATTGTCTGTAACAGTTTCATATTTCATTCCACCAGCGGTGGCTCCTCAGCCATGGCGGAAGAGTGTTGCCCCCACTGCTTTTAAGCAGTGCAAAGAAGCATAAAATGATAGTAACTTCAAGTTATTATCATTTTATGCACTGCATTCTACATTTCCCTATTTGTCCAATCAGCTCTGCCTCTACTACTGTCAATTCACAGAGGGCTCAATTCAAAAAGGTAAACTTAGACCTAAGTCTACTACTTTTTGGTATTCACAAAGGTAAGTTACTACAAGTAACTTTACTAATAATAAAGTTACAACTAGTAGAGTTGCTGGTAGTAAAGTTACTACTAGTAAAAGTACTAGTAGCAAAGTTACTAGTAGTAACTTACCTTTATGAAAAACAAAAAGTAGTAAACTGACACTTAAGTCTAATTTTAGCTTTGTGAATCGGGCTCAGAGAAAATCAGTTTTCTTTAGTCCTTTAGTGCCTATCTTTCACAAAGTGAGAGACACATATTCACCCATTAGGAACTCTTTACATTCTTCCCAGACTATGGCAAACAACAATCCCTCTGAAATGTGGATCCCCAAAAGTTACTACATTTGATCAGTAAAGTTGCATCTTGAGGCAATATCATTACGAGTAGTCACATTTCTTCTCATAGATCTGATTAACAGTGGCAATATTATGAATTTCATAGGTGAGTGAACAGAGATCACTCTTTCCCAATCCTCTGAATGTTTTTAATCAATGGAGGGGATCCCTAAAGTATCAATAATGGTCCTACCGCATGTATATTGCTCTTGGGGCTTGTTACAAATGGGGTCCCTTACAAGTTAGATTCATAAACTGACTTCCGCTCGTAGGGCCACAATTTAGCCACATTATACCACTGCAACACCAATAAATATCAACATACTATTCCTATAGAAATACTCAAAACTCTGCCCTGCCCCCTAAAGTCCAATATCTCCCTTTTCTGGTCTTTGCTGCTCAACAATAACTTAGCACCAACTAATGAAAGAGGCACTCAGACCCTACAATTGAGCTCTTCATCAACCTTGTGTTCCTACAACCTACAAATTCAATATCTTGTCAACTATCACTGTTTAACAGGATCGCATTTATAATTTGATTTCAGATTTCACCAATTTTGTCAAGGTGAGCTACAACATTACAATTAGAAATATTTCATGCAAGCATGTCAATCGTATATTTCATACATATAAAAGATACACTATAGATTTACTTAATAAAAAAATTAGACATTTGAAACACAACATGTAGTAATATACCTAAATATGTAGCGGTCAATGACACAAAGACAAAACAGAAAAATGGAAGAAAACAAGCAAACATATGTGCAAATAGTGATTATACCAAGGCATAAGATCAGAAATTATTTCTATGCAGTCAATTGAAAGTGAAATACATTTAGAATATTAAAATAAATTATGACAGCCCACGTATGCATAAGCAAATACAGCACCTCACTTATGAAGGCATAGGTTGGCTGAGGATCCAATCTGCATGGAATGTGACAGCAAGCTCCAAAGTATGTTAAGTAGAGAAGCTCATCAGATCTGCGACAAGACATATCAGCTTCTAGTCCTATATTAACTACTGGATTAGATAGTAACAAAAAGAAACTTCAATTTTAACTGGCGTCCGTAACCTTAAGGCACCTCATTGCTCATGCCACTTAGGTGAGAGAGTATTTATTGTCTTGTCTAGGTCTTCTTATAGTTTCCAGAAACATTGCCAGATCTGGTGTTTTAAACATGTTACTGAGTAGTTTCTCAACCTAATCCACTGACGCATATGGCTACTGACAGAAATAGGAGCACATCCTTCTTAATTACTTCAGACTTGTGGGAAAAGAAATATACATTTTAGAGCTAATTCACATAGCTAAGACTTCACTTCTTTATAATAATTTTTTGCCATGTGAAAGGCATGGATAAAAGCAAGCATAAGGGGCCTGATTCACAAACAAAGAAATGTGTGGGCAATATTTCAGCTGCATCACTTTATAACTAGGCCTGGGTGAAATTTTAAATACGCCAGAGCAATTGGAGTAATTTCAGTAATTACGCATTACTCTTGTAATGTGAAATAATGGAAATTACGTGATACGCTGGCTAATGTTGGATGTGAAGGTGCATTTTGAAACTAGTTCTACATGCTGGATTACGCTTCTCCAACAATTACTCATGATTACAGGTAGTTTTGTAATTACTGGATTTACGGTAGAGAGAATTACGCCAGTTATGCTCACTCCTAATTATGACCTCTGAAAGAGTGTAAAACTCTGAATTGAACAAATTCACAAAACCTGCTCTTATAGCTTTTTGAGTTTGGGACCGACAATGTCCCACTCTTGATTTGCATTTTTGCATGATGCGTTGGAGGATTTGCCTAGTTTTGCATTCGTAATTTTAAGAGGACTTACTAAAAAACATTGCTATAAAACCAATAAAAATTATTTGAAATAAAAAATAATTTTAAGACGTAAAGTTTTTTGCATCCAAAAATATGATTGGTGGTAATATTTCACCAGCATCACAGTACTATAATACGTGTGTTATGTAACAGTACTTGCCACAACACCTGCTTGTCTTTTACAATGAGTGTACGTGGAAGCAGACTTCTGTGGTGACTGTAGTGTCTGCTTATTCCCCAGTGCAATTTCACATCCTCTTCATAGGTACTGACTCCATCTTGCGAATGTGCAGAATAGTGTCTACACAATCTTATCAAGTGGATGTGCACAAGGCTTTGACAAATTCAGCCATTTATAAATTTGGGGCTCTGATTGCTTTCTGGTGAGAGTTATTTGGATCAGATGTGATCCAAATCTCATTTGTAATATTGGAGGAGGATGTGTGTAGTGAGGTGCCCTGTATATGTTGTTCTTAAGGGCTGTTTGCCAAGGGACCCTGCCACCTCCCATATGTATGTGCAGATTCCATAACTGCATTTTAAGTGAGACAAAGACCATTGTTTGCAAAACTAATTTACATGCAGTAAAGGCAGGGAGGATTCATAGCGGAAACAGCAGTAAGAACAACACTCCCCAGGACAGCCAGGAATCATCCGGTCCTGCCCAGAATGCTACTTACAAGGATTATCTTGTCACGTATTCCATGATAGTGTAAGCACTACTACAATATCCTTGCCTTCTCAAAACTCAATAAAGTAAAGTAGGAACAACGTAATACCAAGGACAACAAATATAAAATAAAGCAAAATATAAGAACAAAGGGGAGCATAAAGGCACACTTGTAAACACAGCAGTGAGAAACCAACACAGAACTAAGTCAATCAAGGACAGGTGAATATTTAGATTTGCTTAACTCAATTCTAGAACAACTGGATAAGCCAGAGGTCTAACACCGCATGTTTCCACACATACGCTCCCATTCTGGTAGGAGGCCTCTTCACCCTTCCCCTCTGAGACCTCAAGCTACGTTCTCGACTCCCATCTTCACTGCCATTCCCCGCAGCGAACCTGTCGGCCACAGACCTTCTATAATCAATATAACTAGTCAACATAAACCTACTACATCATCTGAGCAAAATTACACTTACCACCTTATTGATACTCAGCCACCCTCTACCTGTCTCATCTCTGTCCATTTTCTGATATAACAAGAATTCTTTTAACGGTCTGGACTTTAGAAGGGCCTTTGAATTTTGATAGACCTATTACACACTATAAGAAAGTGGATGATTAGTTGAAGTTAATGGTAGTTTCTTTCAAGTAATAATGGTGCTATTATTCACTAGGTCCAGTTAGGTCTCAATAATTTAAACTTGAGCTCAACCCTTGGGATCTTTAATACAGAGCAGACAGGTTTAACTTAGAAGAAATCTGTAAAGCATTTATCAGTACTAAAACAGATAAAATGTAGAAAGCACAACACAATAAAAATCAAACTCCAAATCATAAAAAGTAGAGTAAAAATGAATGAGCAAATAGACAGCGAAATGTGAAAAATCAGATGTAAGGGGCCAGAGATATGATTTTTCAAAGTTTTAGATGTATCTAGCGCCAAAAGGCACTAAGTGCAACTGAGGGTATCTGGTTGTGCTAAACCAAGCCAAAGGTTAAAGCTGACCATGATGGAGGATAGATACAGGGACTAGGTTCGGTCCCATGGAAAGTTTCACTTTATTACTTAGTCTCTGGGATGGGAGTGAAAGATCCTCAGCTGGCAAGCCGGCTGTTGCCAAGACGGGTTCCATGAAGCCGGTTAGCCTTTGGACAAAGTCCCGGTGAAGCCACTGACTTTTGGTAGGACAGTTCAAAGCAGAAGAAATTCAAATTTCAGACTCAAGGATGGTCCCTCGCCAGCCAGATACTTTTGGCGCCTTTGCCCGGTGAATATTTCTATCTTTGGACTTACAAATTTATTTAAAGTCCATGATTTTTTCAGTGGGTTAAACCAGTAAAGTAAAGCACAGAAAAAAGGTAGCGGTGGAATACAGGGTAGCACCTCAGTTGTAAAACAATATTTTTCTAAAACTATTTTTTATTCATCTATCAGTGTTGGTGCCACTCCAGGTAATATAAAACATCCCGCTACCATGGATGTAACCCCATAGGATTACCAACGGACTCCTATGTTAGTTCAAATAACACAAATTTACCTAGGCACTCTTCAAGTTTATAAAACACTACAGTCGAATAGTGTAATCAGTCTGTATAGAAATCTGTATATCAATTCACAGGCCAATAATCCAACAAGTCAATTTTGAGCAGTAAAAAACGTTTTTTAATCTACTGATAATATTTCATTGCTAATTGTGGTGATCTCATATTTTACAACATAAGTAATAAAAAAAAATATAATAATCAACAGTTACAGATGTTATTTTATATTTATGATTTCCCGGAGGTCCTGTTCATATAGCCTTTACTACGTTGTCTTAGATGGAAACAGCCGACACGTGTTTCGTTACGTTAGTAACTTTTTCAAGGCTTCAATAATCCACAAACGACAGTCCAAATAGTAGGTAACGCTCCCATGGACACAGGGATCACCTGTACCATGTATGTCGGATATTGAG
Organism: Calotriton arnoldi; assembly: GCA_963921515.1. Taxonomy (NCBI): domain Eukaryota; kingdom Metazoa; phylum Chordata; class Amphibia; order Caudata; family Salamandridae; genus Calotriton; species Calotriton arnoldi. The sequence goes on from CAWUFW010000243.1 coordinate 4,713,135, forward strand.
GGACAATTAATGTATGTCAGCCGCCTGAAAGTAGATCGATCTTTCAGAAAAGATCCACTTGTATAAGATGTCTTCTCGTAATAGTCTATGTAAGGAGTCTAATATGGCAATATTCGCAAATAAGTGTCACTCCTGTTTCGTATGTTTAGCGTAGGTTTGTAGGATATACCAGATTCAAGTGAAGGTCTTGAAGGCTTTATTATGACTTCAAGAGCTATGATAAGCCTCCCTAGTTTTGGCGCGAAGCGCCGTATTCCAATCGTGACGTCCCTCGACAAATAAACCAGTAAGTTGAATCAGACTGACAGTGTAACATCAGCGACTGCAACTCGGCGGTGGTCCGGTGGTAGCCCCTGGTTCTTAAGCGTAGATCCTCAACTTACTCCAGGAAGGCCAGGTTTTAGACTATAACATTTTAAAATAGTTTTGCAGCCAATAAAAGTTGTTATATTGACCAGTTACTTTAATTTATTTTTAAAATGGCCAAATTAATAATAAAAAATAGAAAAAATTATTAGAGAACGAGATAAATTTCCCTGTAAATCTTGTTCACAAACCTTTTTTTACAGAAAATGGGGAAGAAGGAATAGGACAATGTAGACTCATGTGGCCAGATTCACAAAGGTAAACTAAGAACTGAAGTCTAAGTTTAGATCTGAAGGCTAACTTTAGCCCTGAAGTCTAAGTTTAGACCTGGGGCCATATAATGGAAAGTGCCCCGCGGGCCCAACGGGCATGTGCGCCCACTTTGCACACCCCCAAGGTGCTTTAGTATTACTCAAAGGGCCACAGACACTTGTGCGGCCCTTACTGTAAAACAGATAGCACTGGCTCTATATGTGCACCAGCGCTATCACCAGAGGGTGATCCCTCATTTGCATGGGGGCCTTGCAAGGGTGGGCAGGGTCCCCAGCAGATGAGAGATGGGGGACAAGGGTAAACAGCAGGAGTTCTCTAAAGGGCCCTGCTAAAGTTCCCAGAGTAAAGATTCCCATCCCCAGGTGATAAGAAACTATGGATCTCTTCAGGGAAGCCTGGAGAGAGCGGTCCCATAAAATATTATGCTTGTGATCAGGAGGGTTACATGAAAGGGGACTCCAAGTGTCCCAAGCGGGCACAGTCCCCCACCGGTGGGCAGTCACGGCTGATGGCTAGTGTAGCGCTTGGGGAGGAATTGGCCCAGGAGGGTGTGGGGACCCATCTGAGAAGACCCTCATCTCACTAGGGGACAGTGAGATGGTTCAGAGAAACCTAATGACGGATAACACTAAGTACAGGCATTGGGTGACCAACAATGGACAGAGGGTAGAGGCTCTGTAAGACACAGGAGCCGGTTTGACTACTGTCAGGTCTCACCTGGTGTCTGAAGAGCAAGTAGTCCCTGATGTACTTCTGCAAATTGTGGCAGTAGACAACTGTGAGCGCTTCTGTAAAGTGGCTCAGGTTCCCTTTGAGAGGGTTGGGGGTCTCAGGTTCCTTGCGAGTAGCTGTGAACCCGTTTATGTCTGCTGGGAAATGACCTCGAACACACCGCCTGGAGGGAGGTGGAATACAGGTCCCACTTGGAGATGTTGGGATTGGCTAAGTGGGCGTGCCTGACCACACAGTCAATAGCAGCCCAGGATAATCAGAAGGACCTGGAGCCTGAAACAGTGGCCCAAGTTTCTGCCAAGAAGAGGAGGGGCAGGGGCCATGGGGAACCTGCTCCTGAAATTCTCATGGTCCAGGAGGAGGCTGAACCTGAGGGGATGCCTCGGTACCTATAGGGGAAGAAGTGGCTTTACTGGGAGACTGGCCTGAGCTGACCCATTGGCAGCAAGAAGGCGGTCCCACCAAGCAAGAGTTCTGCTTGGAGCAGAAGACATGCCTTACTCTCATGGGTCTCAGCCAGCAGGCCGTGGACCAGGCAGCTGGCAAAAAGGCCAGATCACATCTGATCTACTGGGAGAATGGTCTACTTTATAACAAGCCTAAGGTTGCTGAGCATGGGGCAGCTGTGTGCTGGTGGTACCCCTGCACTTCAGAACTTTCCTACTGGGCTTGGCTCATGATGTGCCTTTGGCAGGACATTTGAGGCAGGAAAAAAACTTTGACAGGCTTGTCACCCACTTTTACTGGCCCCAAATGTGAAGGCAATGAGATGCTTTTTGTAGGTCTTGTCTGACTGGCCAGGCACGTGGCAACAGCGGGGTGACGTGTAAGGCTCCCCTCCAACTATTCCCCTTCTCTCTGCTTTCACTTACTCTCTCCTCTCCCCCTCTCACAATCTCTCCTCTCTTTCTAGCTTCATCTCTCTGTCATTCTCCTCTCACTGTCACTATTACTCTTTCCTCTCTCCTTCTCTAATACTCTTACCACTCACTTTCCGTCACCCCCCTCATTTTTTCTTTCTTTCTTTCTCACTCTCTCACTCTCTCAGATGTTGTGAAAAAATGTAATAAAAATTTGGTGGGTGCATGATTATTTTGTGGCTCCTCTGAACTATTCTGTGACTCAATGACTGCCCTTACTACTTTGCCTTGAATCAAAGAGGTTCTGACTTTAAAAACATCAATTCCTCTTTTACAGTCACACCTCTGTTCTACCCAATTCAATCTCTTCTTGGTGATGGCTGGTCAGGAACATGTTGTAATCTTATTTCTCTAAATTGTCTGTAGCAGTTTCATATTTCATTCTACCAGCAGTGGCTCCTTCGCTATGGTGGAGGAGTGTCACCCCCTCTCACCCCCCCACCACTGCTTTTAAGCAGTGCAAAGAAGCATAAAATGATTGTAGCTTCAAGTTATTATCATTTTATGCACTGCATTCTACATTTCCCTATTCATCCCATCAGCTCTGCCTGTACTTCTGTCAATTCACAGAGGGCTCCATTGACAAAGGTAAACTTAGACCTAAGTCTAAGTTTACATCTTTTTGGTATTCACAAATGTAAGTTACTACAAGTAACTTTACTGATAATAAAGTTACAACTAGTAGAGTTGCTCGTAGTAAAGTTACTACTAGCAAAATTACTAGTAGCAAAGTTACTAGTAGTAACTTACCTTTATGAAAAGCAAAAAGTAGTAAACTGAAACTTAAGTCTAAGTTTAGCTTTGTGAATCGGGCTCAGAGAAAATCAGTTTTCTTTAGTCCTTTAGTGTCTATCTTTCACAAAGTGAGAGACATACATTTACCCATTAGAAGCACTTAACATTCTTCCCAGACTTTGGTAAACAACAATCCCTCTGTAATATGGATCCCCAAAATTTACTAAATTAGATCAGTCATGTTGTATCTTGAGGCAATATCATTACGAGTAGTCACATTTCTTCTCATAGACCTGATTAACAGTGGCAATAATATGAATTTCATAGGTGAGTGAACACAGATCACTCTTTCCCAATCCTCTGAATGTTTTTAATCAATGGAGGAGATCCCTAAAGTATCAGTAATGGTCCTACCGCATGTATATTGCTCTTGGGGCTTGTTACAAATGGTTTCCCTTTACAAGTTAGCTTCATAAACTGACTTCCGCTCCTAGGGCCACAATTTAGCCACATTATACCACTGTAACACCAATAAATATCAACATACTATTCCTTTAGAAATACCCAAAACTCTGTCCTGCCCCCTATACTCCAATATCTCCCTTTTCTAGTCTTTGCTGCTCAACAATAACTTAGCACCAACTAATTAAAGAGGCACTCAGACCCTACAATTGAGCCCTTCATCAACCTTGTGTTCCTACAAACTACAAATTCAATATCTTGTCAGCCATCACTGTTTAACGGGATCGTATTTATATTTTGATTTCAGATTTCACCAATTTTGTCAAGGTGAGCTACAACATTACAATTAGAAATATTTCATGAAAGCATGTAAATCCTATTATTACACACATGTAAAAGATACAGTATAGATGTACTTAATAAACAAATAAGACATTTGAAACACAACATGTAGTAATATACCTAAATATGTAGCAGTCTAGGACACATAAAGACAAAACAGAAAAATGGAAGAAAACAAGCAAACATATGTGCAAATAGTGATTATACCAAGGCATAAGATCAGAAATATTTCTGTGCAGTCAATTGAAAGTGAAATACATTTAGAATATTAAAATAAATTATGACAACCACGTATACAAAGCAAATACAGCACCTCACTTATGAAGGCTTAGGTTGGCTGAGGATCCAATCTGCATGGAATGTGACAGCAAGCTCCAAAGTATGTTAAATAGAGAAGCTCATCAGATCTGCGACAAGACATATCAGCTTCTAGTCCTATATTAACTACTGGATTAGATAGTAACAAAAAGAAACTTCAATTTTAACTGGCGTCCGTAACCTTAAGGCACCTCATTGCTCATGCCACTTAGGTGAGAGGGTATGTATTGTCTTGTCAGGTCTTCTTATAGTTTCTATAAACATTGCCAGTTCTGGTGTTTTAAACATGTTACTGAGTAGTTTCTCAACCTAATCCACTGACGCATATGGCTACTGAAAGAAATAGGAACACATCCTTCTTAATTACTTCAGACTTGTGGGAAAAGAAATATAAATTTTAGAGCTAATTCACATAACTAAGACTTCACTTCTTTATAATAATTTTTTGCCATGTGACTGGCATGGATAAAAGCAAGCATAAGGGCCTGATTCACAAACAAAGAAATGTGTGGGCAATATTTCAGCTGCGTCACTTTATGACTAGGCCTGGGTGAAATTTTAAATACGCCAGAGTAATTGGAGTAATTTCAGTAATTACGCATTACTCTTGTGATGTGAAATAATGGAAATTACGTGATTACTCTGGCTAACGTTGGATGCGAAGGTGCATTTTGAAACTAGCTCTACATGCTGGATTACGCTTCTCACACAATTACTCCTAATTACAGGTAGTTTTGCAATAATTACGAGTAATTACGGTAGAGAGAATTACGCCAGTTATGCCCACTCCTGATTATGACCTCTGAAAGAATGTAAAACTCCGAATTGAACAAATTCACAAAACCTGCTCTTATAGGTTTTTGAGTTTGGAGACCGGCAATGTCCCACACTTGATTTGCATTTTTGCATGACGCGTAGGAGGATGTTTGCCTAGTTTTGCATTCATAATTTTAAGATGACTTACTAAAAAACCTTGCTAAAAAAACAATTTAAATGATTTGAAATAAAAAATATTTTTAAGACGTAAAGTTTTTGCATCCAAAAATATGATTGGTAGTAATATTTCACCATCATCCCAGTACTATAATACGTGTGTTATATAAAAGTACCTGCCCCAACACCTGCTTGTCTTTTACAATGAGTGTACGTGGAAGCAGACTTCTGTGGTGACTGTAGTGTCTGCTTATTCCCAAGCGCAATTTCACATGCTCTTCATAGGTACTGACTCCATCTTGCGAATGTGCAGAATAGTGTCTACTCAATCTTATCAAGTGGATGTGCACAAGGCTTTGACAAATTCAGCCATTTATAAATTTGGGGCTCTGATTGCTTTCTGGTGGGAGTTATTTGGATCAGATGTGATCCAAATCTCATTTGTAATATTGGAGGAGGATGTGTGTAGTGAGGTGCCCTGTATATGTTGTTCTTAAGGGCTGTTTGCCAAGGGACCCTGCCACCTCCAATATGTATGTGCAGATTCCATAACTGCATTTTAAGTGAGACAAAGACCATTGTTTGCAAAACTAATTTACATGCAGTAAAGGCAGCGAGAATTGATAGCGGAAACATCATTAAGAACAACACTCCCCAGGACAGCCGGGAATCAGCCGGTCCTTCCCAGAATGCTACTTACAAGGATTATCTTGTCACGTATTCCATGATAGTGTAAGCACTACTACAATATCCTTGCCTTCTCAAAACTCAATAAAGTAAAATAGCAACAACGTAATACCAAGGACAATAAATATAAAATAAAAAGCAAAATATAACAACAAAAGGTAGCATAAAGGCACACTTGTAAACGCAGCAGTGAGAAACCAACACAGAGGCTCATTACGATGGCGGGCGGACATCAGTCTGCCTGCCATCGCTGCGGTTCTGGGTCCGCCAGCCGGTAAGGCGGCGGTCCCGCTGTGTGTATTAGGATGTGCCTGCCACTATGGTGGGCGCATCCAGGGCCCTGATCTTTGCGGACGGTGCTGCTGGCTGCAGCACCGTCCGCAATGCCAAAATGCCACGTAGTGCATTTCAATTCACAATGTGGCAGGCACCACGCGGTGCCTGCCACCTTGTGCATGGAAATGTAGGGGGCTACATGGTACCCCCCCAGTGCACACACACCCTCCCCCCACACAGAGGGGGCCTGCAATGGGCCCGAACCCAACCTCCGCCTGCCTTTCCATGGCGGTTCCACCAACATGGAAAGGCTGGCTGACGCCAGCATTGTAATCTGGCGGGCGGTGCCTCCTAGGCACCGCCGCCATTTTACCAATGCTGACCGCTCTGCCAGGCAATCGTGACGAATGCCTGTGTGGCGGAAGCGTGGATGGCGGTCTTTGTGACCACCGCGGTCACAAAGCGATTCCCCCCGCCATCCTAATGATGGCGGGGGAAACGGGAGTCAGATGGAGGATGGAGTCAGATGGAGGAGGGACCGCCACCGCTGGCCCGGCGGTGGCGGTCCCTCCGCCATCCTAATGAGCCCCACAGTCAATCAAGGACAGGTGAATATTTAGATTCGCTTAACTCAATTCTAGAGCAACTGGATAAGCCAGAGGTCTAATACTGCATGTTTCCACACATAAGCTCCCATTCTGGTAGGAGGCCTCTTCACCCTTCCCCTCTGAGACCTCAAGCTACATTCTCGACTCCCATTTTCACTGCCATTCCCCGCAGCGAACCTCTCGGCCACAGACCTTCTATAATCAATATAACTACTCAACATAAACCTAGTACATCATTCCTCATCTGAGCAAAATTACACTTATCACCTTATTGATACTCAGCTACCCTCTACCTGTCTCATCTCTGTCCATTTTCTAATATAACAAAATTTCCTTTAACGTTCTGGACTTTAGAAGGGCCTTTGAATTTTGATAGACCTATTACACACTGTGAGAAAATGGATGATTAGTTGAAGTTAATGGTAATTTCCTCCAAGTAATAATGGTGCTATTATTTACTAGGTCCAGTTAGGTCTCAATAATTTAAACCTGAGCTCAACCCTTGGGATCTGTAATACAGAGCAGAAAAGCTTAACTTGGAAGAAATCTGTAAAGCATTTATCAGTACTAATACAGATAAAATGTAGAAGGCACAACACAATAAAAATCAAACTCCAACGAATGAGCAAATAGACAGCAAAATGTGAAAAATCAGATGTAAGGGGCCAGAGATATGATTTTTCAAAGTTTTAGATGTATCTAGCGCCAAAAGGCACTAAGTGCAACTGAGCGTATCTGGTTGTGCTAAACCAAGCCAAAGGTTAAAGCTGACCATGATGGAGGATAGATACAGGGACTAGGTTCGGTCCCATGGAAAGTTTCACTTTATTACTTAGTCTCTGGGATGGGAGTGAAAGATCTTCAGCTGGCAAGCCGGCTGTTGCCAAGACGGGTTCCATGATGCCGGTTAACCTTTGGACAAAGTCCCGGTGAAGCCACTGACTTTTGGTAGAAAAGTTCTGAGCAGAAGAAATTCAAATTTCAGACAAAAGGAAGGTCCCTCGCCAGCCAGATACTTTTGGCACCTTTGCCCGGTGAATATTTCTGTCTTTGGACTTACAAATTTTTTTGAAAGTCCAGTATTTTTTCAGTGGGTTAAACCAGTAAGTTGAATCAGACTGACAGTGTACCATCAGCGGCTGCAACTCGGCGGTGGTCCGGTGGTAGCCCCTTGTTCTTAAGCGTAGATCCTCAACTTACTCCAGGAAGGCCAGGTTTTAGACTATAACATTTTAAAATAGTTTTGCAGCCTATAAAAGTGGTTATATTGGTCAGTTACTTTACTTTACATTTAAAATAGCCAAATTAATAATAAAAAATATAAAGTTTTAGAGAACAAGATCATTTTCCCTGTAAATCTTGTTCACAAACCTTTTTCACAGAAAATGCAGAAGAATTAATAGGACAATATGGACTCATAGGGCCAGATTCACAAAGTTAAAGTTAGACCTAAAGTCTAAGGGGCCGATTCCGATCTCGGTCGGAGGCGCACCTAACACTATTCGGCCGGGAAAAAAGCCAGGCGAATGCCTGTTTCCCGACCGATCCGCACATAATACCGAACGAGCAAGTACGATGCGCACAACTGCATAGATTCCGACCCAGTCGTACTCACCCAATCCAGGTCCCGTTTTCCGACCGAGGCGGATCCGGAAACGCAAAATCGAGTCGCACGGAAGCCAAAATGCAGCCCCGTCTGGCCGGACAAGTACGATGCGCTTTCCGTACGCGCCGAACCCGTCGCTACGCACGGCGCGTCAAAGCATCCGGGAGAGGCGCACATAAGCTCCGATTCGCGCCACAAGACGATCCACGGCTACGAGACGAACACGCCAGCGACGAGGACGAGGCGAAGCAAAGAGAAAGACGAACGAGACGAACCAACCATGAATTCCATCGTGCCGATCCTACCAATATTCTACATCTACTACCGGAACAGGCACGGACGCGTACGGCGCAGAAGGTAAGTCAGACACCAACCACAAAAACAAACTACACATACCCGACATATCACACACACACAGAGGGATGCAGAAATTACTTGCAACAGCAGCACCATAGGGGCGGGATGGCCATCAGCAATGCCACATATACACATAGGGGCCTGGATGCCCACCAACACTACCACCCCTACACAGGGGGTGCCACATGCCTACCACTACTACCACCTCTACCCAGGGTGTGCCAGATGCCTACCACTACTACCACCCCTACCCAGGGGGTGCCAGATGCCTACCACTACTACCACCTCTACCCATGGGGGGCTGGATGCCTACCACCACTACCACCCCTACCCAGGGGGTGCCAGATGCCTACCACTACTACCACCTCTACCCATGGGGGGCTGGATGCCGGTCACTACTACCACCTCTACCCATGGGGGGCTGGATGCCTGTGACCACTACCACACCTACCCTGGGTGTGCCAGATGCCTACCACTACTACCACCTCTACCCATGGGGGGCTGGATGCCTGTCACTACTACCACCTCTACCCATGGGGGGCTGGATGCCTACCACCTCTACCACCCCTACCCAGGGGGTGCCAGATGCCTACCACTACTACCACCTCTACCCATGGGGGGCTGGATGCCTGTCACTACTACCACCCCTACCCAGGGGGTGCCACATGCCTACCACTACTACCACCTCTACCCAGGGTGTGCCAGATGCCTTCCACTACTACCACCCCTACCCAGGGGGTGCCACATGCCTACCACTACTACCACCTCTACCCAGGGTGTGCCAGATGCCTACCACTACTACCACCTCTACCCATGGGGGCTGGATGCCTGTCACTACTACCACCCCTACCCAGGGGTGCCAGATGCCTACCACTACTACCACCCCTACCCTTGGGGGGCTGGATGCCTACCACAACTACCACCCCTACCCATGGGGGGCTGGATGCCTACCACCACTACCACCCCTACCCAGGGGGTGCCACATGCCTACCACTACTACCACCTCTACCCAGGGTGTGCCAGATGCCTACCACTACTACCACCACTACCCATGGGGGGCTGGATGCCTGTCACTACTACCACCTCTACCCATGAGGGGCTGGATGCCTGTCACTACTACCACCTCTACCCATGGGGGGCTGGATGCCTGTCACCACTACCACCCCTACCCAGGGTGTGCCAGATGCCTACCACTACTACCACCTCTACCCATGGGGGGCTGGATGCCTGTCACTACTACCACCTCTACCCATGGGGGGCTGGATGCCTGTCACCACTACCACCCCTACCCAGGGTGTGCCAGATGCCTACCACTACTACCACCTCTACCCATGGGGGGCTGGATGCCTGTCACTACTACCACCTCTACCCATGGGGTGCCAGATGCCTACCACTACTACCACCTCTACCCATGGGGGGCTGGATGCCTACCACAACTACCACCCCTACCCATGGGGGGCTGGATGCCTACCACCCCTACCCAGGGGGTGCCAGATGCCTGTCACTACTACCACCCCTACCCATGGGGGCTGGATGCCTACCACTACTACCACCCCTACCCATGGGGGGCTGGATGCCTACCACAACTAGCACCCCTACCCATGGGGGGCTGGATGCCTACCACCACTACCACCCCTACCCAGGGGGTGCCACATGCCTACCACTACTACCACCTCTACCCAGGGTGTGCCAGATGCCTGTCACTACTACCACCTCTACCCATGGGGTGCCAGATGCCTACCACTACTACCACCTCTACCCATGGGGGCTGGATGCCTGTCACTACTACCACCTCTACCCATGGGGGCTGGATGCCTGTCACTACTACCACCTCTACCCAGGGGTGCCAGATGCCTACCACTACTACCACCTCTACCCATGGGGGCTGGATGCCTACCACAACTACCACCCCTACCCATGGGGGCTGGATGCCTACCACCACTACCACCCCTACCCAGGGGGTGCCAGATGCCTACCACTACTACCACCTCTACCCATGGGGGCTGGATGCCTGTCACTACTACCACCCCTACCCAGGGGGTGCCAGATGCCTACCACTACTACCACCCCTACCCAGGGGTGCCAGATGCCTACCACTACTACCACCCCTACCCATGGGGGCTGGATGCCTACCACCAACAACACCCCCACTCACAGGATGGCCAATACATGACACAACAAGCACACACCAACATAAACAATGCAACATAAAGACATCCCCCAACACCATGACAAGCGTGTGTAGACTGTGTCAAATGCCTACAACACTGAACATGACTTTGAACATACAATGTGACCCCCTATCACATGTGCCACACATAAATGTGTGTGGCCCCCACAATGCAAGCAGACCATGACCACTGTGGCTATGGGGTCCAACCCCATCATCACAGTGACCAAAATGTAAGTGTGGGGTCCATAGCTGAAGCACATCTTGAACATTGTGGCAATGGGGTCCAAACCCCCATCATCACAGTGACCAAAATGTAAGTGTGGGGCCCATAGCTGAAGCACATCTTGAACATTGTGGCAATGGGGTCCAAACCCCCATCATCACAGTGACCAAAATGTAAGTGTGGGGCCCATAGCTGAAGCACATCTTGAACATTGTGGCAATGGGGTCCAAACCCCCATCATCACAGTGACCAAAAGGTAAGTGTGGGGTCCATAGCTGAAGCACATCTTGAACATTGTGGCAATGGGGTCCAAACCCCCATCATCACAGTGACCAAAATGTAAGTGTGGGGCCCATAGCTGAAGCACATCTTGAACATTGTGGCAATGGGGTCCAAACACCCATCATCACAGTGACCAAAATGTAAGTGTGGGGCCCATAGCTGAAGCACATCTTGAACATTGTGGCAATGGGGTCCAAACCCCCATCATCACAGTGACCAAAATGTAAGTGTGGGGCCCATAGCTGAAGCACATCTTGAACATTGTGGCAATGGGGTCCAAACCCCCATCATCACAGTGACCAAAAGGTAAGTGTGGGGCCCATAGCTGAAGCACATCTTGAACATTGTGGCAATGGGGTCCAAACCCCCATCATCACAGTGACCAAAAGGTAAGTGTGGGGTCCATAGCTGAAGCACATCTTGAACATTGTGGCAATGGGGTCCAAACCCCCATCATCACAGTGACCAAAATGTAAGTGTGGGGCCCATAGCTGAAGCACATCTTGAACATTGTGGCAATGGGGTCCAAACACCCATCATCACAGTGACCAAAATGTAAGTGTGGGGCCCATAGCTGAAGCACATCTTGAACATTGTGGCAATGGGGTCCAAACCCCCATCATCACAGTGACCAAAAGGTAAGTGTGGGGCCCATAGCTGAAGCACATCTTGAACATTGTGGCAATGGGGTCCAAACCCCCATCATCACAGTGACCAAAATGTAAGTGTGGGGCCCATAGCTGAAGCACATCTTGAACATTGTGGCAATGGGGTCCAAACCCCCATCATCACAGTGACCAAAAGGTAAGTGTGGGGCCCATAGCTGAAGCACATCTTGAACATTGTGGCAATGGGGTCTAAGCCCCCATCATCACAGTGACCAAAATGTAAGTGTTGACATTGAAAAAGCTGCAACTGCCAAACTGCATGGATGATTCCTCGTCACAGAACAACAAACACATCAGTGGCAAAGTAGTGCTTGTGTCCCATAGCAACATAGATTGGGGGAGGCAAACACTGCAGTGCAAATAAGACATACATTTGGCCATGTGCAGACAAACATCACCCATGGGGGATGACACTGTCAACATTCATCAATGACACAATGACAGAAGTGACCATCAGAATGCAGACCCACATATTTGCACCAATGGGCACACAAATGCAGATACCCTGTGGAGACTGTAGATGTGAGGTGAACAGATACCATACCATGGCAGCAATGGGACACACAAACAATGATCATTGTGCTGACTGATGACCTAGGAGTCCCAGGAACAGCAGGGGAAACCCACCAAACAACATACAGCCAATGGCACACTAAAGATATGCCAATGCAGTGGTGCAGATGCACAAACACAAACAGGCAGACCCACACTGCACATCAAACACAACAGGTGAGGGGGGTGCCAGTGTCCCCAGGCAACCACACAACACATGATGAGGCCTGAATACCAATTACACAGATGCGCATACAGTGCCACACAAAGGTAACTCATGGATCCAAATCCCCTATGTGGGCAATCAGGCATTGTTAGATGAGAGGGAGCACAAATCACACATGTCACACAAGCATGTAGGAACAGCAACTGACACAGCAAGACACAGAGACACCACAGCACTACCCTCAGGGTCCCCACAATGTGGTGACCCTGGGCTGCATTACAATCCCACTGTGATGACAAAGCTAGATGTCGTTCACACTGTGAACCACAGCCATGTGTCCTGAGCAACAAACTACCATCACACCTACACAAGCACAAATCAATCAGCACGGCCAGTAAGCCAAGGCCAACATGGAGGCAGGGGTCTAGCCAGGCAACAACTCTCATCTGCACACACTCAACACCACACACCTCGACCTCCAACAATGTGCAGCAGTGAAGCTCACATGCACTGGTGACATTGCACATGCACCCATGACAATCCCATGGGTGGTGGTGGGAACCAAGGTGCAGAAACACATCACACATGGCCACTCAACAAGACCCCTGAATGTCTGACACACTGCACACCACGCTGTACATGGACATGACGACAATACCACACCAACCAATGGGATCCCAGCCACAGTCCCACACCAATGAAGAAGCCAAGGTCACCCACAAAGAACACACATAGACAACTACCAATATTGCAGCCCTGACCCTGAGGAGGGCCAGCAGTCACACACACAACGTGTCACAATCACTGAAAGCTAACACAAACTGGAAATCACATGACAGGTGTAAACAACAAGTGCCAAGGGGAATCCTGACTGTGACCCATCTGCGTCTGCCCACAAACTCAGCCCTGACAGCAAACACACCTATGAGTGACACCCTGATGACCAGTAGTGTGCCATGCACCCACATCACAGAGAACCCAGGGAGAAGACTTTGGGGGAACATAGGTCAACTCAGCAAGCATCACAAACAGGACCACCACTAGGGATCCCAGCATGCACAGCAAAATGGAAGTGAACACACAGACATGCTCATACAACACACACCCTGGGCGCAGGCGATGTCACAGGAGTACACACTGCCATGAGGGGACTCCACTCCTGTGTGAGGAAAGCTGTGCCATATGTTGCCTCAGTAGGGCTCCATCATGTCAGCAGAACACTTGGTCACACAGTCAACAATTAGCACCAAATGAAGGCTCCCGTCACATCAGCCTGGTCATGGGAGTGTCAACGAAATCATCAGCACAGATCCAACACACATGTATAGCAAGTTGTACTGACAACATAGATGAGTCCTTCCCCATTGATGCCCAAACCTGCATGTCCAGTGGAGATGGCCACACGGTCAGGGAAGTAGACTAATTGAACAATGGCAAGCACCACAGATGTGCAGGGGTGGAAGCCACAGATGTGACATTGCTAATGTAAGTAGGAAATCCCATTGCCAAATATTGAAAACATGACACCCTCAGATGCTGCTAAGATGACATGGATACACCACAGGATAGGACACATTCCCCCTGGATCACATGGGTTCCTGCACAGTAACACTTCATTTTCATGAGACCAAATATCACCATCACTGCAGCAAGGGCATGGTTAGCATCATCAACATCATGTACATCAGAAGCAAAAGCACTAGAGAACAGAAAGTAGCTTTATTCAGCATATGTGGGTTCAAAAGTAGAAGTCCAGCAAAAAAGAAACAAAGGCCAATGGCCAGTCCATCCTGAAAGTCAAAACAGGGTGACAGTGGCAGATGTCACCCTACGCATGCCTGCACTGATGAAAACCAGGGACAATCCCCTCGGAGGGGCATACGGTGTCATAAGGTTTCTGCACATACAGAGCTATGCACAGGATAATAGGACCTCGGAATATAGTGGTGAGCCAACCATAAACCTTAGCACCCAAAACCCCAACCCAACTAGCCTTAGCGTCCCATTAGCACTAATGTACCAATGATTAGACAACCCAGAACACGGTATCTCTCTCTCAGGACTCGCAGAGGCAAGAACACTCTTTCGTCACTCTCGTACCTGTCCACAACATGCGTAAGAAGAGACACTGTATAGTTCAAAATATTTATTTCAACTTACGTGCCCTTAGATACAGTACACGTGTCAGTACTAATAGCATAATACATAAGAATAATATAATCAGCATAGTTACTACTCCATAGAATACGAACGGGGAAAGCATCTCATAAAGCAGTGGATATATGTCTAACTAAGATTACCACCCTCCCCGTGCTAGAAGCCAGTTTATTATAATAATAGAAGACCTTTGGGCTTTGACTAGCGAACCCCCATACCTCAGTCTCTTGATGCAAAACTACATCAGCAAACAATCACAGCTCTTCTCTCTGGAAAGGTCGTCTCCAAGTGCTATCTTAGAGCAAGCGATCGCATTATTAAAAGCACACTAATTTCTCAATGGCAGCTGTACAAGTGTTATGTCTAGGTGCGAGGACGGGCCAAATCAGTAGGAACCAGGGATTTGTTATTCGACCTTGTAACTGTTGTTCAGACTGAGCCCACAAAGGGAATAGGAGAAAAGGTGAGAAACAGAAAATGCAGACTGTTGTAGAACAACTTGGCAATAACAGAGGGCGACAGAACAACATCCAATAGTAACGTGCGCAAGAGTCATCATGGCAGCCAGGCGTGGTAACGTAGCCAGACCTGCCAGGAGGCCATGAGCCACAAGACACCCTCCCCTGGTCAGTCCATCGGCCACGACGAAAATGAAGACAGAGTTCCAAACACCTGAGCAGAATTGAGGCGGTCTACTGACAACTAACGGCAAGTCAATCAATCTAAAAATGTGGAAGAGCAGAAAAATGCTATACCGTCCAAAAGGACATAATTGGAATCATCAAAAAACGTAGACGCCATCCAGTCCAACAGGTCAAAGCTGCAGGAATGTTCCTCAGAGTATGGAGCATCCAAAAGCAATGCGGGACAGCTTGCGTGATATTCAATATAACTTTGTTGTAGGAGATTCTGAGCAGCCGCCCAGATATCCCATTGTGCCAAAATCCCCAGTGCAGCCGCACGCATCATAAAGCCAGCAGCGGAACAGTCCCGTTCATGGGCCTCTAAGGGACCCACCAACCGAACAAAATCCGGGACCGACAATGACGAATTGGAGAGGCAATAATCCATGGTCCATGTAAACGGACAGCGGATGCAAGACATCACAGGTTGCACGCAAGTGAAATACGCAAAGCGAAAGGAAAGGAAAGGGTGTAGGACACACTGATAGTTGCCAAGGGCAGAACATCGAAGCCAACCAGAAGTCGCTCACGGAGCAGCTGGAGGCGTTCGGGATCGAGAAGGGCCCAGTGGTGTGCAGCCATTGCGCAGAAAACAGACCAACAGCAAGACACCAGCCGCCAAAGCGAGGATTAATGGGAAACCACCAAAGACGCTAGAAAAAATAGAATGTATGAATGCCGGTATCACACCGAAAATAGTTTGAAAGGTGGACACGAGGCCAGACCCCACAACCTTAAAAAGTGCACCAGACCCTCAGTGTTTGATGCGTTAAAAATACGATGAATTAACTCCCCAAAATGTTGGGGGAGGTCAGTGTTCAAAAGGGCCTGTATTTCACTGTGGGTACTCGCCACCTGGAGAATGAATGTCTCCCGGGCGGATGTGAGCATAACCTCCTCATTCAATAATAGGGCCTTTATTCTGCTCAACTTATTGAAATCTGCCTCCATGGTAGGAATGGAAGGCCAAATAGAGTTATCAACGATGTCGTGAGGGGGAGGAAAAAGCACATTCTTGCAGCAGACAACTCTGTGTGAAACTGTAACAATATACGGAATGCCAGCCTGTAGGCCACAACAGTCTTCGTTATTTAAAAGCAAATAGCTACCGTTAGTAAGCAAAGTAAAAGTAGGAGAAATAGCAGGAGCAGGAATACCCTTCAGCACACATGCAAGATTTGGAACTGAAACGCTACAAGCCCCGTGCAATTTAATATGTTTACAAATAAGCGAATGACCCACAGTTGAATCACAAGACTCCCCCGTGAGAAATACCTCCTTGCCGTCTCTAAGGCATTTATACATGAAAGGCAAGGACCAAAGTTCATGCAGGAAAGCACTACCCAAAGGCTGGAAACGGCCTACAGGATAATGTTTCATGCACGAACCGAATTCAAATAGGGAAAAAGGTAAAGCTATAACCCCATGAACTAGCCACACCGCAGAATCTAGTTCCGCTACAGAGAATGGTAAAGGATCCACTTTTTCAATATGTAACAAAGTGTAAGATGCATCTTTCATGGACATGAACTGCTGTTTGTCAGTCAAATTAAAAGGCAGAAAGAGGGCAGTGGTGTTTAACAAATTCCAAGGAACTTTACCCAACTTAAGGGTTTGCAAAGTCCATGCAAACTGCATCACTGAACGCAACTGATTCTGACCATGATACAACATAGAGACATCATCTTGTACAATATCAACAACAGAGGATACAATATTGTTTAATGTGTAAATGCGTGAAGACAGGGTATTTATACTATTGTCAACAACAGCAAGCACCTTTTCCAAATTTGCTTGGTCTATTTCCCTAAGACGGGAAGCAGCTTCCATTTGTGACAGCTTCCAGAGTTCATTATACGCTTCATAAATGAATCTCTTCGGTCGGGGACCACGAGGTCCCAAGATAAAGTCAGATAAGTCAAAAGTGCCTGATAGGAGGGATAAATGGTTCTTAACAGAGTCTAAGGACGAATGTTGTAACCATTGTTTACATAATTTACCAACCGAATACGTGGTCACAGTACGAGTTTCAGTAAATCTTGGATCAGGCTTGTCCTGTATGTAGCCAGGAACTGTGCCATGAAAACGCAGTTGGCATGCATTAGATGATATGGGCCATGCCAACCAGGGTGACTGTATCAGTGCAGAAACGTTAAAGGAATTGTTTTGAAACTGAGCCTGTAACGCCATAAGGGACATATTAAAATGCAAACTATCATTTGGAAAACTCGACAAGGATGGGATGGTTGGCGCATTTAGTTGTTTAACGGTAGCCAACCCCCAACACGTGGTCTGATGAATGGAAGCATTTAGAAATAGAATTTGGGCTGGGATAAGGCAAGCGCGGTGCAGGGCCTCAGTGCCCTGCACCTGCCATGGCTTCGAACCCCAGATTGATTTTAAATCCACTGTGTCTTTCCAATACTCATAACCACCCACCGCCAAGGCGCTCAAAAAGGAACCCGAATATAGTAATTTAGTGTGAGTCAACATTATTTTTTGAGTCGATGGAGATTTTAATTTAAAATAATAGGACCCAGGGTTCGATCGATTAAAATCAGTAAAATAGGTGAATTTATTTCGAAGAGTCTGGGAACTACCTGGTATGGGGTTTGGGCAGTGTTCCCATTGGGTGTAAGTAACAGGGCTGCGTAGTGCACTTGGTTTGTGGAGAAAATGATTGCCCCAATGCTGGTAGCAATACAAATCGGCATAATTCGCAGAATTCATATACAAGTCTTCAGCATTAAAAGAGGCATAATATTTTAAATCAGCAAACAATGCTTCAACTGCATGCACATCCCAATCATCAGAATGAATATTACTTTTACTACATCACCCATCGAGACTCGAAGGACATTTGGTACATTAATAATTTCTGTAGGGCCATGTATTTGAAAGTTTACCGCATCCCATACGATGCCATCAGCAACTGGAAACGCTGAAATGTTCACAAATGTGTGGTCACGCTTCATGATGTGTGAAGAGGAATGTGGAGCCAAAGTTCCAGCAACACTGTTCACAGCAGAGCGTTCAGGTAAATAGTGACCATTGATGAGTAGAAAAACACTGTGACAAAGCCAATGGACATGAACAAAAAGACCAAGAAAAGTACCATCCAAATATATGTCCAAGGTGGAATCAAAAAATTGTCTCTAAACCAGGATACAAAAAGACTAAACTTGGACGGGGCCTTGTGATGTGTTGGAATCCGAGTCAAAGGAATAACGTGTCGGGCTCAGTGGCGTTGTTGGTTGGTGTGCCACCGACTCTGTGGCGGGATAAGTATATTCGTCCTCATCAAGGCAGGGGGATGCAGGGGGCTCAAATATATTTTCAGGCAAATCGACCATCTCCATGGTAACATCAGTGACTGTTCGTGCAGGCGTGCCTCGAACGCTTGTCCAATAAATGGCAGGACAAGAGACCGCTGGTGTGACACTATTCAGGATCGGCCAAATGTTGTAGCTTGACATTTTCCACTGAGATGTATCTGTTTTCCTTGCGACCGGGAAGCGGTGGTAGGATGACTGTACGTGTTCCCTTCAAGCCCAGTACTGGAACCGGTGCACGAAAAGAGGGGCCGAATTCTTTTTTGTTCTCCACCTTCTCTCGTACCAGATCGCCAATCTTCGGAAGCCAGCCGGCAACCGGAATCTGCACAGCAGGGTCTGTGGCTGAAGGTAAATGTGCAATCGCTAGTTTGTCTCGGGCTTCTTGTAAGTCCTGTAACATAGTAGAATGATTATCTACATCGAACTTGGCGGATTGCGCCGCCATGTCTAGACCATCAAGGTCAGGCACAAACATTCGTATGCCAAAGAGCATTTCGTAAGGGGTCCGCCCACCCAGAGGCCTTCTAGGGAGATTATTAAGTGCACGCTGAACAGTATACAAGTGGAGCCAGTCCTGCCAGTACCTATAACTCTAGCTGTCAAGGATTGCTTTAAGTCACGGTTCATTCGTTCAAC
This sequence comes from Calotriton arnoldi, assembly GCA_963921515.1. Classification (NCBI taxonomy): domain Eukaryota; kingdom Metazoa; phylum Chordata; class Amphibia; order Caudata; family Salamandridae; genus Calotriton; species Calotriton arnoldi. The sequence continues at coordinate 4,732,625 of CAWUFW010000243.1, forward strand.
AATAGAGTTGCCCTCAGGCCTATACGGAGACGAAAATTTCACCCGCACCCCTAAGGAGCCCATTGCGTCCTTGTAAGCCTTAGAGGCAAACGCCGGACCTTGGTCAGAATGGAAGGTGCCGCATGCAAAAATTCCCACAAAGACTCGCAAATCCCTAATGACATTTCGTGCGTCAGCACTCCGTTGTGGCCAGACCCAGATGAACCGTGTGCACGAGTCCACTGCCACTAAGATATATTTATAGGCAGTGTCTGAAGAAAATGGACCGCAGTGATCCAAGTAAACACACCCAAAGGGTCTGTTCGAAATTGCAAGCGAGGTCTGCGGTGGTCTTGTGACTGTTGAAGGCTTGATCTGTTGACAAACGTCACAGGAAAGCACATAAGTACGTGTATCTTTGTATAAACCACGCCACCAGTAACGCTGCTGCAAAATGGAAATTGTCGCAGACACACCAGCGTGCGCCGAAGCCATGCCTTCGTGTGCCGCTGCCATCAAGGAAAGTCTACGGTCCGCGTTGGGGATCAGCCGAACCCCAACGTCAGGTATTGTTACATAAGGAGCCTGATCGGGACCTATCTGGTAAGAATATTTAGAAGGGAAACCTCTAGGGTAATTCACTCCTTCTTTCGTTGCAGCAATAGCTGCCAAGATATCAGTGTCTATTTTAGACATGGATCTAGTAACTGCTGCTACTGAACACGTGAGTACTGCTGATCTGGCAGCTTCATCTGCCAGACTGTTACCAACAGCGTGTGCGCCCACTCGCTGATGGCCTAGGGTGTGAACCACCTGTGTGAGTGGCAGACGTCTTTGTAATTCTGCCACTCTAACCCAAAGCATTTTATGCTTGATTGTGTTGCCTTTAGCGTCTCTATAGTCATTTCACGACCAAAAGAACAGATTGTCATTGTATGATTGAACACAGTAGTAAGAATCGCACACGATTAAAGTGGTCACATCAGGATTTACGAACTCAAGCGCAAGCACTAAGGCACGCAACTCGGCCAATTGTGCGGTACTGTCCCCGAGTGTCTGTGTATGCACCACAGTGGATTTGAACTTTCCGTTCACAAACGTACCTGCAACAATAGCACATGCGGCTGAATAAGCATGCTTGGACCCCGTGGCCGGTTGTGCCGAACCATCGGTGTAGATCACACAGTCGTAATCCTCAAGCGGCATTAAGGACAAAGGAGGAGGATGAATGAATTCATACTGTAAAAACTCCTGAGTCTGTAGAGAAGAGTCGAAAATGAAAGTGACATCCGGAGACGTCAAAGATGTTGCCCATTGAATCCAACGGGGGTGCAAAGCTTTAGAGTTCGACACACTTGCTTTGGTCACTGCCTCTAGAGCAGGATATGGTGTTACCACCAAAATGCGTTTTCCCTGTGCCAGTGCGCGCTCCTTCAGGATTGCCATTTGCACTGCAGTCAGAACTTTCTCCACAGATGAAAACCGCATTTCTGCAGAGGTGTATAGATGTGACTTGTATGCGATGGGTACTGTATCACCTTCATTAAAGGTTAAATACGTGAAACCCACTGCCCCTGGAATGATTCTAATCACCAGGTTTGTGTGGTTATCACGTGTCAAAAGGTATTTAGACTCAAGAAGGTCTGTCTGCAAAGACTGCAGAATGGAGGAATGCTCCGACAGCCAAGAAGACTTCGAAAAGGTAGGTTGTATCAAGGCATACAGTGGCTTGATACGCTGGGCATATTCGGGAATGTATGTACGTCCGAAGTTCAGAAAACCCAGCAAAGACTGAAGCTTCTTCAGATTAGTAGGAGGGCACAGAAGTGCACATTTCTCCAGAAAATGGGGGGCTAAACCCTTACCTTCATTGTTGAGCTCATAGCCCAAGAACAAAACGGTAAATTCAGCAATATGGGATTTGGCAAAGTTAATTTTGTATCCCTGAACCGCAAATTCAAGAATAATGCGGTCCACCCGGGTCAGATGCGGAAACAATTCGTCGTCTGTCAGATAAATGTCATCCACATACGAACAGGCGTCTGGATCGATGCCGTCTAACAAAGAGACAACACGAGCGGCGAATACGCCTGGACTATTCTTGTAGCCCATAGGAAGACGCCTGAATTTGAACATTTTACCACCGGAAGTAAAGGCACACCATTGGCCACTCTCCGGGGCTAAGTTGTGCGTGTAGAATCCATTTGAAAGGTCCAGGGTCGTTTTGTATTTTTACGAACAAGACTGTCTACAAGCGCAGAACTATGGGTATTTTGCACCGCAAAGGTCCGACAATGAGAGTTCAAATGCCGGTAATCCAATACTAAACGGTACGATCCATCGGGTTTAGAAACCGTGAAAAGGGGATTGTTCATAGGTGATACACAGGGTTCAATTACTCCCTGATATTCCAACTGTGTCAGAATCTCGGAAACGGGGCCTTTGGCTTCACGTTTTATGGGATATTGGGGTTATGGCTGCGGCAACGACCGCAAAGGTATTTCATGGGGGGGAGATTCTTCATCCCAACCCACGTGATTGCGGTATAACGCAGGAGCCAGTGACACAGCCCACTCTGCTGCAAGAGCCTCTGCTTTGTCCTTTGGGACATGTCGAGAAAAGCTCGGAAGGATTACCTCCTCCCCTTTACGCGCAGCCAGTACGAATGGGGGTGGCCAATCCGCTTCTGCCAATAAAATATCATATGAAGAGGTCAGATTTTCCCAAAAAATCCCTTTAATTACACGCTGTATATCACCTTCAATTTGGAGGACAATATTAAATAGTCTGTCAGGGGGTGCCACTCTGGTGTCTGCTGTTTCAACAGTAATGAATGTTTCAGTTGCTGTCGCCTCCATATGAGGACGTAGCGCCTCCCGCACTATGGTTACTTCCGCGGCGCTGTCTAGGAGGGTTACTGCCCACGTCCAATTCAGGAGCCTCGTTCTCACCGTCTGTGGCATATTTCGCTGTTACAGCGGCAACTTTCTTCTTCTGAAATTGTGGTCGAAAACGTTGAGCGTCTTCTTCTTTTCCTCTGACTTGTTGTCGAGGCTGGTCTCGTCCCTGTGGGGCCTCACGGGCCCTTCCTCTATCCTGGCGGTCTCCTCCACCGGCCTGTGACGAAGTCTGTGCCTGTGAAGAACGAGGAGAACGCGTATCAGGGATCTGAAACCTATCCGGTGACTTAATTCTCGCTCTATCGCGTAAATCATAAGTACGTTCAGAAGAAACTGAAACCGGGGAAGCGCCTCGCGATCCCGGTTTTGTCTGTTGCTTACCCTGTTTTTTCAGCCTCCAGCTCTTTTAGTGAAGACTGGTTTCTCATCCTTCTCAGATTGAGATTTAGTTTGTTGCTGTTGTGGTTGCGATTGTGTTTGCAGTTTTGCAAAAGGCTTGTTACCCAGGCTGTTTCTACCAATAGTTTTGTAAGCCTGGGTAATAATTTTCGGTAATTCGCGAGGCTTGTCCAATTCTGGGACCAAAGCCAAAGCGTTAGCTACTTGAAAGTTCACTGCATCGCCCTTGACATTCGCAAGGATCAGTTCAGCTACTACTTCAAACACTCCCACTAGTCTCATCCCTAATTCCACAGCCGCTTCAGGGCCGTGTTCATCCTGTACTTTTTAATTACAGAGGGGAGTACTGTCATGGAAGGAGTACCAAAACATTTAGAATATACTGCTGCGAATACCCTACCCCAGTTGTCACATGCTGTCAACTCGGGAATTAAGTCTTTTGGCAAACTAATCGTCAAAATACGATGTTTATCCACTGGAGTTGTATGTGGAAAAACTGCCTCCAACTGATCAAACTTTTCTGCAAGCCAATAAGGAAAATCATCCTTATGTTGTGGCCGTTTGCCCATCACAGAATTCACCATTACAGGACTTATGGCAACTCCGGCTGCACCAGCTGGATGGCCTGCAACTCCAGGAGGGGCTCCCTGGATGTTGCCTGTAACATATTGCACTAAGGCTCGATGCACTCGTACCAAAGCCGAATACATGTTGCGCAGTTCCGCGACTGGTATTGTCATATATCGCGGATGTGGGGTGTACCCGGCCAAAACAGGCCAAGTGGCCCCATCAATAGATAAGGGGCCTAAACGAACCGTGGTAGTCGGTTGTGGGAGGGCGCCATTAAACCAAACACGGTGTTGCCACGCCGTGAGCGGTACCTCAAGACAAGAATAAGGTATATAGTTATTAGGAACTGCGGTGGCTGTATATTCATGGAACAAATTGTCAGTCCCATCCACTGCAGGAAAAGTTATCCATGAGTAGAACACCTCAAAGTGGTAAGCCGGATCGGCTTGTACCACAAAGATCAGTTCGACTCCAGTATCTGGCACTCCATACACCCGTAAGTGTGTCCGGAGTGCTCCGCGGCTATGCGCCGCAATTTGAACAGCCATTTACGGCTAGAATTCGTCGACAATCTAACAGGAGGCAGCACAATTAGGGTTTTAATCAAGAAAACCTTTTTAACAACTTCAAGCTTGAAAGAACCTACAAAACCTCAATATAGGAGGTATCGCCGTCCACACGCTTCCGGAAGCGTCTGTGAGGGGTTGTGGACAAGCACAAGTACTACTCTAGCGTCTCGCAGATAAGCTGCCCCACTTGTTGGTCGCGCCATGTCATAAGGTTTCTGCACATACAGAGCTATGCACAGGATAATAGGACCTCGGAATATAGTGGTGAGCCAACCATAAACCTTAGCACCCAAAACCCCAACCCAACTAGCCTTAGCGTCCCATTAGCACTAATGTACCAATGATTAGACAACCCAGAACACGGTATCTCTCTCTCAGGACTCACAGAGGCAAGAACACTCTTTCGTCACACTCGTACCTGTCCACAACATGCGTAAGAAGAGACACTGTATAGTTCAAAATATTTATTTCAACTTACGTGCCCTTAGATACAGTACACGTGTCAGTACTAATAGCATAATACAGCAAAGAGTGGCACGGGGATTGCAGCCATGTCTGTCATGAGGCCAGGAGTTGATCATGAAGTTGATTATCCCTGTTGTCATGGCTAGTATCATTGCCATTTATGGTCTAGTGGTCACAGTCCTCATTGCAAACTCTCTCACAGAAAGAATCACGTTATTTAAGTGCTTCCTTCAGCTAGGAGCTGGCTTATCAATCAATCAATCAATCAGGGAATTGTAAGCGAGTTACTCACCTGTGAGGGTCTCAAGGCGCTGAGGGGGGGGGGGGTCCACAGATCTGTTTAGCCGAAGAGCCAGGTCTTGAGGGTCTTCCTGAAGGTGTTCAGGGAGGGGGCGCATCTGATGTCTGCCGGTAGCTCAATCCAGGTCTTGGCTGCAAAGTGAGAGAAGGATCTTCCGCCTGCTCTGGCTCTGTGGATGCGCGGGGTTTCGGCCAGTGCGAAGTTGGAAGATCGGAGGTTTCTTTTGGGTACGTGGAAGTTGATTCTGTCGTTGAGGTATTTGGGTCTGTTGTTGTGTAGGCATTTGTAGGCGTGAATGAAGATTTTGAAAGTGACTCTTTTCTCCACGGGGAGCCAGTGGAGACTTTGTAGGTGTTGGCTGATGTGGTCTATATTGTCTGGAGTTTGCGGAGTAGGGACTTATTGATGCCGGCGTAGAGTGCGTTTCTATAGTCCAGTCTGCTGGTGATGAGTGCGTGGGTTAATGTTAATGTTAACTAGACTTATAAAGCGCGCAGCTGCCTCAGCAAAGAGGCGTCCCGGCGCTGGCAGTAAGAATAGAACGTGGAGGCTAAGAAACAGGGTGAATCGGCGCATAAAGAAGTGCACATAAAAAGGAGGAATTAGGCCACGGGAAAGAGGTATGTCTTAATGGCTTTACGGAAGGCCAGCAAGCTATCCAGGCTATGAATCTGAAAAGGCAGGGAGTTCCATAACTTAGCTGCCAAACAACGAAAGGACCGCCCCCCGGCACGGAGACGGTTCACTCGAGGGACGACAGCCAAGTGTTACCCCAGAGAGCGCAGCTGGCGTCTAGGAGCGTAAGGAGCCAACAAGTTGGCCAGAAGCCCGGGAGACGCAAGCTTAAGAATTTTAAAGGACAAACAAAGAGCCTTAAATTCGATTCGCTTAGCTATGGGCAACCAATGTAAACGCCGGATAGCGCCAGCTGTAGAGCAGCTGCGCTGGAGCCCCAACAGGGCTCTGGCGGCTGCATTTTGGACACGCTGCAAGCGCATTACTTCAGCCTGATTGGCCCCAAGAAGGAGCGAGCTGGCGTAATCCAATCTAGATAGTATCGCCGCTTGAACGATCAGCTGACGAGTGGGTGGATCAAAAAACCCCAGCAAGGGTCTAAGTCCCCGAAGAAGGCCGAAACAAGTACCGGCCACTTTCTTGGTGTGATCCTGGAAGCTGAGGGTAGAATCCATCCAGACCCCTAAATTTTTCACCACAGTCTCAGGGATGGGCGCACAACCAAGAGTGGTGGGCCACCATTGCTCACTCCACAGTCTACTGTCTTTCCCCACCAGCAACACCTCGGTTTTATTGGCGTTAAGCTGGGGGCAGTTGGAGGTCATCCACTCGGCGACTGAGCCAGACCACTTCTAAACTTGGAAGCGTCCTGCATAGAGTCGTCGGAGAGGGCCACCACCAACCAAGGGTTGACTCCCTTGACTCAGGGGGGATCCACTTGAAGGTCTTGCGGAGGATGCGGAGGGTGTTGAAGCAGCTGGAGGTGACGGCGTTGACCTGTCGGTTCATGGTGAGTGATGAGTCGAGTACGATGCTTGGGCTTAGGTGTAGGCCTGAGTGATCTGGCAGCTGGCTTTGCCATTGGCATTGTAGGAGATGCGGTATGCGAGGGAGGGCGCAGCAGCCCCGGTTATTTGTCGGAATGATTCTGATTCTCATCTTTGTAGAGGTCATGGGTCTCTACGGTCTTATTGTGGCTTTGATCCTTTCAACAAAATAAGGGAGCAACCACGAGTCTGGGGGAAAATCAGTCCACAGAGTATGACAACACACCGTTCAGTGAAACAGAAGCTCATGGTTTTATCTCCAATATGTACAGTCGTCTCAATTTGGTAGTTTATCTCTTGTAAATGCACAATGTATGTTAGTGACCATGTTTGTGCGTAACTATTCAATTGGGTGGGCTCTCTGGCCTAGTGTCTGGCATGGGGCTGCTTATCCATGTGCAATTTTCCAACCCATTTTTGCCATTCAAGTACTTTTTGTATAGATATGAAATAGAACTGTCATTTTTTTCCTCCACTTGATGTTTTATTTATAAAGATCATTTTGTCATACTTGAAAATGAGTTTCACCTATGTTTCTCAATTCATCCCAGATCCTCTCCCTTTCTGGATCTCCATGCTGCATATATATATATACTACTTTAAATCTTGTCTAGCTATAGCTACACTGTGGGGGTTTCATTGTGAAAGTATTGAGAATTCCTTGGATGTAACAATTTGATTCTCAAGATTGCTGTAGTGTCTTGATAACTGGTGTGAGTTCTGTTTTTGTGTTTTAATACAAGGATCAAATTGATTCTGAGCTGCCCGTCCGTGCTACTAATGAGGACCTGGGGGGAATAAGTTTTAAAACAAATGAAAGTTGATCTGTATGATTCAACATTTATGATGGTGTACCCAGTGTTGGGTTTCAGTTATTTCCAAATAAACGTCCTCCACCAACACACCAAAAAAAAAAAGATGTATATGTCAATGTGCTTGTATGTGACTATGTGTTTTAGTAGCTCTATGGCTGTCTAAATGTGTATGTAAGTGGTTGCACAAATACTTCAGTGCCTCTGTAAGGGGATAGAGAGCTATGAATGCGTGACTGCAACTACCTTTGGGTCTGCTACAGGCATAAGTAGTTTCTAGTAAGTGACTGAATGTATATGTGCTTCTGTAGCTGTCTGATTAGGTTGCAGACAGGGTTTCTACGCTTGTGTGAACATGTACATCAGTTGCTTTAGAGGTGCATATTCTATTTTGTACTTCGCAAAGGGGCGTGCAATTGCTCAAGTAACTTATTCAACTCTAAAGGACCTCTGTCCATCTCTTAAGCACAAAACAGCATCCTTTATGGCATATATACGGCATGTCTTAGAAGTGTGTTATGTGTACTAAAACGTGGGTTCAACACTTCAGAAACACCTATAACATGAAGCTTGCAGTGACAGTGCACAGACAGGGTCTGCACTAGTAGCCATCACCCATTTTGAAATAGTATTTCTCTGCATGGTTAAGAAGATTGTGTCAGTACTTGCCTACATATCTGAGAGAGTGTAGAAGTACTCAGTCTATCAGTGCCATGAGATGTTTAAGGAAATGTGCTAGTATGTAACTGCCTGCTATAATACCTCTATGGATGTCTAAATGTGTATGCAGATGGCTGCAGAAATATTCAAGTGCTTGTTTTAGGCAATACAGAACTACATAGGTGTGACTGCAACTATCTTTTAGTCTGCTGCATGTATTAATAGTTTCTGATGAGTGACTGAAACTATACATGCTTCTGTAGCTGTCTCAATAGCTGAAACAGAGGCTTTATGTTTTTCTGAACATGTATGTTAGTTTCTGTAGGGATTGTATATGGCTGGGTCTAAACTGGAATGGCATGGGGAGCAGAAAAACAAATGGATTTAGGCCCAGATCTCTGTACTGGGGTGAATGTATGACATTGTCCTGCATTCTGTCCATCAATTGTTCTTTTTGCAGTTGATTTAGGGATGGCATACTATATGTAGTACTTGACATAAGGGCATGCAAGTGCACAAGTAACTTAGTGAACTGAAAAGAACATCTCTCATCTTTTAAACACCAACCAGCATGCTTTATAGAACACCTACAGCATCTCTTGCATGTGACTTGTGCATACTGAAACTTTGATTTAAGACTTGCCAACAGCTTTTACATGACAAATCAAGCTGCAAGTGAAAGTGCACAAACAGGACCTGTACTACCAAGCATCATCCATGTTTGAAGGAGTATTTCTCAACATGAATGAGAATGCTGTGTCAGTATTTGCCAACATATCTGAGAAAGTGTAGGAGTATACCTATAGCAGTGCTATGAGATGTTTAAGTTAATGTGCTGGTGTGTGACTGTCTATTTTAGTATTTCTATGACTATCAAAATGTCTACGTAAGGGGCTATAAACAAACACCTCAGTGCCTGTGTTATAGAAAAGAGAGAAATATAGAAGTGACTACAAGTATGTTTGAATCTGTTGCATGCACAAGTAGTTTCTGAGTAAGTGGCTGAATGTATATATATATATGTGTAGCTGTCTGACAAAGCAGTGTAACAGAACTTCAACACATAGAATTCAAAGAAAAACAATCTTTGAGAACAGCACATCATATATACACATGTAAATATTTCCACATCTTCTAATGCCTGGCTAACTACAAGTTTAACTTTTAATCTACATGTTTTTTACTACCAATTACACCATGTAGTAAGCAGCAAATGTACAACATACTAATTCAAAGCAACAGATTGTGAACCAAATTCTCACACATCTTGTCTGCAAATCAGACAAACTGTCACGTTCTCATGCACATATAAAGCGTCATGCTCACCTGTTATTAAACATACAAAGCCACTCACAAAACCACTCATACATTACCTCATATAGTTCCAATAATTTCTCAAAAATATTTGATTCTCTCTTATAACTTTCTCACATACACATATACCTTTTCAATTTTTTCCTCCAAATTAAATATAAACCACATACCTGAAAAATTGAGTTTGTTGATCAAATATTTTTTGGGTCTTATCAGATAGATACAATAATGTCAGGGAATGTAAAAACGAAGCAAAAGAATGGCACACCACTCTCACACAAAGCAACCATTAATGGCAGCATTTTCAACTTTGCACCCTCTGATAGTGTGGAAGACAGCAAATAAAACATATCTTTCATATTTTTATTTTGTCACTCCATTCCTGAATGGTTAGTACGTGTTAACCCTTTCATGCACTTTTATAAAGAAGCCCAATATGTGTGGGTGTTTTGCCATTGGGATGTACTTGGGCTGCGTTTGGGTGATATATGTGCTACATTTGGGCTCTTTTCTTTCTGGTGGCCATCATGGGAGACTTATTTGTTATGAAGCTCCCTAGTCTCCTCATTTACTGCAGTATTCTTAGTAGAAAATGCTTTCAGTTTTCCACTTCGATTCCAACAAGGTGGTGGCCAGATGTGCCACACTTTTGGCATAAATTCACAATGTTAGTACTTTAGTTGCTCATCAGAACACAGTAGCAAACTGCTGATCACCAGGGAACAACTGGCAGTTGGCTGCTGGTGTTGAAAGTGCATGTTTCAGTCTACATGTCAGAATGTTTTAATGAAATAGAAGAACATATCTGAAAAATCACGTGTCCTAATTTTTCTTTCTACAGCACTAACCATAATTTCTATGACAAAATGAAACCCCTAGACGATGAAGAGTTGGTTTTTCGCACTGGCACTTTTTTGAGAATTACTGCTTGAGCACGACAAACGATGTCTAATCCCTAGGTTTTATGTCCTTTATGAATGAATTATAACATTATTGTACATTGTATGCTGTTATGGTTTTAATGATTTATTGCGACTTTGTAACCTGCACATTTTTATTTGTTTGTTGTTGTGTTTTGTGCTTTTATGGATACGATGCCATCCGAATAAAGTGTATTTGAAGTGAACCTTGAACCTTGAAACCCCTAATTATTTTCTTTTCTAAATTAAATGTTTTAAGTTTTCCAGTTTGATTCAATCAAGATGGCTTCAGGTGTGACATACTTTTGCCATAAATAAGACTGTTAGCACTCTAGTTGTTCTTTAGAGCACTCTGGGAGGCTGCAGTAGAACACAAGGGAATAAACTGACAGGCTGCTCCTGCTGAGGTACAACAGGAAGATATTTGAGATCTCACTTAAAATGTGTCCTCATTTTTCTTTCTACAGCACTAACCATAATTTTCATGACAAAATGAACCCCCTTGTGTTTCTTTCTAAATTAAATGTTTTAAGTTTTACAAGTTTGATTCAATCAAAATGGCTTCAGGAGTACCAATACGTTTGTCATAAGTAAGACTGTTAGCGCTCTAGTTGTTCTTTAGACCACTCTGGTAGGCTGCAGTAGAACACACGGGAATCAACTGACAGGCTGCTCCTGTTGGAAGTACATGTTTTACTGTCAATGTCATACTTCATTCTCAGATGGCTGAGAAACATAATGTGAATTTACATAAACTATGCTCTCATTTTAGTTTCTGGAGTACCTTCTGAAACCTCTATGGGAAAATCATGAGAAAATTGTTTTTTCTCAAACATGATTGATGTACTCCCTGCAAAAGGCTTTTTCATAGGGTAAAATTGCCTTAGAACACATCACAATTCCTAAAATTAGAATGGTACAAACAGCAAATTATTTCTCCTTTTTGTGACCCTCAAAACCTGCCATTCACTACAATGCATTCCAAGGGGGTGCTCTCATGTATATTGGTCCAAAGATGGCTGCCAGCACTTTCTGGTTGAAGTGCTGACAGCCAATCAAATCACACCATGAGATATGAGCTTAGGTCGCCCAGATATGCTTATTTGCTTTCCTTAAATTTTTCAGCAACTACTGAGTGGATTTATACCAAATAACTGTAAGCGTGATCTGTGAACCAAAATCTACCTTCCTGCCAAATTTGGTGTAATTGCGTCCAGCAGTTCGGACGGTAGTCCTGTTCAAAGATCCTATGGGAATTAACATGGGAAAATGTATTTTTTGCCCTCCCCCCCTTTTTCTCAACCCTGCTTGACGGATCACACCGAAACTTTCCATGCACAACAATATTCACTATGAAACTTTTTTGATATTTCATGAAGATCCATCAAACGACGCTGAAGATATAGGCAAGTCAAAAAATTATTTTTGTATAGAAAGATGGTCTCAACTGTATCTACCGACTGGCAACTGCCAGTAGGTAATATATATATCAGCATTGTATTTGCAAACAGTGCTCACCCGAATGCTTTAAAATGGAGTGCACCATATGGACAGTTTTTGAGAGTAAAAAGGAATTGTTCAGAAGAAAAAGATTTTAAAAACCAAGCAAATGAAATGTTTCAGAGATTTAGAACAAGAGGATATCCTGGATCAGTACTTGAAGATGCACTAGAGAGAGCAAAAAAGAGGGACAGGCAGGATCTATTGATCCCCAAAAATGTAAAAGAGTCTCAGGAAGATAAAAGAATAAGGTACATTAGGGACTTTAATAATTCGGAAAAGGAAATTAAAACATTGCTTAAGACTAGTTGGAGTATTTTGGAAAAAGATCAAGAGGTAACACCATTTGTATTGAGTCACCAAAATATAGCTTAAAGAAAAACTTCATTATTGGGTGATATTTAGTACGCAGTTTCATGGCGAGTTCAAACAACACAACAACTTGGCTGACGTCAAATAGAAGATCTGGCTTTCACAAATGTCAAAGATGTAGAGCGAGTACCCTAGGTGAAAATAGGACTACATATAGACTCTCGGATGGACACACCAGAGACATCAAAGTGTATATATAGTGCGAGAGTACTTTTGTAGTATATGTTCTAGAATGTATCTGTGGTAAAAAATATATAGAGAGCACAATAAATAAACTGAAGCTGCAAATACTCCAATACCTGCGGGCAATATCAAATAAAGACTTTTCCTATGTTATTGCTAAACATATATGGGATGTACATGGAGGGGACAGAAGCGATTTCTGTTTTTATGGAATCCAACAATTACAGGCAAACCCCAGAGGAGGCATTTGTGAACTGACTTTGAGGAGAGCAGAATCAAAATTAATAATCATGATTGGAAGCGAAATCCCATGGGGTCTAAATGCAGATGCCGAGCTTCGTGTTCATCTATAAAGAGAGGAACTGTTTAAGATATGTGGTCATATTGTCTCTCTGAAAGTCAAAATCTCCTTTTCAACCCTCTCTAAATATTATTTTGCAAGGGATTCCTCTCGAATTCTTTAGATGTGAGACGTTTAGTTCATATTTACTATGGAATTTTAGTAGGTTAAACTCTTTCCCTCTTTTTAAGTAACTTATTTCTTGCATTTCTAAGCTCAAAGTGGTAATGAATTATTGATATTATCGACTTTTGAATGTAGAATGACTAAGATTAGATGTTACATTGCCAATTTGCACTTTATTGGATACAAGATGCACTTTATGATAAATGTTTACGTATATTTTGCACCTTAACGATCTTAAATGCTGCTGAGACAACTGACTGCGAATTTGCACATAATGAGGGATGGTAATATTCCATTATGAATGTTTACATGTTTGTGCACTTTATGCTGAGGAGAGGTCTCATAAAATTAATGTACTTTCTGAAGTACGTTAGCTGAGAAAGAACAAAAAGGTGCAGTCTAGATTGATAGCAATATTTTGAAAATTGTTGACTTTAATGTGGCAAAAATTTTACACTTTGAAAAAATGGATTGCAAAAGGAACTATATATATAGAAATTGGAACAGCATCTTTTTGAGGAGGGTTATGTGGAAACCACTGAAAAGAATATTGAAGAACTGAATGGTATTGCAAAGTAGAGAGGGACATGGTGGTATTGAATATTTGTTTGGGATTGTGGAAGTCAACTTATTGACTACTTAATGTACATATAAAAAGAAATATTTGTAATATATCAATGAGCTTTAAAAGAAATCCAAATGATTGGGTGTCAAGAGGTTACATGGTACTTCACCAGAATACCTTAGAAAAGTAGGAAGAAACAATTTTCAAGAAAAAGACTTGGTCATGAAAAGGTCTGAGTACTTTACTGGATTAAATGACACAAATACATCTTGATTACCGTTTATATAACAAATTGTCTTTGTTTTGTCCTCCAAATGTATATATAACTTCGGTTGAGGTAGGAGGGTTTTTCCCCTTTAAAAGCACACTCTAGTAATGCACTCTACGGCCCTGTGGAAGGCTTTGACTGAAACGCAAAGGCTATGGTCTTACAGAACTGCACAATGCACTTTAACTCATATAAGCTGAAAAAGATTCAATAAAACAGGATGTGGATTACCTCTGAGTTGTGCCGCTTGCTTTCTGGACCAGGAGATATTGCAGTGGGAGAAGCAGCTGGCTCAGTGAATTTTTGTACATATATATATATACCAGCATGGGAAACTGATTTTGGATATGATTTCTTTCTGTTTACACAATAACTATTTCATGTTTAACAAAGACATATACCAACAGATTAGAGGAGTCGCAATGGGAGCCTGCTTCTCCCCCAGCTATGCGTGTTTACACGTAGGCTGGTGGGAGGAGCAGGTTCTCAAAGTGAAGTTCAGGGACATATGGCATCGTTTGTTGGATGCGTTTCATCGACGATATCTTTTTTATTTGGAATGGTACAAAGGAAACGGCTAACATATTCATTGATACCTTGAATATTAACGATCTTAATCTTCAATTCACTGCCTCGGTTGATAGTGAATCAATTGATTTTCTAGATGTTCATCTATACATTGAAAACAACAAAATAGAGACCACTCTTCATAGAAAGAGCACAGCTGGAAACTCCACGCTTCATGCGTCAAGTTTCCATCCTGTACATTTGATCAGGAGTATCCCGTATGGGGAATTACTGAGGCTACGCAGAATTTGCAGAACAGAAACCACATTTGACAGCTGTGCAAAAGAAAGTAGCAATAGATTCAAAGCTAGAGGTTATAGTGACAGGATTATCAATCAAGCACTAGCAAAAGTAAGAACTCAATCACGTGAAGACATGCTTTGTACCAAAGAGAAACCATCAAATGGAGACATAAGTTCCCGCTCAAATGTAGATTTGGTAAATACAGAAATGAGATTCATAACCACTTTCAATAGTCAGCATAGAAAGATCAGGGCCATAATTAACAAACACTGGCCAATTATACAAACAGATGCTGTCTTAAACCAACTGTTTCCTACTCCACCGACTTTGACTTTTAGAAAATCTAAATCTATGCATAATGCCCTAGTTAGGTCCAGTCCTGAGTTGGTCTCCAATAAAGCGAAATCTAGCACCATGTGGTTAGCACCACGTAATGGATTCACCGAGTGTAACACATGCCGTGCATGTAAGTTCGGGATTAACACATCCCAATACACTACGGTATATGGCCCCAATAAGAGTAAGCTGCAGGACAGATACAGTTGCCGCACAGAATTTGCTGTCTACGTATTGAGCTGCACATGCGGTTTACAATACGTGGGCAGCACTAAGTTGCAAGTTCATGTGCGCATCCTGCAACATCTAAGAGCCATAGTGAACTCTGACATGACCTACCCGGTGGCTAGACATTTTAAAGCGGTGCACCAGAACAATCTAAATGATCTGAAATATTTTGTCATTGCTGCTATGCCCCCGATGAGAAGAGGTGGAAATAGGGAGAAACTTTTAAGACAACTGGAGGCGAAATTCATACTTGAGCTTGACACTAGAACCCCAAATGGATTGAACAATGGGGAAGAGCTGTATAATTATTTATAATTATTTATATTTATTTATGATTATTTATGGAATATTTATAACTGTTCGGAAATGTTTACATCTATTTATGACATTTTAGGCTCGTTCAGGAATATATTTATCAATAGTGATCCAGTTTCTAGTAATGAATTTATTCAACAATATGTTTTTACCCGTATATAAGAGCGTCACAATAACATCCCTCTGGTTTCTCCGGCCTCTGTATGTAAATATTGAATATCATTAATTTTCTTGGATTTGGATTTCAGCTCTAGATACAATTGCCGACAACCGCTTTCCATCTGTTTACAATCAAATCACTATAATGTGTTTTTATACCACTTATTATTTATTAGCACCATCACTTTATAGCACTTTATAGCACTTTAGAACAGGATTTCCACAGTGACATTTATAATTACGGTTGCCCATATTCAAGAGAGAATGCTTAATGAGGTCAGGGCCTCGGAGAGAAACGATTCGAGAAACAGTCATTACGATCACAGTCAGATTCACAGTGCACACTGATAACAGTTTAAAATCTCCAAGGTGAACATTATTTTATTATTACTAGCTCAGTCCAGTTAAAATTTCAGAATTTCTAGTCCCTATTACAGGATAATATGATAATTCTGCTGATACGAGCTGAGATCATGCCTAATGTTCATGTATTTATACTATGAGAGACACAGGTTATGGCATTTCGCCTAGGATCTTCAAGGGTTTTGTAATATATGCTCAACGTTTCATTTTATTGAGTTTATCAAAAAACGGATACTCTTGGTAGAACAACATCATTATGTTTACCAATAAGAGAACTTTGTGATATTTTGCCCATGTAGAATTCATAAGTACTGTAATGTAATAGTCTGCACAATGCACTTTAGGATGTACATTCGTTTTACCTCGAATCTGTTTTATTCTCAAGCTTATATATTCTAGCTGCTATTTTAAGCACTCAATTTGAAGCTGTTATCTTTATAATCATCATGGACGCCTGTTTCCAACCAGTCCTAGTGGAGTCTGTTTTTTATTTCTCACTGTGTCACGTGATACACACATGGTGTTAGGTGCATAAAAGCAATGACAGACTCTATGCTCGTTATGTGATCAAGCCCAGTCAGTGGGCGAAACGCGTCATCAGCCATGCACAGCACTAGCAAATTAAAGAAGAAAATCTGCACTCAACTGGTGTCCGTGTCCCGTATATCAGCCAGCAGCTGTGGGAGTTTTGGTGAAGTTCATATATATATATATATATATATAGATGTGATCAAGGCCGTTTTCCGGCCGAAACGCGTCATGGCGGACAAGGTGGCAATAAAGTAAAGAAATTGCACATACTGCTGGGTCCACGCTCGTTTTTTCCTGATGAAGTGCAATCGAGTTTTCCTTATATATATATATATATATATATATATATATATTCACTGAAAAAACCATAGGTTTTAGGGACAGTTATAGTTAGTTGGACATTGCACTCGTACAAAACCCGTGAAATTTCCCTGTTATAGTTAGTTCAGCTAACTATAACTCGCGCCCGCAATGCACTGCTGATGACGTCACATATTACATCACTCATGACATGGTCAGTGACATCACTGATGACATCTCAAATGACATCACTGATGACATCATCCAGTGACTGTGTGTTTCTGTAAAGTTTAAATATGTTTAATATATATAGGGAAAGGCGTATTGAAGAATGAGTGGGTGTATAAGTGTCTGAATGGATGATTTAGTACGTGAGTGACTGACTCTACAAGTGAGTGATTAAACGTATCTTACTGAATGCATGGGTTAGTGACTAAACTGTGTGAATGTCTGTATCCAGTCTGTTGGTGTGTAAGTGGATGCATGGATTTGCGAATAGCTACATGAGTGTCTATATGGGTTATTGATTGGTTCTCTGAGTATCTGTATGGCTGCCTGAGTGTTTGTGTGGGTGGGGTGTGTGTGACTATATACATAGATGTGTGAGTGGGTGATTCACTGGGTGCATGATTTCAAGAGTGCATCTGTGATGGACTGCTTGGGTGGGTGAGTGTGTGTATGGGTGTGTTAGTGAGTGAATGTATATCTTAGTGGTACATGTGCGAGAAACTACATATGTAAAAGGCAGTATATATGTGTGTTAGAGTATTTAAATGGCTATAAGTGAGAGTGTGTTATTGTGAGAGTGGCTGTATGGATGCGTGTGTGCTTGTATCAGTTATTGTATAAGAGCGTAAGAATGTGCTAGTATTTGTATGAGTAAGTGAGCTGCTGTGTGTATAACTGTATAGGTGAGTAAATGGGTGTGTGATTAATTTTTTGCATGACTGACTAGGTGTGTGAGTACCTCTATGGATGAGTGGCGGTGTGTGAGTGTTTATATAGGTGTATGAGTGCATATGATAGTCCTGTACTGAGTGACTGTAAGTATGAGTGACTGTACAGGTGAGTGAGTGGATGTGTGTGTAGACCTAAGAATCAGTGAGTGGGTATGTAGTTTTTGGTGTTGGAGTGTCTATGGTTTTGAGAATGGCAGTCTGTAATTTAGAGTGGGTGTATCAAAAGTTATATTAGGGTGTGAGAAGATGCATGAAATTATCACATGGATGATGTCATCAGTGATGTCATTTGAGATGTCATCAGTGATGTCATCAGTGATGTCACTGACCATGTCATGAGTGATGTAATATGTGACGTCATCAGCAGTGCATTGCGGGGCGCGAGTTATAGTTAGCTGAACTAACTATAACAGGGGAATTTCACGGGTTTTGTACGAGTGCAATGTCCAACTAACTATAACTGTCCCTAAAACCTATGGTTTTTTCAGTGAATTTCAAAGGTTTTTTAAATGCTAATTTCTAACTATAACGTGTCTGAAACCTATGTTTTTTTCAGTGAATTTCAAAGGTTTTTTAAATGCTAATTTCTAACTATAACGTGCCTGAAACCTATGGTTTTTTCAGTGAATTTCAAAGGTTTTTTAAATGCTAATTTCTAACTATAACGTGCCTGAAACCTATGGTTTTTTCAGTGAATTTCAAAGGTTTTTTAAATGCTAATTTCTAACTATAACGTGCCTGAAACCTATGATTTTTTAAGTGAATTTCAAAGGTTTTTTAAATGCTAGTTTTTAACTATGCCAACAGAGGTAGGACATGTGAAGAAAGAAGAAAAACGCACAGAAAGAAGCAAAAGATGTGCAGAAAGAACCAACAGAGGAGCAGAAAGAGGCCTTGTTGCAAAATCATCCTGTGCCCACAACTTTTTCAGACGGGTACTGGTGGTAACTGACTCTGACTAACCAGAGCCAGTGCGCGTTTGCACAGTGGTGAAGGGAGGGGGGCCTGAGGTGACATGTGTGCAAACGCGCCCCGTGGCGCGTTTTAAGTTGCGGGATTAAGTCCCCTTGAATCCTGAGGGTCCCTGGGGCCCAACTAGCCCCCCAGGTACCTACAGTTAGGACCACAGAGCTGAGTTGCAGAGAGGCGTTCCGAGGCCACGCACCTTTTTTCACCTCTCTGCAACGCACCTCTGTTGTGCTTACTGAAGGTACCTGGTGGGCTAGTTGGCCCCCAGGATTCAAAGGGAATTAACTCCCCAACTTAAAACGCACCACAGGGCGTGTTTACGCACATGTCACCTGAGGCCCCGCCCCCTCCCTTCACCGTGCAAACGCGCCCGTGGCGCGTTTTAAGTTGGGGGATTAGGTCACCTTGAATCCTGAGAGTCCCTGGGGCCCAACTAGCCCACCAGGTACTTCCAGTAAGCACCACAGGCCTGCGTTGCAACGCCTGTAACAAATTGTGCAGTTGTGTTTAGGTATTGAAGAGGGTCGTGCTGGGGGTAGTGTTTCAGGGTTTAGGGCAGTGCAGTGGTGTTTGGGCAGTGTAGGGGGTCGTGCTGGGGGTGGTGTTTCAGGGTTTAGGGCAGTGCAGTGGTGTTCGGGCAGTGTAGGGGGTCGTGCTGGGGCTGGTGTTTCAGGGTTTAGGGCAGTGCAGTGGTGTTCGGGCAGTGTAGGGGGTCATGCTGGGGCTGGTGTTTCAGGGTTTAGGGCAGAGCAATGGTGCTCAGGCAGTGTAGGGGGTTGTGCTGGGGGTGATGTTTCAGGGTTTAGGGCAGTGCAGTGGTGTTAGGGCAGTGTAGGGGGTCGTGCTGGGGGTGGTGTTTCAGGGTTTAGGGCAGTGCAGTGGTGTTCCGGCAGTGTAGGGGGTCGTGCAGAGGGTGGTGTTTCAGGGTTTAGTGCAGTGGTGTTCGGGCAGTGTAGGGGGTCGTGCTGGGGTGGTGTTTCAGGGTTTAGGGCAGTGCAGTGGTGTTCGGGCAGTGTAGGGTGTCGTGCTGAGGGGTGGTGTTTCAGGGTTTAGGGCAGTGCAGTGGTGTTCGGCCAGTGTAGGTAGTCTTGCTGGGGGTGGTGTTTCAGGGTTTAGGGCAGTGCAGTAGTTTTCGGGCAGTGTAGGCGGTCGTGCTGGGGCTGGTGTTTCAGGGTTTAGGGCAGTGCAGTGGTGTTCGGGCAGTGTACGGGGTTGTGCTGGGGCTGGTGTTTCAGGGTTTAGGGCAGTGCAGTGGTGTTCGGCCAGTGTAGGTAGTCTTGCTGGGGGAGGTGTTTCAGGGTTTAGGGCAGTGCAGTAGTTTTCGGGCAGTGTAGGCGGTCGTGCTGGGGCTGGTGTTTCAGGGTTTAGGGCAGTGCAGTGGTGTTCGGGCAGTGTACGGGGATGTGCTGGGGCTGGTGTTTCAGGGTTTAGGGCAGTGCAGTGGTGTGCGGGCAGTGTACGGGGTCGTGCTGGGGGAGGTGTTTCAGGGTTTAGGGCAGTGCAGTGGTGTTCGGGCAGTGTAGGGGGTCGTGCTGGGGGTGGTGTTTCAGGGTTTAGGGCAGTGCAGTGGTATTCGGGCAGTGTAGGGGGTCGTGCTGGGGCTGGTGTTTCAGGGTTTAGGGTAGTGCAGTGGTGTTTGGGCAGTGTAGGGGGTCGTGCTGGGGCTGGTGTTTCAGGGTTTTGGGCAGAGCAGTGGTGTTCGGGCAGTGTAGGGGTCGTTCTGGGGTGGTGTTTCAGGGTTTAGGGCAGTGCAGTGGTGTTCGGGCAGTGTAGGGGGTCTTGCTGGGGGTGGTGTTTCAGGGTTTAGGGCAGTGCAGTGGTGTTCGGGCAGTGTAGGGGGTCTTGCTGGGGGTGTTGTTTCAGGGTTTAGGGCAGTGGTGTTCGGGCAGTGTAGGGGGTCTTGCTGGGGGTGATGTTTCAGGGTTTAGGGCAGTGCAGTGGTGTTCGGGCAGTGTAGGGGGTCTTGCTGGGGGTAGTGTTTCAGGGTTTAGGGCGGTGCAGTGGTGTTCGTGCAGTGTAGGGGGTTGTGCTGGGGGTGGTGTTTCAGGGTTTAGGGCAGTGCAGTAGTGTTCGGGCAGTGTAGGGGGTCGTGCAGGGGGTGGTGTTTCAGGGTTTAGGGCAGTGCAGTGGTGTTCGGGCAGTGTAGGGGGTCATGCTAGGGGTGGGGTTTCAGGGTTTAGGGCAGTACAGTGGTATTCGGGCAGTGTAGGGGGTCGTGCAGGGGGTGGTGTTTCAGGGTTTAGGGCAGTGCAGTGGTGTTCGGGCAGTGTAGGGGGTCGTGCTAGGGGTGGTGTTTCAGGGTTTAGGGCAGTGCAGTGGTGTTCGGGCAGTTTAGGGGGTCATGCAGGGGCTGGTGTTTCAGGGTTTAGGGCAGTGCAGTGGTGTTCGGGCAGTGTAGGGGTCGTGCTGGGGGTTGTGTTTTAGGGTATAGGGTACTGCAGTGGTGCTTGTGTAGTGTAGGGGGTCGTGCTGGGGGTAGTGTTTTAGGGTTTAGGGTAGTGCAGTGGTGTTTGTGTAGTGTAGGGGGTCATGTTTTAGGGTAGTGCAGTGGTGTTTGGGTAGTGTAGGGGGTCGTGCTGGGGGTAGTGTTTTAGGATTTAGGTTAGTGCAGTGGTGTTCGGGCAGTGTAGGGGGTCGTGCTGGGGCTGGTGTTTCAGGGTTTAGGGTAGTGCAGTGGTGTTTGGGCAGTGTAGGGGGTCGTGCTGGGGGTGGTGTTTCAGGGTTTAGGGCAGTGCAGTGGTGTTCGGGCAGTGTATGGGGATGTGCTGGGGCTGGTGTTTCAGGGTTTAGGGCAGTGCAGTGGTGTGCGGGCAGTGTACGGGGTCGTGCTGGGGGAGGTGTTTCAGGGTTTAGGGCAGTGCAGTGGTGTTCGGGCAGTGTAGGGGGTCGTTCTGGGGGTGGTGTTTCAGGGTTTAGGGCAGTGCAGTGGTGTTCGGGCAGTGTAGGGGGTCGTGCTGGGGCTGGTGTTTCAGGGTTTAGGGTAGTGCAGTGGTGTTTGGGCAGTGTAGGGGGTCGTGCTGGGGCTGGTGTTTCAGGGTTTTGGGCAGAGCAGTGGTGTTCGGGCAGTGTAGGGGGTCGTTCTGGGGTGGTGTTTCAGGGTTTAGGGCAGTGCAGTGGTGTTCGGGCAGTGTAGGGGGTCTTGCTGGGGGTGGTGTTTCAGGGTTTAGGGCAGTGCAGTGGTGTTCGGGCAGTGTAGGGGGTCTTGCTGGGGGTGTTGTTTCAGGGTTTAGGGCAGTGGTGTTCGGGCAGTGTAGGGGGTCTTGCTGGGGGTGATGTTTCAGGGTTTAGGGCAGTGCAGTGGTGTTCGGGCAGTGTAGGGGGTCTTGCTGGGGGTAGTGTTTCAGGGTTTAGGGCGGTGCAGTGGTGTTCGTGCAGTGTAGGGGGTTGTGCTGGGGGTGGTGTTTCAGGGTTTAGGGCAGTGCAGTAGTGTTCGGGCAGTGTAGGGGGTCGTGCAGGGGGTGGTGTTTCAGGGTTTAGGGCAGTGCAGTGGTGTTCGGGCAGTGTAGGGGGTCGTGCTAGGGGTGGTGTTTCAGGGTTTAGGGCAGTGCAGTGGTGTTCGGGCAGTTTAGGGGTCATGCAGGGGCTGGTGTTTCAGGGTTTAGGGCAGTGCAGTGGTGTTCGGGCAGTGTAGGGGGTCGTGCTGGGGGTAGTGTTTTAGGGTATAGGGTACTGCAGTGGTGCTTGTGTAGTGTAGGGGGTCGTGCTGGGGGTAGTGTTTTAGGGTTTAGGGTAGTGCAGTGGTGTTTGTGTAGTGTAGGGGGTCATGTTTTAGGGTAGTGCAGTGGTGTTTGGGTAGTGTAGGGGGTCGTGCTGGGGGTAGTGTTTTAGGATTTAGGTTAGTGCAGTGGTGTTTGGGTAGTGTAGGGGGTCGTGCTGGGGGTAGTGTTTCAGGGTTTAGGGTAGTGCAGTGGTGTTTGTGTAGTGTAGAGGGTCGTGCTGGGGTAGTGTTTCAGGGTTTAGGGTAGTGCAGTGGTGCTTGTGTAGTGTAGGGGGGTCATGTTTTAAGATGCAATGCTCCAATGCCTGACCAGTCTGCACTACATAAAACTGCAAAAAAACTAAAAATAAAAAGTGTTTTGCACACTTTTGTCATTGGGCTATATGTGGGCTACATCTGGGTAATATTTGTGCTACATTTGGGCTCTTTTTTCACTGGTGGCCATCTTGGAAGACTTCTTTGTTATGACGTTTCCTAATTTCTTCATTTACTGCAGTCTCCTCAGTAGGAAATGCTTTCAGTTTTTTACTTTGATTCCATCAAGAAGGCATTCAGATGTGTCTCACATCTGCCATAAATTCAGAATGTTAGCACTCTAGTTGCTCATTAGATCACTGGAGTAAAGGTACTGCTCACCAGGGAGTTAACTGGTAGTCTGCTGCTGGTATTGAAAGTGATTGTTTCAGTCTGCATGTCAGAATTTTCTAATGAAATAGAAGAGGATTTGAGATCTCACTTAAAACATGCCCTAATTTTTCTTTCTGCAGCACTAACCATAATTTCTATTTCAAAAAGAACCCCTCATTTTGTTCCTTTTTAAATTAAATGTTTTAAGTGTTACTGGTTTATTCCAATCAAGATGGCTTCAGGTGTGCCATACTTTTGTCTTAAGTAAGGCTGTTAGCGCTCTAGTTGTTCTTTAGAACACTCTGGGAAGCTGCAGTAGAACACAAAGGCATCAACTGGCAGGCTGCTCCTGTTGAAATATAACAGGAAGATATTTGAGATCACACTTGAAATATGTCCTAATTTTTCTTTCTACAGCACTAACCATAATTTCTATGACAAAATGAACCCCATCATTTTGTTCCTTTTTAAATTAAATGTTTTAAGTGTTACCAGTTTATTCCAATCAAGATGGCTTCAGGTGTGCCATACGTTTGTCATAAGTAAGGCTGTTAGCACTCTAGTTGTTCTTTAGAACACTCTGGGAAGCTGCAGTAGAACACAAAGGCATCAACTGGCAGGCTGCTCCTGTTGAAATATAACAGGAAGATATTTGAGATCACACTTGAAACGTCCTAATTTTTCTTTCTACAGCACTAACCATAATTTCTATGACAAAATGAACCCCATCATTTTGTTCCTTTTTTAAATTAAATTGTTTAAGTGTTACCAGTTTATTCCAATCAAGATGGCTTCAGGTGTGCCATACTTTTGTCATAAGTAAGGCTGTTAGCACTCTAGTTGTTCTTTAGAACACTCTGGGAAGCTGCAGTAGAACACAAAGGAATCAACTGACAGTCTCTGCCCTTGTTGGATGTACATGTTTTACTGAGAATGTCAGACTTCATTCTCACATGAGTGAGAAAGATAATGTGAATTTACAGAAAATATGCTCTCATTTTAGCTTCTGGAGCACCTTCCAAACCTCCATGGGACAAGCATGAGAAAATAGTGTTCTCTCAAACATGATTCATGATATCCCAGCAGAAGGTTTTTCACATGGTAAAATCACCTTAGAATACACCACAATTCCTAAAATTAGTATGGTACCATCAACAAATAAATTCTAATGTAACTAAAGCCTGTTATCACCCTTTATAGTTCTCCTTTTGGTGACCCTCAAAATCTTCTATTTACTACAATGCATTTCAATGAGGTACTATCATTTATATTGGTCCCAAGATGGCTGCCAGCAATTCCAGGATGAAGTGCTGACAGCCAATCAGATCTCACGATGACATGTGTGGTTAGGCTCCGCCCAGATATATCTATCTTTTTACTTTTGATTTTCTCAGCAACTACTGAACGGATTTACACCATTTAACAAAAAGGGTTCTTTCTGAACCAAGAACTACCTCTTTGCCAAATTTGGTGTAATTCCGTTCAGCAGTTCGGGCTGTAGCCGTGTCTAAAGTTTCCTATGGAAAATTGCATGGGGAAAACGCGTTTTGGGACCCCCCTTTTTTCTCGGCCCCCGCTTCACGAATCTCCCCGAGACTTTCAGGGTAGGAGCGGACCGGAGCGCCCCACAAAGTTTGAAAGTTTTGCGAAGATACGTCAACCGGCAAGAGAGTTATTTCAAATAGAATGTCGCGGATTTCCTATGGATAATAGGTTGTAACTATAACTATCTACTGGCGACCGCCAGTAGATAATATATATATATATGGTTGAACATTGTTGTGGTTTGGTATGTTTACTTTTTCAGGGATGGAAATAAACTCTCCCTCTTATCTCCTCTTTTATTGTACCTATACATGGTACAATGTGCCCAATAGGGCTTTTTAGCGGGTCACAAGTCAACTATGCTGTGAGGGTGTAATTGCCCACTGGGGCTTAACATGGATTTCAATGTATATATAGATATATAAAATTTAAAAAAATTGTTTGGAGTCAATTTATATTTTCGACGCCGGTAATGAAATTGTAATGCATTGTGACCAAAGCGGCTTATTTAATGTCCGCGTTTATTGAGGGGTTAATCAAATTGATTATATATTTTCTTGTATGACTTTAAATATGAGAGGTTTGAATAACAATACAATTGGCGGCCCTCATTTAATTGATTTTGTAAAAAGGTTTGAACTAAACCACCATGTATAAACATCGATATTGAAAAGCTTTTTGAACTGCATGATCATCAAATATGGCGCTCACAGGAGTATGTGAAATGTTTGGATTAGCAAGTTTGTCCTTCCTTACTGTGAACTATTATGTGTATGTAAATCGGCATGATGGCGGAAACCAGCATACCGTGATAAAGCTGAACGGCGAAACGCGTCGGTGTTTGAGCAGATCTTGACAATAAAATTGATTAAAGCAGCCATGAGTGTCCAGGATTATTCTTTGATTAAGGAGAATTTGCGAATGGATTTAAAAGGGCTGCCGGGCCCTATCCAGGACTGCCGCGCTTTGAAGCTCCAAAAAACTTCCGGTTCGTGGTGTTGAGTGAATTTGTTTGTCAAGTTTGGAGCTACCCGCGTTTTGACTCGTACATAAACATACGATTCCCGGGAGCGGGGTGGAGAAACGAGCAGTTGCCGGTGTAATACGCTGTGTACTTTGACAACAGCGGACGGAGGTTGCCGGTATCGGGCATTCAGCTGCAGCTCCGGCACAGACGGGGGTATTGTAAATTATCCCGCGGCCGGAGTGAGTGGACTGATTACAATTAGAACCCGTCAACATTGGTGCAACACAGAAAACGCGTAACGGAGCGAGAGGACACTGAGTACGTGAAACTCAGTGCCGCGCACAGGGCTGCAGCAGTAATTAAGTGGCAAGTACGCTCGTAAGAATATGGCATCCTTGATGGAAGCAAAGCGGAAGGAAGTATCTAATCGCCTGTTTTTCACACAGGCAGCGGAGGGCAACACAGGCATCAGCCTAACGGGCAGAGAACATCAGACGATTAACAATGAAGTCCAGGTACAGGAGTTATATGCAAAATTGTAGAAGTTGCACAAAAAAGAAATCAATAAATGGTGGGAGGCAGAATCCCTGCAAAAATACATTGATGTAGGAAGGGTTCCCCAAGGACTTCGAATATACACTGTCCCCACTTATGAGAATGTGGACCCGGAATTATTGGAAGAATGGGCTAGTAATTCCAAGGAGTGCTCGACGGTCATGATGAGAATATTAATTAAATATTCCCTAAAAGATCGTGCCAAGATCTTGGAGGAAATTAATACAATAACGGATGAACTATTGAAATTGATTTCTAAAGAAACACTGGAGGAATTTATCAATAAATTGCAAGTTCGATTGGAGAAACTTGAGGATGAAATCACAAGAAAAAAGCAAAGGAAATTCATCCGTGACTTTAAGGATTATCAGTCAGGGAGAACATTGACTTTCCACAAAAAGTATGATTACTTGTTTGTTGAGAGTGGAGAATATTCTTTTAAGAGCGGTAGTGTCAGAGAGAAGGAGGACACTACTGAGGAGAGTGACGTCTCACATAGTAATGTGTCAGACATCTCGACTGAAGCTTTGGCATGCAACACAGCAACAAATCGTGCAGGCAATAGTAATTTCCTCAAACAGTTTCAAATGCTAACAAGGGCTAAGCAAAACCAATACAACCAACAAAATGAGGAGCAGTATTTTCTTCGTGGCAGAGGACGAGGGACCAGAGGAAGAACAAGAGGGACAAGAGGAACCAGAGGAACCACAAAGCAAGGGCAAGGAGAAAGAGGAGAATCCAGCAAGCCCGTTGCAATGGCCACAAGAGCCAAGAGGGGGATGAAATGACAGTGGTGAATTTATCGAAACGTGAGTTGTCACCAGTAGACATTGAACTACTTTCATTAGGTTTATCATTTGCCCTTCCAGACATTTAAATTATGTGCAAACTAGGATTGATATCTTTTGTTTCTCAAGGAAATTGAAATTAAAAAAATGGTTTTACATGCATGTACCCAAACCAAGAAACTTAAATCCTGAGTCAACATATAATGCTTTGTGTATTTCGGATATCGAGCTATTGCATACCATGGCTCAATTGGATGTTGACACGATGCATGAGGAGGATCCTTTGTTGAATTTAGATACCATTGAGGTCACTGTTGATTTAACGAGCTCAAGTAACTTTAAATCAAAGTCTAAATTTATTCCTAATATTCACTGTGATGCCCTTGAGGTGTTTGAGAAAAGTGTCACTCAGGAATTAAAGAGAATAAGATATCAGACTGAGGGGCTAGCCAGAAGAAATTTAACGATGGAACAGCTGAAAGCTGTAGAAGCCCTGAAGAAAGATACCTCAATTGTGATTCGACAATCTGATAAGGGGGGTAATGTTGTTGTTTGGGCCAAGGTGGATTATTTATCCGAGGGCCTACGGCAACTTAATGACCCATCCTGTTACATACTGAGTACTAAAAGTGAAGTACTACCATCATACTCCAAATTCAATGAGATGCTAGTAAATTGGAAAGACCAAGGTCTACTGGAGTGGGATGAATTTTGTAGTTTATATTGTAAACATCCTCGCATTCCAATAATGTATTTACTTCCGAAATTACATAAGGATGCATTGCATCCACCCGATAGACCGATAGTATCTTCTATGGGATCTCAGCTGGAAATGACTTCTAAATTTATTGATTATTTCTTACGACCTTTTGTGGTAGCTTTACCCACATATCTGAAAGAAACAACTCATTTTTTGACATTGATTGATGGTCTGTGTAGTGTGTTACTTTTCCTCTTTCTGTACTCTCTCTCTTTCCCCTTGCTGTTCAGCCTGAGCATGTATGGAATCTTGATGATGCCTTGGAATGTTGGGTGCCTGATCTGAGTCAGTTGGTGATTACAGGCTGAGCAGCTAGGAGGCTGCTCCTGGTGGGGCGTACATATAGACCTACTTACCATCTTGGCTATACTTTAAGCTTTTGTAACCTGTGCTTGAATAAAGCTACTTCTTGGAACCACAACCTGACCTCCTGTGGACTTTGTACCTTCAACATTTTGGCGACGATTGAACTACGAACCTGTGTGAATGCTTAAATTGCAACTAACTGGAACTAAAATAGACTGCAACTTAAAAGAAACTCAAGCTCAACGTACCTACGAGTTACCTCCTAAAGAACCTGGCAGCCCCAGCCCCACCAGTGACCATTTCAGACCGGTCAGCCTCAACTCGGGCGTGCCAGATTTCTACTACTCTCAAGTTCGGTTTTCCTACATTCAAGTGGACGCTATGTGTTACGTGCCTGTGCTTTCACTAGATGTTGACACCGACTTATCTGCTCCTTTGTAACCTGAAACTTGAATGTTATTCCTGCAAGCTCTATCTGTGCCTGTGCTCCAAAAACGTGCTTATATTGCTTCATTCCAGTGTCTGACAGCGTCTTTTAACCAACCCCATCCACTTAGACAAATTGTGGAACTCAACTTCTCTCTACTACGAGCACGCCCTAGACTTGTGTGCCGTGAGGTGCTTTTGCGGAGCCACTGACAATACGCGGCAGTGTAATTGGATAGTCACTGCCATCTACTACAGGTCAGACTTTCTTTTTGTTATGCTTTGTTGTACTTTAAAAAACAGGTGAAGGCTCTTTCCCAGCACCATGGCAGTTACTACTAACGTCACAACAGCAGTTACAAGTACCTTGCGATGTTTGAACACGCCGCGAGGTCTTCTTACCTCGAGCTTCAGCCGCGTGAATCTTCGTCAGCTGTGTCCTCCCCTTCCATGGAACCTTCGTCCCTGCGTCTCCACTGCTGCATGGCTTTCCTGCGAGCACGCTTGCGCCGTGAGCCACCCGGCACGGCGTCATCGAACGTGCTGCCATCTTGCGGTAGGCACTATCGATACAGCATACCTTGCCCTGCTTTACACTCTATTTGCCAACCACGTTTTTTTTTTTGCCAATCAACGCGACGTTGTCTTCATCGGATCCAGTGTCATCACGTTTGCACATCTGATTGTTTTTGGCATGTTGGTAGTCATGACGTTACTTGTAGCTGGCAGCTTGCAGTTTGTTTAAGTTGTGTAGGCTGTTTCCATGCCAACGCTACACTAAGAATGTCATCGGAATCCTCTCTCAGCGCCTGGGAGTCCTTTCTTCTTCGACTTTCAAATTACTGGGAGTTACCTCTTTGTGCTTGGACTGCCGGTTAACAACAATCATTCTTCACTTCATTTCTTTTGCTGCAGTCTTCAATTTCGTTTTCCAGTTGGCACAGTTAAGATTTTGAACTATTTTATACTGTCCTGCAAAGTTGTTTGGTTTCTCATTTTGTTTTTGTGACGTGAAGCCTTTCATACTTTTATGCCAATATGCTTTAAAACTGTACTCAGTGCGCCATCTTGTGGGCTTATTCTGAAATTGTTTGCTGTTTAACATTGCATTTATGCCTTATCTTTATACTCTGGTGTTAAGCCTTATTTAATTCTTAGTAGGAGGTTACGTAAACGTCTGATGGGTGAGTGTATCCCCGTACTTTTCTTGTGGGTGAGTGTATCCCTGTTCATGTTTTGCTTGGCGGGTGAGTGTATCCCGGTACTTCGCTTGTGGGTGAGTGTATCCTAGTTCATGTTTTTTTTGCTTGGCGGGTGAGTGTATCCCGGTACTTCGCTTGTGGGTGAGTGCATCCCAGTTCATGTTTTTGCTTGGCGGGTGAGTGTATCCCGGTACTTTGCTTGTGGGTGAGTGTATCCCAGGTCATGTTTTTGCTTGACGTGTGAGTGTATCCCTGTATTTCGCTTGTGGGTGAGTGTATCCCGTATCTTGTCTGGCGTTTGTGGGTATGCATTCTTTGCGCCATTCTGTTTTTACTTCTCATTCATTGTTAACCACGTACGTACAATTTTTCTATGATCTGTCTTTTGTGTCCTGCCACGCTTACAGTGCTGGTTCACTGTGCGCCATACGGCGGATTTGATTCACAGATCGTAGGGGTGCCGGAGACGTCTGGTGTACAAGTCTTGTACGTGTTGTATGCTTCCTGAGACTGTTGTCCTTTCAGGTGCCTGGTATACTGTTTTTACTTTGTTTTGCTTTTCCACTCCTTTGTCGGAAAAGGGGATGGTGTGTGTGTGCCTTCCTATGCCACAATTTATTGATATATTGCATTGCATTTATGCCTTCTTTTATTGCATTAGTTTGTTTAATCTTTTACTCAGGTTTAATTTCTTAATGATATTATCCTACTGCGCTACATCGTTCATATGCCATTTTATTCTTGCTATCGTTTTATTGCATTTTGGACTATTTCTCTATCTATCTCCTATTGCATGTATTTGCTCTAGTGTTGTACTTACTTCTTGGTATATCTTCTTGCTTTGTTTTGTTTTTCAGAGTAAAGAAAGAGGATATGTAGTGTGTTACTTTTCCTCTTTCTGTACTCTCTCTCTTTCCCCTTGCTGTTCAGCCTGAGCATGTATGGAATCTTGATGATGCCTTGGAATGTTGGGTGCCTGATCTGAGTCAGTTGGTGATTACAGGCTGAGCAGCTAGGAGGCTGCTCCTGGTGGGGCGTACATATAGACCTACTTACCATCTTGGCTATACTTTAAGCTTTTGTAACCTGTGCTTGAATAAAGCTACTTCTTGGAACCACAACCTGACCTCCTGTGGACTTTGTACCTTCAACAGTCTGCTATGGGAAAGTGATTATTGGTTGATTACATTAGACGTAACTAGTCTATACACATGTATTAGACATGATCTGGGGATCAAAGCAGTCAGACACTTTTTACGAGCAAGGTCAATCTCTCTGTTATTGCACACAGAAATGCTGATTGATATGGTCTACTAGTGTTTAACTAACAACTTTTTCCTCTTTGATCAGAATATTTACAAACAGAGACAAGGGACAGCGATGGGCACCTGCTTCGCCCCCAGCTATGCGAATTTATTCATGGGCTGGTGGGAGGAGCAGGTGTCCGAGAGCTGGGTGACATATGGGGAAAACATTGTATTGTGGACTCGATTTATCGATGACATTTTTTTGATTTGGACAGGGAGACAGCCGAAAGGTTTGTGCCATCGTTGAATAACAATGAAATGAATTTACATTTCACTTCAAGTATCAGCAAAGAGAAAAGTGTGTTTTTAGATATTGAATTAACAGTACAAGGGAACTCCTTGGTGACTAAATTACATCGAAAGGAGACGGCAGGGAATAGTCTCCTAACTGCCACCAGTGCTCATCCCTTCAATCTGATTCAGAGCATCCCCTATGGAGAGCTGATTAGGGCAAAACGTAATTGCAGTACACAAAAGGAATACCTTGCAGAGATGGAAAGAATGAGAAATAGATTTGAGCAGAGAGGTTATAGTAAGAAAACGATTAAACAAGCTAGGATCAAGGCGGAGGCCTTAGATAGACCGCAACTGCTACATCCCAGACAGCAAATTGACGGAGAAGCAGATAAAGTGAGATTCATCACGACCTTCTCTAATCAAGCATTTAAAATCAGAAAGATACTCACTCGTAATTGGCACATTCTCAAAATTGACAGTATTATCAACAAGTTTGTCAATGAAACCCCACAAGTAACATTTAGGAAGGGGAGATCCTTGAAAGATGAGTTGAGTAAGAATGCAATAACCACTGATGTTGAGGGTGGGAGCACACTCGACGTCGCAGGCTTTAAATGCTGTAAGCGGTGTAAAGCTTGTGCTAACAGCGATGACTGTGCCATGATTAAGGTACCGAACAGCAATAGAGAATTCTCAATCAAGGGTAATTTTAGCTGTAATACGGACTACTGTATTTATTGTTTGATTTGCCCGTGTGGTAAGTACTATATTGGGAGTACCATCCACCAGGCAAGGAAAAGGATATTAGAACATCAGTGAGCAATCCGAAGAAATAATGCACAATACCCGGTGGCTCTGCATTTTAATGAAATGCACAATCGTGATGACAAGTTGCTGTCCTTTGTAGTACTAGATTCCATTGAACTATAGGAAAGAGGAGGAGACCGGGAGCATCAGCTAAGGATTAGTGAATCAAGATTTATTATAGATTTTGAAACCTTGGCTCCTGTGGGTCTGAATTCCAGTGAAGAGATGGCGATACATTTATAAGACGAACTAGTTTTGATATGAAGTTGTGGTGATACTTCTTTTCAGTTAATTAGGTGTAGATAATTGTAAATTACTGTGTACAGTTTAAATGTAATTTTGTAGGTATAGAATTATTAGGTAATTGTGTTATTTTGTTTCCTTTTTTTTAAACACAGGTAGAAACCGTAATGGAAAGGGCAGAAATATGTGAAATTAGTGTCATGAAGAAGACTGTGAAGTTCTAAAGTTTAAACAGCAATGATGATACTAGGAAATATTGCCCACTTGGGCAGGAATGTGACTATGAGGTTGAACATTGTTGTGGTTTGGTATGTTTACTTTTTCAGGGATGGAAATAAACTCTCCCTCTTATCTCCTCTTTTATTGTACCTGTACATGGTACAATGTGCCCAATAGGGCTGTTAAGCGGGTCACAAGTCAACTATGCTGTGTGGGTGTAATTGCCCACTGGGGCTTAACATGGATTTCAATGTATATATAGATATATGGAACAATTAAAAAAATTGGTGTCAATTTATATTTTCGACGCCGGTAATGAAATTGTAATGCATTGTGACCAAAGCGGCTTATTTAATGTCCCGCGTTTAATGAGGGGTTAATCAAATTGATTATATATTTTCTTGTATGACTTTAAATATGAGAGGTTTGAACAACAATACAATTGGCGGCCCTCATTTAATTGATTTTGTAAAAAGGTTTGAACTAAACCACCATGTATAAACATCGATATTGAAAAGCTTTATGAACTGCCTGATAGTTAATTATGATCATCAAATATGGCGCTCACAGGAGTATGTGAAATGTTTGGATTAGCAAGTTTGTCCTTCCTTACTGTTACCTATTATGTGTATGTAAATCGGCAGGATGGCGGAAACCAGCATACCGTGATAAAGCTGAAAGGCGAAACGCGTCGGTGTTTGAGCAGATCTTGCCAATAAAATTGATGAAAGCAGCCGTGAGTGTCCTGGATTATTCTTTGATTAAGGAGAATTTGCGAATGGATTTAAAAGGGCTGCCGGGCCCTATCCAGGACCGCCGTGCTTTTAAGTTCCCAAAAACTTGCGGTTGGTGGTGTTGAATGAATATATATATCAAAACAATTCCCTTTCAGGCATAGAGTGACGCATAAATTATGCAAAAAAAGAAGCTCTGGGTAGTTCTCAAGTTTAGGTGGAAAGAAGCTCCAGTATAGAGCACTCTCAACACCAGCGACACTCTAAATTTGCTCACCTCAAATGTCTGCTTTTCTATCAAAGTCTTTAAGCATAGGATTAGCCCAGTGCCATCCACGCCGAGATAGAAAGGGACAAAGTCTTTTGCCATTTCTACAGCATGTGCCTGGAGTGGTAAAAGGCTTTGGCCATTTTACAGCTCGGCAAGGATAGCACTGTGCTAATTCTACGCTTAAAGACTTTGCTGTAGACAGGGAAAATTTGTCTACATAGGTTAAAGACTGATTATAACAATATTTTCATCGGTACCAGTGAATGTGAACATAATTTCTTAATTCTTGGAGGTTGGGGACTAAAAGGAGGAACAGATTCAGTTTTTCCTGGAATCTATTATGTGTGTGGGAATAAGGCTTACTTTAGGCTTCCTGCACGGTGGTATGGAAGTTGGTATTTTAGAATAGTATTTCCAAAAATATACCACGTAAAGAGGAACACTGGGAGAAATAATAGTGAATTAACACGTAGTAAAAGAGCTAGTTTTTGGGAAATTGTAGGTGATATATTTGGTGCATTGATACCTTCAGTGGGAATAATTCTGAACTCAAGGAAAATATGTAAATTATCTACAGTGGTTGATCGTTTATCAACGGACACTGCTGGAGGATTTCTAATGATTAATGCAGAGATGGTTGCGATTAGATCAATTGTTATGCAAAATCGACTTGCTCTTGATATAATACTGGCAAAAGAGGGCAGAGTCTGTAAATTATTGAAAACGAAACATTGTTGCACGTACATACCTGACAAAAGTGCAGAAATTGGAACGTATATACAGAATATAACAAAACTTGAGAATGAACTAAAACCACTGGAAGTTGATAGTGTATGGGAAAGATTGACGAATAGTATAGCGTCAATTGGTACCTGGTTTGCTAATGTAGGGAAAGGACTTATAGGTCAAATGTTAGTACCCTTAGCAGGGATAGCAATAATAGTACTGTCAATAATAATATGGTGCAAATGTTGTAGAAAGAATGAGAAATATAGAGTGACAGGAAAAGGAAAGAAACGAAAGTTTGATGAAATTGAACTAGAAGATCTGAAAAGTGAATTATACAAGAAACTGAAAGGAGATGATAAAAATAGAAAGTGTAAAAATGAAGCTGAGACAATTTTATGCTAAAAGTTGGCATCTGGTTGTGGGTAGTATTTGATGGCTCAGAAACGCCATCAGAGAGGGGATTGATGGAGCAAGAACTCACAATGAGACTTGCTCGTAAGCAATCCTCTCACAGTATTAAATTATTAAAACTTTGTAATGTCTCTACTAACAAATGCACACATGAACACTATACGAGTGAAGCTTGCCTATGTGTTTAAGCTAATAAATAACGCTTGTCTAATCCAAAATGGCCGCTAAACGCGGGAATTCCAGTACGCATGTGTCAACCATATCATGTGGTATGACGTCTTTTCTTTGCTTGGAAGGAAAACTTTGCTTCTGCGCAGTGTGTATTAAAATGG
This sequence comes from Calotriton arnoldi, assembly GCA_963921515.1. NCBI lineage: Eukaryota > Metazoa > Chordata > Amphibia > Caudata > Salamandridae > Calotriton > Calotriton arnoldi. The sequence continues at coordinate 4,767,584 of CAWUFW010000243.1, forward strand.
CTGCTTAATGTTTTCATGTGCTAAAGCTTGCGCAGTTGCTGCAATTAAAACTGTGGTATTCTAATGCTACTAATGCGGGATAGATTTATAATTAAATGGGAATAGAGTAGAAATAAGGGGTATACAGTGAAGACATTTATTTGTGATTTTAATGTTTTCTTCTTTGACTTTTATTAGTTCGTAAAATGGGGCCTGGGTTAACGGAGAGGCAGCTTGATGCCAATGCGAAGTACGCATGTGCCCGGGAAAACAATGCACAGCGATGAAGTCAACTTGGACGTCATCCAAGGCCGTGACCTGGTGGCCAACTCCACTGCATCCGCGATGTTCCTGCAAAAATGCAACAATTTATATAAACAATGTATTAAACTTTGTCGTGAGACGGGTGGGAAATAAAGCAAATGTATTAATTGTGAGGGGCGGTATTTTCAAACAAAGGGCTTTACGAAATTGAACTAAATTGACATGGTGTGAGGATCAACCTCCTGTCCCCTTCCAATCAGAAGTAGTGGGCCCATAATTTTGAAACATTAATGGGAGGTACCTGGGTGTAGAAGGGTATAATAGATATAGAATTAGCCAATTAGTTAGATCAGGTTTTGGTGCTCGACGAGCGGATCGATTGCAGACTGAACCGCTGTCCAGAGAGGTCCTGAGGTGGGGGCGGCGGATTCCATTAGAAGGAAGACACGGAAGATATCGAGGAGGTGCGAAGTGTCAGAGAGGGGAACGACGCAGTCGTCGTTGATAGAGAGGTCACCTATTCTGTCCTGAACCTGGTCCGGAGGTCTTTGGTCTTCATCCTTCTTGGGACCTATCTTTCCAACTCCTTGGCCAAGGGGTTTGGTTCTCACATCTTTAGGTAAATATAAATGCAACCTTTAGCTGTGCTGCTGTCTCTATCTTATTCTTTCTAAGGAACCGTCATTGATGAATAATTGATTTATTAGTATGCTTCATCCTTGATATACGATTAAGTAGTATGTGGCTTTGTAATTTACTCTGCTAAACTTTAGATAAACACTTTAAAACTTCCTGACTCAGGGATTATTTCAGGATTATGGGTTGTATTGAATGTCACTCATTTTAAACTTCCCAATTGTCAAAGGGTCCATTGGTAAGTCATTACTCTTCAATCAGAAAAGTAATTGGTAGCAGGGATATTGATAAAGAGTACAACCGACCCACCAGCGGAAATTGCTAGCGTAGTGTGAATGAATGGGCCCAGGTGAGTATTTGGTGTATGAATGCTTGTTGCTAGTAACCCGCTGGATCAACTGCACCTATTGTTGAGTAATGTTGATGCTGAATTTTGTTACTTTGTGCTTCGAGACATTGATATAAACTCAGTAATATATTTGGTACTTCCTTTTGTGTACTTATTATTCAAGTGTGGAATTTGTTTTGTACATATACCTGTTGGACATTGCTACATACATCATTGATTACCCCAGTCTCAACTGGGTCCGCGGGTTTCCTTGTGGTTTGTTTTGACTTTTAGAAAGTTGACATTTTTCTACTTTAGCTATTAAGTGCCTGCTGCCTGTCTGTCACACTTCTGGGAAAGGTGATAGATGGGCATTGTGTAGTCCCCCTACACAGCCACACAAAATAGGAGCTTAGGTGTGATCTGATGGCCCATCCTGGGAGGATGGGAGGAGGATCTGGACCCAGCCTCACTTACAGCTGACATTGTCCTGTCCTCACACAAAGGGCTGCATACCTCTCTGTAGTGAGTCTAGAGACAGGGCAGGAAGGGAGAAGCTCTGAGCACTTCAAAGACCTGTTGTTGACGTCTCCCCCACTTCAAAGCCACAATTGGGTATAAGTACTGGATCTTTGACACTACCACTTTAATACATTTCTGGACCTGTGAAGACTCTACCAGGAAGAAGAACTGCTGTTCCTCACTTAAAAGGTACAACGGGTAGGTTCGTACGCATTGCACTCAGGGGAGAGGTGGTGCTTTGTCGCTGATTACTCTGGCTCCTTATGTGAGACTTGCCGCATTTTGGTGCTAATGTGTTTTTAGAAATTTGAATTAGAATTTTATTATAAAGTGCTGCTATTGATTTTAAAACATTTCTTGCTGCTACTGTGGTAACGGGGAATCTTAAACGATCGCTCACCTCCACACACGCATCACGCAATCCCGGACTCCCGGTGGGACATCCGAAGGCCGCCATCTTGCTCAAGGCGCGCTCTAGCTGTCGGGGGGAAGTTTGGTAGAAATCATGCGTGCTGCGCGGACGCGCCGCTGGCGTGCCTAAGGCAAGCCCGTCTGCGCCCCTCAGCGTCCCTGAAGCGGCCAGCGCCAGCCATGCTGCCCGTTGTCCTCCAGATTCGCGTAAGGTTCGCTCGTCTTTGAGTCGCGCCGAAATTTTGTCGATTGGTGCTCACATGAGTAAGTGCGGCCAAGAATGGAGGGTCTTGGATAACATCGCAAGGACCTGCCAGGTTTGCAACTACCGTTTTAATCACACCATGGGTGCTATTTCCTACTCTATTCACGACCAGGTCGCCCCTCCGAACTCCTGGTGTATTCAAGCTGCCTTAATTAACGCTCAGTCCTTGGTAAAAAATGCGGCGGATATCCACGAGTTGCTGGCTGATAGTCAGTTAGACCTGTTATTCATATCAGAGACATGGCTCAATGAGTTCTCGGCTCCAGTTATTGCCTTGGCCATCCCTGCAGGGTATAAAATAGCCAGGGCTGACCGAAAAACAGGCAGAGGAGGCGGTGTGGCGGTAGTATTTAGGGAAAACTGGACTTTCACGCAGGCAGAGTCACATGAAATTAGTGAGGGGGAAGTGCCGGACTTTGCCCTCACCATCTCACCACACTTCTTACTGGGGGCCTCACTAATACATCGCCCTCCCGGTCCCTCGAGCTCCTTCTTAAAAACTTTAGACGAAGCCATTGTGCCTAGAGCTTTGCATTATGCTAACTATTTACTTCTCGGGGACCTCAATATCCATTTGGATTGTGGGGGGGCGGCTGATACGAGAGAACTGACTGATTCTTTAGATCTTGCCCACCTGACGCAATGGGTTAATTCCCCTTCACATTGCGGGGGGCATACTCTAGATGTGGTCTGCTCTAATTTTCCCATAGTTGTTCAGGATCCTCTCCCGGTTGCCTGGTCCGACCATTTTTTAATTCAATTTTCCTGGTCCATTAAAGCCTCTCATCCGCCTTTGCGGTCATCCGAAGGCAGACCTCCCCTACGCATGGAGCCTGCTGCTCTTGGCAGAGTTCTGACTGATACACGCCCTGTTGCTTCTGGGGTACTGTTGGATGCAGTAGGGGGTTTCAATAACTGGATTTCGAGAGCAGTGGAACAGTTTTCCATACCACTGCTCCACAAGAGAGCAAGAATTACCCCGTCTAAACCCTGGTTCTCCAACGAACTTAAAGAACATAAAAAAGCATGTAAAAAGCTTGAACGCAGTTGGCGACAAGCTTATTGCCCGCTGGCCAAAATAGCACTCAGGAAATGTCAGAACAGCTACTATGCCGCGGTCAAGAATGCTAAGGGCCTTTTTTATGCGGAGCGCATTGCGCAATCTAAGAATAACTCCAAGGAAATCTTCACAATTGTTCAGAGTTTCCTGAAGCCCCGTGCAGAACGTATGGTTGCTCCCGCCTCTAATTCCTGGTGCGAGCAGTTATCTGGTTTTTTTATAGATAAAATACAAGCAATGCAGGATAGTTTTGGGCCTGTACGCCCTGTGGAGGTGGAACACTCGCTCCCGACAGCCTTGGAGCAATGATCCTGCCCACATTCTTCTAACAGTGTTTACTCCTATTCCTCTGCCAGACACTTTGGCCATTCTTAAATCGCTTAAATCAGGGTCCCCAACCGATCCCTGCCTAGCCAGGCAGTTGGCATCTGTGGCGGAGGTAGTTAACCCCGAAGTAAATAATATCATTAACTTGTCGCTTCATACCGCCACAGTTCCAACAGAATGGAAACAGGCAAAATTACTCCCCCTGTTAAAAAAACCTTCATCAAACCCCGACATTCTGGCTAGCTATCAACCAATCTCACTCCTCCCGGCTGTGGCGAAGGTGTGTGAGAAGGCAGTCTACAAACAGCTTTCTGCGTTTGTCGAAACATATGGCACTCTCCACCCGGCCCAGTCTGGCTTCAGGGCCTCATACAGTACTGAGACGGCATTGGTCAGGATGACGGAGGCTATTAGGGAATGCCTTGACTCAGGCGGCAGAGCGGCCCTGGTTTTATTGGACCTCTCTGCCACGTTCGACACGGTACCACATCGCCAACTGCTAGCCCGTTTGTCGAATATCGGAATTTCTGGCCTAGTGTGGGATTGGATCGAATCCTTCTTGGCAAATAGAACACAGCAAGTGTGGCTGCCGCCATTTTCGTCCACACCGAGAAGCATGACCACGGGCGTCCCTCAGGGCTCAACCCTGAGCCCTCTTCTTTTCAACGTCTATGTGATGCCGCTAATCGATCTGGCGGAAGGGCTGGGTGCTAAAATCATAGCATATGCTGACGATACCCAGCTTCTATTCACATGGAAGAAAAATGATGTATCCCCGGATTCAGCTAAAAACTGCCTGACGGAAGTTTTTAAATGGTTAGCGCGGGCCCAACTCAAATGCAATGAGGATAAGTCTGAGGTTCTCCTCTACGGGTCCTTCCCGCAGAATTTTAGGGAGGACCTGTGGCCCGAGGGTTACCCCATGTCAAAATCTAGGGGTAGTCCAGTAAAAAACTTGGGGATCTGGTTTAGTGAGGACCTTAGATTTTTATCGCAGATCAATAAACTGGCGGGAGTGTGCTTCGGCACACTGAAACTCCTCAAGAAATTTCTGCCGCTACTCCCTAAAGCGGCAAAAGAAATGGTGACCCGCGCTCTCATTCTTTCGCGGCTGGACTATGCCAATGCCCTTTACATCGGTCTCCCTGGCTACCAGCTAAGAAAGTTACAGATTGTTCAGAATGCGGCCGCTAGAACGCTACTGGGTATTCCGGGTAGATTCAGCACTAAGCATCTTCTTCTTGATTTGCACTGGCTTCCGGTTGACCAGCGTGTTCTGTTTAAGGCGCTTACCATTGCTCACGGTGCCCTCTATAAATCAGGACCCCTGTATCTCAGGAGGCGCTTTGACTTCTATGTGCCACCTAGACACCTTCGCTCTACGGGACAATGTCTCGCTGTTATTCCGCGCCACCGCCTCGTGAGAATGGGAGGCAGCTCCTCTCTGTCAGGGGCGGCCAAGGCCTGGAACAGTCTGCCCTTCGAGCTTAGGAACAACCATGACATTAGGCTGTTTAAGAAGCAGCTAAAAACCTTGCTTTTTAATTAATTCTCCTGCCGTGGCATACTCCACCTGTCTCCCCAGAATGGGCTTTCGCGCCGGGACACTTCCGAGTATCCGTGTGCGCTACAAATGGCGGATAACATAACATAACATAACTGTTAATGGCCAAACGTCGAGTCGCTATACACTGGGAGAGCAATATGGTCCCAAAGATTGAGAGCTGGATCAAAGACTTGGTATATTGCAGGGACAACCTGACATTGTACGCGGATGAACTGCCTTCAGTATCTAGGCCCAGAGACATATGGGAGCCTCTACGCCAATACCTGCAAAAACAGTCTTCCACTAACTCACAAGACTAATGGAGTTGATGTTACTGAGCACAGGATCTCATACTACTGCGAATGTATATGTTGAAACTGATATGAAACTTATTAGACAGCTGATTGTGCAACGGATGATCACAGTATGGTTATAAGTTTTGTTATTGTTGTACTGCCTTGCAAGGCAGAGGAATTGTACTTATCTCTCAAAATACCAATAAACAGATTAAAAAAAAAAGTATAAAAAAAAAAAGTCCAGCCTTCATCTTGTTGACTCCTTAGAATCCCTGAAGACAGGACTAATATGATACTTTGCAGTATTCTTGGTACCACTATCCGGTGGCCGCAAAGGATCCGTTCATCTTCAATGGTACTGAGTTTGTTTTGTGTTCTCCAAAGCTGGTGTAATGTTTCTCGAGACAGGTGGCTCAATGTCTTCAGTTTACTTGGAAATGTCTTCCAAGCCTTTTGGAATAGAGTCTCTTTTACTTTTTGCTGTTATTCGTCCCTTTGAGTTTCCTGAGTGAGTCTGCTGCTTTTTGGCAAGATGCAAGTAGAGGAAAAAATGACTGGCGCTTCCCATTCAATTTGGGCATCTCGTGTTTCAAAATCAGTTAATGCATTGTTTGCAAATGCTTCTGGTGCCTCATTGGGCTCTTCTTTGCTCCTGCACCAGTATTGTGCTCAGTCTTATTGGACTGGCGTCTACAAGTAGTTCAGTTCTTTTTGTTGGGTTGAAGTAGGCCAGGGTCACATTTTGTAGTAATTCATCCTTCATTTTCTGAAAAACTTGCTCCTTGGGTCTTCCCCCATTCCCATCTTGAATGAACCTTTGTAAGGGCTTGCAATTGCTCTGTCAGGATGGGCATGTTCATGATGAACCCCCCACAGTAATTGGCCTTGTCAAGAAAACTCCTGATTTTGGTACCTGACCACAAGGCCAGAGTTCTCTTGATGTCTTGGGATTTCCTTGCGTCTACCTTTATCTATCCTTGGAGAAGATGTATCCAAATAATTTGCATGTACTTCTTGAAGAACTTGCACTTCTCTTTGTGTAGAGTGAGTCCATAGTTTGAGAGGCGACCAAGGTGGTTTTCACACAACAGTTGTGTTCGTCGATGGTCTTGGAGTCAATTAAGTTGTCATTGCTTATGTTGATCACCCCTTCCAGTCCTGACAGGTGTTCCCTTACCACGTTTTGAAAGACTTTTGCTGAGTATGAGATGCCAAATGTAATCTTTTATATCTTCTTAGCCCAAGTGAGTAGAGAAAGTATGAATGTAGAGGCTGGCTAGGGCAAGGAGCCTACATTCAGGTCAACCTTCGAGAATCACTGGAGTCCCGTGAGATCTGCAATTATGTCATTTATAGTAGATGTGATTTTGCTCTATTGGGTAGCCTCACATCTATTGATAGGTGTACTGATCTAGGCAGGTGGGTTTGAGAACCACCACCATGGATGATACCCACTGATTCATCCCATAGACTTTCTAAATACCATTCATCACCTCCAGCCATTCTAGTTCCTATTCTATTTGGGGACGAGGGTGGGACGGGATTTGCCTGTGCCTTAGTGCTGTGGGCTTCAGTGCTTTGTTTATATGCAACTTGATGGTGTGGCCTTTCAGGCATCCGAGCACATGGAACAAGTGATCAAATTCTCTCAAATGTTTTTTGGTTTGGCCGTAGATGGCCCAGTAGAGTTCTGCATCTTCCAGTAATGATGTAGAATTTAACAGCCAGCATTGTGCCGTACAATGGTTTCAATAGTTCAGCAGCTGTGAGGTGCCTTCATATGCTTAAATTGTTGTCTTGGAGGCCTTACCTTAGGGCAGGTATTAGAAATTGGGTTGTAGGTTGACTGGAGTATGAGCCCCAGGTAAGCAGCAACCGCAATCCTTGTCAGGGTAAGAGGCAGGCAAACCCTAAATTAACCTGTGCTTTGTTCGCCCTAAGTTGGCAGGGTATGCCCAGACGTGGGTCCCTTGCTCACTTTGCCACTGGACTCAAGATAGCTTGGCTGATGAGGGTTTTAAACCCGAAACCGGTCCCAGGATGCTTGTTTCCGGTCCAGGGAAGACATGGCTTGGTAGTTCGGGCTGGACTGTTCCCATGAGGCACAGGGTCAGACTGATTTGCATATGGCTATGTCTGAACTGGGGTGGTGGAGTGAGCTAAAGAATGATGATGGATTAAACCCAGATCAGTTGACTGGGGGGTGAGTGTTTGATTGGCTCAAACGTTCCGTCCATCATCCCCTTTGGTATTGCTTTGTTCGCCCTAAGTTGGCAGGGTATGCCCAGACGTGGGTCCCTTGCTCACTTTGCCACTGGACTCAAGATAGCCTGGCTGATGAGGGTTTTAAACCCGAAACCGGTCCCAGGATGCTTGATTCCGGTCCAGGGAAGACATGGCTTGTTAGTTCGGGCTGGACTGTTCCCATGAGGCACAGGGTCAGACTGATTTGCATATGGCTATGTCTGAACTGGGGTGGTGGAGTGAGCTAAAGAATGATGATGGATTAAACCCAGATCAGTTGACTGGGGGTGAGTGTTTGATTGGCTCAAACGTTCCGTCCATCATCCCCTTTGGTATTGCAGCCTCTGGTAGCTTGGCACAAAGCAGTCAGGCTTAACTTTAGAGACAATGTGTAAAGTATTTGTGCAACACATCAAACAGTAAAACAGTGAAAATGCCACCCAAAAGTATTCGCACCAGGTTAGAAAAATAAAGCTTAATTTAATAAATAAAACAAGACCACAACGACAAAAATACAATAAGTAGAACTTGAGATATGAATTAGAAGCTTAGAAGCAATAAGCACTTACGTGGGATATCTGGTTGCGCCAAACCGAGACAAAGTCAAAAATCAGGCCGACCATGATGGAGAGCAGGCCAGATACAGGGACCCAGTTAGGCCCGCTGAACAAAAGTACCTTGATCCTGGTTGCGTCCACGTCCAAGAGGATGCAGGGTGCAGCTGAAGTGATGCGTCTGCTTCGATCCTTGCAATGGCCGCGATGCCCTGGTCCTGGTCCATGCAACAGCTGCAATGCATCATCTCTGGTGAGTGCAGGGTTTGAGATGCAGAGTTCTCAGCATCGTAGTTGAGGCTGCCGTTGACTGAGACGCAAAGACAAGGGTGTCGCGCAGTGCTGGTTCTGAAGCCGATGTGTCGGCCGATCGATCCAAGGAGCAGAAGAGATGCACTGGTTCTTGTCACACAACAGAGGGCGATACGCCGGTTCTGATCCACGCTATGGTTCCAGTTCCAGAGAGGATGCACCGGTTTCGTTGAAAAGCACCTTAGCCCTCACTTCCAGGAAACAGAACTGGGGTGGCACCACTTGGCAGGGCAGACTCACAGATGGCAGAGTCCAGGTGCAGAAGCAGGTAAGTTGGAAGCATTTTACGTCCCTGAGACTTCAGATCAGGAGGCAATCCAGCGAGCCTTTAGAGTCACTCTGGGTTCAAGTGATGCAGGTCCAGTCCTTCTCACCCAGGCAGGGGAACAGTAGGCAGCAGGGCAGCACAACAAGGCAGGAGTCCAGCAAAGCAGCAGTCCAGCAGAGTGGTAGTCCTTCAGCAGCACAGCAGTTCTTCTTCCTGGTAGAGTCTTCACAGGTCCAGAAATGTATTAAAGTGGTAGTGTCAAAGATCCAGTACTTATACCCAATTGTGGCTTTGAAGTGGGGGAGACGTCAACAACAGGTCTTTGAAGTGCTCAGAGCTTCTCCCTTCCTGCCCTGTCTCTAGACTCACTACAGAGAGGTATGCAGCCCTTTGTGTGAGGACAGGACAATGTCAGCTGTAAGTGAGGCTGGGTCCAGATCCTCCTCCCATCCTCCCAGGATGGGCCATCAGATCACACCTAAGCTCCTATTTTGTGTGGCTGTGTAGGGGGACTACACAATGCCCATCTATCACCTTTCCCAGAAGTGTGACAGACAGGCAGCAGGCACTTAATAGCTAAAGTAGAAAAATGACAACTTTCTAAAAGTCAAAACAAACCACAAGGAAACCCGCGGACCCAGTTGAGACTGGGGTAATCAATGATGTATGCAGCAATGTCCAACAGGTATATGTACAAAACAAATTCCACACTTGAATAATAAGTACACAAAAGGAAGTACCAAATATATTACTGAGTTTATATCAATGTCTCGAAGCACAAAGTAACAAAATCCAGCATCAACATTACTCAACAATAGGTGCAGTTGATCCAGCGGGTTACTAGCAACAAGCATTCATACACCAAATACTCACCTGGGCCCATTCATTCACACTACGCTAGCAATTTCCGCTGGTGGGTCGGTTGTACTCTTTATCAATATCCCTGCTACCAATTACTTTTCTGATTGAAGAGTAATGACTTACCAATGGACCCTTTGACAATTGGGAAGTTTAAAATGAGTGACATTCAATACAACCCATAATCCTGAAATAATCCCTGAGTCAGGAAGTTTTAAAATGTTTATCTAAAGTTTAGCAGAGTAAATTACAAAGCCACATAATACTTAATCATATATCAAGGATGAAGCATACTAATAAATCAATTATTCATCAATGACGGTTCCTTAGAAAGAAGAAGATAGAGACAGCAGCACAGCTAAAGGTTGCATTTATATTTACCTAAAGATGTGAGGACCAAACCCCTTGTCCAAGGAGTTGGAAAGATAGGTCCCAAGAAGGATGAAGACCAAAGACCTCCGGACCAGGTTCAGGACAGAATAGGTGACCTCTCTATCAACGACGCCTGCGTCGTTCCCCTCTCTGACACTTCGCTCCTCCTCGATATCTTCCGTGTCTTCCTTCTAATGGAATCCGCCGCCCCCACCTCAGGACCTCTCTGGACAGCGGTTCAGTCTGCAATCGATCCGCTCGTCGAGCACCAAAACCTGATCTAACTAATTGGCTAATTCTATATCTATTATACCCTTCTACACCCAGGTACCGCCCATTGATGTTTCAAAATTATGGGCCCACTACTTCTGATTGGACGGGGACAGGGAGTTGATCCTCACACCATGTCAATTTAGTTCAATTTCGTATAGCCCTTTGTTTGAAAATACCGCCCCTCACAATTAATACATTTGCTTTATTTCCCACCCGTCTCACGACAAAGTTTAATACATTGTTTATATAAATTGTTGCATTTTTGCAGGAACATCGCGGATGCAGTGGAGTTGGCCACCAGGTCACGGCCTTGGATGACGTCCAAGTTGACTTCATCGCTGTGCATTGTTTTCCCGGGCACATGCGTACTTCGCATTGGCTTCAAGCTGCCTCTCCGTTAACCCAGGCCCCATGTTACGAACTAATAAAAGTCAAAGAAGAAAACATTAAAATCACAAATAAATGTCTTCACTGTATACCCCTTATTTCTACTCTATTCCCATTTAATTATAAATCTATCCCGCATTAGTAGCATTAGAATACCACAGTTTTAATTGCAGCAACTGCGCAAGCTTTAGCACGTGAAAACATTAAGCAGCCATTTTAATACACACTGCGCAGAAGCAAAGTTTTCCCTCCAAGCAAAGAAAAGACGTCATACCACATGATATGGTTGACACATGCGTACTGGAATTCCCGCGCTTTAGCGGCCATTTTGGATTTGACAAGCGTTATTTATAAGCTTAAACACATAGGCAAGTTTCACTCGTATAGTGTTCATGTGTGCATTTGTTAGTAGAGACATTACAAAGTTTTAATAATTTAATACTGTGAGAGGATTGCTTACGAGCAAGTCTCATTGTGAGTTCTTGCTCCATCAATCCCCTCTCTGATGGCGTTTCTGAGCCATAAAAATACTACCCACAACCAGATGCCAACTTTTAGCATAAAATTGTCTCAGCTTCATTTTTACACTTTCTATTTTTATCATCTCCTTTCAGTTTCTTGTATAATTCACTTTTCAGATCTTCTAGTTCAATTTCATCAAACTTTCATTTCTTTCCTTTTCCTGTCACTCTATATTTCTCATTCTTTCTACAACATTTGCACCACATTATTATTGACAGTACTATTATTGCTATCCCTGCTAAGGGTACTAACATTTGACCTATAAGTCCTTTCCCTACATTAGCAAACCAGGTACCAATTGACGCTATACTATTCGTCAATATTTCCCATACACTATCAACTTCCAGTGGTTTTAGTTCATTCTCAAGTTTTGTTATATTCTGTATATACGTTCCAATTTCTGCACTTTTGTCAGGTATGTACGTGCAACAATGTTTCGTTTTCAATAATTTACAGACTCCACCCTCTTTTGCCAGTATTATATCAAGAGCAAGTCGATTTTGCATAACCATTGATCTAATCGCAACCATCTCTGCATTAATCATTAGAAATCCTCCAGCAGTGTCCGTTGATAAACGATCAACCACTGTAGATAATTTACATATTTTCCTTGAGTTCAGAATTATTCCCACTGAAGGTATCAATGCACCAAATATATCACCTACAATTTCCAAAATACTAGCTCTTTTACTACGTGTTAATTCGCTATTATTTTCATTGCTCCCAGTGTTCCTCTTTACGTGGTATATTTTTGGAAATACTATTCCAAAATAACAACTTCCAAACCACCGTGCAGGAAGCCTAAAGTAAGCCTTATTCCCACACACATAATAGATTCCAGGAAAAACTGAATCTGTTCCTCCTTTTAGTCCCCAACCTCCAAGAATTAAGAAATTATGTTCACATTCACTGGTACCGATGAAAATATTGTTATAATCAGTCTTTAACCTATGTAGACAAATTTTCCCTGTCTTTACAAAATCCAGAGCCATAGCAGCTTGAGCCATGCCAGGTGTGTAACTACCCTCTTTCTCAGCCCAAGGTGGCAGATGAGCCTTATGCTCAGATGCTTTCTTTGGAAATTTTGTCTTCTATCTTCTACTAAATTCAAAAATATCTTTTCTTCTTCATGTAACGAACATGTTAGATTGCTTCTATGTGCATGTGTTATATCTATTGACTTCATTGTTAGGAAAAATTCTCCCATAAACTGTGCATCTTGACTACTAAGCACTGGGTTCATATTCTTTCGAATCGGAACCTCAGAAAATATCACATCTATATTTGAATAGTAATACTGAAGTCTCCCTGTTTTATAAAATAAACTAGACAATACACTACATGATATGCCATAAGTTAATGGTAAATGATGATATGTTAATCCTTCTGCTACTGATTCGGGTAACTTCATACAGACATAACAATTACTAACTTCCATTGTATCTACATACTGAAACAATAATTTTGTGAAAACATTTAAACTAGTGTCGTTATCTGTTACCATATGATGAAACTCTGGTTCATCTTCTGCTTCTAATTTTACTCTATTACCTTTCAAGTTATCTATCCTTCCCTTTGTTTCGTTGTTAATCTTTTTATCCATTATCAAAAGGTAAGGAATTGCTATGATCACAACTAACCATACTACAAGCACCACTACCAGACTACATATGCATATAGCACAGCATCTTTTACAACATTTCCATTTCGGTCTCCCAGAAACTCTGTCGTCAGGCATTTTGACAAGCAAGATTTCTCTTCTTTTCTTTCTTCTTTCAAGTCTTTTACGTTATCAAGGTGGCTTTATTTCTTTCTCATAAGTCAGTTCCGCACTTGTTCCTTCGTCGCCACTTTCACTTGACTCTGAACTCTCGTAGTCTTCAAGGATTATATAAGTCCAATCAGGACCTTTAAATTTATTGTTCACAAGTTTTAGTCTTTTGCTTTTTCGTTTTTCAGTTCCACTTGTTTGTCCAGTTAGGCTTGTTACTTCATTTACTTGTTCTGGATCTTCACTTCTGGTTTCTATGTGGTATTTCACTCTTTTAATGACACTAGGCCAATGATCACCTTTTCTGGCTTTCTTTGTTTGCACTGTCTCTTCACTTCTTATTTCTTCTTCAGAAGTTCTCTTATTTTCAGGTTGTGGCACAGTTTGTTTCTCTTCGTTTTCAGTTTCTCCTTCTATTTGTTCTTTTTCAGGTCTTATTGGTTTTTCTTCAATTGCTCGAGTATGAGTTTCTACTAATTGACCCTGTTCAGGATTGACGTCTTCGTGCTTGAGATTTTCCTGCTCGCTGTTTTCTTGATTTTCTTCTTCCTGAACATACTTTTCTTGTTCTAACTGGTTCTGATCAGGGCTTATTGCACTTTGTACTTCTGCAGCCTGGCCGCGTTCTTCTAAACCTGTCTGTCCCTGCTCAAATTCTGTTGTTTCTTTGTCGTTTTGAGCCCAATTTCCTCTCCCTATCTGGTCCTGCTCAGGCTCTTTTATTGTGTCATTTTCTTCTTCCTGAGCTGCTGCTTCTTCACCTATCTGGTCTTCCCTAATTTCTTCCAATTTTGCTCGGCTTCTTGTTCTGTTGTAAACTTCTGGTATCTCAACCACTGGTATCCAGTCCTGACTTGTGCTCGGTTGTTCTTCCTCAGCTTCTCTTGAATCTCTCACCTGGGATTCTTCAGCTGGCCAACCTTCAGCTTCCTCAGTTATTGATGCTGTCTGAGGATCTTGTCCTTCAGGCTCTGGCACCCTTTTGGTGTGGCTTACATGAATCCAATTAGGCAATCCTGCACATTTCACTGCTGTGTTCGTAACTAGTATAACCTGACAAGGTTCGCCCCACCTGGGTGATAAACACGTTTCTCTGGTATGATGTTTCACAACCACCCAGTCTCCAGGGTTTAGATCATGCTCTTGTTCAGGCTGCCTGGAAACTGCGTCTTCTCCAACCTGGTAAGAGACAGAACGCACCAGGTCAGCCAATCCTTTGCAATAATCTAGAACCATATCATCAGTTATGTTCAGCAGTTTATTTGTAGGTACATGTGCTTGTCCCATTGCTCTTCCCATGATTATTTCATGGGGACTCAATCCGGTGTTTCTATCAGGAATGCTTCTGAGTCCCATTAACACAAGAGGCAATGTATCTGGCCAGTCTAGCGATGTTGATGCACACATCTTTGACAGTCTTGATTTTATTGTGCCATTCATTTGTTCAACCACTCCAGAAGCCTCCGGGCGGTACGCACAGTGCAATTTCTGTTCAATTTGGAATGCTTCACAGATTATTCGGATCACATCGTTATTAAAGTGACTTCCTCTATCTGATTCCAAAGTTACTGGGAAACCGAACCTAGGAATGAGTTCTCGTAGCAACAGCTTTGCGACTGTAATACTGTCATTCCTTCTGGTACGGTAAGCCTCCACCCACACCTTGAAAACAGACACACTATGACAAGTACATATTTCAGTCCTTTACATGGTGGTAACTGTATAAAATCTAGCTGCAATCTCACAAAGGGACCTTCAGCTTTTCCAATTTTCCCCAAACCAATTACTGTTTTCCTTCCTGGATTATTCATTTGGCAAGTTAGACACCTTTGGCAAAAACTCTCCGCTGCAGCCCTAAACTTTGGATTATACCAACTTTGTCTAAAGAGTCTAATCATGGCATCTCTCCCTACATGTGTGTCTCCATGATACATTCTGGCCATTTGTGAAATCAGACAGTTGGGCATGACTGGTCTGCCGTCTGTGTATACCCATACATCGTCATCTGCTCTTCGGGTACATCCTATTTTTATCCAAACATCTCTTTCACTCTCGTCAGCATCGTCTTGCAATCCTTTCACATCATTCCATGTTTCAGGTGGTGCACATAACATAAGTTGGCAGCTGATTGCCATCCTTTCAACCTTTTTATTTACTGACAACCTGTTTTTGGCACAGTGTTGAGCCACCAGATCTGCGTATCTGTTACCGACTACCACCCAGTCATCTCCTGACTGGTGTGCGGCACATTTCACCACCGCCAATTTTTGGGGTGATTGTATTGCTTCCAATAATTCCTTTACAAACTGTCCATTTTTAATTGGGGATCCTGAAGAAGTCATGAAATCCCTCTGCATCCACAGTTGGCCAAAGTCATGCACAACCCTGTACCCATATTGACTGTCCGTAAATATGGTTACTCTTAAATTTTTCCCAATTTTGGAAGCTTTGATTAGAGCAATTAATTCAGCTACTTGTGCAGACTTGACTCCTGGTAAATAGGATGCTTCGACTATTCCAGTTAGTTCACACACAGCATAGGCTGCACTCAGTTTACCATCCTCATGCCTTAGGCATGAGCCATCCACAAACAGCTCTCTATCTGGATCTTTTAGGGGCGTCTCCTGTATGTCAGGTCTCGGTTTTGTACATAATTCTGTGACCTTTAGACAATCATGTTCTGGATCGTCCTTAACTTCTTCAAAAATTGGATCTGGCAATAATGTAGCAGGATTCACGATAGTGCACCTAACTATGGTCACATTTTCAGCACCAAGGATAATTCGTTCATACCTTGTCATCCGACTAGGTGTGAGATGCTGAGTTCGAGTTCTTGTCAACAGGATCACAACTGCATGTGGGACAAATACTGTTATAGGATATCCCATTACTATTGACTCACTTTGTTCAATGCTCATACAGGTAGCAGCGACTGCTTTCAAACAGCCTGGCAATGCTGCCGCCACTGGGTCCAATGTAGCAGAAAAATATGCAATAGGACGCCTGTCTATTCCATGTCTTTGAGTTAACACTGAAAGTGCACAATTTTCTCTTTCATAGCAAAATAGTGCGAATTCTCTTGTATAGTCAGGCATGCCCAAGGCAGGTGCCTCACACAATGCATTTCTTAATTTTACAAATGCACCAGCACTTTCATCATCCCATTTAACTGGATCTTGGCTTTCTTTTTGGTTAACTGAATTAAAGGTTTTGCTAGTAGTGAAAACACTATTATCCATTGTCGACAGTACCCTACTATTCCAAGAAACATTCTCACTTCTCTTTGTGTTTCTGGCATTTTCATTTTCTTAATTATTTTTATTCTACCAGATGTTATTCTTCTTGTCCCTCTTTCAATTTGGTGTCCCAAATATTTAACTGCTGTGGTACAAAACTGCAGTTTTTCAGGCGACACTTTATGTCCTTCCTCAGCCAAATGGTTGAGTAATGCAATTGAATCTTCAACACAATCATCATGAGTGTTGGATGCTACCAGTAAGTCGTCTATATACTGCACCAAGACTGAACTCCTGGGTAGCACTAATTTCTCCAAACACCCTTTCAGTATTTGATTGAAAATGGAGGGACTTTCTGTGTATCCTTGAGGAACACGATTCCGTACATAGACTTTATTTTCGAATTTAAACGAAAAGAGATATTGGCTATCTGGGTGCAATGGTATTGAAAAGAACGCTTGGCATAGATCAATCACAGTAAACCATTCTGCACTCCAGGGAATCTGATATAGGATTACTGCAGGATTTGGTACTAAAGGACAACAAGGTACCACAATTTTATTAATTTTGCGCAAATCCTGAACAATCCTATACTTTCCACTAGGCTTCTTCAAACCCATGATTGGTGAATTACAAGGGCTACTCATAACTTCTTTTAATATGCCTTGTTTTACCATTCTGTTAATTTCCTCAACAACTCCTGCTTTTACCTCTGCACTCATTTTGTACTGTCTAGTATTTGGGAAAATTGCACCTTCCTTTACAGTGATTTTTACTGGGTCTATTTTGATCATAAGTCCTACTTCTTTCCCAGTGAAATCCCATACTTTGGAATTTACTGTAGTTCTTAGTTCTTCTGGTAATTCGTTTTTCGTTATCAAAGAGAACATTTCATCTATTTCTGTACCTTGCTTGACTATCATAAACTTATAAACATGATCTTCATCCGGTGTGCAGAAAATAGTACAATTCATTTTGCACAGTAA